>OY796656.1:90753513-91384513 GCA_963680705.1 Rhagium mordax | reverse complement strand
TAGTTACAATAATTCAAGAATTTGCCATAATTGCTATACTGCATGGAGGAAGCAAATTATCAACCCATGCACTGGACTGTGCAAAAAGTGTGTAATTCAGAACCCAGTGCAGAAAAAAGAATTTCGAGACAATTGTCCAAATGAAACACAATGTCGCAATTGTCTTACCATACTCAAAAGAACGAATTTTGGTATATATCGAGACGTATGTGAAGCTTGCAAAGCAGACCAACCACAATTAAGACAACGATGCGTGTACTGTAGTAAGTACGAGGACAATTGTTGGAACAACATTTGCATAAAATGTATGTCAGGGGCACTCATCTTGTGTGATCGCATTGGTGTGTTTTATAGTAGTTGGACTCACCATAATAGGGACTGTTGGTGTCTTAATTATAAATAAATTATATTATTTGTATATATGTATGTGTGTATGTAATATATATTATAACCATAAACTGTAAATATATTTTTAGTATTGTAATAACATATTATTTTGTAGGAAACTTTTAAAATTATACAAAAAAAAAAATGATTATTTTTAATTTTTTTACAATTTAAAATGAAGGAAATAAATTAAATAAATATTTAAGAGTTTATTAAGTAAATAAATGTATTAAATGACTTACAATTAATTTATTTACTAAAACTATTTATTAAATTATTTACAATGTTTAATTTATATGGATGCCTAATCTGTTCCCTCGCAGACATTATCGCACTCTATCAAGAGCTGATAATCTGACCAGTGGCTCTGGTCAGGTGATGGCTGGCCGTCTGGATCGTAGAACACCGTTTCCATAGACCATGCTGATGGTGATGTTGCCCTATCAGTGCTGCTGTCCGGGGGGTTATCTTGGTCCTCGCCTAGATTCTCACCTATCCAATAAGATGAAGGTGATATTGGTCTGTCGTCAATGCTATCTGGGGTAGCTTGGTCATCCTGGTCCTCTTCGTCTTCCTGGTCCTCTTCGTCTATCGAATACGATGGAGGTGACCGTTCCCACCAATCACTGCTGTCTGGGCCGTATTCACTAGGCATTGACCAGGTCGATGACGTTGATTTTGAGTCGGTGCTGGAGGAGACGCAATTTACTTGAGAAGTGTCCATGATGTTAATAATTTTAAATCTGACAAACAAGAGCGTTGCTGTGTGTTATATAAAGCAAACTAATCTCCACCCCCAGCAGTGGCGCCTCCTACAAACATTACTTTACAGGCACCTCTATTATTGATGATGGAGAGGGGGTAAACATTTAATGTATAGTGTTTTACTGAATCAATGAATAAGTCAGGTTGGCCGAGTGGTTAAGGTGTCAAACTTCACTAATTAAAATTCATAATAACACGTATCCTATGATTGGATATGAATACCCCCTCTATTATTTTAGAGTGACTCCCTCCCCACACTACTATATATATGGGAGTAATATTAAACCAAACTTAGTTGCATTTACTATTTCTATCTATATACCACGTATCGAAATGGCAAATCCATCTATTATATCTATTCTAAGACGGTTGGCGCAAGAAGATTCCAATAATTGGATGCTGTTTAATCATGAGGCTGCGGAGATGGGGGTACCTGCTGAGGCTGTGGAGATTGGAGCACCTGCTGATGTTGATGCCAATGGTGCCAACATCGATATCCAGGAAGTCATCGAAGGCGGCGAAAATGGTATAGTGGACGATGGAGTCGACGAAATGGTGGACGATGGTATAGAAGTCGATGTTGCGGACCTCATCGAGGAAGACCAGCACGAGATGGCTTTCCAGATAAAAGATATGGTGGCTGGTACAATGGACAAGGTGTGTGCTACAGCGGCCTTCGTTGTGGTATGCAGCATTGACCAGGGAAAATACTTTATGTGCACTAGGTGCTACGTATCGTATTCTCGCATGGTCGTAGAGGGGGCTGTTCACCAACACGCAAGTCTGCACAACACGGTTGAGTGGTGGGACGTACCTACCATAAAGTGCAAAGCTTGTGGCGATGACACAGTGACAGTCGGTGCCATCGAAGGTTGTTTTGTGTGCAATAATACTGGAAAAAGAACAGTACCCATATAATAATATTAGATTTTCTAGTTTGTACTTTTTATATTATTTTTTATGTTTGTTTAATGTTTAATTATAATTTTTAATTATATTTAATTAATTTTATGTTTTATGTTATATGTATATTTGTATCATTCTTATAATATAGATTGTAGGAAAATAAAAAGGAATTAAAACATTTATGTGTATGTTTATTATCTTTCAAGTGTTAAAAAAAAAAAAAAAAAAAAAATGATTATTTTTAATTTTTTTACAATTTAAAATGAAGGAAATAAATTAAATAAATATTAATAAAGTATATTCATTTTATTATTCATTTGTGACACATATTAAAATATTTCAATCGACATAACTATATAATGATACATTAATATATTTTTCTAGTTAATGACAATTTTAAACAATAGAAGCTATATCAACCCACGAATTGTGTTCTACAGATAGCCCCAACCACTTTACCAGCACTTTATTTCCTTTCTTCTTTAATACATTTTCAACTAGATACACATCGGGGTATTTTGCTTTTAGTAGCTCCATTTCATAAAAACATCCCTTGATTGGGTGTCCAAACAAGTCTTCTATCAGGTAAGTTGTGGGATTTGTTATGTTTATTTTGGTAATTTTAAAAAGTTCTGTTGAAAAGTTCGGTGTAAACCCTTTATCAAATACACCTTTATACTTGCTAATACGAACTATATCACCGAGATGAAATTTCGGTTTCAGAGCAATCTTAATATAATTATATACGTTTAAATGTGTAGTTGGTTTGACATCAATGGGCTTTCTGCCAGTTGTACGATGGACTTTGTCATTGTAACTTTTTGTAACGTTTGGTAGGATATCGAGCCATTTATATTTACCCATAGCTGAGAATTCTTTATACAACCAATTTTTTAATGTGCGGATTACTCGCTCAACAATTGCTGCTTTTTTTGTGCTATACGTAGAATAATGATTAATTTCGTGCCGCTTCATTAATGCGGAGAACTTTCTGTTATAGAATTCAGTACCATTATCGGTCTGTAAATTTCTCGGTGAATAATTTGCTTCTTGAATAATAGTCTGCATAGCCTTGGTAACTTCTACAGCTGCTTTATTTTTAATAGGTTTGGTCCATACGTACTTGGAATAGCAGTCAATCACTACAAGAATATAACGATACCCTCTATTTTTATCAGCGTATGGCTGCATTTCAGCTAGGTCTGCTTGCCACAAATCACCAAACCCCTTAATTATGGTTCGCCTTCTACGAAAATTTCGTCGAGCATTTCTATGTAACTCGTTAACAACTTGTAATTTTTCGCTGCTAACCTCCATTATAAAATTGTCTTCAGCTATATATCAACTTCAGGCATTAGTTCTGGTGGAAATGCTAGGCCTCCGGATTGCACCTTCTTTGGTTGGAGTTCGGTGGCAATATGCTCTAATTTAGAGATTCTAGTGATTAAAGTATTGCGATTGTTTATGGCCGAACGTTTAACTTCAGAAATTGCTTTATCAACATATTTCCTCATTTCTATTTTCATTTTCTGCATCATCTCATTATTTTGTTTATTGAAAATAGCGCGATTTTCTTCTCCACTTCTTATAAGTCCCACATCAACATATTTTTTCATTTCCCCAATAATTACATCGGTTGTATCAAAAATAGCTTTGGCAGCATTTTCATCATTTGTTTGTAGACGCTTGTTAACGTAATTACATGTTGCACCATCTTGATCATCGACAGGTTCCCCTAAATTTTTTAAACGCTTATTTTCAATATCATAGTGATTATCTCTGGTAAGTTTAAAACCCACGCCAGGTAATCCACGATGGGCTATTAACTTACTCGCACTAATTCTTTTGCTGCGTCCAAATTTGTCGATAGTGTTTACAGTAGACATTTCTGACTGCATCTGATGCGGTTTATAAATTGCAGACTATATAATACTTATTAAGTATAATGATACTATGTTTTATTTCATCTTTAATACACTATTTTTTCTTCCCTAAGTTCTGATATTATTTCTATTATTTCATTGTCGTGGTTGTTATTTCCCGCTATTTTCGAACTCCATAGTAGACGTAGACGATCCACGAGTTCGCTGGGTTTATTCCAAAAAATATATTCTTTATCTTTATTTCTGTACAATTTGTGGGTAGGTACACGTTTTAAGCCGTGACCACTTGTTGACGATCGTGTCGCAATTGTAGAAGATGTTAATGGTTTGATAATTTTGTGAAATTTTCCACGCTTAGTAGTGTTATAGCCATTCGCTACATCGAATTTTTTGTAAGGTGCCTTTGTTTTTCTTAGTATTTCTCCATATATCTTACTCCATTCATCATCGAGAACACCCTCTCTATTATCATCTAAAATTGTTGGGCGTTTTAGAAATATTAGATCGTACAATTTAGGACTACCTAGATACACGCCAAGTTTCTTATTGCCATACCATAGCGTAATATTTCCATGGGAAAAACGTATTTCGGCATTGCCCATCAGCAGTTTGCCTGTCTTGGGATCTACACGCACTCCATATAAACTATCATACTTGGAATCACCAGATTTTAAATTTTGTATATGTCTTTTTACAACCTCATGTCTTTTTTCTAGTTTACTAGCTGGAGAAGTTTCGGATACAGGGGTTGTTCTTATTGACGATGGTGGTGTTTCCATAATGGGGATATAATGTGGAACATCATCACCACCTACATACTTATCGGATCCTTCTTCAGAAGCACTCTCCCATGATACAGCCCTCTGGGTGGACACCCTTGATGATGATGGTTTTGAATGTAATTGTTGGATATGAGATTTGTTCTCTGCTGCTGAAGATATAACATTTAAAGGTTCAGTTATCGGTTGGTAGATCTTTTCAAGTGTTACGTGCATCTCCATATCTTTGTTCTTGATATAGTTAAACTTCTTCCGCACAGCATCTGTTGCCTCAATCAGCTGTCGCTTGAGTGTTATTTCGCTACTGGGATGTGCAAGATTGTTATATTTTTTATTATCTTTGGTAACCTTCATCTTAGCGCATACGTAAACGAAGTAATCCTAACGACGTATGTAATTCAAGTGAAGTTTTTAATAAAATGCATTATGGATATATGAAGCTATCAAACCCTTTTCTATATCGCCCACCTTGTACTTCTCTATCCTTATCAATCACTAGAAATCCATATTTGTCATTCCAGCACTTTGCACACATATTTTGAAATACTGTAAACGTTACATCAGGTGACACATGATCGGAAAAGATGTGATGCAGATTCATGTCGTCCTGTTTAAAGACAACAATTAAATTACTATTGTCTCTTATTAGCTGCTTCGGGATTCGAGAGTATGTCTGGCCAAGATAAAAACAATCCACATTTCTATGTCGGCCCATACTGAAATATCCCCTTATAACATCTTGTTTCTCACATATTACATCGTCAAATATAAACACAGACTCTGGCTTTGCCTCGGATGGTTCCACTATTTGCGTACCATTACTAAATGTATAAAATCCTAACCCCTCAATCGGCGCTAATACATTACGTAGATACTCATACTTGGGTTGATTTATAGACTTTGAGTATAGGTAAATATTTAAAAAACGTAAACCTAAACGATGCGTGATCAAAGATATTAAGACATTTGTTTTCCCACAATTCGAGGGTCCTATTATGAGGGCACGTACAGTTGAAGGTAGTAGTGGTCCATGGCGATTATCAGCACTTAACCCACGCCCAACTTTTTCATCCAAATTATCTATAGAAAGCGTTTGTTTCTGTTTCACAATGTGCATTGTACCGCGGCTAAATGTTATATAAGTAGATGTGTGATTTACAACTCTTATTTAAATGGTTTCTACGATACGATACACACGTGAAAAACGTACGAAGCGCGGTGGAGGATTAGTTAATTCCCTGATTAATAAGCTCCCCGTCGAGTTGCATTTGCCAGGTTATCAATTTTGTGGTCCAGGCACAGATTTAAATAAAAGGTTAGCACGAGGTGATTCTGGCATAAATCAGCTCGATAAAGCGTGTAAGCAACACGATATTGCATACGACAAAAATAGCAGTAATCAAGCAGCCCGCCATAAAGCAGACTATCAGCTTGAACAGGCTGCGTGGAAACGGGTGAAATCCAAAGACGCAGGACGTGGAGAAAAGGCAGCTGCTTGGTTAGTCACAACTATAATGAAGGGAAAACAACGTCTTGGTATGGGATGTAATTCAACAATATCTCGCAATCCAATAAGGAAACGAATCATCAAGAAAACAAAGAAAGGTAAGAAGAATGTTAAAAAGACAGCGTTTGGATCTGGGATAGTACGAAAAGTGCGTGACACACTGCGAAATGCTGGAGGCAAAAAAGTAAAAGACCAAAAGAAGGTGGTTGAAATTGCTCTAAAAGCTGCACGTCGATATATAAAACAGGCCGGTGGAAAACGCAATATTCAAACACCTCGAATTATACCAATTCCAAAAGTTGGTGGTATTTTACCTCTAATACCCATTTTTGCTGGATTATCTGCATTGGGTAGTTTGGCTGGTACGGCTGCTGGTATTGCTAAAGCTGTAAATGATGTGAAAAAGGGTAGAGAAGAATTAGCTGAAGCAAATCGGCACAACAGAAGTATGGAAGCAATAGCTATGAAAAGTGGTAAGGGGATGTATATGAAGCCATACCGAAAGGGGATGGGTCTTTATCTAAAACAGAATTCAAAAAACTAATAGACTCCCTACCTCGGAGACCTCTTACCGACATTGATCTTAAATATTATGCTAATAAAATGAAGGTAGCATACTTTCGAGGTGTATTTATGCGTGACTCACTACCAAGACATGGGCCACATTACAATGAATCCGCAATAATCAATTTGGATAGTATATATGGTCCTGGGACACATTGGGTGGCATATAAAAAACGAGGTAGTTTAGTAAATTATTTTGATAGTTTTGGCGACTTACCCCCACCTATAGAATTAGTTACATATTTCAATAACGATTCAAGGAGGGCCAACCAAATATTCTATAACTACAAACGTGTACAGAATTTTAACACAGTGTTGTGTGGACATTTGTGTTTAAAGTTTCTCTCTACGAAACAAATATAAAACGCCATGGAACTGAAATCTATGACCCCAGCAATAGATCGAGAAGGTATCAAGCGAATGGGTCACTCACTAATTGCATTCTCCCGTTTGCGTAGTCTGTTGAAGATGAGCAAACAACAACTAGCAGATATGCCCAAAGAGGTGATGATTGGGTTGGCTTCACATGAAATTGCATTAGTATGGGATAAGCTACCTACACATCTTCAGAACGATGTCGATATATTAAAATATCAATATTGTACAGAACATTACCTTAATGATTATGAAAGCAATGTTGACGTAAATGATGGTCCAACACCTAGAAAAATGTTTTGCTGCTATTGTAAGGTAAACGATGTAAATGTGGCATCCAATAACAATGTAAATATATTACCATCAACTTCTAAGAAGAGGAAATTATACCATTATTGCTGTAATCCACAATAAATTGGGTAACACAATTTAATTATATCAGTCATGTCGTACACGTTCACACTAACGAGCCGCTTAAGTGAGCTAAGTGTCAACTTTGATCCACCCATTGAACTGGATAGGAGCAGTCGTCATGGGTTAGGTTTAATTGGATTCTACTCTTACAACTCCATATACAATGTGGATGAAACAAATAACATCTTCCAATATAGGGTTAGTGCTAAAGATACATTCACTACTGTTCACATACCTCTGGGGGCTTATGAAATTGATGAAATCTATGCTGCAATGTTGAAAGCTATGAATATTGATGGAAAGGATTACACGCAAATATTCACTTTAAGGGCAAACAACAATACCTTAAAGTGCGAGATTTTGTCAAAGTATGAAGTAGATTTTAGACAACCAAATTCAATAGGAAGTCTGTTGGGATTTGGACAAATATATTTACAACCAAATAAAAATTACGAATCAACACAGCCTGTTGATATTATGAAAGTAAGGATGATACGCGTAGATTGCAATATTATTTCTGGAGCTTATCTGAATGCAGAAGAGTCACACACTCTCTTTGAATTTGACATAGACGTTGAGCCTGGCTACAAACTTACTAGAGAACCCAAAAATATCATATATTTACCTGTTAGACCTAAAGGGTGTCAGTTAATAGACAACATCACACTACGCATACTGGACGACAACGGTGATTTGATCGATTTTCGAGGTGAGAAAATTATTGTAAGGCTAGAATTGAAGAAAGTCGGATATCACCAACCAAATGGGTTTTAGATATAAACAGCGACAGCAAGTACATCACCATCAGTATGATACTGTAGCGAACAACAGTATGGATAAAAAGAAAGGGAGATGTGGAAAGCAATTCATTCAAAGTCTATACCTTAAACAGTTAAGACATAGATTGTCAGCTGAGGATCAAGCCTTTTTAAAATCTATTGGATTAAAACTGCGAAAAATTGGTCATAATAATGGTGGCTACTGCAACTAGTGACAAACTTGAGGTGTTTGATGAACCTGTGTTAGATCATTCCCTAGTTAGCCTACATGAGCATACATATAAACCATATGGATCCCCATATTACAGAAACTCTGATGAAATACGTATTCCCATCAATTTTCAAGATGTTATACTCGACATTTCAGAAAGTTATATATACATAGAGGGAAAATTTACTCCTAGCGACACCACAAAGCGTTGTTATTTATCCAATAATGCACTAGCATTTCTCTTTGAAGAGATACGACTGGAAATGGGTGGTGAACAAGTAGCAGTAGTCAGAAGACCTGGTATTACTACCACAATGAAAACTATGGTGTCGTATGGGCAAACGCATGCACGCTCATTAATAACAACAGGTTGGGGTCTCACTGAAAAGAGACAAGATATTTTAGATACCGCCAGTCACGTGTTCAGTGGCAAACTACCCCTTAAGTTCCTTATGGGTTTTGCAGAAGATTATACCAAAGGCATTCTGAATGTGAAGCAAGAATTAATTATGATAATTGCACGCTCATTTAAAGACTCCTATATCGGTGAGGTTGATGCAGAGTTGGAAATCAGCAAAATTGAGTGGAAGATAAGGCACATTGTACCTGAAGATCGACAAAAGTTAAAATTATTGAATCGAATTAATAAAAGTGGTAATAATACCAAAGTTAAGATGGTCTACCGTGCGTGGGATTTTTATGAGCTTCCCTGTCTACGCGATACTACCTATGACATATGGGCTCTTAAACTCTCCACCCGTCTTGAAAGCCCACTTTTCATCCTTCTTGGCTTTCAAGGCACTGATCAGGCCAATGATAGAACAAAGGATGTTACACAGTTCAAACACGCAGACATAAATAATATTCGACTATTTCTAAACTCTGAAGTATATCCATATGAACGTTGGAATTTAGATTTCGATAAGAAGCTCGATTCTGCAGCATATTATGCTTATGAGAACTTCCAACGTAGTTACTATGATAAAGATATGAGCGAACCCATGATGGATCTTGGGGAATTCAGGAAGAATCCTTTGTTTGTCATTGATTGTTCACACCAACCTGTTGCAGTGAAATCATCTACTGTCGACATAAAAATAGAATTTGAAACACGAAAAGCGAAATTTCCGGAACAAACTCGAGTGTATGCACTTATACTTCATGATACATATTTAAGTTATAACGCATTAGATGGCTCGGTTCAGAATGGTTTTCTCGATGTCAAGTAAAAAAAGAAAATATTTATTATTGTGGAATTAAGTAGTGCAACCTATTTCTATCAAGATATCTGGATAATTTTATCAACAATAATCATGATGTACTTGCAACTGTTTATTTTCTCAGAATGTAATTGTAGAATTAAATATAAAATTAAAATAAAAACTGTTCTAATTATACTATGATTGTATTTTTTGTTGTGTAATAAGAAATATGAAATAAAATGAATGTAATCTTTTAATGTGTATTTTATTTATTCAGTTTTATAATATAATATAAAATACAGAATATTGTTTACTACAGATACATACAATATTTGGTGTAATAAATATGACAATAGAAGATGAATATTATTTATGTATCTACATTGTTATCTTCTACATCAGACTGGTCGAGTTGATATTTTTCAATAATATTCTTAGGTAGGTACTCCATTATCTCGTATAGAAAATGTTTTAGTTCCACTCTGTCCATATGCTCACAAAACTCATCCAAATTTAAGAAGCCACGGGAATATCTACCACATAGATTTACACCAATGCTATACGCTTTAGAAGCTTCTTTAACCCGTCGAACTTCTTCAGCGTCGAAGCAGATATTCATATCATAATTTAATGAAACCAATGCATCCCTTATTAAGTCATCTAGTTTACAAGACAATCTCTCAATGGCAGATTTAATGTCTTCTGCAGGGGTCCATGTTTGGGTTGAATATTGCATCCACATCTTTGCTGCGTACCTACAAATAAAAAATGAAATGTAAAAAAATACATAAAAAACAGCACTAAATGGACTTACGTTTGAGCTATTGGTGTACACGAAGTAAAAATATGTTGTACAAATGTCAATTTAGATATATCAGAATCTTTATAGGCTAACAAGTGATACTATTCTATAATACTCCTAGCATTCTTCCACAATATTCCATTTCTACTTAATACTTAAACTTAGCTAACTTAAATACTTTACGATTATTTTTGTTTGAGAATTAAACACCGAAACTTATTAATGGACTAGATTTTGCTCCAGGATAAGCTGGAGAACTTTGTCCTAAATATGTCAATGTAACTTTACCATTTGACGAATTTATTTTATCGATAGTGTTCTCACATATAATTTCCACAAACCGTTTCGGTAAAAATGATTTAAAAGTCGTAATTGAACTTTCCTCAAACAAAGTTACTATGATTGATTTTCCAAATCTTGTATTAACCAAAGATATTTTTTTTATGATATAAGGTTTATTTAAAATTAACGCTGAAATGGATCTTTGCTCTAAAACCTGCATATCTTGATTTATTAGCTCATTAAGTGCTAATAAGTCAACTTCGGAAATTGCCATATTTAAAATGAATATAATGAAAGAATTATAAAGAGTAATATAAGATATTGCTCACTTGAAATAACTGAAGTCACTGACTGCACTAGGCTGATTTGTTAGCTGTAGATGGTTCACGATAGAACACGATAGAAATGATTTTGTGTTGCGACTACATCTTCTTTATAGCAGTCTAGCTGAGCTACCCCACCACCACTACTTGGAGTACTCATACACATATTGGTACATACACTAATTACAACTACAATTGCATTGCACCACTCCAATTACCTCTATTGCAATTACATCAGTCTAATTACTGCACATTACTCTACTTACCTCTATTGCAACTACATCAGGCTAATTACCTGCAATACTCTAATTACCTCTATTGCAATTACATCAGTCTAATTACCTACATTACTCGAATTACCCTAGTTACCCCCCACCACAAAAAAAAAAGGGTGGGGGGAGACCCAGCTCCGCCATTACTACTCTACTAATATCACCAATTTAATAGTTCATATATTCTGTTTCTATCTTCTTGAAGAAGACTTCTTTTTAGTAGGTATTTAAACTTTTTCAAGTTTTGTACCTTTTTTATATCTTCCGGAATGGTGTTATAAATCTTCGGGGCAAGATAATCGAAACTGTGTTGTCCTTTTGTTGTTGATTTTAATGGTATAGTATTTAATAGTTCATATATTCTGTTTCTATCTTCTTGAAGAAGACTTCTTTTTAGTAGGTATTTAAACTTTTTCAAGTTTTGTACCTTTTTTATATCTTCCGGAATGGTGTTATAAATCTTCGGGGCAAGATAATCGAAACTGTGTTGTCCTTTTGTTGTTGATTTTAATGGTATAGTTACACATTTTTCTTTGGAGCGAGTACTGTAGTTATGATCAATTGGAATTAAATTTTTCCTCTCGGAATGCGCTTTTACTGCGACTTTGAGATAGAATAGTTGGCGGATATCTAAAATACCAAGCTCTTTGTATAAGGCATTTGACGAATAAATGTTATTTTTATTATACATGCATTTTAGTATCTTTCTTTTTTTTAAATAAATAATATAAAGAGGCGCAACCGTCAAGGGGCCGAGATTTTAGTGTTGTATTTTTTTGCCAATAACTACAGAATTATCTACAATATTTAGGACAATGCAACCGAATTACAAATACCTTCCCGTAGCACTAAAAATTAATAACAATCCTGAAGCTATTGGCAAAAAAATACACTAAAATCTCGGCCCCTTGACGGATACGCCTCTTTATATTATTTATTTACTCAATGATCAATGTTTTCTTTACTCAACACTCCAATACTCATACTGCATGGAATATTCTTTACCGCCCATATTAATAATGGCGCACTTTCGATAGTCATAATATTCGGGTTGTGACAAATTTTCTTGTTTCAACGAAAACAAATTTTTTATTACATATTATTAAGGAAAGAGAGCGAAGGCTTATATGCGTGCTTCAAATTAAAGCGGGTGCTCTAAACATTAATAATTACAATGGATCAAAGTCGGAGGCAGATGGAGGTGACAGTTACATCCTAATTAATATTTGGAGCTTTGTTTATTAAACGAACAAAATTGTAGTTGATGCGTTGAAGGTGTGAAAAACTTGTTATATTAAGTTTTCAAAATTTCTTACACATAACTACTTAGCAGCCGCCTTCAGTGAGATGGCATGAGGGTTAAAACTAAAGTCTTAAACTTCGAAATTAAATCCTGAAGAGGGCTCGAACCTTTGATATGACGGACGGTAGTACTGATGTAGTTTTCACAAACACTAGGACATTAACACTGGTATTTGATGTGTATTTTGTCAACCAAGTTGGCATCACCATGAAATAATTAATATTCACTTTTAATCGTCTCCGGATGCGGTATTAGCGTTTTGGCTTTTGTAGAAACTACGAAAGTGCTACTTTTAAATTAAAAACAAATATTTTTAAGAATCTGGGTGTTCTGATAATATATAAATAGACATTGTTAATATATATTATAATATACAAAAAAAATAATTGTATATATTATATTATATTAGGATGGAGAACAGAAATTTGATCAGTAATTACTCAGTAGTTCGTGCGCCAGATTTATTTTGAAGGACGCATGCAAGCGCAAGCTCTCTTCATCAATAATTTAATAAATTAATATAACATAACCATGCGTCATTATTGATAACGGGGGCGCAAAAGAAATCCAGATGTTCCTTAGAAAAGTTCTTGTAGTTATCTGTTTAGAGATCAAAAAACATTTAAATGTTGTGTTGCCAACCCACTTTTACTTTTTATCATTAATAACACCGTTGCGAATGGCGGTAGTTAATTATTCTGGAGCGTATAAGTAGAAAAAAGTTAATAAAAACAAGTGGACGGCAACTTAACTTATTACGTCATTTACATGCTATTTAGAATTAACAGCACCAAATTATAAAATAACATTACAAGATATACGACCATTTCCGTATATAATATATCACAAATTGTTTTGTGGTAAGTTGTAATTTTGTAAGCTACGCACAAATACAGAACAAAACGTTAGTATGTATACCTATTAGTAGGGCCAAAAAGAGTAGTCAGTAAATCAAAACATTCACCGGCAATTCTTCAAAATATTTAGCTGTTATGGAATACAGAAGCGGCAGCTTTTTTACCATATAATCCCATATAATTGAGAAAAATATATCAAGTTTTATCCGCCTACCAGAGATGAAAACCACAACTAGTTTCCCCTTAGTTTACCGACTACTCTTTTTGGCCCTACTATACGTCAAATAAACCAGAACACGAAAGTGTTAATCTATTAGATTTTAAAGTTGGACAAATTGCAAATAAATTTATAAGGCAAGGCAAACTAAAATAACTCCGAGTGTATAAAACCTGTGCTATATATAGTGTGCCATTTATTAAAATATTCATAGTGATAAAAACTTCTGATATTTCATAAAACCAAGCTTATAATTAGCTAAAAGCTTTTCCGACGATATTGTTTCACAACCGAAATATTTTCATGTCAATATTCATTATTTTCTGCATTTTTACAATAGTTAACATTCACTGAATTAATCGGGACGAGAAACAATGTGAATGTGAAATACTAAAAAAAGCTGGAATTAAATATTATCTACCAATCTGACACTTAATTTTTGACTAAATTTTATTAACAACTGTATTATTAATGTTCATTATCTTGAATGATTTGCATTTGTGAATGGTAAAGGTCCATACATTAGCAGTATGACAGAATGTATTTGATCCGGTAGTCTTTGCCTCCTGTTATACTTTATTCATAGATGCAGTAAAGTGGCAATTTGCCTGCTATTAGCATTCGCTATAAACCCAGCCTGGTTCAAACAGATGCAATAAAACTTTTCGGTTAGGGATTATCGAATAAATAGATCAACTGGGTATCGGGTAACTGGAAAAATTATTTATAATAAATAGCCGGGGTGAAAGTAACCATTAGTAATTTTTATTAACTATATAGCAAATTGTGAGCAGTTCTATTTTGGAAAAGACGTCGTCCACACTTTGGATAATTTACTCAAAATTCTTGAGTGTGGCAGATCATAGATCAACTTTGGAAGTGTCTCCAATTTATTGGTTTTAAATTTAGAAAAGTTAGTATGAATATAGAAGAGAAAAGAGAATTATCTACTTGGACAAAAGATGGTTTGATACGCCTAATATCGCATCATTCTACTGAACCGTGACCTCCGAGAAGTAGAGGCCATGAAACATCTGTTTGAGCAAGCAATTGTTTCTTTAGTCTTGCTCTCTATTTTACATTTCCTGATATTCTGTACATTCCGTCATTAAATTTGTTAACGGTTGTGTTACTACCAATTTAACTTTCTTAATAAAATTTACTAACTCTTCTGAAAACAACTATGTTGAGGTAGTGAATATATTAAAAATTTCATAAGAGGTGCTTTGAAATGACCATCGGAATTATTATTTGAGTTTCTATTCAGACGTATCAAATTATTAATGAGCTTATTTCAGATAAATATGAAACTGAATTTTTAAAGAGGTAAACAATGGATCATTTTGCGGGAGCTGAAAATTTTAAGAATATGTAGAACAAGTTAATGATAAATGTGTTTCATGTAATAAAAGTATAAAGTCAATATTAACTAAAACGGTCCAGTCATATTCTTTCTAAAATTTCTTAGTAATTATTCAAAAATAATCAACAATGAAATTTAGATTTAAAATACGGACACATCAAACAGAAAATTAATGAAATTCCATACTTAAAAGTGGATAGCAAGGCCTCCTTAAGAGCCAGCGCATCTATTAGATGTATTAGCAGGGGTGCCTCTTTTGTAAATTATTTTACCATGAACAACAGTTTCTTTTAAAAATTCTTTAATTTTGCTCATATAAATGTGATATTATAAATAAGTTATGATGGCCATTACGACGTCACTGAATCTTGTTCGCCGCCTCTTATTACCGGAGGCCACGATTGAACTATCGCAGTGAGGAAGTAGAATAACGAAATTATATGCCGGATCTAAAAACAAATCGATGGCAAATGCGTTTACGTTACCAGCGAAAAATTCACAACAATCTTGTGTTGATTATCATAAAGATAAAAAGGCAGAATCAATAATATTCTTTCAAATATGAATAATGTAAGTTATCATAATAAATAATTAAATAAAATTCCTTGTTCCAAATATACTCTTTACAAACAAATAAACAAGTATTAACAGTACCCTCTCTGTCATCATGCCCAAAATAATGTACAAAAATTGATATTCACATATTTGTATTAGAAGCATCACAGAATGATTTATTATTAATTAAGATGACGATGGCGATAACAACACTCACATAATTGTAAATTTATTTTAAAAATGCAAAATACAATGGAGAGAACAAATATTTTATTTTGTATGATCCTTTATAATTGTAAACAAATTGTTGTTATTTAGTCTTATTTAGTCAATCAGTGCCTGTTTAAATTACCCTTTCATTTTCTTGGTACAATTTTAGCCTAGCGAGCAAATAATTGCTCGCTAAGTCAAGAAATAATTCTTAAATTCCTATTTATTTTCTGTAATTCCTTAAGACGACTGTCTGTTTTACGAGTCGGTAATTTGAAAGCCTGTATCTTTAGGTTTTATTTGCCGTGTTCGTTTTGAGTCCCCTCTTCATTATTGCCACGTAAAACATAGCATGCAAAATAACTCATAGAAATATTTTTCTAATTACGATTCAAATTTGTCAGAAGAGGAATAAAGTGAAATTTGTCCAAATATTTGATTTAAAAAATTTTTTTTAGGTCTTTAATTTTATTGAAGTTATTTACAAATTTTGTAAACACGCGCTGATTCCTGTTTAGTTCTATAAAAGTAAAGTTGAGTTGTTGATAATACACCTAGGTGTATGACAATAGAACCGACGTGGAGAGAGTTGGTCCACTCTTTGAATTTTCTCCTTTTATATTAAAATATTTCTACTCGCTTTAGTGCGACAAACCACACAGGTCTCCCGTGCTAATTTCTAATAATTAGGCGTAGTATTTATACAAGTTAAACAGAACAGTTAGAAGAGACAACCTGAAATAGCAAACACATATCGCAAGACCCTTCCTAAGAATTATATAAAGGAATACCAGTGTCAGATAAATAAAGGGATTATGATACAGATGCGGAACAGGATCTTTTCGTAGTCTGTTCTAAATGAAAGGATGAGATTTTGCTGTGTGCATAAATAAATAAAATATAACTTTATTTTACAAGGTACTCTGTAACTCAAAATAAAAATTAATATTAATGTTTACTAAGCCAGATCACCCAAAAATTATTGTAAAAACGAAATTTTTGTAATTCCTATAAAATATAATTGCTAAAATTTGACAAATTCAATATATAAAATTTATTTTCAAATTAATCTTCTGCTTGAATTACTTAGTTTCATATTTTGTATTGCGAAATTAAACAAGTATTCTTGTAAGTTGTCCGCAACTTTTTAACTTTCATATATAACGAAAACTTTGCGAACTTCCCATATTTTGAATGAAAAATATACAAACTTACAGTAAGTTGCTGTGGTGAGCCTGTCAATAGTGTCCTGCTTTAGTTTAGAATTTTTCTTGCCCATGTTGAAACAATCGAAAGAGTTAAAGTTAACAAGAACACCGCAGCGATCGCGCGACACTAAAGGGGGTAGTTTTCAGAGAGTTCCAGTTGACGGGGTAGTCGTGGCGACGCTTGCGCTTTTACTTTTAGGAAATCCGCCTCGGCTCATTCGGCACTTAACTCTGCGAAGGATCAAGGATAATTCCATCCTTTGCGAAACTATTTAGACCAGTCTCTTTTGAAGCAATAGGTGTAAAGCAATACGTAACATTTTGCGTATTGTCCGGTGATATAATTTAAGCATATATACGTACCGACTACTGTTTATTAATTGAATGATACTGTGTGAAATTAATATGAATATGATTAATATATTTTAAAATTGGTCGTCGTTCCAATTTCGTTACAATAGTCAAAAATTATCCATATGAGATACATTTAAAGATTATCGTATTTATAACTGCGAATGGCGTTCTAGGTGTCCCTTAAGGTTGAAATTTATTGATTTGGTTATTATTATGGAAAACATTCTGGACTGAATATCAACTGCGTTCAACTTATTCACGTTAAGAAAATTTCAAGAATTTAAACGGGGCGATCAAAATATATTCTATGTTTGTTTGTACCATAAAAGAAATTGATTTTAAAAAATATGCATTTATTAAAAACTTCAGTTACAAGAAAATTGTAAAAACTAACACATAAGTAATATAATATTGATACCATAAAATTATTATCAAAATTTTACAAAAATTATTGCGAAAACTAATAAATTAATAATTCTATCATATTATCGTAGGAAAAGTTTTACTCCTCATTTTTATTTCTTTATACTGAAATTATACACAGGGTTAATATTTTTTCCATATGTCTTGCCTTGGTAGAGATAAAAACATTATTCAAGCCTTTATTTAAATTAGAAACAGCAACTCCACATTTTTAAATATTAATATTAATTATACAGGGCGATGCGTTAAAAAAATAGATTAGACAATATATTTCTTTTAAACAAAACAACCTAATTTTTATTACTATGTTTGATTACTCTCATGAAAATCTATTCGGCCATTCAATATTTTTTAAATTTGTTAAAGAGTCGATAAAGAAAATATTTCTGCGTATTAATATTTTCAAAATTTATTTCAGGCCTAATTATTAATTTATCATTAATAACTAATTTCTTTCCTTAATTACTAGTTGATTTAGAAAATATTTGTTTTATACAATGTGTATGTAAAATAAGTTTTTTTTATTTTTCCAAAACATTTCTATAGCTAACATGAAAACATGAATAGTATTTTAAATATAGCTCTAATTACGTGTAACCTCTAAGTAAAGAAAGTTTCTATAAGAATATACACTCAATTCCATAAAAAGTGACGCACTCGATTTTTCGGGTAATTTTAAAGTTCTTTAGTTCTTAAACCGGTGGACCGATTTGAACATTTTTTATCTCAGTTTATAGCATAATTCATTCTCTATGAGCCGGATTGGAAGCAATGGTGAGTTCTTCCATATTTCATGGAAATTAATGGAGAATTTTAATCCTAAGTTTTTTCACAGGTTTTCATAACACCCTGTGGATTATTCTCGCATTCATGGAAAAATTATTTATTCTGTATTTTGTTTTTTTATTCATTGATTTATCTTTAAAATTGTCCGAATTACAGCTTTTTTGCAGAAACCTTGCGTATTACCAACTTTCTGAATTTACCGAGTTTTATAGTGAAATAAACTGATACGAATTTTAAAAAACATTTTTATTAAACGCAAAATTATAAACTTGTTCAGGATTTATTTGAGGCATTTTGTGTAATTTTAGTCTCTAAAACTTCTTTAATGACACTTAATTAATGACACAACAAAGTATGGAGGCATACAACAAATTAATTGCTATGGCAACGGCAATTGCTTTTTCAAAAGCAATGTGATCCTACAATGAAATAAATTTCCACCTCTTTATTTTTTTAAAGACAAAGGAATTACCTACCAATAAATAAAAAAAAATTAAAAATCGGTCCACTGGTTTAAAAAAAAAAAAAAGTTAGGTCAAAAATCAAATGCGTCACTTTTTTGGAACTGAGTGTATTTAAAAACCTTGACAATTTCTATTATGGTTTATATGCTATACAATTCTGCAGTGAGTATGACCACTCATCCATCATGTGCATCATTTATCAATACACGAAAAAGCAGGGTTCACGTAAAAACGTTATATCTCGGAAAGTACCAGCGATAAAACAGTGAACAAAAAAGCAAAATGTTTATTAATAAATGGTTCATCGAATGCAGAATGAATAATTTTTCCATGAATGCGAGAATAATCCACAGGGTGTTTTGAAAACCTGTGAAAAAACTTAGGTTTAAAATTCTCCATTAATTTCCGTAAAATATGGAGGAACTCACCATTGCTTCCAATCCGGCTCATAGAGAATGAATTTTGCTATAAACTGAGAAAAAAAATGTTCAAATCGGTCCACCGGTTTAAGAACTGAAGAACTTTAAAATTACCCGAAAAATCGAGTGCGTCACTTTTTATGGAACTGAGTGTATTTTATCTAGAAAAGTCAGGGTGCCCTTAAAATATTTTCAATTATTTAACGTCATTTGGTTATTACTTTTACAAACTTTCTAGTTTCCATTTAAAAACATGTTCAACAGAGATTAATTGATGGTCTATTGTGTGCAATTAAACAATTATTGTGAGGTTTGTTGGTTATTAATAAACAGTCAAATAATATACAAATGTATATATACTCTAGAAATCAAATATTAAAATAAATCCAAATGATGATACTAGTCAACTAATAATAATTCTGTCACGAAACAGAATAAATGAAAGCTAGCCTGAAAGAAATAAAAAAATTCTGCAAACTGTGTAAAGAAAATGAAATCAAAAATTAAATTACATAAAGCAATGATAAAAATTAATTTAAAATAAGAGAGAAGTATAGAGAAAATACAAAATTGGCCAATTTGTATTTCATTCGGTATTCATGATACTGGAGACAATTACCAAATAACTAATTGCTTAATCATACAAAAATTCGTTAATTCTGTGAGACAGCTGGAATACTCAGTACAGTGCAATTTATTAGAAATATTTTTAATAAAAACGGTAAAGGTACGGGGACAACCAGTACACTCGATACTGGAGCATGCTCTGCAAATTTCCTAATTAATTGGGAAATCGGCTATATAACTAATCAAGTAAATCCTCTAACAATTTATAAATTCAGCGAAATTCAACAGCACATTCCTTTTTACACATCAAAATCTTGTTTAGATTTGTCTCAAAAACTACATTAACTTCTTCAGAATCCTGTAAATGCTGGTAATAGCCTGGGTCTGGAAAGTTCTCAAAGCGTTTCTTATTCCTGTAAGGTGGGTTTTAGTCGGCTAAAACATAAACCACAAGCCGAAAATATCCACTAAAAGCAGCCTAATTTCTCCGTATGGAAGGATAATGCGGTGAAAATGCTTTTATCACAGGGCAAAGATAAACTTAAGTAATTTAAATAAAATGAAACAGTGCCTCTATTTTATAACTAAAAAAATACGAGGTATATCCATAGCCTCACATGAGAGGATCTACGTAATTTAGCTAAATAACCCAAAAACAAATAAATTATTCTAAATAATTTTACTGAATTGAGTTAAATATTCAGATGAACTTAATTTTAGAATCAACTAATCAAATTAAATCAATTTAACACAGGAATTTGAAGATATAAGAATTATTAAACCTCGATTCTACAGTACACTCCAAGACGAGCCAAACGAGAATTAATTTCTGTGTTCCCTTTCCTCAGACATGAGAACAGAAGTTTTCATCCAAAGAGAGCATTCTCTACTAATGCGCACGTTCGAATATAATCGCAAGCAGTTTCAAACATGTGTTCATAAATAGCTTTAGAGTAAGTATTTGCTGCACTTGTATACTTACTAAAAATACTCTGAAATATAACAAAGACACTAAAATGATGCTATAACGGTAGGAAGTCAAAACTAAATAGATATAAAGGACTGTGTAAATTTTATTTCCCCATAACTTTTTCTACAATATATTTTATATTTAAAACGAAGAGTTTTTGATAAATTATAGTTCTTAAATTTTTTTTTCCTAATATGGTCTTTTGCAGGTACCTAGGTAATTTAAAAATTGATTTTGAAGTAATTTTTGAAGATTATTTTAGTTTTCTTACCAACAACAGTTTGTACCATACCTTAACGATGTATCCCTGTAGAAAATATTTATTTCATGTAGGGTGTAACGTGTAAGTAAACAGTTAAACTTAATATTAAAACTACTAAAAATTAAAAATAAAATAGTAAACTATTATTATTTCGTTGTTTTTATTGTTAAGGTTAAATCCTTGTTTTGTTTTTATAAAAATAAAATTGATTTTCATAATGCATACCTAAATGTTCTCTAACAATTACGAAATTTAACAATTTTTTAGGTCTCTATGTCAAGATATAATATATAATTGAAAATCAATTTCTGATGTTAATTTATGCTTAGTTGTGCTTGTTCGTGTTCACGAAGCGTTCCCCAAAAATAAATGCTCAAGCATTTTTATTTACTATTTTTGGCTATCTATGGCAAAAATGCTCGTAAAATTTTCACAATTAGTTTTAACTTACAATAACATAAGTCATATAATTATTACACACATTAACAAAAATACATTATTTGCTTGTAGCGTGACAATTCGTTTTTATATAAATTATTATTATTTTTAAACCACTGCAGAAAGGATATTTGAAATTTTTATATTTTGTACTTTAATTACTGAACTTGTAAGTACACTAAATCACCCATTATAATATATTAAAACATATATGAGTATTATTTTTTTTTCTCACAAGACCAAAATTTTACATTTTGTATTCTTTCCAATACTATGCCAAATCTTAACATTGAAAGTTTTAAGCCCTAAGTAATTATAAGGTTTCTCTCCGTATTTTCCAGTCCTGGAGGTAAAGTTTAATGTGTTTTTAATTTCTTCCGGATAATGAAGCTTATGAATGAATGTGACAAATTAAACCATCACGCTCCATTGACAATGTGGCTTTCTGCCCTTGTTTCGCATCCGCAAGGCAAAAGGACCCTGTAAATACACCGTGTGGTCTAACATAAAGGTTTTGGGTGATAATAGCGTAAATATAAATAAACTCGGAGAGGTCAATTTTATTTTGGAGAGGGTAAACTGACTTTTCACGTTTCAAGATCATCACTTCATCCCTCGAGCAGTGGGGTGTACAACTTCTATATTAGTTCAAAGCTGCAACAACTATATATTAAAATATATTATTCTAAGATTTTGTGTTAATTAATTATATTTATGAGTTTTCATTTCCTACTGCCATCATGCGTCGCGATTCACTTACTTCTTAAATGAAAAATTCAAAAAATTCAGTTTTTCGAAAACGGTACTTGTAAATTGTTAAAACTAAAAAAACCACTCTTCCGCCTCCGAAAAAAAATTAACTGGTCCGACCGTTTATTTTTATCTACGCCATTATCACCCATAACCCCCGAATCAAGTTTGCTTTGCCCCCCCCCCCTCCTATATGAGATATTGGATTTGTGTTAAATTGACTGAATAGCTATTTTTTGCCTTCGATCGAATTTCGCGTTATGACGCAAGTTACGTAAATGCATATACGAATACAAAAGTTATCTAGGAAATCGGAAACTCGTTATCCGTTATCGCATTACATCCTTATGTCGGCTTCTTTGTAAATAAGTTAGTTAATAAACCGCCGCTGTATTGTACACTTGCCTTTTTATTTGCTGTGTTAAAATGAAATATTTCTTTTCAATAATCAATTTCTTAAGGTCTATATTATAACTCGCATCTTGTTTTGTCTTGTCGAAATTTTTATTATTTCCTTTATTTTAAGGGATATAATCAAAGTGTTGAATATCCACCTTCTATCTGAGATACTTGTTGCTTCATTCAGCTAAGAAGGAGGGGTACTGCATATTCCAATATAAATAAATAATACACCACATGTAATTACGACCCCCTTTATCCCAGAAGGCTCTAGAAGAGCCTTGTGCGGGAGGGGGCTACACATTTAAAGACAAGGGACACACATCCAATATCCGTGTATAATGGAAAAATCCCTCTCACAGTATTTTTCCATTGCCACGACCGGGATTCGAACCCGGGACTTTTGGGTGAGAGGCAGGTACTCTACCATCTCGACCATCCAGTCATATAGCCAATTCCAATAAAAAGAAAAAATAATGTAGCTACATTTATGAACACAGTATTTTATTTGGAAACTGATCGGCATCTGGTGATCTACTATATATTTCTCTAATACCTACAATACAACCAGAACCTTGTCTTCTTATGAAACCGATCTTGGCCATTGTACCTGTCTTTGATGATCTTAATCAGTTTGGAAACACGTGAGGGTTTTTATTAGAATTAACTTGTTAGCTCTTGTGCTTTCTTTTTTTTTTTCTATCACTATGTACGAGCATTATTAATAAAATGTTTACCAGTTGTCTGGCGCTTAATTTTTTTTATTTGTTAAAAATCAGTAACATCAAAAATTTTCCATCCCATCAAATTTTGAACGAATAACTTTATTTCTGTTATTAGAAACATAAATTTCCATTAAAAAAATACAACGGACGCCATGGAATTTATCCGACAACGTATTTTACCAATTTTATGGGGAAAGTCAATGTTTCAACATATTCAAAATATGTTTAACATGTAGCGACCATTGTATACAACATTTATTTAAATATACACCGTACCTAATCCCAAATCCTAAATCCGATTTTTCAACTGACATTTATCGCCTATAAAAGTGAACAAACCTAACTCTCTTATTTTTAGAATTATATTGATGAGAAACATTCTAGAATCAATCAGGTGCATTCTCTGCCAACTCGTATGTCATACAAGTATATGTATTGTATATATCATATCTCCTGCTATATTCACGTTTTATACTAACGACTTATAGTCATATTTTATGTATGCTGATGACAGTATTATCGATGCAAGCAATTCGTTGCAAAAGCGAAGCACTGTATCTTACATATTCTTCAAAATGTGCAAAACACACACAGAATAAATTAAAATCTATTTCAACTAAAATCATTGAAATAAGTAGTAATTTACGTAACAATTCCGGAAAATCATGTTTTCTTGGATAAGTAGACAAGATTCTAGGCCTCGCCTACGGCTCGTCCTGGAAGTCTGCGAGTCCAAGAACATGGTACATGGGTAATTCTTCTCAGCCTAGTAATTCTTCTCAGCCTAGTCCGGGAAATACGTACTTCCCGAACTAGGCCAGAAGAGTGTTATTTTCGCAAAGAAAAAGCGTTGCTGAAAAATATTTTTGTTGACTGTTTGTAGTTCGGTATATTTTCAAAATGCAGCCAAATCAGGGTTATATTCACCCATCTTGATATCTGTTTCTTTACATCACTCAAGTTAATTTCGAATTACATATATAAAAGTTAGTATTTGCCGTTAAATTAAAACTTTTGGAATTTGTTAGTTTTACTTTTGTATTTATTTATTTAGTTGTTCGTTCCCTTGCACCTTCGCTCCCTCGTGCTTTCTCTCCCTTGTTCCTTCATATTACAAAGTATTTTATATATTTTAATTCTAATGATGGCAAAGGTTCAGAATTCTGAGTGCAACAGATTCTGTTCTTCCACCAATACCCACTAAATTATTTATTTATTTTATTTATAATAATTGAGAAATATAGACAGGAAAATGCAAACGAAGAAGATTGCAATAAAAAAGAAGAAAAACGGGACTGAAAAAATGAAAAATATATATATAATTAGTACCTATACAAGTTTTAACATTGATTAATTTCCTAGTATGGGGTCAAAAATCGTGAAAAGTTTCATGTTACATTTGAAGCATGATGTAGGCAGAATGACTTAGGTAGCATGACGTGGACGCGTGAGATTCGAGCGGTTTTAGAACTTTTTCGTTGACTCCTCCTGAGCCTAAAATCAGGACGGAACCATGCAATTTACCATGTAGTTCTAAGTTGGACCCTCTACTTTGCATATTTTACCAGAACGGCCTCTCGGTGGCGTTTTTTCGTTTAGAAATAGTGTTTGAAGTTTTCATGTTTTTGCATTTTTTCAATTTTGCCAATTTCTTGCAATTTGAAAAATCATTATGAGGGTGGATTTAGGACCGAGGTTGCTCTGCCAGGTTGTCGATATCTGGTTTGTACGTATATACCGGGTGTTAGAGATTTGAGTGCCATTACTTTAACATGAGGTAGATTAAGCATAAGTAATAAAAAAAGTGTGACATGGTGAGTTTGTCGCTGCGTTAAAAAAGTCACTTACAACAATCTCCAACACAACTTAACATCGAGAAGCACGTCGAACAGCCTAATTCATTTTGTCTCGTCGAAATATGTATAGCCGAAAACCATATGTAACTTCAAACTTTGTCGTTTTTCGCAATTTACAAAGATTCTAAGCGTTTTGCAGAGCTGATGATTTATTATAGTGTAGTCTCTTTAGTGTGAATTATTTTGAATGTATGATGTTTTGGTCAAGTCGTCATCTCATTTTTAAGCAAAATAAAAAAAATACGAAACAAGATGGTTGAAACATTAAGCATTCAAAATAATCCAACGCGGACAAGAACTTGAAAACTCTTCTAGAAAACTAAATATTATGTGCTATCCAAAAAGCGTAGATAACACATTCCTGTTTTAAATTTCTTAATAATTTTTGATAGCATATTTTAAGTTATTATTTGCGGTTAAAAGATAATATTTTAGTGTTATTTAAGTTGGTATTTTCATATCAAATACCGTGTTACTAACCATGAAAATATTTTAGTATACCAACAAATTGGGTACCTAACAATTAAAAAATAAAGAACATCATGCCAATGCCTAAGTTTATTGAAGTGTCTATCAAGGCTGCGTGTCTATGACCCGACGATGTGTCCATTTACTCCATTTTGAGTGTAACTCTTTTTAGGTGTTTTATTGTTTTGTGTTCAGCTATGTTGACAACTATATATTCAAGGTTGTGTTAATGATTTTTACGTTGGGTAAAGTTATGAACAATTCAAGGTAGTTTAATAAAAACCCTTCTGTGGCAGCAAAATATTTACGTTAATAATAATTTTTTTGCCAAACTACTCGCATTTTATTTTAAACTTGTTGGTACATAAAATACAAAATTGGTACTGAGAAATTTACCAACTTTGTTCATAAGAATGTTACAGCTGTGACAAATACATATTACAGAGTTAGCCACCATTGACAATATCTTGGCAATATTTTTACTTCGACGAAAGCAGTGTAATTTTTAAATAATTAATTAATTTGTTTAATTGAATTCCTCGAATTTTTTAAATTTTTCAGGTTCATTTGTGATTAATATTTCTTAGATGTACTATATTTTGTCACATTTCCAAAAACGCCTTGATATTATTAATCAATCTGTAAAATAAAAGTAATGAAAAAATATGACACATTTACTTTCACATCTCACACACAATTTTTAAACTCAATATAAAATATTCAGGCTAATTCCTTTGCTATTGACTTTTCGACATGGCAAGTGTTTACTTACACAATACCTTATATTTCCTCGTTACAATAATTATTACAATAATTTAATTAGGACCTTTAATAAATATTGACCAAACTATGCATTTTTAAACTGACACTTCCTTCATGTTCTAATAGAATAATTATCATTTTATTTTTCACTAAATTTAATTAGGCGTTTTAACCGAGGCTTTATCGTTTACTTGATTCGTGTAAATCTTTTAGGCTCTGCGTAATTAATTTCCTCTAGTGAATATAATATAAAACAAATAGGCTGAAGTTAATTACCATGAAATTGTGTGAAGCTGAAGCTTGTAAATAATTCTCGAAAAGTTATTTTGAATTATTTCTCTGCCTTTTCAAAACACTTTGAGAATTATTGTGTGAAGGCTAAATTTGTTTTGACGTTTCAGTGAATACGTATAACTGCACTTGAATGTTGAGGGTAGAATACATATTTGACCCATTTATATTATTAGATAACATTAGAACAGATGAATGACGGCTCTAAGTTAGTATTAGATAAGAAGTTTTAAGAAAATCTTAGAAACTGTCTAATAAATAAAAAAAAATATATTATATTTCAGAAATCTAACATGTGTACTGGTTCATCAAGTTATAGCAAGCGTTTTCTATCAAAAAATTTTATAACATTTTAATTTTCGTTAAATCCAGTTAACCTAATATTAAATTATGAACTTTAACACGGTACCTAGTCTTAATTTTAATTACCCAACTGATCGACACTTCTCGCGCGTCGGACTATATAGTTTTCTTTCTAAAATCTGAAATATTTTTAAAATCTTGTTATTTGTTTAATGATGTTAAAATATAGGTACCTGCCACTTTTCATACTCGTAATAACATTTTGATCTCTACATTAGAAAAATGAACGTCTTCAATCCAGTAAATTTATGATCAGTTTGGTTTAAGCTTTAGATTTACAAGGATACGTTATGTAGGTATAGAATCTTCGCAATAAATAAAACATATTTTTAATTGGAATAATCTCATATGTATACCTAGTATGTTGTATTAGGCGCATTAATATATATGTTCGGTTAAATTAAGTTGATGTTGAGAAGAAATTGAAATTACGCAATCAGTGCACATTAATATTAATATCGTGAAAAGTAATCTAAGAGGGATATCAAAAGATAAACATCATCGTAACTACTCTTTGTCCTATATCAGAATATTATATCAAACTTTCGCAACCATCATCAACTTAATTTTTTATTTATAGACCTAATTATTTGCTTCAAAATTCAAGCCGCCATGTGTTCATTTCAATCACAATGATACATACATGCATTTGGCATTTTATAACATTCTGGACTTTTTTTTAATTTTATCAAGTAAAGATGGGTCGGGGTTTATAAAAATATAAAGTTATTAAATATGGATTCCACGTAAATTTTAAAACAAATACGCCAAAATACCTTAGATTTTGTAACTCACAAATCAATTAATTTAAGTTACTTTTTAAGAAATACAGACTACAAGAATGACTACTAGCACTGTTACTGAATTTAAAAATTACTTTAATAATGTTAAAATATAAAGTTATGTAATATAAAATATATAGACATGTAATGTATGCAATGTAAAAAATAATGTAATGTAAAGTACAAATAAATTTACAGAGCAAAAATTAAAATATCTCAGATATCTCAAGGTTAACCATCTTGTTGGAAAAATATAGAAATCCAAATATCGTTAATTTTTCCAATATCAACTTCAAATTATTGTAGATTACTAAATATAAACTTCACATTGGCGCATGCACCATAATTGCAGATCAAAATTATTTATTTAAAAATATGGTGAATGCGCCAATTCTAGTCACTCTTCCAACAAAATAACTACAAACTCATTCAAATATGACAATCCGGAATCAACTAGCTACAAAAACACCATACTCTGGCTAATGAATGTTAGTCGTTGCGTCATCACTGGTAATGGTATGGACCAAGGCGGCCGATTATACCAGTACCGGCGATGAAAAGTTAAATGATAAAATTATTAAACACTAAATATTATTATTAATTAACGTATTGCTATTTTGGGAGAGCAAATACGTGTAAAATGTTGAGAAATATTATGGGCAGGCACCTCCTGACCTAAACTTTCAGTGTATACTTGCCTTCACGTTTGTTCTAATTGTTCTAATGTTTTAGACTGTTTAAAAATCACATTTTTCGCATTTTGACAAATAATACGCTATTTTACTAAATTCAAATTCGTTTAATAAAGTTGCACTTACTTTCTGTTCTTATTTGGGATTTACGGCCACACTTCTGAACATTACTGATGCCACAAATAACTTTTAGAAAAGTGGCACTTTATCACATAGAAATGTCACTTTACTATTATATTATAGTAATGTCAGTGTTAATAAAAAACAGTTTGACAGAAAGTTATTCATTTAAATATTGGAACCATTGTTATATACATTAAAAGTAAAATTATTGTATGAAAAAAACTAAAATATGTATAAAAATAGCCTTAGCCTTAAAAATACGCTAGCATTACACTTTCATCAGTTGCGTTTTTTTTTGTCATCCTCCACTTACAAAATATTTCATTATACCTTTACAATCTCATATTAGTAAAAAAAATATCATTGTCCAAAACTGCAAAATTAATCTTATAGATGTTGAAAATAACAATTTATTTTATATGGACCTCAAATTTGTTTGTATACTGTAAAAATATTATAGCCTGCTTATTCTTGACACAAAGGAACGTCTATGAGTGAAACTAGTACCGCGTCGTAAACGTTCAGACAAACTTGCATCCACCTTTGTCTAACGCATAGCGTGCGAGAGACGCATTTCTGTTCAGTAGGTGGCGTTATGCCGACGACGTTCGGGCCTATTTCAGTTTGATAAACACTGCGCGTGCAATAAAGACAGCATTTAGATTGCAATGTCTGTGATACATTCAATCAGTTGTGACGCAACGACTAACATTCGTTAGCCAGAGTATACCAACAGTTATTCGACAACAACAAGAATAGTTAGTTATCCTTTCCCGTATAAAATCTAGCTGTTCGGCAAAAAGTAATATCGATGCATCGATCTATTTGCAAT
The DNA here is from genome assembly GCA_963680705.1 of Rhagium mordax. Taxonomy (NCBI): domain Eukaryota; kingdom Metazoa; phylum Arthropoda; class Insecta; order Coleoptera; family Cerambycidae; genus Rhagium; species Rhagium mordax. The sequence goes on along the minus strand of OY796656.1, from coordinate 91,354,623 downwards.
GTTTGCCTTAAAAAATTTTCAATTAGTTTTCAGTCATTGTATGTATTTATTTTTATTGCTTAGTCAGATAAATCGAAAACGTTGAATTTATTATTTTGAACTGTAACAATATGATTTTTTATACAACTTATCTTCCTACGAGCAACTTTAAGTATAGGGAAACCATATACCAGCTTGAAAGGAATTTAATTCTACATCGATTTCAAAATTAATATACGGGGTGTTCCATTTGAGATTTTTACTTATCAACGCTTTAAACTTTGGAAATTGACAGCGACTTTACAACCACCCTGTATAAAATAAAAAATATCTATATTTCCTGTGACTGTTCTACACAATGGTATGTGCTAATCGTCTATGCAAAGTTGCAAATACTAATAACATCTAGCATCGGAACTATCAATTTTTCAATATTGATCTCAATCTCAACTTTTTTTTAAATGCCTTTATACTCAAACATTTTAGATACGGAATACCTTATATGACGATCTTACGTAGAATCTAAAACTGCAACAATATACAGGGTGTTCCATTAAAAAAAATACAATTTTATCTTATCGCCCTGTCTAGGTACAAAAGCACGATAAAGATCTCGTGTTATTAAAAAATAATAATTCATTTAGTTTTGAACAACTTTTACTTTGACATTTTATTCATAACACCTATAGTTTCTTAGATGTATAATAGGCCCAAGTTAAACCCTGTCCGTACTTGGCTGCCGCTTACTGTATGTATAACTGATGCTTTAAAGATATTCCTCTTGACCATTAGTTAAGAAAATTATGGTGGCAATGGTGGCAACCTCATAATTACCCAAAATTTAAAATGATTTATTTGGCAGAAGATGTTTTGGATTGAATAGCAGATTGAATGGCTTTAAAGATTCTCAGATTTGCCGCCACTAGATTAGACTGTCTGAGGTACTGAATGATATAATCTACAAGAGTCATGTCAAATTTATAACGAAGACTCAAGATAATGATATATAGTTTATTTTAAATTTGTTTTATATACTAATTATTTAAATGTTAATACAATGATTATTTATTTCGTAAATTAAACCAATTCTTTAAAAAGTGCTAATTTTTTTTCAATAAATGCATAAAAATTGTCTAAGTATAAGTATTATAAATTTATAGTGCAATACTAATATTAAACTACTATAAGCCTTTCATGTCAGAACCTTTTTTCAGCGATCTTGATAATATTCTATACTCATATTGATATCAAGAAGATAAGAATCAATTTAAAAATAAAAACAAAATGTAAACATTTTTAGTTTATTTTAATACTATCTCATATAATCGACCATTTTCACAGTTAATTTCTCAATCCATATTCTTGAATAACTTATTTAATTTATTAAACTCAATCTCAAATATGCTACTTTCCAGAATAGTATTATAAAGAATCACGGTTGATTTATCACTGAGATCGGGGATCATACGTCTCTAATTTTTAAATCACTAATCCAGGTTTAACCCCCGGCGCCTCCGTCAAAATTTTAATTATAATTATTACAATTTGCTAGATACTCAGATAATTTTTTTACATTTTTTGGATTGTTCAAATATTACTACGTTTTTAATAACTGCAACTGATATTAATTACAGATGCATTTTAAATATGCTGAAATATTCTTAATTTTTTATTATAAAATTCTCTTAAAATTTTAAATCATCATGGTAAATGCTGAGAACAAATGAAATTAAATAAGAAATATTTATTATATCTCAAAAATATGTCTTATTTAAGTTCAGAGACAGCCACTCTTATTATAGGTATATAGATTTTACGGTAAAAAAAGACAGTTATAGTGATGAACCCCATATAGGTACACACCAACTAGTAGGATAAATTCATTATTTCTCAAAAATCATAATCGATACCTTTCTGACAGAGAATATGTTCCGGCGCCGGCGTATCAATTTTTATTTTGATAATAAAAAGGAATCTGCGTTAATCACATTTTTATTCAAAATTTTCTTATTTAAATTCTCTCATTTTCATCATCGTGATGTATATAAGTTTGTTTGAAATATGATTGCTTAACAAGAAGACAGCGATTACTGTAATTTGTAATTATAATAATAATGGAACATGGAAATGGAACTCTGATAAAAATGCATATTTATCAATCTAGAATTACAAATTTTCACTAGAACAACTAACGATTAAATACGTCACTCTTTGTATCGTAAATAAAATCAACCTATTTGGAGGTGATTCTAACAGTTTCAGAAATATTCCTGGCACCTATATTTCCTACCTTATACTAAAAACAAAATAAAATTAGTTAAATCAATTCCTTGAAAATTAAAAAAACCACATTGCTCTATTATTAGCGTCCCTAAAACAACCTGCCTAGACGTACACTGTTCTTGCTACGAAATTCACTGTGTACCTGTAACACCACGTCTGCTTTAAGAAACTGTTGAGTTTTTAGAGTTATTCGAATTATTTTCAACACGCAACACAAAAGTTTCGACTTAATGTTTTATTATTGAACTAAAACATACTGATAGCTCAAGAGTTAACGCAGTTAATACATTTCAGTTCTATCAGGATTATTCTAATTTTTTTATAAATTTTTTCATAATCTAGTTATAATTTATACAACTGGTAGATACTAAACTAAACTAAAAATATTTCGAAACACGTAAATATTACCGGAAAACCAATTAAAACAACACTTCTGTAACTGGGTTTACCTAATTGAATTTACTATAAAAACATGTAAGTATTTTAAAATGAACTTAGTACAGGTTTATTTTGGTTGAAATATCGTTCCAAATATGCAAACACTATCTCTATGAAATATTAATACACAGATAAATACATATAACTATTTATGCAACTAGTATTAAAGGACAATTGAAGACCAGTTCACATACTACTTTTTCTGCAAATATTAAAAAAAGTAGGATTTTTTTAAATTAATTATTTGAGTATGAAAATTGACACTTCTAACAATGAAATTAATTTTAAAATACCGACCTTTACGCAGTAATAAAAAAATATTGTTAATAGAATATATTAATACAAAAAATGTTAAGAAAAAAACATTTCTTCTAAAAGTCGCTGATTATTAGTTCTATCTATCGTTTCCTGGTGAAAATTGAGGAAATATTGGCTTTTATGTAAAACGTATTACAATAAAAATTTCTCGCCTTAAAAAGTTTCAATTCAATAAAACAGTAATGACTACGAGTTATATAGAAGCGTTGAATGAGAAAACCAGGATGGCACAAGCACATTACCAAGGGACTGTGGCTATTTCCAATTCCCTCATTCAACGGTAGAAAAGACAATAGATGCCCCTGACGTGTTTTACTATCGCGACCAACAGAGAAAAGGGAAACTTAACTTTCTATCTCATCATTTATTAAGCTTTTTTGCCAATAAAGAGAAGTATAAAAGAGTATTATGTAAGGAGTACAGTCATGAGTAACAATAACTCTTTGCACTTTGTAGCTCTAGTTATAAATTGACAGATTTATTACAAGGACTGTAATATAAAGTATATTTAATGAATGAGCACATTAAAAGTCGTTTGAAATTACAATATTTTCTTAATCGCCCTCGAAGTTACCGAAGCGAAATAACTCCCCTTTCAGTTTACAAGTCTGAATTGTCGTCAGAATATTTTTGTCCTTTATATTTAATTAGTTTTTAAAACAAAAAACTGAAATACTCTAAAAGCAACCTAGAGCAGTAAATCGAAATCGCCATAAGATTTAGAGATTTATAAGACAAACGAGGCCCTACAATTTTCTAAAGATTACACTGAAATACCAAAACAATAGAGCGAATAACATCGGTTAATAATTTTATTTTTTCTTGTTAAATATAAAGTATTACAAATACCTTATTAAAAGAATTCCATTACTCTATGTAAACCACCCACTCATTCAATTTATTTCGGAGTAAATTAATAATTTTTCAGATAGAAACATATCTAGAACCTCTCCTATTAAAGTCAATTTAAAATCAAAGTAAAAACTAGCAAAACTATTTTCATACATCCGAATATCCTTCATTCGTCTTAATCTATTAAAGAATAATGACTTGTGTAAAAATAATTTTCATCAATAAAAGCACAAGATGACGTCACCAGTACAAGAGAACAAACGAACGCCTCCGGACTCCCACAGCATTTATGAACTAGTAGTGACGTAGCAGTTTGGCGTGGTGGTAGGAGCACAATAACAATTTTTTAGTTTAAAAGTTTTATAGACAGAAAATTACTACAAAACAAATAATTAAAATATTTAAGAGGGTTACTAAAGGTAAGTATTATATAAAAAATGGTGCATTGAAAAAGAACTTGCCTCTCTTTAACACTGGCAGGTATGCAGGAAATGGTAAAAAGAAACATCTAACAGTTCGGATTTCGTAGCTCCCGAATACTTCTCTCAAATAAGAGTCCTCCAAACAAAAATGTACATCCCTTCGGAATAGAAATATTTCTTTTAAAGATACTCCTAACCATAAAGAAAATTAAGCAGGAAAATAAAACGAAGTGTAAAAAATCTGGTGAAAGATCCCTGATAGAAAAATACAAATGAATTGAAGCTTAAATTTAAAATATTAAAAAATAATTGTTTACCTAGTGGGTTTTCTTCTCAAAGAAATAAATATGGCCCAAGGGTCTCGTATTCACAATTGTATTATTTGCATGAAGTATTTATTCCAGTCACTCTTTCAATAAAATAACTACAGGTTTATTCAAATCTAACAATCCGGAATCGACTAAGCGCAAATTTACAAGTGATCCCAAATAATAGCTGTATTAATATCCAATATCTTGTAGACTTCTACGAACGAGACAAAGCTTATTAAACAATGGCTCTCTTTTCCCGTATAAAATCTAGCTGCCCGACAGAAGATGTTTTTTTTGTTACTCCCATTTTTTAACTAATTTATACAAACAAACAACCCTATCGGTTTAGAAGCATATCGATGTATCAGTCTTGTCTAAAATTGGTGATGTTTTATGCTAATTTATAAAACAATTAATATCAAACGATAAGAAACCCACTGTACTATGTATGCTATGCCGTCTCTAGCCAGCCAACCTCAAATACATTCACAGTGTGTACAGTTTAATTTTAGTATGTACTTTTCGAAGTTCAAGAGTAAGTCCCAATAACTGTTTTTGAATTTCGTTGAATATTTTTAAGATTAAGTCCTGATACTCGAATTTATTAAAGAGAGAGAAAATTAAGAATATGTAGTAAATAACTGAATTAACCATCAAAGTCAAACCACCAGCTAATCAATATTCGATAAAAATCCAAATGCCAGCTTTCTTAATATCTTATTTTAAAGTAACGTGAAAATGAAAATGAAATATTACCATCTAAATGGCTAATTCGCCCTTCAAATAATGTCATAAATTTAAATGCGTCTTCTTTTTTACGCACTGTTTCTCTTTCCTCAGAAAATTGCAAATGACCAATAAAACTCCCTGCTCAGAATCAGCTTGACATAAATTTGTTGTTAATTACAACGAAGTTCTATGTGTAATAAAAATGCGAGAATGCTACCCAAGATTCATAAGGAAATAAATAAAATTAAGACGCCCAATTTAAATCTGTATTTACGGCTTTCACAAAATTTACATTTTTGTTTCGGCCGCATATTTGGTCTTGTGGAATATATTACGAATTATGTTATTTCAATTAATATATTATTTTTATTTAAGTAGACGTTCCTAATAACATAAGTAAAAATAAATTTAAAATGTAAATAATAGTTAATATACAGTATGTAGAGTGTGATCATTAATGTGTCCATATTTTAAATCGATGTAGATTATTTGAAATATTAGGAAAAAAATATTGAAAAAGTTATAGAGGTTTCCTCATAGTTGTTTGCTGAAAGTGAAAGATTAAAGGTCATTGCTTAGCAGGGAGCAAACATAACCTCATTTTTTCCAAATGAAACACTTAATATTGGTTTATTTGGTTTCAACAATAGGGTGTCCCAGTTTTAAACGGACATAGTGAAATGGGAGATAGAGCACACTTTGCTGAGTTCAAAACACCCCCACACTTACCCTTTAAAGTGAATGGTTTTCGAGATACGGGGTGTTTTATGGTTCTTGGCCAATTATTCATACCGCCATATTTTCGGAATGGCCGCACATATCGGGATAAAATTTGGTACAAATATTACACTCTTTTAGTTCCATTAAAAGCATAATTTATTTTTGAAAAATTCCAGGACCGGACTCGTTTTCTTTTAACGTTGCTATCAGTGCTTCGAACAACACCCTGTATATCATTTATTGGAAAATGTTGGTAAACATTAAAAAAGACAATGGATCAGTGTATAAAATAATGTCATAATATTTGATGGCACACTTACTGTTATGTTTTAATAAATTTTTGAAATTGTCATTTGACCAAATATTAAATTCTACAAATAAAGTAGTCAGCAAACTATAGTCATTATATTGCTAATTTCACTGAAATAGCCTACAATAGACCTTATTATTTGTTTTTCTGTACATGAACCGTATTTAAGCTTTTTTGAGCTTAAATTTCCATTCAAATTCACACAATCCATATCACTAAAAGAAAAAATTAAAATTAGCTATAAGTAGGCGGTATGAATAATTGGCCAAGAACCATAAAACACCTTGTATCTCGAAAACCATTCACTTTAAAGGATAAGTGTGGGGGTGTTTTGAACTCAGCCAAGTGTGCTCTATCTCCCATTTCACAATGTCCGTTTAAATCTGGGACACCCTGTATGTATAACACTTCATATTTTGCTTTCATTTTTTTAACAAAATAAATAAAAATATTATAAATATGTACGAGTTACAAATACAATCGAAATATTATGTTGGTTGTGACTTTGTTAAGGATGTTAAATTATTTAACAAATGTCAAAATAAAATCAGTTTCGCTTTTTAACTTTATTTTAATGTAATACAACTACATTCTAATTCTAAATGCAAAGTTACGTGTAACATATAACTATATAACTTTATAGGGACAGTGACGACAAAGAATTATCAGCATTTTGATTGGTAGTTGGATTCACGTGGTGTGTACCGCCATTAAGAGGCTAAAAGTACTGAAATTGTTTAAGCTGTCATATTATACTACGTATAGTTGTACATCTTTAAAAATTTATTGTGACTTGTGACTTATTAAACGTATAAAATATTTAAAGACTTATTTAATAATTTAATATTGTATTATTATATTCTTAAGGTTGGTTTAGTTTATATCTCATCATGTCTCATTGTTGGCCATTCGACTGTTTACTCATTTATTATTTAACTAAAAAAGTCTAGATAAAAGCTACTTCGAAAATTGTAGAAATATAAATTCATTGTACCTATTATTGGCTAGTGTGAAATTAATTTTTTTTGCCAAAAACATTTTAATGAAATTTACAACTTTTGCCTAAAATCACACGCCCATACATATTTTTATATTTTTAAGAAGTACATTTTTGCTTAATACATAACTAAAACATTCTATACTTTTATTTGAATTACACTAATAATCATAGGATCATAATACGAGTGTTTCAATAGTCAACCATAAAAACCAAGCCAAAAGGTTTTTTGTTGGTTGGAATTCTGACCTATAATTGGGCATCTCTGCTCCAATTTTTTTAGGTATGACATCATCACGGCTTCGGCCATGACGTCATCTACTTTTAGAGCTACAGACATTTGAAAATGTTATTTTTTGAGGTTAAATAATTTTTCTTTTATTGTGATATTTTACAATAACATACAAAATAAACAGTAACATAAGGTATTTTAATCAAGTACTCCCAAATAGGTGAATTGGAAGACGTGGTGAATGGCCACCAAAGTCATCGGATCTTAACCTAGATTTTCTCCTTTGGGGTCACCTAAAAAACGTAGGTTACAAATGTAAAACTGATAGTATTGAGGAATTAAAAAACAAAATTAGATTAGAATGTAACAACATTTTTTAAGAAACTTTATAGCAAGAATTCATTGAAATTTAGACCCTAAGTAGTATACAGGTATTTGAAATCAGCTTTCCATAGGAACTCTAAAAATGAAAAAATATACAGGGTATTCCATTTAATAAAAGTAGATAACCTCATAACCGAAAAATCGATGACAGCCAAAAAAAATCAAAGCAGAAGATGCGCATCAAAACAAAAATCGACCTGTCCGAAGATTTTTTCAAAATATTTTCATAAATATTGAATTTATTCCATATTTTACATACACGCTGTATTATACTTGTAGTAGATAACAAAGAAAAACTTACTTGCGGATTGCCGTGAGTTCAAAACCTATGTACTACACAGTATGGACTTACATATAAAAACAAATACCGTATGGTTTGTAGTCTATGGGTAATTGTGATTAAGTTTGTTCTTCATCTTTTTCTAAATTCTAATTTATAGGTACATATTAAATTTGAAATGGACAAACAAAAATCAGTTACATAACCACTTTATATGGTGTAATCTGTTTCTATATAAAAACGAATGTCAATAATCATTATTAACGTCATTATTCTCATTTCTTTTCAGTTCCTGTTTTATCTGTGTTTTTTATACGAACAAGGGTGACAAGGTCCTATCCTGACGCAAATCGTGCTCTATAATTTTTATTATCTGAATATGTAGATTTTTAAATGTTATCCACATATTACACAGCTTGACATATTTCAAACAGTTACCTATTAAAAATATAATCCTGTACTTAAGAGAACACCCTGTATATACGTATCGTTCTTTTTAAAATTAACACATCAGACGAAAAAAATTCTTAAATAACCAAAAATGTCTAGAATATAATAACACCATTTTAATATTTTTACAATATTCTAAATCGCAAAGATTATTTTCTACCTTCATTTATTTTGAAAATTACGAAACTTTGACATTGGTCGGATTCCTCCAATAAACGAATTATATTGAAAAGCCTTTCATGCAATTCATTTTTTACGCCTTGATGAGAAATTATGTATTGCATTTTTTACGATCGTGAACGATTACGTTTTATTTAAGAAATTAAAAACTTCCCGACATATTTCATATTACCACATTTAAAGTCTTTTTTAGAAAACCGTTTTCAAAAAAATTCTCACAAGATTCGCTTAATACGAGTCTATCTTGATTCTTCAAAAATATGACATTAGTTGCTTTATCTAATATAATAACTAGGTGGATTTGTAAATCAGTGCCTCTTAGTAAACGATGTTGGATTTCTTTTCCTTCTGATTTAGCTAACGAGTTAATTTGTCAATTTTAGGTGCTAGAGAGGACAAATTAGCTTGATCGCTAAAATTGAGAAAAGTGACAAAGCTGGAAACTTGCAAATTTAAGTGTCTGACCTTGTGCTTTATTCATGTTCGTTACAAAGCATGGGATGACTGGGAATTTTATCCATTTTAATTAAAATGGAAAATCGTGGAGAATCATGAAAACTATGGGAATGAACACTGCTTACCTGCTGTATATCTCTTAAAAATAACTGCTTCTAAAACGTTCCTCTGGAATGGCTTTACTTCTAATTTCTTTGCTAATAAGAGCCCAACCTTCAGTTTAAACACAACTGCGTAAAGGTACGGACAGAAAGAAAACGGGTCACCTGATCGCTGATTATCAGCGCCGGCTCTCCGCTCTGGTAGACGCTGATTGCAATACAGAAAGAATCAGGGAATCAGCTTCCATAGTTCCACCTGATAATTTATTCGTTATTATTATTTTAGTCGAAACTTGTGTAGAAATGTCTTCTTCATCCGACAAGGAAATTTTATTAAACCATCCCTTTTTATACATAGTTAAAAAATGAATATGTTAATGAAAAATAAAATTTGATACTTATTGTTATACTTTTGTTCATTTCCTCGCCAATTTTTCTCCAATATTTCTCTTGCTATAACTTTGTCCCATATTGAAATTTGTTTGAAAACAGCAACAATTAATGCCATGGTCTCCATATCTGCGCTTGCCGCCTGCTTGCTAACAATTAAATATTAATTCCAGTAAAATAACAGGCGCTTGCTGTCGGCGCTTATAAGCTTCAACCTGTTTTCTTTTCGCACACTCCCATTTAAAAACAAAGATAAATGTAGGCGCTGGTCGGCGCCGACTACCGGTAAACGGGTAGCCGGCTTTCTTTCTGTCCGTACCTTATGACTGGTGAATTCAAGAAATTCAGAAACCCAACAGACAATAGACTATTAAACCAATTCATCTGAATCGACAGCAGATTTCATAAATATACTCTCCTTGTTAATTCTAACATTAAATCATGATATTATAGTGGTCAAAACAGTTCACTCCCGGAACTAAGACAAAGGTATTTGTGCCACTAATATAAATCTTACCAATAAACTATTTGATGATTCCTATAATCAGAAATCCAAATTGGGGAGATATATTTTCCATTTTCTTCAGAAACTTCTCCGTTGCCATTATGATGAAACACACGTTTGTGGTTAATGTTTAGATAATACCAAATGGAAGATTTCTTTATTTTTTCATCAACAAATGGCAATATCTGCTTGAAATCTTTAACTAATAAAGCGGTTAAGCCGCTCATCAAGCGATTGTTTAATCTTTGGAACGTGACTGTTTTTTCTACCGTATCCATTAACATTTTATAGAACTTTGTGTCTATGTATTTTATAAAATATTTCCTGATCTATCTCACACCAATTCATACAAGTCTTCGAATATTAAACCCTCTGAATTACTCCAGACGCCAGTTCAGACTCAGAGATTCGAAGTAATTTCAATGTTAGAGAACCATACTTATAAGTTTAACTTCGCCCTTAATAAAGACGTTTTATTATTATTATTTATTTATTTATTATTTTTTTTTTTTTTTTTTTTTTTTTTTTTTTTTTTTTTTTTTTTTTTTCCGTTTCCGGAAGAAAGTGCTGGACAGTCTCCCTGTGGCCTCCGACACCACACAGAGAGAGCGCCAGCGAATAATCTACGGCAACTCCCCACATCCCGCAGGGTTAGTCACTGTAGATTCCAGACTCGTGTGCTCTAAGTAGACGAAGGGATCCCAGGATGACCGCTTTCTGCATTTGACCAGCCAACCATTCTGCCGATGTTTGGCAGGCAGGCATGTTCTTCAATGCGGAGAGCAGCGTGGGCTTTATACCTCTGAGTACACCGATTATCAGGACGACCATTTTGACAGAGTAGCTTGGGTATAGCACTTGGAGCTCGTACCGGAGATCTCTGTATTTAGTCCGTTTCTCCTCCTCCTTCAAGGCGATGTTTGTCTCAGCAGGTGCTGAGAACTCGATGACATACATCACCTTGGTCTGATGGTCGAGGAGGACTATGTCAGGCTTATTGGCGTGAATTCGCCTGACGGTCGGGAACGAGTAGTTCCAGTAAATTCGGCATTTCTCGTTCTCGACAACGGACTCGATATCTCCGGGGACGTAAGGCAGCACTGGTGTTTGGTCTATCTGGTACGAGTGCCGTAGATGGTAGTATAGCACTCGTAAAGCCGCGTTATGTCGTTGGATGTAGACCGAAGTCGCATAAATCGGGCATGCAGATAATAAATGCATGAGCGACTCCGGCGCCTGACGGCAGGTCCTGCAGTTGATATCAGGTACCTCTACACCCATCAAGCGACTTCGATAGACCAATGTGTTAATAACACCATCTTGGCAGGCCACAATGAATCCCTCGGTCTGCGACTTCAGCCCCGCTGACCTTAAGAATGCGAAGGTCAGCTCTGTCGATAAACCCAGTGCTTCTATGTTGTTATAGAAAACACCGTGCAGGGGTTTATCGACGTGCTGCCTGAACAGATTCCTCTGTTCGGCAGCTTTGATTTGGGCTGTCAGACGATTCGGCGGAAGCTCAGTAACTGATTCTGCATCAGCACCTCGCCTGCCTCCTCGCCTGTAGTCGAACACGAGACCGAGTTCATCTGCGGCCCTCTGTGCTGCCTTAAACAATAAAGCGCCAACTCCCACGGTTTCATGATCTCTCACTAACCGTAGGAGCGGATCCGAGCTCCTTAGGATGTTACATGCCATACTTAGTGCTACTCTGCCATGCATACACTCCAGACTCAAGAGTCCTCGGCCTCCCCGTTGACGTGGGAGGTACACACGAGGAACGGACGATCTAGGATGAATACTCCTATGGATATTCATCATCTTGCGGGTATCCCTGTCCAATTGGCGCAGCTCATCTACTCGCCATTTAACTACTCCAAAGGAGTAGAGCAGAGTCGGAACGGCAAGCATATTAGTGGCAGACACCTTGTTCTTCCCCGAAAGTTCAGAAGACCAAATCTTTCGGAGTCGGTGTCTGTACTTGCCACGGAGAGATTCCTTTATTTGGTTCACATCCTGGATGTGTCGTATTATTATTATTATTATTTTTTTTTTTGTTTGTTTCCGGTTTCCCGAACCTAATGCTGGACAGTCTCCCTGTGGCCTCCGACACCACACAGAGAGAGCGCCAGCGAATAATCTACAGCAACTCCCCACATCCCGCAGGGTTAGTCACTGTAGATTCCAGACTCGTGTGCCCTAAGTAGACGGAGGGATCCAAGGATGACCGCTTTCTGCATTTGACCAGCCAACCATTCTGCCGATGTTTGGCAGGCAGGCATGGTCTTTAATGCGGAGAGCAGCGTGGGCTTCATACCTCCGAGTACACCGATTATCAGGACGACCATCTTGACAGAGTAACCTGGGTATAGCACTTGGAGCTCGTACCGGAGATCTCTGTATTTAGTCCGTTTCTCCTCCTCCTTCAAGGCGATGTTTGTCTCAGCAGGTGCTGAGAACTCGATGACATACATCACCTTGGTCTGATGGTCGAGGAGGACTATGTCAGGCTTATTGGCTTGAATTCGCCTGACGGTCGGGAACGAGTAGTTCCAGTAAATCCGGCATTTCTCGTTCTCGACAACGGACTCGATATCTCCGGGGATATAAGGCAGCACTGGTGTTTGGTCTATCTTGTACGAGTGCCGAAGATGGTAGTATAGCACTCGTAAAGCCGCGTTATGTCGTTGGATGTAGGCCGAAGTCGCATAAATCGGACATGCAGATAATAGATGCATGAGCGACTCCGGCGCCTGACGGCAGGTCCTGCAGTTGATATCAGGAACCTCTACACCCATCACGCGACTCCGATAGACCAATGTGTTAATAACACCATCTTGGCAGGCCACAATGAATCCCTCGGTCTCCGACTTCAACCCCGCTGACCTTAAGAATGCGAAGGTCAGCTCTGTCGATAAACCCAGTGCTTCTATGTTGTTAAAGAAAACACCGTGCAGGGGCTTATCGACGTGCTGCCTGAACAGATTCCTCTGTTCGGCAGCTTTAATTTGGGCTGTCAGACGATTCGGCGGAAGCTCAGTAACTGATTCTGCATCAGCACCTCGCCTGCCTCCTCGCCTGTAGTCGAACACGAGACCGAGTTCATCTGCGGCCCTCTGTGCTGCCTTAAACAATAAAGCGCCAACTCCCACGGTTTCATGATCTCTCACTAACCGTAGGAGCGGATCCGAGCTCCTTAGGATGTTACATGCCATACTTAGTGCTACTCTGCCATGCATACACTCCAGACTCAAGAGTCCTCGGCCCCCCCGTTGACGTGGGAGGTACACACGAGGAACGGACGATCTAGGATGAATACTCCTATGGATATTCATCATTTTGCGGGTATCCCTGTCCAATTGGCGCAGCTCATCTACTCGCCATTTAACTACTCCAAAGGAGTAGAGCAGAATCGGAACGGCAAGCATATTAGTGGCAGACACCTTGTTCTTCCCCGAAAGTTCAGAAGACCAAATCTTTCGGAGTCGGTGTCTGTACTTGCCACGGAGAGAATCCTTTATTTGGTTCCCATCCTGGATGTGACGTTGTTCCACACCCAGGTATGTGTAGGTCTCTCCGGCATCCAAATGTCGTAGGATGCTTTCGTCTGCGAGCTGCGCATCTTCGTGGAATTCCCCGCATCGTCCTCTTTTGAGGTGGACGACTGCGCACTTGTCCAACCCAAACTCCATTCCAATTGCCCGCGTGTATTCCTCGACCACCCTGAGAGCATTTTGAAGTTCTCGCTCTCCGGAGGTATAGAGTTTAAGGTCATCCATATAAAATAGATGGGTGACCTTATGCCTCCGGTTGCTGGGTGGCCCACACTGATACCCGCGGGTTTGGCGGAGTCCAACAGATAGCGGCAGCAGTGAGATGCAGAAGAGGAGCGGACTCAAAGAGTCACCCTGAAACACTCCTCTCTTAAATGTCACCAACTCTGTCGAAACTCGCTCGGCACCGGATGTTATGGTGAAGCGAGTTCTCCAAAGCGGTAACAGTTGTTCGATGCATCTCACTAGTGGTGCTGGTACCGCAAGACATCCGAGCAAGTGTAACAAAAGCTCGTGGGATGTTGTATCAAATGCCTTGCGATAATCAATCCAGGCCATTGACAGATTCCGCTTGTACTGCACAGAATCCTGTGTAATACAGCGGTCTATCAGCAGGTTTTCTTTGCAACCTGCCAGGCCCTTCTTGGCACCACGCTGTTCGTTTATCTGTTGGTAGACCGGATCAACAGACCTCAACATCCTGGTATACAAGATACGAGTAAATAACTTGTAGCAGGAGTTGAGGCAGGTAATCGGCCTATAACTTTTTGGGTCAGACAGATCCCCCTTTTTGGGGATTAGCACAGTTCGCCCCTCGACAAACCAGTCCGGAATTTGCTGCCCCTCGTTCAACCATGAGTTGAAAACTCGGGCCAGATGGCGGTGGGTGGAAGGAAACTTCTTCCACCACCAGTTGTTTATACCATCTGGACCCGGGGCAGCGAAGTTCTTGGTTCCAACAAGTGCTTGTTGAACCTCTTCCGTACTGATTGCCGGGCACACTTCGTCTGGCTCTTCTAAGACTCTACGACAGAGAGCCTCGAAGTGTGCTATAGCTGGAGTGTCATTATCGAATGGACTCGCGACTTCGTAGATTCCTTTCCAGAAGGCTTCGACATTATCAACAGTTGGCGGATTTTCGACAACACGCTGTGGCTCTTGGAACAGGCGAGACGGGTTTGTTTGAAACAATTTGTTTTGTTCCAAACTCCGCATTCGCCTGACCATAGTTTTCTTAATAGCCATAAGCGCTCGAATCCTATCTAGACAGTGCTGCTTGATGGTCTGCAGCACTGTGCGATTTAGAGTGTGGTGTTGGCGTCTCAGTCCGGCTGCCACTCGCCGGACCTTCGGTGTAAATGGTCTACCTGCGACTATATAATCCACCACACTCTGGATTCGAGAAGCGTGTTGCCTTGCTGATCGAATTTTCGCTTCGATCTTCTATACGCGCCGCTTAGCTTTCTCGACCCTATCAACTGCGCTTGCCAGGGCTGTTGTGGGACGAGTTGTTTGGCGGCAGCGTACACCGCGCTGTTGATCTGCCAGATGTTGGCATCTTCTGGAAGCTCCTCACTGATCAACGAGTCCATTCGTGCCAGGTCTTGTGGCTTAGGGTTAACCCTGGTGTTAAGGTTAACCCTCGTCCTTAAATCGGCATCGGTGTATTCAGGAGGATGTTCCTCGTCAGCTGGTATTTGCCGCGGTGGAAGTGCGGCAGGCACTTCCTCAGGCTGACGAGGTGCCCTTACGTAACCTGTTCTGCGCAGGAAGGATATTTGATCTCTCAGATGTTGTTGAGAGAAGGCGCGATACTCCGGGTGCATATCGCACCACAACCAGTGTAATCGCGCCATGTACCCCCTGCGCTCAGGCTCGCTGCTCTCGTAGCAGGTCAGCAAGTCATCCCTTAGTTCCCTCGTCCACTTAAAGCGTCCATGTTCATCGCGTATATCATCATCAATGAGACCGTCCGGTAAGGCCCCTCCCACCTGTCTCTGACCCCCATCCGACTGGGGTCGATCGTGAGGGGCCTGTCCTCTGTCTCGGTCGAAAACCAGAGGAAAAGAGTCCCCAGGATGGTTAGCCCTGAGGACCCACGTCCGACATTTGTCAAGGAGGGTTACCCCTCCCTGTCCAGGGTGCACCGCGAGGAGGTTGCCGGTCCGCATTTCGCACCCCCTTATTATTATTATTATCTAGCTCAGTGAAATAAAACGTCAACAACAAAATAAATGAATCAAACCTAACTTTTTCAAGTGTTTATGCTTAACTGCTAAAAATTTGATGTTGGTAGTCCTGTTATTCAAGGTAACTTCACGAGAAAATAGAACAAGTTCTAATTCGTGAAGAAATTCATGTATAAATTGGTGAATTTTTTGAACGTCCAAGTTGGTGTTTTACATTAGTAAAAGTTCTTCATGAAGCGACTTCATGAATTTATTCATGAATGAATTGTTAATGTAAAACAGTCATAAGGCGACTGACTCTTTATATCAATAAGTCGTTGTAATGATTTACAGTCAATTATATCTTAGAGTCACAAGCATTGGCTCTACTATTGTAACATAGTTCCAAACTATGCAGTGAGGCAGCGGTGCATATTTAAATAGCGAGAAAAGTTTCACATCAATGGAACACGGCATCGACAGATGTAATGGGTTAAATCGTCTATTTTTCGTATTTTCTTAAACTTAGCTTCCTCGATAAATACCGAGAATTTCACGAACATTTTTACCTGACAGAAGAAATTGAATTAAATTAAATGTAAAATGTTTACGTCTCAGTTCTAACATATCTTAGACAATTGTAAGAACTCTAAGATTTATTTGAACTAAATTTGTAACTATCTTCTTCGACTCTTCTGAAAGATAATTTCGGCGGTGCAAATGAACTTGTTGTTACACTTTGATTTATTATTACTGATTTTAAAGTCTTTCGCGAGGGAAATGAACTCTAATAGCTACTCTACGCCTACGATTCATTTAAACAATTTTGTGGAACATCTGTAGATTTTTTCTAACTCTTTGATTTAGCTAACTTATTCTTGCTAAGATACTTACAAAAGCGATCTACAATTGGAAAACACGCAAAAATGGAAAATCAAATTGTATTGAAAGTTGGACACTAAGTTAGGGTTAGCTAGAGGCAAAAGAAAAAATTGTCAGCAAGATAAATAAGTCCCGATTAAATCTAAAAATGGTATCTATTTTCTTTAAAAAATCGAATATGTAATTTGTAACTCTGTACCTAGTATTAAGAACTGTATAAGAAATTTAAAAAATTTTAGAAAATTGCTACAGGATATGCAACAATTCCATAAATCGATTGCCATTGAAAATTTGAATTCTGTTGGTATGAATGATTGTTTTAATTACTGAGGTTATGTTGAAAAGTCAAAAATATAACTACAAATTCAAATTAATTCTACATAATTGCCGGAGTGAGACCCTAAAGAAAGCACAGCAATGTTATCAATAAAAAATTTGGCAATTCAGCAAGAAGTATGGTCGACTTCAGATTTGTACGACACATAAAAAACCGGCGGCTTGTTTGATGCCCATAAAAACTTCAAACAAGCCGGCTCTTTTGATGTGCTGTACAGATATGACACAGACTTTACTTAAATGACAGTGACAATTCATTAAATCTGGCACTTCAATATTTTGTCAATGGTAGACAACCTAAGAAAAACATATCATAGCCTACTCTAATGTAAATAAAATGTGAATGGCATATAGTTAGACGTCTATAATTCACACTAAAAAATAATCCGTAATTTTTGTAACGTTTCTCCGGATCTTGATAAATAATATTTTTTGTTATATTCCAGCAGTATTGTATTGACTATTTTATTCGTTTAGTTTCTATTTACTTCTAAACAAATTTAATGTGTGTACCTATTTGGACACGGCAGCCGTGTGGATAAATGCGTCGATAGATACTTTCTTGGTTACAAAGATGGCTCGAGTCCATCCTGAGCCGAATTCTAATTAATTTGTGATTTGCTTCGCACTTAGGTAGGAACTCGATGCCCTAGATGTGGTTCGGACTCCACAATGTAGGGCTTCGTCTCTTTACCTAACATAAGATTCCAGTATTTTCCGAGGTTACTTCGGTGACTTGAGAGGCGGTTAAGAAAAAATTTTTAAGAAAACATACATATATTTATTTTTATGCTATTATTGGGTTCTACTATTAAATAAATAAAAAAATAAAACAAGACTTATTTTTGTCAAAATGTTATAATAATTTATTGTATAACCAATTTTTTAAACAGAAAAAGTTTGATGGTGCGCTTATCTCGTTTTGAATTTCGTTACAGGAAGCAATTATGCTCTGCTCTGTTAATAAATTTATTCATAATGAATCATCAATAGGGTTGAAATCAGCATACCTTACCGGCTATGGATGAATTTTGAACCATTGCAATTATTTGAGTTATTTAATAATCTAGTACGAAGGTACCTAAATGGTTGTTAGAACCAAAAATCAGACAATACCTAATTTTTATGTTCAACTTGTAAAATAACAACATAATAATAAGTAATAAATAAACAAAAAGTAGGCATTTTGGTCTTGGTTGCATAACGTAAAAATGCTCACTCATATAAATCATACCGTTGAGTAAGTTTCAATATCGCTTTACAATTATTTTTTTCCTTCACTGAGAAAACTTTTAACTTGCAGAGCATACCTACACCTACTATATTTTTTATACATATAAATATTAGAGTAAATCGAATGTTATGTTACCATCGCCGTTAAATTGTTACCTCCTCCCATGTCTCAATTTTCACCTCCCAAGGTTAACGAGGAAGGTCGACTATGATTGCTACGAAATTTTTCTATAATAAATTTAAACTATAAATATTTATTTCCGAGTTCTGAATTAATTTAGGAGTATAAATATCAAGAAATACTTATGAAACAAAAATATCTGACTCTCCACAATGAACTCTTGACTTGACAAAGGTTCGACACCCGGAAAAGTGTCCTCGGTCTCGCAAAACTGTCTAAAACTGCGGTTGGCCTGATGATTAATAGTACACTTGGCTATTTCAATTTAAAATTTAACAAACCTATTTTGTGCTTATTTTATGGAGAAGCACACCATAAATAACTTTATTCACTGTTTTGTTTTTATGGCCCATTCGAGGACCACTGAAATTTTAATGGATATGTTCTAAATCTCTATATTGTTCTATAAAAAACATTTGGTTGCGTGCTGCTGTCTGATGCCATTTTAATAAATCCATAAAGCTAAATATTTGCTGTGTAGAATGTTCATATAATAAAAACATACAACTCCTGCATTTGCATTTAATTGCTGTACGAAAAAATATGTATGTTTAATTTGCAATTTGGAGAGTTATTTCTTATTTCAACCGATATTTTCTGCCTGTGCACATATTTTTCTCTCCGAAACGGTCAGAAAAATCTTAAACATGTTGCCAAGATGCCAAATTTTTGGATAAAGATAAGGTAATTCCCAATAATCCCAATAGGCCATAATGAAGGTCTACTTTCCCAAAAATTTTAAATTACCTGGATTATCCAATGTACGCTCGTGACCAGTGAGTTCGAGAATTCCAACGGAACCACCATCCAAGACGTAAAACTAGATGATTTGTAGACTGTAGAGTCGTCTAAAATGATAAATGTCTGTGAGTCTGGCACAGGAACCAATTACTTATAAGGTTTGGGGTGGGTTGGAAGTGAATACTTCCTGGACGCATCCTCACATGTTAATTAGTACTGAGTAGGGGTGGGAACTTTTTTCGATATATCGATAAAAATATCGATATATCGATATATCGAATAACGATATTAAATTTGTCGATAACTCGATATATCGATATATTCGATATATCGATATATTCGATATATTGATATAGTCGATATATCGATATATTCGATATATCGAAATATCGATATATCGATATATCGGAATATCGATATTCCGATATATCGATATATATTTTGATAAGTATATCGATATATCGATGTACATCACTTTATCAGGCACCCTTTCTACCTTGAACAACAAAATTATGGAATTCATTACCTAATCACGTCTTTCCCGAGTCCTACCCCTTAGGCCTTTAAGGTCAAAGTAAATAAGAATCTTTTCCAATCTTCCCGCATTCACGACACTCCTGTAGTGTGATAAGCCTGTCCTTCGTGAAGTGGGTTTCAATTAAAAAAACCTCTGTTTTCTGAATTGTACCTGGAACATTCATTGTTGTGTTTTATTAGGTATTTCAGCCCCACATGACAAGTGAGGGTCACGTAATACATATAATATATTTGGCACTTTGGGACCCGAGGGTCAAAGTACCGTAAAGGTGCCAAACTGCCCGATCTTTATGCAGTTGTGTCTCCAAAGTACCCGTTGGGCGTACATATACAGGGTGATTCATAAGTAATGGTACAGACCAACAGCAGATTTCGAACGTAAAAATATCGCGATTTAGCCAAACTTACCTTAGTCCAAAAGTTAATAGTAACCGAGATACAGGGTGTCAAAGTTTAAATCTATTTTTTAATTTTCCTTTGTAATTTAATGAGTTTTTATAATTTTCTTGTGAAAATTTATGAGTGGGGATTATTTGGGGTGAAGAATCATAATACACGTTCAATTTTAGTATAACTCCTAGAGGGCGCTACGTACGCTGCGTTTAATGTGTAAAGATGACCGTAACTTTTTTGTCCGCACCCATACGGCAGATTTCGCTTATTAATTTAATTCTTCTATCATTTCTTAATAAAAAAGGTATACTTGTTTCAAGTCTCTAAATACAACAGTTTTTGAGAAAAGTGCAAATTAAAAATTCTATGCGTATTTATTATGCACTGTGAAAAATTATTTTTAAAAGTAGGCGTTGAGATACAGCATCATCAGAGTAAATAAAAATAAATATTTAACAAGTATGCATAAAAACAAAAAGTACCTGTCAAACAACCAATCTTTTAAACAATAATTAATTGTTGCAGAAGTGTGATGTTATTTATTTCTTTCTAAATTTCTTTTTAATACCTAGAAACTGATCGCCACATTTTTTTCGAATTCTGATAAGAGAGATGTGATCAAGCGTAGCCATCGCAATTACTCCCGATGGCTACGGATCAAGTTGAACATTTCTATTCGTTGTTATGTTGTTGTTGTTATTTGTGATGCATTGTTTACCATTTGGAATAAAATTATTTGTGCCTACTAGTTAAAATCGTTTTGTTGTAATGTCTGAAATTTTGAAAAGTTGTTTAACGCCAATAACCACTTAAACAGGATTAACACATAAGAGAAAACAACATTTTCAACGAAAAATTGTCGAATTTTGCCGCCAAAATAATAAAAAAAAATTTTCACATCTCATATAGTGAATTTGCATGGAGTTTTTGATTTGCACTTTTCTCAAAAACTGTTGTATTTAGAGACTTGAAACAAGTATACCTTTTTTATTAAGAAATGATAGAATATGGGTATGGGTGAGGACAAAAAAGTTACGGTCATCTTTATACATTAAACGCAGCGTACGTAGCGCCCTCTAGGAGTTATACCAAAATTTAACGTGTATTATGATTCCTCACCCCAAATAACCCCCACTCATAAATTTTCACAAGAAAATTATAAAAACTCATTAAATTACAAAGGAAAATTAAAAAATAGATTTAAACTTTGACACCCTGTATCTTGGTTACTATCACGGTGTAAGAATTGTCTTACACCGTGGTTACTATTAATTTTTGGACTAAGGTAAGTTTGGCCAAATCGCGATATTTTTACGTTCGAAATCTGCTGTTGGTCTGTGTACCATTACTTATGAATCACCCTGTATACTCGTATTAAGATATTCCGATATATCGATATTTCGATATTCCAATACATCGATATGTCGATATATCGATATATCGATATTCCGATATTTCGATATATCGATATTCCGATATATCGATATTCCGATATATCGATATATCGATATTCCGATGTATCGATATATCAATATTCCGATATATCGATATTCCGATATATCGATATTCCGATATATTGATATATCGATATTCCGATATATTGATATATCGACTATATCGATAAATTTCAGATATCGATATTTTCGATATTTTTGTCAATATCGCTCACCCCTAGTACTGAGGCACCCCCGGCCCTGGGCCTCATTACAAGCATTTTTCATAGTTTTATCTTATTTTATTTCTTCCTCGGTAATAGCATAGAATATTTCGACGATTTTTAACACGTTAATTTTAAATGATTCGTTTCATCCCAATTTTAAAAGAGCTAAAAGTTGACCCTATAGTTGCGTTTCACGTCAGCTTAGGAATGCAGAAATTAATGGTGTTAATAAAGGGTGGCCCATAATGTAGTGACACATTTTGAAGTCTAATAACTTTGCCTCTGAAAAACCTATAGGTAAGTTTTTGGTGTTGTTCGATAGAAAAACTCAAAAAGTTTTTTTGTGTTGCAAAAAAATACAGGGTATACCAAACAAAACCTATCTGTAGAAAAAACTATAGGCCCTATGTAGCTCGGAGTCTCAGATCGTAATCTATAATACATATAAGTACCTACGTTAGATTTGTTCAAAAACGCTACACTAGCTTTTATAGTGCTAAATTATTACACTGGATTATTCTGTTAGCACTAATAGTGTAAGGTTTTTGAATAAAGTTATTATTTGTTGGTTATACGCGAAATAGGTAATACGTCACAGGGAAATAAAATCCAAGACGAGGAGACGAACTGGAGACTCCAGTGCGATGCGACGCTGTGAGGGCGCACGACCTACAACGCCTATCCTATCTCTGTCTCGATGACTATTGGGGCGCTACGCGAAACAAAGCAACGCTGGTTGGGGTAGGTACTTGGATGGGTGACCGTATGTCATTACATTACCTAGGATAATGCAGCGGGCTAGATCGCGCTGGAGTGGCACAAGGCGACTAGCCTATCTCTCCTGGGTTCAAGTTTCAGCTCCGGCAGATGACAATGTCGGTGGGAATGGATGTATGTACGTGGCCTGTCCTGGGTTAAGTGGTAGAATAGCTCTAAGCTAAACTTCGTCAAGACGTTAATATAAATTCAAGCAAGCTTTTGAAATATGCCAGCTGGTTATGAGGTAATTTCCGATGGCACTCCGTTTAATGTATTTATGGTCACAGTATATTTACATTTTCACTATGGTATTTCCCATTTACATATACTTATATAAATCTACGATTGGCTTACATACAGATTTCATAGTGGGAATGTCAGCGGCAAAGGCCCGGTAATTGAGGCTTGTTTTACTTATCAGTCGTTCGACACCAGCCATCCTACGAAACAATATAAGATAGGTTTATCTTCGCGTCTAGCAAAACTTACATTGTAAAAATTTTCAGCAGCACCGTACATTCTCTTTAGCAAAATCTTCGATGATGCGATCAGTATCTAACTTCCTTGCTCTCTCCTTTCAGCTGTAGCAACAGTAACTGGTAGTGTTAAGAACAATATAGCAATAAAAAAATTTGGAACACTTGACAGTAAAGTTTTGTGATTTTGTATGAGAAATGTAGCAAAATCTAAGATTGAAGAATCCGCAATTTTTATTATTTGTGTCCTCAAAACATTTCTTAATAACAGAAGTTCGCGAGGAAAATCTACCGATAAATCTTCAGAATAATTTTCAGCAAGATTGCTAGCTTCCAAATAAAGCTGATCGTCATTCATTGGATTTTTATTAAAATCAATTATGTACGAAATAACTTTTTTATCAAATTATTTTATTATGTTCTTAAAAAATATAAGAAATATCAAGGAAATATAATAAATTTATGTTTTTATAAAATTAATGGATCTTAACTATTGATGTTAAGATATATGTAAGATTTCGTCACTTTTAATTTCGACGATATTTTCGCGTCAAATATTCCTAGACTTAGGGGCCCCACGCATCGCGGGCCCTGTGGGCCCGTCCGCTACGCCACTAGAATCGTAGGAAAAAGCTACAACCACAACGTATGTTGAGTCCTCTACCATTTTAAAACATCACATTAAAAGACCAAATTTATATGATATCTTTCTAAAGAAAGAGATTAATAAAAATACGAGGGGGTATGGGGTGTACATAGTACCATAACATTATAGTTGTGATTTATTAAGAAAAATACCATTCATTTTATTTAATACTAATTATAACAATAGTAAATCAAAAACAGACATATTGCAGACGTACAAATTTGCATTCATAGCTAACCTTGTTATGCTAATGAAATATATGAAAATAAAATATTTAAATGTAGGGTAAGAAATGATAAAAATATAGTAGTCTACTTAATTTAGTATAATATAAATGATGTTTGATTAAGATAAACTCCAAAAAATTATTTTTAAATTTCTCAGTAGATTAAATAAAATTATTTAAAAGAAAAAATTAAAAGAAAAAAAGAACAAACATTAAAGAAAACAACCAGTCAATGTATGACTTTTGAATTGCCCTCTTTACTCCCTCTTAATACTCATTAAAAAATGCAATAATTATATAAAAAATCAACATACCAAGCAAATTATAAATATTTTCAAAAAAAACTTATTTTATAAAATGTATTGGTAAAATCTTTATTGACTATTGGCCATTTTTATATAGCACGGAAATTCACAGAACTAATAGGTAGGTACCAGTCAATAAAATACACTTTAATTATACCTATATCAAAAATAAGCATTCTGAAGTACTTAAATCACAATGGGCAGATTTTTTTTTTAAATTTTCTGTACAGTGTTATCATTTTGTTTGGTACACATTTTAATCAGAATTTGCGAGTTTATTGTAGAAATTAGAAAAAAAAATTATATAAAAGTTGCAGGGTAGGTATTTACTAAATTTTTATTTGGCATTAATAGAAAAACAAATGAATGTCGATTTTTCCAAATATGAATATACATATAACCTAGATTTTTTTAAATGGAACGTGTATATTTTATCCAGTTAGATTTGTTTTTTTTTCTGTTTACACTGATATAGTATCATACTTGATGTTTTATTCAGGATGTTTTGAATTATTTAACATATTTTTGAGGTCGCGAGTCGATTTGGAATTGCGAAATTGAAAAAAAATGCGATTTTTCTATATTTTTAAATTATATCATTTTTGTAAATTTTACATTTCTCACTCCCTATCTGTTATTTCTTGTCGTAAAAATTTTATATTTTAGTATTACAATATTCGAACCCTTGTTCGAACCTCTCACTTTCCAACTACTGTATATGCAAAAATTATATATGTTATACGATATGACTGAATAATAAATAAATGTTAATGGAAGGGTTAACACTTTTATCTGAATTACATCCAAAAAGTGTGGATCGAGGAAACTTTTTTATTTTTGAAAATATCTTGGTACTATTCAGTGGGACATTTGTAGCTTATAAAATAACGAAAATTTTTTATTTGAAGTTTTTTTATAAAATGTATAGTACATCAGAAAACGAGCTTGTAAACATGAGACACACTGCGCTCTGCCTGCACTTAAACATAAAACACACCACAGAAATTAAACTTAGTTGTTAACACTGCGTGTTCCTGACTGATTGATTACTTCAGTGCGCCTACCTTATTTTTAGGCATTTGCACAAAAAGTGACGTTTCACAAATCTATATTAGCGTTTGTAAAGTGTCATCTCTTTGTACTTATTTGTCAATCTTATTTATTGACCACATTTACTTCCTCATTTGTCAATCTTATTTTTTGGCCGCTTATTTTACTTCACGGACCCATGAATTAATTATTTTACTCTTCGAGACAGTTACCTAAAAAACGTTGTGTGCAGCTCAGCCCATGCAATGTTCTTTCTCGGCCTTATTCAAAGTTTAATTGCTTGGCTTCGGCTACGCCTCGGCCGCAAACTTCGAAATCGACTGCATTTACTTCACGACCTCATTTAACAAATCTAGAGCATACACTCATTTTTATTTTACTTTTTGAGATAGTTGCCCAAATAATGTTGTATCTGAAATGTTTAGCCGAAGAAAGAGATATACTTTATGGCCTTGGTACACAATAGTTACTTGTGTATCAAGGCCATAAAGTTGATCTTTCTAGGTGGCCATGGACGATTACTACGTGGCATATTGCCCACTCCATCACCTACATAATAGATACCATGTATCTACTCATTTCTGCAAAGATTAGGGCAAAGATTACTCTATGCTTTTACATCTAATTCAAACCTTT
The DNA here is from genome assembly GCA_963680705.1 of Rhagium mordax. Classification (NCBI taxonomy): domain Eukaryota; kingdom Metazoa; phylum Arthropoda; class Insecta; order Coleoptera; family Cerambycidae; genus Rhagium; species Rhagium mordax. Next base: position 91,328,503 of record OY796656.1, on the reverse strand, counting down.
TCATCCTTATAAAACAGTGCAGGTTCTTTAATATAAGCCGCAGATCTGCTGCTAATATTAAGCTCTGAATTTTGAAAAAACGAGTTTTAAAATTTTTAATCCATAATTTTTAACCCATAATTTGTATTCCGTATTCTAGAGACGACCCCTGACGTCTCATATTTTTACTTCTTTAAAAAACATGAGAACGCCGGCGTGCAGATACGAGATAATAATTGTTATTGTGATAAGGCACTGTTTATTATACACTACCTATTGGTATTGGTATTGGTAAATTGTGAGTGGGCTGTTGATCAGACCCTCCACTGCGACCGCTCGGTCTATTGTGGCTCACTCCAAATTATATTTCACCCAACAGGTTCAGTCTTTTAATAAAGCTGATAACCTTGTTGGGTGATATTTTGTCCAGGTCCTCCGGCAGAAGTTCCCCTTTGCCGAACATTGAGAACCGGATTCTAGCTGCAGCGGGGCATGCACATAAAATGTGCTCTGCCTTTTCATCATCCTCCAAACACAGACGGCATTCGGCGTTTTCCGCCAGTCCAATTCTGTGTAGGTGGTGATTTAGTCTGCAGTGCCCTGTGTACAGGCCAATTAGAGTCTTTAGGTTTAACCTGTTAAGCTCTAATAGTTTCTTACTTCTTGATTTCAAAGGGTACGGTATGAACGCCTTTGAATGGATCAATCCTGGTAAGTCTTGCCAGTGCTGGAGTGTTTTACTCTCAGCCCAGGCTGAGATTGCTGTCTTAGCAGTACTTGACGATATGCCGAGTACAGGTTCTGGTCCAATGAATTGTGATCCTGCACCTTTCCTGGCTAAGGAGTCAGCAATTTCATTGCCCTCCATTCCAGAATGTCCAGGTATCCAGACCAGAGTTATTTTGTTGCTTTTTCCCAGTTGGGTTAAGGCTTTCTGACAGTTCCATACCGTTTTAGAATTACACCGGTATGATTCAAGAGCCTTGAGAGCTGCTTGACTGTCTGAAAATATTTTTATTGATCTGCGCTTGGGATGCGATTGTTCAAGCCTCCGCAAGCACAGCTCAATGGCGTGAACTTCAGCCTGAAATATAGTTGCATAGATCCCCAGGCTTGTGGATATTCTAACTTCTGGGTTGCAACTATACACTCCGGCTCCAATTCCTTCAGGTGTTTTGGAGCCATCAGTAAACCAACAGCTGTCTGCCCTTAATAGGTCGATTTTATTTTCTTCCCATTCGTCTCTTCCAGGAAATAGGACGTTGAAGGGCAGTTCGGTGTTGGTCCTGGTAGGCATAACATCTGAGACCATTCCTAAGATGCTGTGACTTTCCACGTCATCCAGCAGCCCATTGTGTTCCATGATGTTAACCTGCGGCATATTAATAACCGCTTGTTGAAGTCTGTATGTTGCCCACCTGGCTTCTCTCTCCAGATAAATGTGAAGAGGAAGTAAATCCAGGAGGATTTCCATAGCAGCTGACGGGGTGGTGCTGATTGCACCAGTTACCGCCAGGCACGCTTGTCTCTGTAACCCAGAGAGTTTGGTTTTGGCCGTCCGTTGTAGCCCCTTCGTCCACCAAACTATAGAGCCATAAGCTATCATAGGTCTTATGACTGTAACGTAAATCCAGTATATTTGTTGTGGGCCAATGCCCCAGGATTTTCCGCAAATTCTACGGCATGTCCACAAGGATAGCCTTGCCTTGTTGATCACCTTCTCCAGATGGGAGTTCCAGTTTAGTGTTTTGTCTAGTGTGATTCCTAGATATTTCACTTCCTCCGCAAATGGAATGATTTCACCTAATAGGGAAGGTGGTTCTAAGTTATCCATCTTCCGTTTTCTGGTGAATGGTACTATAGTTGTTTTGTGAGGGTTTACAGACATCTGTTCCCTCTCACACCAGCTATGTACCGTATCTAATATATTCTGAAGGGTATTGGAGATCATCCCTTCACAATTTCCTCCTACCAGAATCACTAGGTCGTCTGCATATGCTTGAACCTCAACATCCCACAGAGTGAGAATAGCCAGTAGGTCATCCACGAGTAGTGACCACAGCAGGGGGGAGAGAACCCCACCTTGTGGACACCCTCTCGCGGCCCTAAACCTGACCGTTTCACCCTGAAGAGACGTTGTTATGGTTCTATTCTCTAGCATAGCCCGAATCCAGTCTGATATGGTCCGTTCGATTCCCCTTGCAGTTGTCGCTGTATATAGGGAATCGGGCAGTGCATTATTAAATGCTCCTTCTATGTCAAGGAAAATTGCCACCACAGTGTCCTTCCTTTGGAGGGACTGGGTGATTTTTCCGACTAGGTTATTAAGCGCTAGTTCTGTTGATTTGCCCGGCTGGTACGCATACTGATGTACATTAAGAGGTTGTGTGCTCAGGATGTTTCCTCTTATATGTCCATCCAGCACCTTTTCCAAGGCCTTCAACAGAAATGATGTCAGGCTGATTGGTCTAAGTGATTTGGGGTCTGGGTCTATCCGACCCATTTTAGGTATGTATACCACCCTGACCACCGACCAATTGGATGGGATGTAATTCCATACCAAGCTAGCTCTGAATAGTCTAATAAGGAGTGGTAGCAGTATCTCCAGTCCGTTTTGTAGCAGAGCTGGAAAAATGCCATCCTCTCCTGGCGATTTGAATGGTTGAAAGGTTTTGATGGCCCATTCAATCGCTGATACTGTGATAACCTTGTTAGCTACCAGCCAGTCGTTCTTACAAGGTCGTTTAAATCGTCCTATCGTAGCTGGCAGCTCCTGGTTATCCAGAGTCAAGCTCCCTGGAAAGTAATTTTGTGCTAGGAGTTCCAAGGTTTCCTTTCCGGACTCAGTGAAAGTACCATCCGGTCGTTTTATCGACCCGAGGTCCCTCACTACCTAACCGCAAGGCCGTACTCAAGGAGGGAGGGGGTCGTGGGGTCAAATCATATTTTCCTCAAAAGGTTTAGCTTCCCCAAAAACTGACCCCTGGTAAAGTATTTGAGTTGATTTGAGTTTTGTATTAAGCTGGTTGGCAATACACCGAATTTGTTTAATTCTATCTACTTGGACAAGAAAACAAAAATTATTTTTTTCTCCGACATTTTGATGCTCTCTATATGTCGGAGAAGTACACTATTCCGGCCTGTGATTTATTATATTATTATTTTGTACTCATCTATAATTTCTGCCGTGATTTTGTATTTGTAATTAAAATGAAGCAGGAGTTAAGGCAGTATTTTTTTATTATAATTTGTTTAACAAATATACATATATTGTACTTGATAATACAATACGGAAAACATCAATAAAAGCAGTGAAATTATATTTCTTAAATAAGAGACATCCAACTTAAATCTAAATTATAGATTTTTTTATAACAAATACATACATAATCAAAGACATTCTACTACAAATAAAATACAAAATTTATTGTGAGGTGTATAGGGTGAACCATTTCAGTTTAGGTAGTGTTTTTGTAACAATAACAACCCCCTAAAAGTATCAGACAATAGCGAAGGAAACGACTATGCATTTAGAGCTTTAACCTATTAACCCACTGACATGATTAAATTGAATGGAAAAATGGCACATTTTCTCCAAGATCTTCGTCTAAACGCATTTTTATTACTGACTTCACAGAAATTTAGAATAAGAGAACGTGTGTAAAGAAACGTTAAACGAACCATTTTTTATGGTTATAGCAAAGCACACAAACAAACTATAATAAAACCGCTTGTTAGTTAGACCATAATAAAACAAAGTAAATTCAATTTTTAGCAGTTTCAATTAATTATATTATATTCTATAGAGATAGTGAAATATACAAAACACAAAACCATAATAAATTAACTACAACGATCTGAAATTGCTGTAGCTTGACATCTCAGTATCTCTATATTACTATAACAGATTTTTTTGTTTGGATGAGAGGTGAGGGACCATATGTTAACGTTTCATAGAATAAAATGTGGGTCATCTTCCCAAAAAATAAATTAGAAAATAGTATATTGCGTAATGAGAGTTGTAAATAGCATATTACGCACGAAAGGAAAAATTGCGCAAAACGCCGCTACGCAATTCCATGAGTGCATAATTGCTTTACAACTCGAATTATGTACTATACATTACCTACGATCGTATTTATTGAAATTAAAATACAATTTTATCGCTTATGTCAGTTTTGACAGCGTTAGAAAATTAAGCTTTGCACCTGCCATTTTGAATAGTTTTAGCCTGGCGTCAGAAATATGAACTACAAGTGTTGTGTTATATTGGTCACATGGTCACATTACAACACACCTCAGCGGCTGAGCGTGCGATTTGTTTACGGTGTGTAAGGTTCAATTTACATAGGTGGCGGAGAGTGCGTTTTCAGCTATTTACGTTAGTGATCGTAAGTAAACTTACATTACATTACAATATAAATTTAATATTTTAAGAAATTCCATTTTGATGTTTCTGTTTATTTTCACTAAATTTTTGGTGTACGTAGTTTGTTCAAACACATTTATTTTATTTATGATTAGAATTAGAAAAGTATTAAAAATTAATTAGATACTTGGATGAAATGCAAATGGTAAAAAAGATATCAAATTAGTTTTAGAAAATCGTAACCCCTATTATTCTGCTCTATAAAACTCACATTACTAACTTGAATAGAAAAATATCTTATTTAGTAAGATTATTATGGGCCTATACCGTGTCTTCATATTTGCAAACTACATAGTAAAGCAGTACAATTCGGAGCTGCAGGGGAGCATGGACTGTGGTAATTGACAAATACACGATACACAACAGTCGTCAGTCAGTCACATTTTCAATCAAGGAGACTGTGTATATGCCATTTACATTTTATTTACATAAGGGTGGGCTATATGTTTTTCTTAGGTTGTCTCAGGTCTCAGAGTTATCTGCTATTGACAAAATATTGAAGTGTAAGATTTAATTGATTGTCACTGTCATCTCATTTGGCTCAATTGCCAAATTTTTTACTGATAACATTGCTGTGCTTTCTTTAGGGTCTCACTCTGGCAACTATGTAGAACTAATTTGAATTTGTGGTATTATTTTTGACTTTTTAACATAACCTCAGTAATTAAACCAGTCATATTCATACCAACAGAATTCAGATTTTCCAAAGCCTACTCTAATTTAAATAAAGTGCGAATGGCATGTAGTTATAATATCAAAACCCATGATACAACTACACAAGATATGATATCAAAGCGTTCAAATTTCGTCCGGTTTGCGCATGACGTCACACAGTGAGTAATTTTTAAAATCTATGTCGCGGTTTCGAATTTAATATCAAATTTTGTTAGTTAGGAACTCTGTTTTATGGCTTTTATTCATAATATGGGTTCACTGCTTATAGTTAATGACGGCTATTTAAATTATTACATTTTAGATGAAATTTATTAGAGCCCAGAGGATAACACTGATTATTACATTTGATTTATTTTATGCAGATATTTCTATATTATACGTGAATATAAGTATAGTAATACGAAATTAACTCCCAATTTATATTTTCGTAGGCATGTATTTCGATTTGTAATTGTTGAATATGTCTGGCCCTACAAATTAATAAATTTGGGGTTCTTGTTATTCGAAGTTTTCGAAATTACAAAAATGGCAAGTCAAATGTAAAAAAGGATAAATTAACCATATATACAGTCAATATATTTGATATTCAAGAATTTTGAAGAATGTTTTTACGTAAAAATACAGTGCGATCGCCAGACAGGATGCAGCATAATAGAAAACTTATTTATAATTAATTTCTCAAAAATTGTTTCTTGCCGAAAGTTAAGTATACTAAGAAAAACCAGTTTTGACGTCAAATGTTACCTTTAATATGTAGCAAGTTAAAAAAATATAAAAACGTTAATAATTAAGGTAAAAATGTAAATAAACTTTCTCTAAAAATTTTCTAGTTACTAAGAGAATTGATGCTAAATAGTACATTGTGTGCTTAGTAGGAAAAACTTAATACATTCCCGGACGACCGTGCAGATTGCTTATCGAGGCGTAAGCAACACGGAGTTCGGAAATATGCTTTTACTACGATGATACACATACTATTTTTTCTGAAACCGCGTTTCCGTACACCCTGCAGTTTTTTTATTTCAGGGAACTAAAAAACTTTATATCGTGCGTAGAATCTCTTGATTGATTATCAGCATCAGAATCGTATACAGCACATCTCATTTTCGACGATTTCTTAACTTTTAAACCCTAAAATGTCCGCAACAAATTGACAATTCTATCTGACACTCCTGACAGCCGGGCGTTTAATGGCGTCCTAGCTCACCGACTGACGTCATGAGCTGCGCGATATCTTATCTCTTATTTATTGTATCATGATCAAAACCATCCTTACATAAGAAATTGATGGTTTACTATTAAAAGAAAATCAAGTCATTTAGAAAAAAATAATAATTTGATCATATTTAATAGTGAATGATGATACTGATTGAATACGTACATTTAGCACGAGTCATCAGTCGTGTAATGTCAAAGAATTGGATGCAAACAATGTATGAATTTATAAAATCCACTGATATACTTAAACACGTGTAATTTTGTAACATTGTTCAAATAAAGTGTATTTATTTATTAATATCCATTTGCAAGGTATGTACAAGATTATTTTATTTTTGTTTTATAAGGTTATATCAGGATATATCATTATTATATTATGTTATATTATAACAGGTTATAAAATACTGGTAAGTCAATCATACACATATCTTTTTAGAGCTTAAATATTTTTATTTAATTAAATTATTATCGCTTCTCTTAACTAGTGTTGTAAAGGATGGTCAATTACCAATGGTAATTGACCGAAATCGGTAAATTATCGGTCAGGTAAAATATGTACTTTACCTTACCAAAAATTTTCAAATTTCCCGCCATGTTTCGATTGCAAATGTTCGTTTATCGTTTATAATTTCAAGATTTTCAAGTCTTCCGCCTTTTAGCAGTTTCAGCAAACCTTTATGCTCTTTTAGGTTATTGGTTCGGACTTTAATTATTAATAAATATTTAAAATATTTTCATTTATGCTTGTTTTTATTGAGCCTGTATTAATTTAAAAATGGATAAAAAAGTTTGTTTGAAAATATACCTAATTTCATTTATGGAAGATATAAATTTTGTAAAACGGAATATCAATGGATTCATTCTGGGAAGGTGGCAGTTTGCTAAAAAAAACAATTTATATCGCTTTCAAATATTGATCTAAGCTATAATTTATCATTTATGACAAAATTGTAGCTTAGGTCAATATCTGAAAGTTTTATAAAATGTCTTTTATACTGGGGGCTACGCTATTAGCTATAACACCGTCCTAGAATAATAGTGATGAGGCATCGAGTTTGAATCACCTAGTAGGTACTATATTATAAGAAAAATGAATAGTAGTAGGGTATATGGCACTATTCATTTTTCTTGTATTTATTTATCCCCGCCAAACATCACTCTTTTAACTATATTATTCTGAAAAATGTTCCTTTTAATTGATTTGTTTTTTTTTTTTGTTATTGTTTATCATTGGACTAATATGTTTCCTTCTATTTATTAATAATCAAAAGAGAAAAATTAAAGAATGTTTTGTTCTATAGATGTTCGTAAAATACAATGTTACATTCTTATTTAGTAGTAGTACCTATATAAGATAAAATATAATTAATTTTTGTTATTATTTGTTGGTATATCATCATTATATTATTATTATTATCACATCCAGCAACCCTAATATCAAATCAAGTAAGCAGATTTTAGAAAAATCCGAAAAATTGGTAAATATTTTGTAAAAAATGCAAAATTTAAAATTTCCAACTAATTTGAGAATTTTTTGTGACATGTTTGGTCATTTCTTTTTCCTCTATTTACAAGGCCTACTATGGTGACATTTTTAATGCCTCTTAGCGTTGACTAAATTTACCGGTAAAATTACTGGTCATTTTACCAAAATATATTTTACCGGTAATTTTGCAACACTACTCTTAACTTCAAACATTGTTTGCATCCAATTACAATTATGTTTTTATGTTATGTTTTAAAAATTATCTGTCAGATGACGTTTTCACTAAATTAGCGTATTTTGAATTATTCCTATAATTGGTTTAGCATTACTTTCCAATAAAACATTTGCCATCATGCATTGAATCAATTAAATCCACACTATTGCGGACGCAACTCACGAGCCTGTCCGATCGCTTCCTTGTGTAGTGTTTTGAAATGAAGGTACGGTATACTGTTCGCAAGTTGAAGAGAAATATCTTTGATAGTAACAAAAATAATGGGATACCAGGGTTGGGTATCACTATACATATATGCCAAATGCTGAATATTTACAAAACAATTTCATTAGCTGGATTTGGGGATAACAAGAGTGGTTTCTAGTAGATTTTTTAGCACTAATCTAGAATCTGACATGAAAATGCCGAGCACATCAGGATTTTGAGAAAATTACAGTTAAATATGAGAAAAATCCCATCTTTGACCCTTTTGCATCAATCATATGATTTAACAGAGACATAACACAATGTTCAAAGATAGCGTTTACCTTGTAGTTGAATGAGAAAAGTCTGAACCAACAAAGAAAACCTGCCCACAAAAGTGTACATTTTAATTTTTCAAAATTGCCTTGGTCACTCAGCAAAGCATGGAAACACCATGGGGAGTTTTTTAATTCTATTTTGTATGTTTGAAAAGAACCTACATTTGGGTGTTTTTAAGGTAATTAAATAATAATTTCTACTAATATTCATTTTCAAAATGGTGGATCAAATATGGCCCACTAACAATATTAATATATTTCGCATTTAAGCAGATCATCACACAGCTTTATATTTTAAGGTTTTTGGTTTTTGGGATTATTGACATAGTCATGATTAGGGGGCTTATCAAGTTTATAACTAAAAAATTCAGCTTAGAACATCAAATTTTATTATGGCAAATTCAGTATGATACACCCAGATATTCCTGTTATATGTTCTAACAGATTATTGATTAACTTTGTAAACTTTTTCAATTTGTAAAAGGAAACCCAGAACCCGTAAATCCGAAACCCACGCTTCTCGATGACATGAAACTCAATGGCGCACATGATAGGCCATGTAAAACTGGCAGAACGATGCCACACCTACCAACGACGAAGAAATCAATAATACACGTGACTCACCATATAATGTAGAAAGAAAGAAGTCACATTAATAGAGAAGCTTGGAGCAACAGATCTTACTTCGCTTCAGAAGAGAACCACGAAACGATGATCAATACGTCAAGAATTAAAAATAATCAACGTGGAAAATAACCGTGAAAGTCTTCTATAATAATATCTGATTATTTCACTTAATCAAACTCAAGAAAGTAATATGAGATTTTTAAACAATTAATTAAACAAAAGCTATAAATGGTCCACCCTATTGAGAGTATGGAGAGTTTGTATGATTTTAGAAAAGAATTGAAATATAACTTGTACTCCCATAAGCATTTAATAATTAATTCAAGGAACTTTTACTTTACAAATGTATATGTTTTACTTATATCTTTTCTGGATGTGTATAATTCGTGATCCTAAAAAATGGGCCATATCTTGAAGCTGATTTTAGTCGATTTTTTAATTAAGTAAGCGGTCTCATGGAATTTTACGTTGCTCAAACATAGATGACCTATTTTCTAAGATCACGATTATACAAGGTGTGTGCGCTATTCTACACTTCTCACAATATTGTATATTTATTATTTTTTAAAAATTAACAATTACATGGAGAAATATTAGTTGTGTATATTTAATACGAGTACATACAAACAATATAACAACATAAATAAGTGTAAAGCCTTGTAATTTTAACCATCACTAACAGTCAGCCATCATTTCAATAATATCAATATAAATGAATAGGTTCTGAATTTTATTACCATCTGTAATTTACCTTCGAAGGTATAAGTTTTATGTAGGTACTCAAAAATAGTTAAAATTAAGTATTCAAAAATGGTTTTAAGAGTTGAAGCTACGACATTCTAAATGACCCGAAAAGGATTCTATAGAGATGAAACAAGCTTGAATATCCTAAGACAGGAAAGGTAATTTAATTGCACCAAAAGGGTGAAAATACATACAAGAAAATGAAAAGGAAACAATTACTGTTCTGTGGATATTTACAGCAGGAGTATATTGTAAATTGTATAGTTGGCGATAAAGCAATTAAGCAACCAGTTCTTTTACTAATATATGGGCCCAAATAATAATGATGCAACAATGTATAAGACGCGCAATAGAGAACAACAAGAAAATTCCATCTGACAATGGAGTTCGTATGTCTTGAGTCACCTAAAATTGTTCCAACATTTATAAATAACTAAATTGAGTGGAAAAAATACATAAGTCAGTTTAAAGCAGGCTACATGAAAATGAAATCTTGATCCCCATACATAACTAATGTAATAAATAACAATCAAATATCGAAAATAAATTATAAATGTACAATATTTTCCAAAAACTCTGTTTTTCTATTAGCCTCACAATACGCATGTTTTTTTTTTCACACAATTATCAGAACGGAAATATCGCTCTGGTGTTACGGTTCTTACGTTTTGGTTTCCATAAAAAGTTTTCTTAAAGTGATTATATTTTGAATTTGAATAACTAAATAAATGTAGGACAAAGTACTAACGATATAAATCTTAATTTTTTTGGCAAATTAAAACGGTCTATCAATTCTGTTCCGGCACAAAAAATAAAAAGGTTATCACTCAACTACGATTTCGGTCAGAGTACCTACTAAAACCAAAACATTTTCAAATAAACCAAAATGTATTAATGTAAACCAAAAGATAAAAACAAATCAGGACATTTTTTTATCCTGAATATCGTTGACTTATAACAAACACGTAATCAAGAAAAAAATGTTCTACAAGTATTTAGAAAACGTTTTTGACTAATTATTTTTTTTAATAAGAATACTTTTTATTTTACGTAAATAATGACAAATGAACACAAACGTATCGCATATGCAATATATATTTTTAATTAGCTAACGACAGATAAATTAATCTAAATAGAACATTTCATTATCAAGTATCAAAATGCACTGTGTTCAATATTTACAAGTGTTTTACTTGTAATTTACATTTATACAATAGTTTTCTTTACCACTAATTAATTATACTTAAAAGAAAATTACGTATACAAGATTTTTTGCAAATTTTATCCTATTTTGTAGTAATAAAATAGCAATATATCAATATAAAAATTATATTATCAATATAAAAAAAATCAATGTATTTTTTGTGTTACAAAAACGTTGTTTCATTTACAATTAACGGCAATCTTTACAATAACATAATAATACTTACCAATAAATAAAATTAAGACATAATTAATATTGAAAAAAGAAATATTTGCAAAAAATCATGTTTATATGCAAATCAGTCAGTGAAATATTAACGTATTGTTTAAAATAATATGTCAACAATATACTGTTATTTACTTCATTGTACACTATCTCCTTTATTATTATTTGCAGTTCTAGCTAATATAACGGTATGTTGCCCTCCACTACTCACTCTAAAAACGTTACGATCTTGTAGTTGTTTGGATTTTATTAATGTTGGTATTTCGCAGTCATCCTCTACACCTGTACCTAGTTGTCCATTTGTTCCCATACCCCAACTATACAGGTCCCCTATAAATTAGAATATTATTAAAAAAAAACATGAGCATATTAAAGTCTGTCTGATGAGAGATTGCAGTGGTGGAAGTGACGACAAAAGCGCGCGCTTTGATCTTATTGGTTACAGAGTCAGGTAGGTTTACAATGGCGTTTACGAATACGAGTTGACAGGTCATTAAAGTTTGCGTGTATCGACTGTCAAACTTGTGACGATTAAGTAATAAATGTGTATTATCCTAAATTTAACATTACGAATTATCAATTACAAATAATATAAAAGGTATTGTAGTATTCCCTTCAACTTTTAGTAAATAGATGAGTAATAAAATTCAATAGTAGCCCCTCAACAATGGCGCAGCACGTAGAAGTCGAGTCTCAAACTGCGGCAGTTAAAATAATTTGAATTTCATTGCTACACTTTATAAAATATTTTGAGCTGAGTAAACCGCTCTCTGCCCAAGCCACGCCCACCACTGCAATCTCTCATCAGACAGAGTATAGGAAAATTGGATTAAACCAGAAGTTCTCAAACTTTTGTTGTTTGTGCCTTTCTTTTTAATTAACTGAACCCCAACTTATTTAATTCCTTTTAAGGGGTTTTCTGTTGATATTTGTAACACAAATTACAAACAAAAAAATATAAAAAAAAAGTTAACTGACCTTCCCTATATGCCATTCACATTTTATTTACATTAGGGTAGGCCATGTTTTTCTTAGGTTGTCTCAGCAGGCCCGTAGCCAGGTTTTTTTAGGTGTTCTAGGTGACGCACGCAAGAAAAATGTGCCTGACGAAAATTTTTGATTTTCCAAGGCCAAAACATTCTAAAATTAAAATCTCGAAATCCGTGTTAAGTTACATATACCACGGATATAATTTTATAGGGGGTGTTTGAACACCCATATCAACCCCCTGCCTACGGCCCTGTGCCTCAGGGTTGTCTACCATTGAAAAATAGGTGTGTTTGGTGACCCAGTTCAGAACGTCCTGGATTAAAGTTAGAGAATTATATGAACCTAACCCGAAACTGCTAGAACTCTAAGAACTTTCCTTGTTCACCAAACAAACATGTACTCCCGGGATTTTTACGTTTGACAGTTGTCGGTCAAATGTCAAAGTGATTTTTATTTTCTTGTTGAGTGAAAGCGCAGTGGGAAGTTGTAATGTTTAATTTTTAATTAAATTCATAAAAAAAATAGGGAGAATTTCAATTCAACACAACGGAAACTTTAAATAAAAATCTGATATTTTTTTCATCTCGTCAGTATTGGGCCATTTAATTACATTTTTAGCCATATTACTTAGGAACATCATGTCATGACACGGTAAATAATGTGGTGAACAGACCATAAAGACAAATCAATTTGCTGTATCTCTGTAACTGCATGCCTCATGTCCAGCAAACCAGTAATGATTACTTTTCATACTCGCAGAAAGTAAGGTTAAGGAGCAACAAATTTTGTTTCTTTCTTGATCTGAGAAATTTGTGTTTATCATCCAAACAACAGAAGGTGGGGATAAGTAGTTCTGAGAATTCTACCTCGAGAGGCGGAACAGACAGAACTGGTTTTTTTGGTCCGAAAACTAGTACACCAAACGCCCAGTTCATATAATTCATCGAATCCTGAAGTATAAAAAACGCCTTAGAACTAATACTTTTAGTTCGGAACGTTCCGGACTGGTCTACCAAACACAGCTAATAATTACTGTGTTCCTTTTATGTGCTTCAAGCGCCTGCGCTTGTAGCCGCGAGCTCCTACTTAGTTCATAAAAGGAACAATTATTTGCTGTTTTGGGTGTTCTGTGGTTATTTGAAAGGCACAGGAAATGTTTGAAAGTTGTGTTTCTCGATTGTTGGTTTGAATATTTGTATCTATTTGTTTATTTGTGATATATGTTTTCCCAATTCGACATATTAAATTAATTTTAATTTCCACATAACCCCAATAAACAAACATGTACATAACCTAAAGAACATAGATTGACGTAATCTGCGGTTCAAGCCCAGAAATTCGGGGTGTGCACCAGGGGCAAGGGGGGAAATACTTTTGAGCAGCTCATGAGCATGTAGCCTGATAAAAGGAACACATGAGTAGTGACCACGAGCTGCTAATAGTAATTCGAACAAAAGGAACACAGTAAATGAAGTATCAGATTTAATTGACTGTCACTGTCATTTACTTTTGGCTGAATTGCCAAATTTTGTATTGATATAATTGCTAATTTGAATTTGTGGTTATATTTTTGACTTTTCAACAGAATTCAGATTTTCCAAAGCCTACTCTAATTTAAATAAAGTGTGAATGGCATATACATAAAAGTATGATGCTAACAATATGTTTTGTTTATCTATGTTCTTTGAAATTGCAAAGGTACAGATCAGTTGCTAAAGTTATCAAAATATTTGACGATTTCATGAATTTTTTTCTCGAAACCCACACAATATATTTCTTTAATTTTCTGTATATGAACTTACCATTAAGGGACCTACCATCCCATAAAAGCAATTAAATAAGTTGGGGTTTACCCTGTATATTTCTTTACATAATATGTTGCAAATTAAAGTTTTTTCATATGATTACGGAAATTTTATGAAGAAATTGCTCTATAAGTTCTAGGGTCCGGTGGGGTAAGTGTGTACGGAAAATGACGTTTCTTTTTCAATACCGATTTTCTTGGTCGTGGTAATAGTTATGGGATAGATAGTGAATCAGCATTAAGAGTGATTAAATGTCTATCGATGTGATAAATTCAACATCAATATGTAGTACCGTTATTGTGCTTAAAAACCCTGTCACTGTCTACACTAACCCCTCAAATTGGGGCAATTGGATGCAAGCCCATATTTTCCGTACTGGTCAATAATAATCTAAAGCGGGTAAGTGTATACCAAAGTATAAATTTTACTCTACACATCGATATGCGAAACATCAACAATAAGCAGTAAGAAATTGACTTTTGATGCAATAAACTTTTATTTTCTTTAAGTTGAATATATAAAAAGTAATAAAAATAAACATTTTTGTTCACAGAAATATAAAAAATAAACATTTTGGTTTAAAACAAATTAAGAAAGGTTTTTGGATTTCTTGGCACATCTTATTTATGTCTTTTGGTTCGGGAAATACAGAAATCTTTGTCGATATCGGGCCGTTTCCTCCTCATAGATAATCTCAACGTCATTTTCGGATTCACTTAATGAAGATTGCTGGACGAAAATTTTTTTGATTTGGTCCTTTTCCTTCTTTTTGTCGACTATTTTCTTCTGAATTAGGTACTTTAAGGTTTTTCACGTTTTTCTTCATTTTCTTCACAATTCTATCAGCTTCCTCCTCCAGCAGACATTTCAAGACTTGTTTGCTTGTCAGTACCTCTCCGTGCGAATATTTTTTTACTCTAATCTGTTTTTCTTTATTTTTTCCGGAGGGATGAATTCAGATCTCATTTTATTTCAAAATGCATCTAGGACGGACCACTGTCCTGAGGAGGTTGACGGAGATGCCATTTCATCTTACTTACTGTAATGTCTACACTTAGACGCTAGGGATAACACGGCGTCATATGTAATTGTCTACGCATACCCCACGTGTCTACACATTCCCCGGTATTTTGTATCCATTTTCCCCAATACATTTGTTATTTGGGGTATGTGTAGACACGTCAATACAGGGTGTTCCACTTAAGTCGGATTCTTCCATAGCTCTCTTATTATAAATTTAAGAGAAAAATGTTTCAAATAAAAGTTACGCTGAATTATGCGGTGTATATACAGAAAATAGTTTTGAATACACAGGATGTTCCATTTCACCTGGACGCTATACAACTTCGTTATTTTAAATAGAACACCCTGTATATCTGTGTATTTTTGGATTCCTGACTTAATTTTAAGTTGATTTTATGTATCATACATTGTGCCCAAAACATACCGTTTCCGAGATATTCAAGTTTTTTTGAGAAATTTCACGATTACAGCGCTCTGAATATTGCTAGATAGCTTCTAAGCCATAAGAGCTAGAAACTTGCGGTTTGCATAGTTCGATTTACCACGAATTACGCTATCATTTTTCTTCTCATTGCTGACGATCTCAAATTATACATGAAGGTATCCACTTTAAATGATTGTGTGAATCTACAATCAGATCTTGATAACCTTACAAAGTGGTGTGAGAACAATGGCATGGAATTAAACGCAAATAAATGTCACTTTATGTTTTTTTCCCGATCTAGGAATAATCAGACTATTAACTTTGAATACAGGATTGATAATGTTACTCTAGAGAAGGTCTCCACCATCAAGGACCACCTAGGTGTCACTCTTGACTCTGAACTTAATTTTGTCCCTCACATTTCATCTTCTATCTCTAACGCTCTCAGAATGCTTGGCTTTATAAAACGGATTTCGCAGGACTTCACCAACGTGGCCTCAGTCAAAGTTCTCTATTGCACGCTAGTGCGGCCACATCTTGAATATGCTTCCACGGTATGGAATCCCTATTATGCCATTCACATTAGTAATATAGAACAGATTCAACATCGATTTCTGAGATACATTTCATTTAAAACCCCAACTCTTCCTCCTCGCACCTATGATGTATTAGAATCTGAACTTAATATCTCTTCTCTAGTGAACCGCCGTAAATTCAGAGACCTAAAGCTCCTATATAATATTTTGAATAATAATGTTCAGTGCCCTTACCTCCTCTCTAGGATTGGGTTGTTTGTCCCGCCCAGGACTACTCGCTCGGCCTATACATTTCACGAAACAGTTCACAGAACAAATTATGCTTTCAACTCTTACATCCCTAGGTGCACTAGATTAGCTAACCTGTATAGTAACGAGCTTGACTTTTTTGATCCACCGAAAGCTTTCATAAGAAAGTTAAAACAGTTAATGTCCTCTGTAACTTAATGTGTCATAGTTTCCTTTACTGTAAATTTATTTAAGTTTGTATTAAGTCGGTTTTGAATTTAATTTTTTCTTGGTAATGAAATTATGTATTATATATATACACCATCATTTATGTAATTTATAATTTATTTACGAAATGCTTATGGTAAACTTTACTGTCTTTCTTGTTAAATTGTGTGTATTTAATAGGCAAGTCCCGTAAATAAAGTTAAATAAAATCATTTCCACTATTAGAAAAATATGGTAAGTAGTATAAAGTGGTAAATATCGGTACCTGCATTTGACAATCTTTCAACAGGAATAACTTCTTTTTTTCAAATGAAATGACCCATATTTTTTTCCACCGTTGGATTCAAAATTAAATTCTCTTTCGATTGATATAAGGTTGTCCATATTTATCTTTAACAGTTTTCGAGAAAAATGCAATTCTTTCTAAAGTTTGAAAAACGAGCTGCCTACAGCGTAAAGTAGGCTTTGCCAATATCGCTTAAAGCATCGTTTCAATGTTATGTACGTTCATCTCGACAAACAAATTGTATTGTGAATTGTTTTCGTTTTTCCCGGTAAAAATCCGGTCACCAACAATGACATCGCGTGAATTTAAAATTTATAAAACATGCCAGTAACAATATTACTGGCATGTTTAAAAAGTGATCTAACAAACAAAACTAAACCACTACCAACAACGAAAACAAAACGCAACATGATAGAAAATTCTAAACGCAATAAAAAAGGGTACGTGAACTTAAACTGCAATTTTACATTAAGTGTTCGAAATGTCCTCCGTCTTTTAATGAGGTGGAGCACCATCCTGTTGTAACCACATCCTTCGAAGGATTGCTAAAGGAATGTCGCCCAACAAATCATCCAAAGTGTTTCGCAGAAAGTCCAAATAAATTCTTCCTGTCAAGTGTATATTAAAAAAGAATGGTCCAATGATCTGGCCTCCTAAAATTCCCGTCCACACGTTCAAGGACCACCTGTATTGGCTACCGGTTGTCTGGAATTGGTGCGGATTTACCGTGTCATAATAATGACAATTATGGCGGTTAACAAAGCCATTTTTGTGGAAAGTTGACTCATCCGAAAACATGACCTGTTTAAAAAAAATTTCTTCCTCTCTCAAGTACCCACTGACAAAATGCCTGCCTCCGTTGAAAGTCTCCTTCGGATGTGGTAAGGATGATATTTGTGTTTCTTTAAAATCCTATGTACTGATGTTGTACTAATATCCGTCGTTTGACTAATTTGTCGCACACTAAGTTGAGAGTTTTCCTGTATGCATCCCAATACTAGATATTCGTTTTCATCTGTAACTACTGTGCTAGTGCGATTCCGTTTTTTGCATTCGATGTTACCACTATTTATAAACTTCGTATGTAAGTCAATGCGATGTTTTAAACAAAATTTGCAAAGCCTACTTTATGCTGTAGGCAGCTCGTTTTTCAAACTTTAGGAAGAATTGCATCTTTCTCGAAAACTGTTAATGATAAATATGGACAACCTTATATCAATCGAAAGAGAATTTAATTTTGAATCCAACGGTGGAAAAAATATGGGTCATTCCATTTGAAAAAAAGAAGTTATTCCTGTTGAAAGATTGTCAAATGCAGGTACCGATATTTACCACTTTATACTACTTACCATATTTTTCTAATAGTGGAAATGATAACGTAATTCGTGGTAAATCGAACTATGCAAACCGCAAGTTTCTAGCTCTTATGGCTTAGAAGCTATCTAGCAATATTCAGAGCGCTGTAATCGTGAAATTTCTAAAAAAAACTTGAATATCTCGGAAACGGTATGTTTTGGGCACAATGTATGATACATAAAATCAACTTAAAATTAAGTCAGGAATCCAAAAATACACAGATATACAGGGTGTTCCATTTAAAATAACAAAGTTGTATAGCGTCCAGGTGAAATGGAACATCCTGTGTATTCAAAAATATTTTCTGTATATACACCGCATAATTCAGCGTAACTTTTATTTAAAACATTTTTCTCTTAAATTTATAATAAGAGAGCTATGGAAGAATCCGACTTAAGTGGAACACCCTGTATGTTTCAACTCGGATAGTAGAATTGTAAACGCATAACCTAACTTTGGAAGTAAAAAGTTCGAGTTTAAAATCCACACAAACTAGATAACTCTACATCTATTTAATGTAAAGACATTAAATATTAAGTCAACAAGAGCGAGAAAAGAGAATAAGTTTTATTTTTACTTACTTTTTACCGTTGGCGCCGAAAAGATGGAAACATTTATTTATTTTATTTATTTTGATTTACATCTACCCAACGGTAAAAAACCAATTACAGGGTAGGAATAACGCTATAAAATGTTTACAATAAAAAATAACTATAGTGTATCAGCGTGTCTAAAATTCTAAAAAACAAGAGAACAGTACATAATATATAAATATACAACAATATAAACTGATAGTTGGCAAAAAGCCACAAGAGGACATGGTTAAAAATATATATAAGTATGACACAAATATATAATGTAAAAACAAATGAATATAAATCAATAATCCTAATTGAAACAAATATATTATATCAAAAGCAAGTGTAGAAGAAACATGCATTTAAGTACTTAATATCACAGTTTTTATTCTAGCAACGGTAGTATTAAAAATATCAATTATGTCTTGCACTGACATGTAATTGCTACACATTTTAAAAAGCGGTGATTCTTGCAGGAGGCGAATTCGAGGGATAGGCAGTGCAAATGTACCACGGTATCTAGAATTCAACCGTGGCACATTTAGTCCTATTTTATGCAAAATTTGATTGCAATCTATAATCGAGTTCACAATTTTAAATAAAATGATGACAGAATGAGCAAGTCTACGAGTATTTAAACTATCCACCTTGAACTCAGCCAACAGGAAGTCTTGTGGATAACCTATTGGTGGATAATCTCCATTCATTTTGAAGGACACATACTTTAGGTACTTTCTTTGAATGTTTTCGAGCATATGTACCTGGTTACCGTATTTAGGATACCATATTATGGAACAGTATGTTTATTTGTAATATCTTCGATGAACGAATACAGTATTCAAGTCGTGAACGTACGAAACAGTAATACAGAGATAAAAATGCATTACTTGTTGAAAATTCTCTAGAGTTACGAATTATAAAGCCCATACTTTTTTTAACTTTAGCAACAACTGAATAAATGTGGTCATTAAAAGCAAGTTTAGGATCAAATATAATACCTAGGTCATTGAAAGTACTGGGGCGCTGGAGAAAGGTGTCCTCGATGCTATATGGAAAGATAACTGTATTTTTTTTGCGAGAGAAAGACAATACATTACATTTTTTAATATTTAAAGTGAGATTGTTTCTATTACACCAATTATGCACCATTTCGAACCTTGAGGTACCCCCGATAGAGCTTCAAACTGATTGGAAAGATAACCTTGGCATTGCACAAACTGAAACCTATTAATGAGGTACGATCTAAATAAGGCAAGTAGTTTGTCAGAGACACCTACAAAGTCTAGTTTCCTAATTAGTATATCATGGTTGAGACGATCAAATGCTTTAGACAGATCAGTGTATATTACGTCAACTTGTCCTTGACAATCTAGCGTTTCAGCTATATGTTGAGTTATGCAAACAAGGTTAGTCGCTGTCAAGCACTATCGCGCTATTGTTAGCCTACAATCCAACCTACTTAAGACTAAATATGGCGCGCCAGGACTACCAACCGACAAAAAGTTATTAACACTGTATCCTTTTACCCCAAATTACACTTACCGGACCCAAAAAATTTTTAAGTTATAAATTTTTGAAGTCTTCAAACCTAGAATAAATTATCGGTGATTATACAAAAAAATGAAACATAATAATAATATAATATAATAAAAAATGTAGATCTTTTATACTTAACAACTATGAGCAATTTAAAAATATTTTTTTTTTGATAGATGAAACTATACACAGTTCGGTGTCCAAATGGAACTCAACTCCTCCCCAAAAATGCCCGCAACATTTGAATGGAACTTCTCTATTGGTCGACCCAAATTACAAAGCAACCACTAAATTTGACGAAGGCTGACTCTACAATAGTCGCGTCATATATTAAATTTTTACGTATTTTGGCAACAGACCAATCAGCATATGTTATCATTGTCGCGAAACGTATAAACGCTAAACATATGGAAAACGCGAATAAATGGAGAGCCAGCCTCACGTCAACTGCTGTATTATTCTCTATCCTTGGTATTATTCTTTGCCTGTGTTTTGAAATTTCTACAGTTACGATCGTTTTTGTGAAGGTACGTATAAGAATTAAATTAACATTGTATGTTTTGTGTATAAAGTATTAAGTTACGTAATGCAAACGATTAAAATGATCATTGATAAAATGTTAAAATCTCGTTTTTTTTAAGGTTAAATCGGAAATTGGCTGAAGGGGGCCCGGACCCAACTTCTCCACCGAAAAAACGAACGTCCAGACATTTTTCGGTGGAAGACAAGGAAAGCGTGCTGAACATTTTTAAGGCGTACGATGGGGAAAATCGGGAGGAACCAAAGATGGAAGGCATAAAGTTCACTGCAACGGCAGCAGGTGTGAGTGTTGCAAGTGTTTATAATATTCTTGGTGAATACAAACAAACACACCAACTTCAACCACCAAAAGTGTGTGTTTTGGACAATATTGATGAAGGAACTAAAAGTGCTCTCAAGCGTATAATCCATTATTTTTTTGAAGGCGATGAACAGAAATTGGCCTTCAGTGAGTAAACGGACTTTTTATTTCTTCGTGTTGTAATGTAATTGTGTTTGGCATTATAGGTTTTTAACTAAATAGTGCCCAAGGGAAAAAAATAAGATATCGCTTGGAGGCGAAGATTGCTGCGAGACATCAGAAAATACCGGGAAGAGCATAAGAAGTTGTACTTTTTAGATGAGACTTAGGCACAGATTAACTATACTAATGTGTGACTTAGGTGAACGCTGGCCATACTGTAAGTAAAGTATGGAAGGACACAACAATCCTGATTCCAAGGCAGGTTTTCATCCAATGTTTAACGATGGGGTTAAAAAATACATCGGACAAGGGAAATCATCTTATAGTCCACCACATAGGATCCGAGGACGGTTTCGTTGAGAATTATATTACTTATCGTTGTTATGTTATTTACAAATTTGTTATATGCAATACGTAGGGCTTTGAAAGTCTATTTTTTCTACTGATTTACCAAATGTATTAAAATGATGAATAAAGCATTCTATTTTATATTATATTTATATCTCTCGTAACTTTCTTAAACGAACTGTAGTAGAACCTTGTGAAAATAAAGACAAAATAGGTAGGTAAACAACACGTTTTATTTATTTGGACATGTGAAAACCGAAAAGTAAACGACTCTTAGCAGATATGACTATTTTTGAGTATTTTGCATTGGGGTTTATCATTGAGTATATTACTTTATACTCAATGGGTTTATCCAGTGAAGTAACCTATGTGAAATTGTTATAGTAAATCACAAACTAAACTTTTTTGAATTAAATAACCACGGACGTTCTTTAAAGTATGGGGAAATAACTCGCGAAAGAACCTAACCTAAAAACGAATACAAACGTAAACAAACCAGGCAATCAGCTGGCCGAGGCCGAGTAAAAGTGTCTTGAGTTTGCGCAGTGCGGACTAATAAAGGAAACGTCGTTTAAATTTTTGCGGGAATAAAGTATTATTTTTAAAAGTCCAAAATTGAAGATGTATAATAGAAGCTTTAATGGGTATAAACATTATAAAAATATAGTACAGCTGTAGTAGAAAATGTAACACGTATAATAACAAATTTTGTTGAAGCTATCACAACTTTCATTAATTTCCATCGTGTAAAACTGACTATTGCGTACACCGTTCTGCGCTGCCATAAAATTAATGGGGCGGAGTCGATTTCCGTTTGGACGCCGAACCTAGTATAAGAAATGATACTCTGTAGCTTTGTGGGGTTTGTTTCTTTGTTTTCTTTTTCTTTTTTTTTGGTTCGTTCTCTTAAGGCCATTACTAATAGTAGTTTATGGATTTAAATTTATTTTATATAACTTATGTTTCGAATTTGTTTTTTATTCATATAATTTATAATATATTATTCAGTCAATAAAATATTTAATTTCTGAAAGGTCATGTGCACATACAAATGTTAAGTCATTTAGGTGCCATTTTTTTTTCTTCTGTATTTATTTATATATTCGTTATTAATATCCTATTAATTTTAAATTGTTATGTAATTGTTATGTAATTAAATAAAATAAAAATAAATAAAAAATAAATAAATCCTTTCATAATATTAACACAATTTTATGAAAAAAATTTATATCAATTAAAATAATTAATTTGCAAAATACAAGGTGACTCTGAATTGAAGAACGCCTCACATTAATATAGCTTTTGTCTTTGAATGTTGTTACACCAGGTTAATTCGAAAATTATTTTATTTTCCTCATCTTGATTTATTTAGGTCATCCCGTTGAATTCTACCCATATTACTAAATATGTATAGTGAATAATAGCTAAGTATTTTATTATCATATGAAATTAATAAAGAAAGCAATTTTTAAAACAATTTCTTTGATCAAGTTCCGTAACAGCACTACCTGAATTTAGAATTTAGAATTTATTTATTTGGTGCTTTTGATTACAAAATCATTGCATAGGTCAATGAGAAAAAAATAATACACAATAATTATATACTATACATGGACAAACATATCATCACATGTGGACAAAACATTGTATAATATATAAATATGGACAGACATATTATATTATCACATCTAAATAAAACATTGTATACAATTAAAATTACATACACTTAAATTAAAATACAAGATTATGATTTTGAAATTCATCTAAGCTGTAGAACGCTTTAGAAATAAGAATGGTTTTGATTTTGTTTGTGAACTGATTTAATGGTAGGATTCTGATTTGAAGAGGTAACTTATTGAAAAAGACAGGCCCATAATAATCAGTGGCGTGTCTTGCTTTTTTTAATCCGTGATATTCAATAAATAAATTATTATTATTACGCGTATTATGAGTATGGATATTAAAGATATTCACATATTTCTGATTGTTTTTTTTGACATATTATTATACTAAACAATGAAAAATGTATAAGCTATAAGCTTGGAACAGTTAAGAATCTAAAGGAGCACGCGCACTGAATCGACTCGGATCGGTCGGCTCGGCACGTTTTGCTATGCATGAAATTAAATGCGTGCCCGCGCACTGAATCGACTCGGCCGGCTCAGACCGGCCGGATCGTCTCGGCATAGGCAGAGAATGATAGAAGGAGCAAAAATTGCCGAATGCTCTTACAGTCGTTGACTATTTTCTAGCTAGTGTAGATGAACCTACAAGAGTATTCATTATGTCCGACGAACTATTAATTGAAAATGTACGGGAATATGTTTCAAACAATTAATATCACAAATCTGAATGATGACATAAAGGAAGTAAATTATATCAAATACTTAGGAATAATAATTGATCAAAATATAAAATGGGATACTCATATTAATCACTTGGCAGCTAAAGTAAGAAAATTAATATTCAAATTCTATCAACTAAGGGATATATTGAACAAAAAAATTATGATTTTAGTTTATAAAGCTCTTGCAGAATCACTTTTTCGCTATGGTATTTTGGTCTGGGGGGGTCTTTATTCTAACGCTCTAAAAAAGTTAAATGTTATTCAAAGCTATAAATTGAGAATAATTTTTAATAAAAAAAGATTATATCCCTCAAGACTTCTCTATTCTAAAGATATAAGTAACATTAGGTCTTTATATTTTCTTAGTGTCTGTACATATACCTTTAAAAAAGATCATTTGAAAAATTACAGTACAAATAGATATAACACACGCGGTGTAGAAAAGGGACTACTCAGAATTCCTTCTAGCAATAAAAACATAAATCAAAGATTTGTAACATACTTAGCACCAAAATTCTACAATTTATTACCAATAGAAATAAGGCAAACTAATAATTCAAGAAACATCAACATTTTATGTAAACAATATATATCTAACCATTATCATCTATTTTCTAATCTAGTAGAAAAGTAGTTATTTGGTTGATAAATCACATATATTTCTAACTATACTTATGTATCTCCTATTATTATTATTATTTTAGATCTTTATTGAAAAACATTCAAAGGGCAATTGACCGAAGTCCTTCAGCCCATTACAATTTAGCTGTATATATGTTTTACAAAAATAGTTATGTAACGATATGGTATATTCATATGTACCAAAAAAAAAAAAAAAAAAAAAAACCAACAAAATGTGCAATAGTTCTATAGTACAACGTTATCTGCATTTCGGCATATTTTTTCCCATGTACTTTCTACTGGGTGGGCGTATCTACTTCTTGATGCGGGATCTCCTGTATGAAAAAATGTTGCTAACAACTCCCTGTTTTCATTCTTTTGGTAAAATTTAAGCGAAAGATGTGTTAGCCTTTACTCGATTGGTTGAACTCGAGTAATTTGGTATAGCAACTGGTTTGGAGGATTGTGTAGTGGGTTGTTGGGATGGCGCATTTTAGACATGATGCGCAAGGCACTTGTCTCAGCTACTTTTAACTTATTTAAGGCAGGTTTTTTAAGGTTGAGAAATGTAATGTGTGTATCTCCTATTTTATTTAATTGTTTATTTTTCAATTAATTTTTGTATTTTGTCCTCTCTTTACTTATTAATTATAATTTTCTATTTACTATCACAAGATGATTATACAACTGTTAGTTAATTACTATTATGGTTGACTTCAGATTTGTAAGACACGTAAAAAACCGGCGGCCTGTTTGATGCCGATAAAAACTTCAAACAATTCGGCTCTTTTTATGTGCTCAACAGATATGAACTGAACTATACTTAGTATAACATTGCTTGTGTGCTAATTGTTTCTATGCACAAAACAGGTGTTAAATCACTTAGGTGCATAGATGTATTTTTCCTTATGGTAAAGAAATTGGGCTAAATTAAATTAAATTAAATTAAATTAAAACTGTATGTAAACTGTATATGTAAACTGTAATTCTAATTCTAAAGTTTCTAAAATAAATAAATAAATAAAATAAAATAAATAAATGTTGTTTTGTATGATATCCAAAATAGGTACTATACTCGATCTGTTCAAAACATAGAGCTCGACTCCGCCCCATTAATTTTATGGCAGCGCAGAACGGTCCACGCAATAGTCAGTTTTACACGATGGAATTAATGAAAGCTGTGATAGCTTCAACAAAATTTGTTTATTATACGTGTTACATTCAGGGATCGACCGATATGAATTTTGTTGGCCGATACCGACACCGATACGATATGACAATATAGAAGGCCGATACCGATATGTGGCCGATATAATCTCGGCCACAGTCGTGTCTTGTTTTGATGGCGATTTCTTAGATTTCTGCCTGACGAGTGTTTTATATCTTGAATTTGCTTTGCTTAATCTCTCCCATGTAAGTATATTCACCAACACCGCACTTAAAGTTTACTGTAAAAAAATTTAGATGACAAGGAAGCAATTGCTTAGCAATCAAAACTATCTAAGTAAGTTAACTATCTAATTAACTAATGAATACCCTCATCAACTCCTGATGATGGCACGTTTGCTTTGCTGTAGACCTAGAAACCAAACAAAACAATTGTTAAGTGTTCATTCAATACACAGTTTTGGCGTGATTACTTTATAACGTTTCATTACTAATCGTTGCTGGCGATAATAACTATTAGAAAAATGGATTTTACGCACTGTTATATCGGTCCTTCATATCGGCCGAGCGAAGGCCGATACGCCGATACACCGATATAGTAAAAAATGGCCGATATGCCGATATACCGATATAGCTCATTGTAGCGATGTTATATTTTTATAATGTTTATTCCCATTAAAGTTTCTATTATACATTTGCAATTTTGGACTTTTAAAAATAATACTTATTCTCGCGAAAATTTAAACGACGTTTCTTTATTAAGTCCGCACTGCGCAAACTCACGATACTTTGTTTATTTCCTGCCGATTGCTGGTTTGTTTACGTTTGTATTCGTTTTTTTTAGGTTAGGTGCTTTTGCGAGTAATTTCCACATACTTAAGACTCTTAAGAGATCGTATGTGGTTATTTCAGGCAAAAAAAGTTTAGTTTGTGATTTACTGTAACAGTTTCACATAGGTTACTCTACTGGATAAACTCCAATGACCACAATATACACTACTCAAAAATAGCCAAATCGTTTTCGGTTTCCACCACTGTACATATTTATTTATTAATATCTACCGTATGATTCTTTCGGTGGTACACTTTTGGTGATTGGAGTTGGTGTGTTTCTTTGTATTCATGACGAATATTGTAAACACTTGCAACACTCACACCTGCTGCCGTTGCAGTGAACTTCACGCATTCCATTTTTGGCTTCTCCGGATTCTCCCTATCGTAGGCCTTGAAGTTATTCTCCACTGAAAAATGTCTTGCTTTTCACTTTCTCGATGGAGAAATTGCACCCCCTTCAGCCATGTTATTTCGATTTTTCATAACCTGTGCATGACAGTTGACAGTGCAGGCCGGCTCGCCATTTATTCGCGTTTTTCGTACGTTTAATGCGTTTCGCGACAATCCATAACATAAGCTGATTGCTGATTGGTCTGTTGCAAAATACGTAAAAGTTTAATGTGTGACGCAAGTTCTTGTAGGGGCGGCCTTTCAGTCAAATCTAGAAGTTGCATTGTAATTTGGGTTCTATAAATATGACCAATAGAGAAATTCCATTCAAATTTAGCGGACATTTTTGGGGAGGAGTGTATTTCTATCGTTCTGAGTCGATTCAGTGCGCGTGCTTCCTTAGGCTTGAAAATGATTTTTTACATCTGCTTTATAATTTAGATTAAGTAAGGCTCGGACAGCTTTTCTTTGCAAATTAAAAACTCTTGCACAATGGACAGAGTGACCCCATATTGTACAGTTGAGAGCTGGTAATATTACCGCGGTAACTTACGGAAAGTTTCCTATCTTACCGGTAAGGTATTATTCATAAGTTACCGGTAATTTATTTTCCCGTCAATTTTTGAATTGGCAGTGACATTTTGACACATTTAACATAACCTTAAATTTCGGTAATTAATAAAATATAAAATAGAACCCTTTTCTGTTTTTAAATTGGTAAGTTATTAATAATTAGCGAATATTATTGTGAATTTTTAATTCAATAGCTTAACATTAACTTTACTTATCATTTTATTGTTTTATATTTAGAATCAATTATAAAAATGCCCAAGAAAGAATCGCAAGATATGGGAGTATTTTAAAAAGGTCTGGTCTGATTTTAAAAGCTCTAGGTATAACCTTTCTAGACTTTTTGTGATTCTCATAGTAAAATTTTTTTTAATAACTTACTAGTAATGTTACCGGTAATATTACTGGTAACTAAAAATAAATTACCGGTAATTTTATCAACACTTCATATTATCTAGTATTTCATAGCTGATGATTAAATTGAAGAGGGCGTGGTAGCCCATTAGTGTTACTTCTGTTGAGGATACTCGAGTTAAACTTTTTTAGATAATTTACTACATATGTAATCCACATGTTCATTCCATTTTAGTGTAGGATCTAACATAATTCCCAGAAATTTTACTTTGGTTGGGTTATCAATTTCTTGGTGCCTTAAGTATTTTATTATCATATGAAATTAATAAAGAAAGCAATTTTTAAAACAATTTCTTTGATCAAGTTCCGTAACAGCACTACCTGAATTTAGAATTTAGAATTTATTTATTTGGTGCTTTTGATTACAAAATCATTGCATAGGTCAATGAGAAAAAAATAATACACAATAATTATATACTATACATGGACAAACATATCATCACATGTGGACAAAACATTGTATAATATATAAATATGGACAGACATATTATATTATCACATCTAAATAAAACATTGTATACAATTAAAATTACATACACTTAAATTAAAATACAAGATTATGATTTTGAAATTCATCTAAGCTGTAGAACGCTTTAGAAATAAGAATGGTTTTGATTTTGTTTGTGAACTGATTTAATGGTAGGATTCTGATTTGAAGAGGTAACTTATTGAAAAAGACAGGCCCATAATAATCAGTGGCGTGTCTTGCTTTTTTTAATCCGTGATATTCAATAAATAAATTATTATTATTACGCGTATTATGAGTATGGATATTAAAGATATTCACATATTTCTGATTGTTTTTTTTGACATATTATTATACTAAACAATGAAAAATGTATAAGCTATAAGCTTGGAACAGTTAAGAATCTAAAGGAGCACGCGCACTGAATCGACTCGGATCGGTCGGCTCGGCACGTTTTGCTATGCATGAAATTAAATGCGTGCCCGCGCACTGAATCGACTCGGCCGGCTCAGACCGGCCGGATCGTCTCGGCATAGGCAGAGAATGATAGAAGGAGCAAAAATTGCCGAATGCTCTTACAGTCGTTGACTATTTTCTAGCTAGTGTAGATGAACCTACAAGAGTATTCATTATGTCCGACGAACTATTAATTGAAAATGTACGGGAATATGTTTCAAACAATTAATATCACAAATCTGAATGATGACATAAAGGAAGTAAATTATATCAAATACTTAGGAATAATAATTGATCAAAATATAAAATGGGATACTCATATTAATCACTTGGCAGCTAAAGTAAGAAAATTAATATTCAAATTCTATCAACTAAGGGATATATTGAACAAAAAAATTATGATTTTAGTTTATAAAGCTCTTGCAGAATCACTTTTTCGCTATGGTATTTTGGTCTGGGGGGGTCTTTATTCTAACGCTCTAAAAAAGTTAAATGTTATTCAAAGCTATAAATTGAGAATAATTTTTAATAAAAAAAGATTATATCCCTCAAGACTTCTCTATTCTAAAGATATAAGTAACATTAGGTCTTTATATTTTCTTAGTGTCTGTACATATACCTTTAAAAAAGATCATTTGAAAAATTACAGTACAAATAGATATAACACACGCGGTGTAGAAAAGGGACTACTCAGAATTCCTTCTAGCAATAAAAACATAAATCAAAGATTTGTAACATACTTAGCACCAAAATTCTACAATTTATTACCAATAGAAATAAGGCAAACTAATAATTCAAGAAACATCAACATTTTATGTAAACAATATATATCTAACCATTATCATCTATTTTCTAATCTAGTAGAAAAGTAGTTATTTGGTTGATAAATCACATATATTTCTAACTATACTTATGTATCTCCTATTATTATTATTATTTTAGATCTTTATTGAAAAACATTCAAAGGGCAATTGACCGAAGTCCTTCAGCCCATTACAATTTAGCTGTATATATGTTTTACAAAAATAGTTATGTAACGATATGGTATATTCATATGTACCAAAAAAAAAAAAAAAAAAAAAAACCAACAAAATGTGCAATAGTTCTATAGTACAACGTTATCTGCATTTCGGCATATTTTTTCCCATGTACTTTCTACTGGGTGGGCGTATCTACTTCTTGATGCGGGATCTCCTGTATGAAAAAATGTTGCTAACAACTCCCTGTTTTCATTCTTTTGGTAAAATTTAAGCGAAAGATGTGTTAGCCTTTACTCGATTGGTTGAACTCGAGTAATTTGGTATAGCAACTGGTTTGGAGGATTGTGTAGTGGGTTGTTGGGATGGCGCATTTTAGACATGATGCGCAAGGCACTTGTCTCAGCTACTTTTAACTTATTTAAGGCAGGTTTTTTAAGGTTGAGAAATGTAATGTGTGTATCTCCTATTTTATTTAATTGTTTATTTTTCAATTAATTTTTGTATTTTGTCCTCTCTTTACTTATTAATTATAATTTTCTATTTACTATCACAAGATGATTATACAACTGTTAGTTAATTACTATTATGGTTGACTTCAGATTTGTAAGACACGTAAAAAACCGGCGGCCTGTTTGATGCCGATAAAAACTTCAAACAATTCGGCTCTTTTTATGTGCTCAACAGATATGAACTGAACTATACTTAGTATAACATTGCTTGTGTGCTAATTGTTTCTATGCACAAAACAGGTGTTAAATCACTTAGGTGCATAGATGTATTTTTCCTTATGGTAAAGAAATTGGGCTAAATTAAATTAAATTAAATTAAATTAAAACTGTATGTAAACTGTATATGTAAACTGTAATTCTAATTCTAAAGTTTCTAAAATAAATAAATAAATAAAATAAAATAAATAAATGTTGTTTTGTATGATATCCAAAATAGGTACTATACTCGATCTGTTCAAAACATAGAGCTCGACTCCGCCCCATTAATTTTATGGCAGCGCAGAACGGTCCACGCAATAGTCAGTTTTACACGATGGAATTAATGAAAGCTGTGATAGCTTCAACAAAATTTGTTTATTATACGTGTTACATTCAGGGATCGACCGATATGAATTTTGTTGGCCGATACCGACACCGATACGATATGACAATATAGAAGGCCGATACCGATATGTGGCCGATATAATCTCGGCCACAGTCGTGTCTTGTTTTGATGGCGATTTCTTAGATTTCTGCCTGACGAGTGTTTTATATCTTGAATTTGCTTTGCTTAATCTCTCCCATGTAAGTATATTCACCAACACCGCACTTAAAGTTTACTGTAAAAAAATTTAGATGACAAGGAAGCAATTGCTTAGCAATCAAAACTATCTAAGTAAGTTAACTATCTAATTAACTAATGAATACCCTCATCAACTCCTGATGATGGCACGTTTGCTTTGCTGTAGACCTAGAAACCAAACAAAACAATTGTTAAGTGTTCATTCAATACACAGTTTTGGCGTGATTACTTTATAACGTTTCATTACTAATCGTTGCTGGCGATAATAACTATTAGAAAAATGGATTTTACGCACTGTTATATCGGTCCTTCATATCGGCCGAGCGAAGGCCGATACGCCGATACACCGATATAGTAAAAAATGGCCGATATGCCGATATACCGATATAGCTCATTGTAGCGATGTTATATTTTTATAATGTTTATTCCCATTAAAGTTTCTATTATACATTTGCAATTTTGGACTTTTAAAAATAATACTTATTCTCGCGAAAATTTAAACGACGTTTCTTTATTAAGTCCGCACTGCGCAAACTCACGATACTTTGTTTATTTCCTGCCGATTGCTGGTTTGTTTACGTTTGTATTCGTTTTTTTTAGGTTAGGTGCTTTTGCGAGTAATTTCCACATACTTAAGACTCTTAAGAGATCGTATGTGGTTATTTCAGGCAAAAAAAGTTTAGTTTGTGATTTACTGTAACAGTTTCACATAGGTTACTCTACTGGATAAACTCCAATGACCACAATATACACTACTCAAAAATAGCCAAATCGTTTTCGGTTTCCACCACTGTACATATTTATTTATTAATATCTACCGTATGATTCTTTCGGTGGTACACTTTTGGTGATTGGAGTTGGTGTGTTTCTTTGTATTCATGACGAATATTGTAAACACTTGCAACACTCACACCTGCTGCCGTTGCAGTGAACTTCACGCATTCCATTTTTGGCTTCTCCGGATTCTCCCTATCGTAGGCCTTGAAGTTATTCTCCACTGAAAAATGTCTTGCTTTTCACTTTCTCGATGGAGAAATTGCACCCCCTTCAGCCATGTTATTTCGATTTTTCATAACCTGTGCATGACAGTTGACAGTGCAGGCCGGCTCGCCATTTATTCGCGTTTTTCGTACGTTTAATGCGTTTCGCGACAATCCATAACATAAGCTGATTGCTGATTGGTCTGTTGGAAAATACGTAAAAGTTTAATGTGTGACGCAAGTTCTTGTAGGGGCGGCCTTTCAGTCAAATCTAGAAGTTGCATTGTAATTTGGGTTCTATAAATATGACCAATAGAGAAATTCCATTCAAATTTAGCGGACATTTTTGGGGAGGAGTGTATTTCTATCGTTCTGAGTCGATTCAGTGCGCGTGCTTCCTTAGGCTTGAAAATGATTTTTTACATCTGCTTTATAATTTAGATTAAGTAAGGCTCGGACAGCTTTTCTTTGCAAATTAAAAACTCTTGCACAATGGACAGAGTGACCCCATATTGTACAGTTGAGAGCTGGTAATATTACCGCGGTAACTTACGGAAAGTTTCCTATCTTACCGGTAAGGTATTATTCATAAGTTACCGGTAATTTATTTTCCCGTCAATTTTTGAATTGGCAGTGACATTTTGACACATTTAACATAACCTTAAATTTCGGTAATTAATAAAATATAAAATAGAACCCTTTTCTGTTTTTAAATTGGTAAGTTATTAATAATTAGCGAATATTATTGTGAATTTTTAATTCAATAGCTTAACATTAACTTTACTTATCATTTTATTGTTTTATATTTAGAATCAATTATAAAAATGCCCAAGAAAGAATCGCAAGATATGGGAGTATTTTAAAAAGGTCTGGTCTGATTTTAAAAGCTCTAGGTATAACCTTTCTAGACTTTTTGTGATTCTCATAGTAAAATTTTTTTTAATAACTTACTAGTAATGTTACCGGTAATATTACTGGTAACTAAAAATAAATTACCGGTAATTTTATCAACACTTCATATTATCTAGTATTTCATAGCTGATGATTAAATTGAAGAGGGCGTGGTAGCCCATTAGTGTTACTTCTGTTGAGGATACTCGAGTTAAACTTTTTTAGATAATTTACTACATATGTAATCCACATGTTCATTCCATTTTAGTGTAGGATCTAACATAATTCCCAGAAATTTTACTTTGGTTGGGTTATCAATTTCTTGGTGCCTTAAGGTAAATATTGGTTTTTTCATCATTTAGTTTTGATAAAAACCAGTGTGAGGCTAGATTTTGGGAGGTTCCATATTCTGTGCTAGGGTTTCATAATTTTTCTCGGCATTATTATAGTCTTGTCATCAGCGTATAACACAAAGTCACTGCCCTGACCAATCGTTGGTAAGTCATTGATATAAATCAGAAACAGGATTGGTCCAAGCAGTGAACCCTGTGGAACACCATGCTCAATATTATTAAGTACTGAATAACCATTTTTATAAAACGTTTTTTGATGACGATCATTAAGATAACTATTTATTATTTATTAAGCTGATACTGTCATGCGAAAAACCATAATATATCAGCTTAACAATCAATGTCTTGTGAGAGACACAATCAAAAGTATTGCTCAAGTCACAGAAGGCCGCTCCAACAAACTTTCTTGACTCAAAGCTCTCGACTATGAATTCAACTAAGTCATTTAAAGCATCAGTGGTTGATTTACTTTGTTGAAAGCCAAATTGATGGGAATTTATTAAACTATTGTGAATGAAAAAATCAGTTATTTGATTTTTTAGTATTGTATGTATTGTCTAATTTATTAAATATTACATTACAAGTCATGAAAGTGGTCTTTTGCAAGATGAGGAGGATCGTTGAAGAATACGAGGACGTGTTAGCGTCCAAGTACTTCTTCAAAGCCTCCGAGTCAAGCATAGACTCTTTAATGACGCGTGATGTATACTATTTTTCCAAATCCGCTTTTTAAAAATATAAAAATACTAAAAATTAAATGGACAAAAAAAACATCACACTGACAGTTTGTCTTCACTAGTGTCTGCAAAAATAAATATAATGTTTATCATTAGATTTCCATGTAACTGCATGGTGTTTATCATTAGTTTTTTATGTAACTACATGGTTTTTAGTTTCAAAATAAGAGTTTCTAATAATATAAAATGATTTTGATTTAATAGTTTCTAGTTTCTTAATAAAAGATTTTGATAATATAAAATAATTTAGATTTATTTATTTGGAAAGTATAAATGACATTAGAGTATTGTAAAGTGACATTAGAGTAATGAAAAGTGACATAAGAGTATTGAAAAACACTACTTTCGCGCCGCAAATAAGTTACGAAAGTAGACGCTTCTTGGCGGTTTCGAAAAAAATTATCTTAACCATGTCAGTGAACTACAATGAAGAAGGTTTATGTAGGGTTACATTACATTGCAACTCCAATTTTGCAAAACTTCAAAATGTCTAGCATCAAAATAATCAATATGGAAGAAAAGTTGGAAACAATTCCACTATTTTATAAAAATCATCTTCACCACGAAAACTTTAGAATTAAAATATGTCCTCATAATTTACCTTCTGCTGTAACTGCGAATGATGTAGCCGATCCACATGATACATTTATTACTTTTTTATCTTCTAAGGTAGATATTAATTGGAGTTCAGAAGCATCTTCACAATCCTTACCCAGACCTAAACGACCATATTCCTTTCTTCCAATAGCATAAACTTTTCCTTCTTCATTTAAAGCAATAACGTGGTGTTGACCAGTACTGATAATATTCCACTTGTATTTAGAAAATTCTTTGGATAATTTTGGCATATACTGCGGCGTCAACGATTTTAACCCTGTTAAGCAAATATATTCCATTAATTCAGAAATTTTCGAAACTATCATTTAAGTTTAATTATAATTGTAGTACTCACCCAACTGATTATAATTATTCAGTCCAAAAACGTAAATATCATCACTATTTGCTACTTTGCAAAATGTACCATAACTAGCAGCCCATATATTATCAAAATGTAACTTCAAACTAGGTTTTAAACTAATTGGTGTTGGCTGCAAGAGCTTAGCTAAAACAAAGTATATTAATAGGTAAAAACATATTCAGAATATGCTAAATGCTTTCAAAATAATCAATCATTAATCAAATGCCTAATAATAGGAGAGCCAGGCAGGGTTTAAGTGAATCCCCTTCGCAGATCCTTAACTCAATACTGTGTAGAATAGAATCCTGTATATTTTTATTCGTGTTTACTTCTGGTGGGTACTATCAACAATATCGATGATGAATATTCAGATCAGAAAAGAATATTTTATATTTATAATACAGCATTGAATAAGTAACCGTTTTGTATTAACAAAATATGTCTACTTATTTCAGGACTATCCTTTCTATACCAAATAATTTTTGTTACAGTTACTAGTTATTCTAAATCTATCTCATTATCAAAAAGAGTATAAGATTTGTAAATATCCAGCGGAATTCTTGATTCCTCAGTATTAAATTCTACCAGTTAGTGTCAAAGGTACGTTAAAATTTCATTCATACTTACTATACTCAAAATTAGTGATGGTTTGTGATATATTTTATTAAATTTAGTTTCCCTGAAAATCCGCAAATCAAATCTCAATTTAGTCCCCTTATAGTTATCTAGATGTCGCCCGGGATACCATGCTCAATGAGTTTTTACTATTTTGTTGAAAATGCTTAATTGATTGTAAATTTTAAAAATCATGTTCTATTCTTCACAAAATTGATATTCATTCTATCTCTTCAGTTTTTTTTTTGCTAGGATGAGAGCTTTAGAAAAAAATCATAAACTTTCCCATGTAAAATATAGGTGATTACTCAGCCTTAAGACTGAGAATGGGCGAGTGAACAATTTTTTAAAAACTATTTTAATAACATCTACACATAAAAATAGATGACCTGTATTTTTTGTTTTTTTTTTTTTAATAATATCTAATACCCAAAAAAAATTCGCAAACTTAACACTATTTAAACGGCCAGATATTGCCGCCAATTTTCAAGCTATTCTATTGGACGTGACCTAATAGGGTATAGTTTCCAAGCCGGAACAGTTAAACGATTGCTACGTTGCCATGTTTCTAGATAATTGAAGAAATTCTATACTACCAAGCAATTTTCTTTATATTTAAATTTTATGTAGTAATTTATCGGTCTTTAAATGATAATTAGATATAGAGAATATTTACATATTATTTGAAAGAGTATTAATATTAATAATGAATATTAAAATTTATATTAAACATTATTTGAGGCAATTAGTGTTGTCCCTGCTTGCCGAAATAATAGTGAAAAATAACAAAATAAACACTTCACTTTTAGTAAACATAACCAAAACAAAATGTACGTCAAAACGTTTGACAGATGCATTTGACAATGGACATCACTGAGCGGGGCGCTGTCCAAGCATTCTATTGGACGCTGTAGACATCGTAAGCTATTACGTCATTCAATATCCGGCCACGCTTTATTTGAAATCTGTTCTCATTTTGAGCATTTTCATTCTCCAATTAAACAAATAATAGTCGGTAAAATGACGTCGAAGTTATATTTATAACATATTAGAGGATCATACTACAATACCATATTATTACTTTTCGTCATTTTTGTTGATGTTCTCTCGCCCATTGTGAGATTTGATTTACCTAGAACTTTCAGATTTATATACAGGGTGTTATTTAAGTACGTGGCCAAACTTCAAGGAATGATTTTTTGAGATAGTGTCAACATTTTTTTGAAAAGAAAAACTAAAAATACTTTTTTCTTTCTAGCATTTTTTCGCATCTTGCTTCGTTTTTGAAAAAACTTTATTGCATGTCCCTGAGAGAACATAATAAAAAAATTATAAAAATATTAAAGTGATTTTTATTTTTTTTTTCAAAAACGAAGCAAGATGCTAGAAAGAAAAAAGTTGTATTTTTAGTTGCTTAATGCGAAAAAAATATAACAATTGCAAAAAAGTGAGTTGCGCACATTGTTTTTGTCAAAAATATTGGTTCAGGTGCCTTCCGGGAGGCCACTGGACTTAATAATTCTAATTTAGTTAGGGCAAAATTAGCCCCTTACTACCATAAATAACACTGCCAAATTTCAACAAAATCGGCTAAAGGATTAATAAGATATTTACGAAAAAATTATTTTTTCAAATAGATTTTGACACTGTATCTTGAGAACGAATCATTATCGAATCTATGTTTATATAAACTTTTCGTCTTAGAATCGCTCAAAGAATCACCCCTTGAAGTTTGGCCACGTACTTAAATAACACCCTGTATAATTATGTGTATAAAACCATTTTAACCCCACTCTTGTTGAATTTCATAAGTCCTTATGCTACTATTTATATTAAAAAATTGTAAATTAATTTCAGTTGTGAGGTTTTATTGGTACACTGCGCGGCATATAAATGTGGTACAACAGTTGTAACCCGAAAACCAGGTTTTTTTTAGTTTTGTAAGGTGATCTCCCTGAGAGTGACTGATGCAAACTGTAATTTAAGAGCTTTGTAGATTAATGATCAGATCAGAGACGTCAGAATTACAACCTCACCAGTTAATGTTAGAGAATATTTCACGTAAGCTGACCGATTTCAGACGACATCGTGATCTTTTAAAAAATTTGTCCCTAGATCGTAAACTGTGGCATAGGAATACAAAACAAAATGGACAATTGGTGTCATGTTACTTTTGGTGTTTTGAGGTTATTTGAGGTTAAAAATTGTCAGTGTCAGTTTTGTGGTGTACGTGTTGAATATTTAGTTGTAATTGTTCTTTTCATCTATTAAGTTTGGAAGTGCGTGGGTGTGTGTGTGTGTGTGAACATGAACATTAATAATGGAATAAATAAAATAATTAATAAAATCATTTGAATGTAGAGAAAGACTGCATTCTTAAACCAAGTATTCTTACATATCCAACCATGAAATGGAGTTTTGTATTGTTAGTTGCCTGCTATCATTCAATTAATTTTGAGGAATGTAATCAGGAACAAGTCAGTGATCATTGTGACCACCAATATTGAACAAAAAATTTGTACTGTCATCTGTCAAAATCGGATCAACTTACGTAGAATAAACATATAAGTATCTGTAACATATTATACTTATAATGTCAAATTTGACAAATTCAGTCAGATTTACATTGATAAATTAAAGTGTATCACACAACGACATAAAAATTACTAGACACGTAATGAAATAGACTCGTCCACGTACTCAGCGTCTCATTGGTTACAAACACGTGGCGCACCAATGAGACGCTGAGTATGTTGGACGAGTGCAAACAAATCGGGATCATTACTTGTCTAGTAATTCTTATGTCGTTGATATCACATTTATATGCCACGCAGTGTACACCATAGATGGGTTTATTTTATTTTAATTAAATTTAATTTAAATGTTGTTTTTAACATGCCATCTAAAAATTCTCTTACATTTCACATCACAGCCTAAAAAATTAACAAAAAGATATTTTAGCTTTCTTTTTTCTCATATTTATAGAGTTAAAACCAAAATTAAAATATTGGAATAGACTATTTCTAGTAATGTTTAATTGTTGTCATCATGAGAAAAAAACAACAAATATTCAAAATATTCGTCGCCAAATTTGTACTTGTTTGTTACTATTGATGGCTGATAGAGTAATTATGCAAAAACACGTCATCAACGGAATATGCAATTCACAAATTGGAGAGCAGAGCAAAACATAATAGAAGATGCTATTGAGTAAGACTTTTTTAAAAGCTACGGAACTAATGTTTTTAATTTATTCAACAAACGCTTCCAATACTTCAGATAGATCTAGATTAACATATAAATATCCATTGTTATTAGTATCAACCACTAAAAATGAAAGAAAAAAAGCACCAATGCCTGAATCCGTACCTATTTGTCCCTTACCAATTCCACTTCTTGCATTTCTACTGCTTCCCCTCTCCGTAGTTCTGCCTAACTGTCCTTGTTCAGCACAACCACAAGTATACACTTCTCCACGATTACTTAGAAATATTATATGGTCTGCACCAGATGCAATTTTTACGACATGTACGTCTTTGATTATTGGAAAGGGAAGTTTTTCATTTCCTTTTAGTGTCATACCCATATTCCCATGTGAATCCTAAACAATAATGCAATGTAAATTCTTATGAATTTTTACATTTACATATTTACATTTAATGTCGAAAATATATAACTGCATGTAATTCCTAAAGGCGTAAAGTTTTACAAATACAGCTGATATTTTTTAACTCATTTTAAAATATCGTTTTAGTGTTCAGTGTATATTCATTTTATATTGTTGTTTGTCAAATTATACGAACAATTCAATGATTTTTCAATGTATTTACATTATTTTTCCACATTATGTATATGATCCCGTAATAACTAAAATGGCCTGAAATATCTGCTAACTTTTATATTTTTTTATAACATTGTTCCCAAAACTGATTAATTGATATTTTAATAAAAAGGTGTATGTTTGTTTATTTAAAATTATCTTTAATTCATGCCTGTACTCAGAGCTGGGAGTATTTCAAATAAAAGTAATTGAAAAAAGTATTTCAAATACTTTCAGTATTTGAAGCACTTTGCTTCAAATCCTTTCGATTCTCAGTATTTGGTACTTGGTATTTGAAATACTTTGCTTCGAGTATTTGGATTTGGTATTTGGTTTTCAGAAATACTGATATTTGAATTACTTTGCTTGGTATTTCAAATACACTCCAGTATTTCAATTACTCTCCGGTATTTCAAATACTCTCCGGTATTTCAAGTAGGTACTGTCCCGGTATTTGAAGTACTAGACCTTATTTCAAATACTGTTAAAGCACTAGAATAACTATTCAAAATAGGTACTAACGTATCTGTCTTAAGTCTTAATCGACCTATTTCTTTTCTTATTAGTTCTTAATAAGTAGGTAATGTAACTAATCCTATAATGCATTCGACTGGTACACATATGGCAACACTGAACAGTGACTTGCTTTCGTTTTTCGTTCAAGCCGTGGTCATTCCCGCGCTGCGAATTTCAGCATAGTGCACGTGTAGCAGAGTAGAATAGAAGTGTCTGAATAAACTGTGTCTGAATAAACGTTATTTTATTTATTTATTTATACAGCGTGTCCCCCTTTTGCCCCCCCCCCTTTGCAACCAGTTATTAGTTATCCAATTTTAACCAAATTTAGATCGGTGTCAACGACTTTTGGTGTGATCTTTTTGAATAAAACAAAATTTATTTTTGTCAGTGGCGTGCATTTTTATTAAGAAAAAAGGGGTCGCTTTTTCGAGAAGTCATATTAGGCATTTTTTTACAGAAAAACTAATACAATATTATTAATCAGCATGCTTTAGAACCCCCATGCCGAAAATTCCACAACATTTTGATTAAGGGTTTCCGAATAACGGGCCCAGTGAAAATACATTTTTTCAGTCGTAAATAACTGATAACTTGAAAATGGTTTGTACATATTTCGAAAAAAAGTCATTCTTCATTTTCAATTTAAATTGATTTACTCTATCTCCACATGCCTTCAAAACTTTCAAATGCTGCAAGCAAAAATTTTTCATTGGACGATAAAAAAATATTTTAACCGGTTCTGTATTATTTGGGCATTAAGTGATAAAAAATGATCTCATGTGATAATAAATCAATTTTATACCAAAAGAACAAAGGTTGCTCTGATATTAAATTAAACTATTTTTCGAAAAATAAACCGTTGTCAAGTTAATTATTTACGACTGCGGCATTTCAAACTTTTGAGCACATGATGTGATAGAGTAAATAAGCTTAAATTGAAAATCACGAATGACTTTTTTTTCAAAATACAAACCATTTTCAAGTTATCAGTTATTTACGACTGAAAAAAATGTATTTTCACTTGGCCCGTTATTCGGAAACCCTTAATCAAAATGTAGTAAAATTTTGAACATGGGGGTTCCAAAGCATGCTCATTAATAATATTGCATTAGTTTTTCTGTAAAAAAATGCCTAATATGACTTCTCAAAAAAGTGACCCCCTCTTTCTTAATAAAAATGCACGCCACTGACAAAAATAAGTTTTGTTTAATACAAAAAGATCATACCAAAGGCCATTGATAGTAACCCAAATTTGGTTGAAATCGGATAACTAATAACTGAGTTGTGAAGGGGGGGCCATTAAAAGTGAGTCACGCTGTATTACAATATTATTTCAGGCGTAAAATTCCAGCAGCTATACAGGGTGTTCCAGTTTTTTGTAGCAGGACTTTAACAGTCGATAGACAATTGAAAATTATTAAAAAAAGTTCCTATAAACATAGGTTGAAAAATGCTTAGTTTTTGAGATACAGGGTGTTAAAGTTTGAAAATAAATACGGATTTATATTAATATTTCCAGAATTCTAAGAAGTATCGAATCCAAACTTGCCAATTATTTACATATAATTTAGAGGCCTATTTTAGAATAACAAACTACTACTTTACTTAACCATGGGCGTAGATATATGGATTTACTAAGGCTCTTTTTTACAAAAAAGTAGTACGCCACTGATATTTTCCCATGTTTTCAGTTTAATTCAATAAAGCAAGTAAAAACAAAAATTTTATGTCTCTTGGCACTTTTTGATATGACAAGCCGTTTTCCAGGAAATTTACATTTAATCATTTGATGCACGCATCTGGACGAATTTTAGACAAACTTGAAGTCGCACAGAATTTCACCAAATTTGATGGTACGAAAAGTCCTTTAAAAAGAAAGAATGAAACATCGTTAATGATGCTTGTAATGAAGTAAGACACTTTTACATGTTGCTAGCTTTTGTGTTTGTGTTTCTATTAATTTATTTTAGTTCGACCGTTGCGTTTTAATACATTTGT
The DNA here is from genome assembly GCA_963680705.1 of Rhagium mordax. Classification (NCBI taxonomy): domain Eukaryota; kingdom Metazoa; phylum Arthropoda; class Insecta; order Coleoptera; family Cerambycidae; genus Rhagium; species Rhagium mordax. Next base: position 91,286,413 of record OY796656.1, on the reverse strand, counting down.
GTTATAAAAATTTTGATTTACATGATAATAAACTTTTACAATAAATATTTTAAATGTTTCATTCTTTATTTTTAAGAGACTTTTCGCACCATCAAATTTGGTGAAATTCTGAGCGACTTCAAGTTTGTCTAAAATTCGTCCAGAGGCATGCATCAAAAGATTAAATGTAAATTTTCTGAACAACGGCTTGTCATATCAAAAAGTGCCAAGAGACATTAAATTTTTGTTTTTTCTTGCTTTATTGAATTAAACTGGAAACATGGGAAAATATCAGTGGCGTACTACTTTTTTGTAAAAAAGAGCCTTAGCAAATCTATATATCTACGCCCATGGTTAAGTAAAGTAGTAGTTTGTTATTCTAAAATAGGCCTCTAAATTGTATGTAAAGAATTGGTAAGTTTGGATTCGACACTTCATAGCATTCTGGAAATATAAATATAAATCCATATTTATTTTCAAATTTTAACACCCTACCCTGTATGTCGAAAACTAAGCATTTCTCAACCTATGTTTATATGAACTTTTTTAATATTTTTCAAATGTCTATCGACTGTTAAAGTCCTGCTACAAAAAACTGGAACACCCTGTATATAAATATATCAATTATTCGAAGTTCGATGTGACCATTTCAAATGCCAATAAAAGATTTGAAGAACCTTAAATAATTAAAATATTCAAAATAATTTTTAATGATTTTTGGGTATTTAAAATACAACTTGAGGTATTTCAAATACACTTCGCACATAAATTATGGAATAGGTAAAAAAATGAGTCAAGTTTATACATTCATATTTTTGTTAATATTGAAGCAATCTTAATAATTTTTTTATTGCGGATAGGTCATTTCTTCTGCAGTTTATTACCGTATGTTCGATTTAACTCCGAGTTTTGTTATACAGGGAAACGCGAAAAGTATGAGGGCATGTAAATTCCCTAAAATTTCAATTTGATCTGTGGCAATTAGGAGCCTATGAAAATTTATTTTTATAAGTGTTTCAGTTACGGCCTATCCTATTGTACTCACTACGCCAAGGAATTTGCCATACGGTTCTTGGTAAATAAAAAATTTGCAATTCTTTGAAAATTGTTCTGTTGCCAATAACTGTTAAAAAACAATAATTTTAGTGGATTTTCTTCCATTTTCCTCTCACTAAAGAGTTATGAAACCAATATCGAGGTTAATAATACAAGTTGGAATAAAAATAACTTAATAAATTTGTTTAACAGGAAAACGAACGATAACAATAACAAAAAACTAAGCAATAATGCAAACTAATAACGGGTATTACCTTCCCTGGCATTTACTACAGTTTGGCATCGATTGAACATACTTAAAATTAAATCTCGAATGAACATTTGATCCACATTTTGTCAGGCTTCCAACAAAATAGTCTTAACAGGCAACAGAAAAATTTTCAAAGAATTGCCAATTTTTTATTTACCAAGAATCGTATGGCAAATTCCTTGGCGTAGTGAGTACAATAGGATAGGCCGTAACTGAAACACTTATAAAAATAAATTTTCATAGGCTCCTAATTGCCACAGATCAAATTGAAATTTTATGGAATTTACATACCCTCATACTTTTCGCGTTTCCCTGTATAACAAAACTCGTAGTTAAATCGAACATACGATATTAAACTGCAGAAGAAATGACCTATCCGCAATAAAAAAATTATTGAAATTGCTTCAATATTAACAAAAATATCAATGTATAAACTTGACTCATTTTTTTACCTATTCCATAATTTATGTGCGAAGTGTATTAGAAAGTATTTGAAATACAACTTGAGGTATTTCAAATATTAGAAAGTATTTGAAATACAACTTGAGGTATTTCAAATATTAGAGAATATTTGAAATACTTTATTTGCTGGAAATTTCAATTACTTTCCTTGAGTATTTGGTATTTCAAATATTTTCTGTAAAGCAGAGTATTTGGTAATTGAAACTGCAAATACTTTAGATGGTATTTGGTATTTGATATTTGAAATACTTTTGTTGAGTATTTGGAGCAGCTCTGCCTGTACTTAATGAAGCAATTGTCTAATTTTTAATAACATAAACCTCAAAAAACTGCAACTTACCCTAAATGTACCCCATGCAAATACACGTCCATCATCTAATAATGCAGCAGAATGTGAATCACCGGCTGATACTTGAATTACTTTTCCAGGCAACTGAACCTCATCGGCTATAAATTCTGCATCTTCTTTACCTTCAGTAACTCTACCTAGAGCCCCTTCATCATTGCAACCAAATGTTAAAACCTATATAAAAAAAATAGATGTAACTATAACAGACCGTTGTTAAACATAAATGTAGATAATGAAATAACCAAAACGGGAACTTCAGTAAGACGAGGCATAAAGCAGAAAATGTTTAAGGTGGGCGGAAAAATAGGTTAGATTTGCCTAAAATAAGCACTTCGTAGTTCGATAATTTCTGCCCCATCCCTGAACCTATTAAAAATATTTTTTGACTGGCTTTTAGAAAAAACTCAGTAGAATAGTACTGGACTATTAAAAAACTCAAGAAATTGCATTTGAACATTAAAATGAATTTATCTCGAAAACGGTGCCTCCGATCGAAGTTGCACAAGAGAGCATTTTCTTTGTGAAAAAACTCTGACAATTGATAATTTGAAGTCAAAACTCAAAAAAATTTACAAATAAAAAAGTTGCGGTAATTTTTACCCCCCACCCCTACAGCTTGACCCACCCTTGGTAAAAATTTTGAGATGATATTTACCTCATTTTGTTAGGCTTAGAAAGTTTAGTGGATGTGCAAAATTTCATTACTTTAACTTGAACAGTTTCGGAGATAATAAATAAAAACCGTCTTCAGGGGCCCACATTTAGGGGCCTGTAGCTCCCTTAGGAAGCATTTTGGTATAGAGGTAAGTTTAGTCCAATCGATTTATTTTGACCTCGGGAATATGTGATTTCTTTTTGTACCATTAATTGCGGGACACCCTGTATATAGAAATAATATCATAAACACTTGTACATGTACTGGAGATTTTACAATGGGTGCAAAAATAGCGGTGGCTGGTCAATTTTCGATGTTCGATATTTCAATTTAGATACATGAGACGACATACCAAATTATAAAAGATTTCATTTGGAATCAATACGAGAAAAACAATTTGCGAAAAAATTCCGAAAATCCGTCGTCCTCCCTGGAAAGTCCTGAAATTTTATATATGATGAATGAAAAGTTACCATATTTGTATTTGGAATTTTTAATGGCTTGATCGTAGTTTCAAAAAATTTCAAATGCTGGTAATTTTTCAAAAAATTAATATTTTTTCAAAAGCAAAAAAACCTTGTCTTAGATTGTATCAAAGACTATTCTGATATTATTAAAAAAGTTAAAAAATATAATTTTCGGAAATAGTTTTTCAATTTTTTTTCGTCAATGTTCTCATTTTCATTCCAAATGAAACCTCTTATAATTTGGTATATAGGTCCCATGTCTTTCATAAATTGAAATATCAAACATTGAAAATTTACCAGATGCTGCTGGTACAAACATAATACCCTTCAAAGATCACACAAAAAAATCTGACTTACTTCAGGGCACAAATTGTGATATAATAATAATGTTACCAATTTACTTGAAGAATGTTACACATCACTGATGACGATATACTCTTATAGACACCATTTTCACGATATAAAGAAAAAAGTTGTGATATTATCGCAATTTAGCTATTGTGATACTGCACAATATAGTCCATGTATAGACAGTGTTAATGTAAGACGTAAAAAGTACAAAACTCTTAAATTATAGTAGAGTCATGTGGTCACTTTATGAGGCTCCAATAGATTGAGAGAGTAGCAATCCACCGATGAAGTTTACTACATGCTCAAGGCCAACAAGCCTGTTAGTAAATTTCATAAATAAACAGCATTCCTGTGTCCTGTACTGAATAGACTCGGTGAATATTATCAATATTACGTCAACCACAATACGACAGAAATATACAGGGTGTCCGGGAAATAAGTGTACAAAAAGAAATCACATATTCCCGAGGTCAAAATAAATCGATTGGACCAAACTTACCTCTATACCAAAATGCTTCCTAAGGGAGCTACAGGCCCCTAAATGTGGGCCCCTGAAGACGGTTTTTATTTATTATCTCCGAAACTGTTCAAGTTAAAGCAATGAAATTTTGCACATCCACTAAACTTTCTAAGCCTAACAAAATAAGGTAAATATCATCTCAAAATTTTTTCCAAGGGTGGGTCAAGCTGTAGGGGTGGGGGTAAAAATTACCGCAACTTTTTTATTTGTAAATTTTTTTGAGTTTTGACTTCAAATTATGAATTGTCGGAGTTTTTCACAAAGAAAATGCACTCTTGTGCAACTTCAATCGGAGGCACCGTTTTCGAGATAAATTCATTTTAATATTCTAATGCATGCTCTAAAATGATTAGGGAAGTGGACTAATTTTTTGCTTTTCGCGTCGAAACAAAATTTAAGCATTTTGAGCAGTTGTTAAAATAAATAAGAAAATCTTGGTTTGATCTGGCTCTTAAATTTTGTTTTGACGAGAAAAGGAAAAAATTAGTCCACTTCCCTAATCATTTTAGAGCATGCATTTGAATATTAAAATAAATTTATCTCGAAAACTGTGCCTCCGATCGAAGTTGCACAAGAGGGCATTTCCTTTGTGAAAAACTCTGACAATTCATAATTTGAAGTCAAAACTCAAAAAAAAATACAAATAAAAAAGTTGCGGTAATTTTTATCCCCACCCCTACAGCTTGACCCACCCTTGGTAAAAATTTTGAGATGATATACTGCTCCCAATTTGAAGTGGGACACTCGAAAAATGATCACAATTCAAAATGCCGTAAAATCCTTAAAACTTTACAGATTTCGACGGAACAGGCACTATTTTAAAAAACAATTCTTTGACTTTCATTATAAGCAAACCAACGGGCCAAAACATTCAATGCAAATACTCTACAGAGTGTTCAATGCATCCATGTCATTTTGTGAAAGTTTGACATTGTGTACGGACTTAATGGGACATACTGTATATTTTGTTTAAATGATATCTTGTAGCCTGGAGTGTCATGATAAAATTGTTTTTTGGTTTTTGTTTTTATCTCCACTAAGATATTAAATAAAAAGAAGATATATTTTTATATGATTTTTTCTTTTTTAATCTTGCACTAATAAACTGAACTAAAATAAATAAACAAAAATAAAATATAACATCAGTAAAAGACCATTACAGAAGTCAGCTAAACCTAATAATGTGTAGGGCCTCCTCTTGACCTCACAACCTCTTCACATCGTTGATGCATACTTCGTATTTTACTGTTTACAATTTCACCAGGTATTCGTGTCCATTCTTCAACAAAAGCATTTTAGATTTAGATTTGTCCCAAATATGTTCAATGGGATTCAGATCTGGAGATAGAGCAGGCCAGTACATTCGATTAATGTGTTCTCTGTGAATATTCATTAATTATTCGAGCTCTGTGAGGCCTTTAAATTTAAATGAGCTTCATTTAAACGAACCATTTTTACCTGGGGGTTTGTTTTACTTGTGCATTTATTTGAAATGTCAAACTGACGCACATTTTATTTTTAATTTCAAAGCCAACTACTGAAAACAAGAAGCTAATCCAATTTTTGTGGAAAATATGACTTAATTGAGAAAAAATTAATATCTTCAAAACTAGTAGAGATAAAAACAAAAACCAAAAAACGATTTTATCATGACATTCTAGGCTACAAGATATCATTAAAACAGAACATACGGTATGTCCTATTAAGTCCGTACACAATGTCAAACTTTTACAAAATGACATGGATGTATTGAACACTCTGTAGAGTATTTGCATTGAATATTTTGGCCTGTTGGTTTGCTTATAATGAATGTCAAAGAATTGTTTTTTAAAATAGTGCCTGTTCCGTCGAAATCTGTAAAGTTTTAAGGATTTTACGGCATTTTGGATTGTGATCATTTTTCGAGTGTCCCACTTCAAATTGGGAGCAGTATATTTACCTCATTTTGTTAGGCTTAGAATGTTTAGTGGATGTGCAAAATTTCATTACTTTAACTTGAACAGTTTCGGAGATAATAAATAAAAACCGTCTTCAGGGACCCACATTTAGGGGCATGTAGCTCCCTTAGGAAGCATTTTGGTATAGAGGTAAGTTTGGTCCAATCGATTTATTTTGACCTCGGGAATATGTGATTTCTTTTTGTACACTTATTTCCCGGACACCCCCGACACCCTGTATTATTTCACTCTTTTTCTCTTCGTCTTCTTTCTTTTGCTACTCTCCCTTTCTTTATCCTTCTCTCATCCTTTTATAAAGTATTTATATGTATGTCAGTGTGGGTATTTTTTACATTTTTATAATAATGATGCAGGTTAAAGTGGAACTCACAGTGCCAACTGCAATTAGCTAACTGAACTTTAATTTTTTTATTTATCACATCCTCAGATCAACAAAGAAACATACATAAATTATTCTGGAAGTCTAGGTGCGAGTTATTGGCGTCCTACTATTTCCAGAAGTTTACTTCTACCCGTTTTATTGGTTACTTATTTCTCTTCTCTTCCAACTTTTGCTACGCAGTTTGAACGTCGTAGAAAACGAAGCAGCACATGGGGGGGAGAATAAAGGCGCCAAAGACGGTTCTATTTTTAACAGTTTTGAAGTTTGAAGGTTATAGTGAGGTTATATCTTCCTTGTTTTTATGTCTTGCATACTTAATTTAATAATATTCTTTAAATGGTTTCTTTCTTCCATTTTTAAATTATTAAAAATATTAAAAATAGGTTATGTTTCACAAATGAGTGGGGAGGATAGCTCTAGCTCTACCAGTCGTTTTATTGCAACATTCTACTTATGCTACTAAGAAGAGACCAATAAAACACGCCTTCTGTGTGTAATATACATAACATTGTTTACATTTTGAACGGAACAACGATTTCATTGGTTCCCTTCTACAGGCAGTTGTCATTACGACAGAGATGCTGTTGACAGTAGTTGTCATTTTCTTGTGCCACCATAATTGTTTATTGTTTCAATCGCTATTTTTTATATTTATAAATAATATTTTTGTTGGTTTTGTAGTTTTATATTGTTAAAAAATGATGAAAGAAATTTTCATACATTTGAATACTTCATTTGAATTATGTTCGATGTTGTTCGAATATTTATAGTTTCGGTGTTTTATCAGGGATGCTCATTATATTGTACCTTACAGTATATTGAAGGATGCTCTTTAACTACAGTTTATAATTTATTGAATATCTACATAAAATTTAACAAACATAAAATATGTATTTTTTTTTTCACAGATCAGCGGATAATAGAGAATAGGCAATTCAGCAACGGAGACTGCATTTTACTGGACGACTGGCCTGCGGCTCATCCTGGAAGCCTGCGAATCCAGTAAATGCACTTATGGGACATGTTACATACAATTTTTTTTAACGGGCACAGTATTGTACCTTTAATTCGCAATCGTCATTTTGAAATTCCGTTTTATAACGACTGTCACGTTTTCAACTAAACGTCAAAATATGTTAAGTTACCTATTTTCTTTCTTTTAGACAATATTTACCTATTTTACAGTTTTATAGTATACAAACACTCGGTTACTATGGAAAGCGGCTTTTAAAAGTTTTACCGGACTCTCACCATAGCAATCAACACTTTATCAGCCTGTTTGACAAACTGTGATTTTCTGGGCTGAAAATAAGCCAGAAAGTGCTACTTTCTGGTTGGTTTTAAAAAAAGATTATTCTCGAGATTATTAAATGCCTGTGACGTTAAATTTGAATTTAACTTTTCGCCTTATTGTGTTACTAAAAATTTGTCGTTTAAATTTTAGTACTTCTAGGTAGATTAAATAAATGTAGAACTTCAAATTGTGTTTTATTTATTCCAGTAATTTTTTATACCAATAATTTTACTTTCATATAACGTATTGAGTCAAGATATTTTACCTTTGATTTATTGAAATTAATTCATCAAAATAAGTAAACTATTTTATTTTTTATATTTTTAGCCCTTTTATATGTCTACGCCTCTGACTATAGTATTCAGTCAAAACATTCCCACTATGGTTTTAAGGTTATCCTCCTTACACACGGCCATTGTATTTTATACGGCTTTATTTATCTATGTTTCTTCCTTGATCTGAGGTCACATCTAATTCATAATTAAAATAATGAACTGTGATTATGTTATTTATTGCAACTAATAGATGTACTATTATTATTAGTTGGAGCAGACCTGCACGTTGCGAACTCTTGGTGATTGTATTATCAGATACTTGAACTGTGAGTGATATCTTACTTTTCCTCCAGTAGTTAAACAAACTGTATGCATTCCTCCAGCGCATATATCAACAATGTCATGGTCAAGACTAACTAATGCTGGTCTAGATTTCTCCAAAACATCAGGTCCAAGACCTAACTGTCCTACGTCTCCAGTACCAGTGACTAATACAACTCCTTCAGTAGTAATTTCGGGTAGTCTTGCACTCTCTAATGTAACTAAAACATTTATTTATATAACATATTTGTAATAAAAAAAAAAACTACACGACTTACATTTGGCCCTCTTAGTTTTGCTAGTTGATTCTGATACGCTTTGACGACGCCTTTTAGTTGCCATTTTATAAGTAAAAAACTGAAATAAAATTGTTTTGAGGCATGCAAAAAGTAAGGTTATTCGATTATTACTTACGTATTATTATTACAGATAAAGTTGTTAAAACGCAGTTTTACACAACATTGGCTAATGTATAAGTAAACAGAAAATATATTACAACACTTTGCGATCACAAAATTATGCAGTAATTAGGCATTAACTTAGCGGGAAAATTCTGAAAAAGACCAACGGCCAACGGCGATCACAGAACATCGACATTCGACATTAGACAAGACCACAGAACATTAGACAAGACCACAGAACATGACAAGACGACGATTGACGACGATAACCGCAACCACCACAGATCATAAATAACCACGGAACATTAGATAAATGTTATCTATGTACGGAACCGTACGTACTGCGTTCGGTTTTAAAAATCCAGAGGCGAGCGAGCAGATACAGATTTATCACACGTGATCACCGAGGCAAATGAGCCTAATTTAATTACCGAACGGATACCAAGGAGAAACATAAAACATAACCCCATAAATTATTATTATTTTTTTATTTTGGTGTATCACTCAGAAAAAACAATGCAGTTTATTTAATCTATGTGTACTGTTATGTTGTACTCAAGAAACCTAGAGAACAGTCTTCTGGGTTGTACTTAGATAGTGTCTGATACACGTACAGATCACAGAAAAACCCTAAAAAATCTGTTTGCTCGACGTCTTGAAGCCGAGCTAAACGAGGTAGCGCTGACCGCTCGTATTTATGCTTACCGAACGCAGAGCAGATCTAAAAGAGCATGCATTGTCTATTACCGAACGGCAAATGAGGTAAACGAGCAAAGCGAGCTTTCAGATATGTAAAAACCGAACGCAGTATGAAGTTACGGAACATAAAATGAAACCAAGGATTTTATAAAATCCTAGAACATTATCGGTCTGTCAGTCTGTCAAGTTAGAGATGGGTCGTAAGCAACGACTATAAAGTATGTTCACAAAGTTCTGAGACCGCGTCAAAACAAACATATTCATGTGTTGAGTCCGTCAAATACTTCAATCTATTTTAGTTTCAAATTTACAAAATAAAAACTTGTGCAATTTTATGTGGTAGAATTTTATTACTCTATGATACAGACCCTAAATACCTGATGAAGGTGCATGCGTAATACAACATACAAAGGGGATTTTTGAAATATCTGGTCTGGCTAGGCCAATCCCTTGTATTTTATCTGTACTTTTATGCTGCTAGATAGATAGTTCCAGAACGGAGCTTATTCGTCTTTTCGCACGCCTAAACATTTTATAAACTTAAAAAACATATCTAATCCGAACCTCAATGCCCAAATATATGAAGGAATTTGCAACTAATCGAGAGAACTTGTCCCTTTACACATCAACACTGGAAGAAAAACGAAACGAGATCTTATTTTGTATTCGATGAAATATCCGATCTGTCCCAGGCCGGATCGGCGAAAGTGGAATGACGGATTTGATCGGCGGAAAAAATCGCTCAAAAATCCCTCTTGTGTGTGTCTGCGCAGGAATTGTGCGTTGAATTTATAACTTAACCTCAATTTTTTGACAGAGTAAATATCTTTACTCTTTGGTTTCTAGTTCTATGGTCACAATTTTTGTTTTTTGGTAGGTGTAGGCAAGGCTTATTACAGACTTTGTACAGGTTACATCAATGAGCAGCATTAGGTGGAGGAAAATGCGGGGTGAGGAAGAGCTGGCGACCGCGGTTCTATATACTTAAAAAGAGACACTAATACTGCTCTGCTATTGTAGAACAGAGAACGACGATCCCAGCCTGCGGTCGCCAAGTGGCGTATGTAGTGTAAGTAGGTCAGGTTCAGATGGGGTAACCTTTAGTTGAGTTAACTCTAACTAAAGGATAATATCCAAGGAAACAATTATTGTAACAATGGTCTCCTTGGATATTATCCTTTAGTTAGAGTTAACTCAACATTGAAAAACCGGCCGTTAGAGTTTACCAGCCTTGAGGTGTAGGTACTTTTTAACAAACAAACGGTTTTACAATTACAGGTTATGTTATGTTAACTGTTTCTTCTTCCTTCGAGCCTTGACAATTCATGACTTATGGTGAGTCTCCACGGTGGCAGACGACTGTGAACTGTATGACTGCACATCAGCAAACCAATCATAATAAGCCACTACACGACGTCGTATTCAAAATCCGCGTGGCGCGAAAGTTCACCAAGTTTCAACTTTAGACGACAACTGTTACTGCGTTCGGTTTTAAAAATCCAGAGGCGAGCGAGCAGATACAGATTTAACACACGTGATCACCGAGGCAAATGAGCCTAATTTAATTACCGAACGGATACCAAGGAGGAACATAAAACATAACCACATAAATTATTATTATTTTTTTATTTTGGTGTATCACTCAGAAAAACCAATGCAGTTTATTTAATCTATGTTGTACTCAAGAAACCTAGAGAACAGTCTTCTTGGTTGTACTTAGATAGTGTCTGATACACAGATCACAGAAGAACCCTAAAAAATCTGTTTGCTCGACGTCTTGAAGCCGAGCTAAACGAGGTAGCGCTGACCGCTCGTATTTATGCTTACCGAACGCAGAGCAGATCTAAAAGAGCATGCATTGTCTATTACCGAACGGCAAATGAGGTAAACGAGCAAAGCGAGCTTTCAGATATGTAAAAACCGAACGCAGTATATGTGGCAGTCATAGAGATAGAATAAGGACGCGTCAAGTCAGTGAGTGGGCGAACCATTCACTGAACGCTTATGGTGGATCTCCACAGCGACAGTGCAACGTCGACGTTTTAACTGTACTATCGCGGCCGAAAAAAAGTAATCGATTTTTTATCAAGTAGTATGTTTTTTCGAAAAATTTTCCTTTGTAAATGGGAGTGTTTACATCAGTTATGTCAATTAAATTATTTTGACAAGAAATCATTGGTGGGGTCGTATTTATAAAAAAAAACTAATAAGAAATAAGTTGTTAATATTTTTTAATTATAAGAAAACAATTAATTAGTATGGTTTTGAGAGAAGCAGAAAGAAACTACATAATCACCACACTTGGAGAAGGGTGGTCTTAACAACGCATGGCAAGTCAAATTAATTGCAGCAAAGGCTCAATTCAAAAACTAAACAAAAACACAGACCTTCCGCTATTATTTGTTTTGTACAAATATTCTTCATCAAACTTATGACCCCTGGGACGGTAAACTCGCAATTGACCATTGTAGCAGGACTGAAATATCTATTCGTCGGAAAGACCACTCTCTCCCAGTAACGATCTTATTCATTAATAAAAGTATTTGCAAACTGCATTCTTGCCTCTTTATTATCATCTGTTAGTCGGTGTTTTTTAGCACTGGCACAGTTAAATAGACCTTGCTCTCGCAATCGTTTTCTTGCTGTTCTAACAGACGCTGGGAAGTTGGTTTGCTCTTTGGCTTCAATAGAATTAGAAAATGGGTTTAAATTCACATAGTTAACCAGGGTATTGTCGTTTTCTAGATAACTCTAGAAACCGCCCAGAACCCACTGCCCTGCTCAGATCATGAGTTTCTTTCCACTTTTTGTTTAGTTTTTGAATCGTGCTTTTGCTGCAATTAATTTTACTTGCTATTCGTTGTTGAGACCACCCTTCTCCAATTTTGGCTATGATCGATGTAGCCCTCGATGTAGCCTTTTTCTTCTTCACTCAAAACATGATAAGGCATGATTATTATAATACAAAATTTATTTTTGCTTAATATGACAATGACGTTGACACTAATAAAAAAATATATTGGGATTGATGCGACACTGAATAGAACCATAATTACAACGGGAAAATCAGTCGATTACTTTTTTTCGGCCGCGATAGTACATATAATTACGCTTTCATTTAGCAAGTACATGTCTCCATACTACAGACACAGAATTAACAGACCAGAAGCGACGTTTAAAATGCCGACTTTGATGTTGACATGCCAAATCTGCGTGACCTTGCGCCATTATTTTGTAGGTACTGTAAATTAGAATTGTATTACATTATTAACTTGTGTTTTATCAATTATTTGGAAATTATCGATATCTTGTCGAGTATTTCAAGTTTTTACAATATGATTTATCCAATTGTCCAGAATTTAAATGCACTTACCACAGACCTAAATAATGACTGATTATGAACGCACTGCGCAGCCATTGGCGCATGCAAATACAGGAGCCGTTCATTTTTCAATACTTTTTGTTTACACATATAAATGAAACCAATGAAATGCTATCAAGTTTGTTTTGTTGTGAGGGTTGCATAATATGACTTTAGCTACAGAGGCTTTATAGAGACAGAGGCGACAATAGGTGGTCAGCATTTTGATTGGTAGTAAAGGTCACGTAGTATAAAATGAGGCTAAAATTTTTTAACAGATCATGTGCATATCATATTACTAACATAACCTTACATTTTTAGTTTTTGTAAATTAATTTTCAATTTTAATTTTAATTTTTGTAGTTTCAGCTTGGAACCATTATAACATTTAAAAACTCTTTCAGACAGTAGATATAGTGTCTTCGACGCGGGCAGGGAGCGGAGCTGTACCCGCGGAGAGCCACGCTTGGCCGAGTCTCTCCGTCGCTGTCGCCAGCGCCGACGTATAATGGGAACATGCGGCTTGGCTGGTCTGAACAGAAGGCGGCGGCCGTCGTTCGAGGGGTCTCTGTCGTTAACTGCCGGCTTCGCAGTTGCATTCTCTTTTATTCCATGCAGAGTTATTTGGGTATCTCTGCCTGTTGGCTGTTTTTCAATTATGGCCGGCCTTTGGCTCTTTTATTTCTGTTCAATTGATTTTTTTTTTGAACTGTTTATTTGTTTTTTTTTTTTGTTGTTTTTTTTTTGTTTTTTTTTTTTTGTTTGTGGGTGTGTACGAATTTATGGCTTTGCGTTTCAGGTGGATGATCGAAGTGGACCTCTCGTCAAGCACTGCTGTGGATGGATGGCTGAAGTGGACCTCTCGCCTCGCACTGCTGTGGATGGATGGCTGCAGGGAACCTCTCGTCAAGCACTGCTGTGGATGGGTAGGTAAGTATTGAATAATAATATCAGTTGTTTGTTTGCAGGTCGGGTTGTTCGCCAGGAGGGACCGGAGCAAGTCTGTTCTCGTGGAGAGCTCGCCAGTGAATGCTTGCCGGCCGCTGCGACGGTTTAATTTATACTCTTTCGGGGGGGCAGCCCCCCCCAGAGTACTCTGAACCGCCACCGCAGCGCCACCACCCGGCGCGCCGGTGACACCCCCCTGCTTGGAGACTTGCGGCGGTATGTCCTGTCGAAGTTCCCCTATTTATTTGGAAAAGATTCATCTAAAACATACATGTCTATACTCGGGCCAAAAAGAGTAGTCAGTAGAGCAAAAACTCACCGGCAATTCTTCAAAGGATTTAGCTGTTATGGAATACAGAAGCGGCAGCTCGTTTTACCATATAATCCCATATAATTCAGAGAAATATATCCAGTTTTCTCCGCCTACCAGAGATGAAAACCACAACTAGGTCATTATGTTTAATTGGTATAGTCAACCAAATACAGTAAATGCTTGAACGTGCCGCCCTTATACCCAATAATTTGTTCGGCTATTGGAAAGGTCGTCGAGAGGGCTTAGATAGCGCATTCAGTGGCGTCACATATGCTGCAACGCAAAGGATGTGCATTGTTCAACTGCGTTGCTATACCTAATTCGTGGAGATAATGTTGCCAGATGTAAGCATATTATTTAAAATTTAAGACATGGTAACTCATATTCATGCATAATTAACACAATCCGCTTTCATTTGTTCGAATTATGGAATTTATGAAATTCGTAAATCCGTACGCCCCTGGCTCTACTGACTACTCTTTTTGGCCCGAGTATAACTTAACTAAGAATTTAAAAGGCTACACAGAGCCGCAAAGAACTACTGGCTATATATAAAAAAAACTCTGAACTTAAAATTAAAACTTCACTCGCGCACACGCGTCTTTCACGCACTCACTCCTGCCTCCGTCGCAACGTTGGACAGCGATCGAGCTGGGCGGCGCTCGATGCATCGTTGCGCTACCCGCGGACTATCGGGCAGGCGGGGCCGGGCGTAGATCGTCTGTGTGTATGGGGAAACGTAAACCATGCCGCTCCACTTCGTAGGTCGTCTCGCCTAACTTACGGAGGACCTGATGTGGCCCCGTCCATTTGGAGTCGAATGGGTGATCGGAATGGTGGTTTTTTGTCATGACCTGATCGCCGGGCACGTAGGCGATCGGGGGTGCTCTAGGCTCTGGAAACAGCTTGCGCTGATATATCATTTGTCTGTCCCTGGCTCGTCTCAGGCGCTGTTGACGGGGCTCCGGCGCTGGTTGTGCTTGCGGCGGAATGGCCCACTCGCCTGGCCGGGGAATAACGTAGCCCAGCAGCAGCTCGCTTGGCGACTGGCCCGTGGCAGCGTTTGTCCTTGTGCGTAGGTTGTATAGCGCCTCGGGTAAATGGGTGTCCCACCGTTGTCGGGGCTCTTTCGTCCTTAGGACCTTTTTAAGTTCTTGTACTCGACGTTCTACTGGGTTGGCTTGCTGGTGATATACCGGGGCAGTGAACAGGGTGATATGATGGCGCTCGGCATAGCGCGACCACGTCTGGCTTATAAATTGTGGCCCGTTGTCGGATATAATTTGCTCCGGGAAGCCCCATCTGTAGAATACCTCGTCCTCCAGGAACTTCAGGACCGTTTTCGTCGTGGCCGTCTTGACTGGCTTCGCCTCTACCCACTTTGTAAACAGGTCTGTGGCAATGATGGCATATCGGTTTTGTTCTGTCGTGATCGGGTAGGGCCCTAGCACGTCGACGCTGATCGTCTTCCACGGTTGCTCAGGAACATGTGGCCGCTGCGGCATGTTGGCTTGCAGCGCGCTTCGTTTCTCCGAGGCGCACACCAGACACGCTCGGACGTATCGCCTGACGTCCGCGTTCATGCCGGGCCAGTGGTATGTTCGTTGTAGCGCCTTTTTCGTTTCGTCTCGGCCTGGATGGGCGGCGAGCGGTGAGTCGTGGAATTCTTCAAGCATACGCTCTCTCAGGGCCGCTGGTACAAGTAGCGCTCGCCTGCCGTGCTTTGTAAACCAGATTAGGTCATCGTGCACAGCGTAGCTTCGTGCTATGCGGCGTTCATTGTCATCTTCCGCTCCGTCCTGCTGAACAAGCCACAGTCGCGCCTTGTCTCGGCAGCACACCTCGTCGCGGCGTTGTTCTTGGACCACGAGCTGATACAGCGGTTCTTCAGGCGCCTCCATCATGTGTAATTCTGGGTACATTCTCTCGTCCTGGCTACAGTGGGCTGGGACATCGTTCGGCTCTGGATTTCGTGATAGGAAGTCGGGCAATTCGTTCTGGGACCCTGGGACGTGCGTGACGGTGAACTGGTACTCTTGCAGCATGAGCGCCCAGCGCGTCAATTTGGCCTTTTCATCTTTGTATTTGTCAAGCCACAGCAGGGCTCGACTGTCGGTCAACAAGCTGAATTCCTTGTCCTCTAGGAAATGTCTGAAGCGTCGTATGGCCCAGACGGTGGCCAGTACTTCTTGCTCGTTACAATGATATTTTCTTTCTGCCGGGTTGAGCTTGGCTGAAGCGCAAGCGACGATCTGACGATTTCCCTGCTCGTCTAGCTGGAAGAGCGTAGCGCCAAGTCCGACGCTACTAGCGTCCGTCTGTAGGTGATAGCGCTTGTCTGGGTCTGGCCGGCCCAACTGGAGAGGCTGGGCGAGCGCGCCTTTGAGACATTCGAAAGCGGCCTGCGCTGCCTGTGTCCATTGGAATTTCTTACGCTTCGTGGACAGCAGGTCGGTCATCGGGGCGGCCAGCTCTGCGAATTTTGGGACGTACTCTCGCAGCCAATTGGCCGTGCCCATAAATGCACGCAGGTCCCTGATCGTCTTTGGTACCGGATATTCGTGAATTTTGGTTAGATGCCCGTCTTGTGGCACGTTGTGGCTGGCGGTGATAGTGTGGCCGAGGTAGGCCAGCTCGCCGGCGCCAAACGTGCACTTCTGCGTGGAACAGCGGAGTCCATGCAGCCGGAACCTTTCTAACATGAGGCTGATGTGTCCTAGGTGCTCGTCGTGGTTGGAGGAATAGATTATCACGTCGTCCAGGTAGACTTTTACGAATTTGTGCACGTAGCCTTCGAGGACCTCCAACATGCATTTCTGGAAGCTGCCTGGCGCGCCGGTCAGGCCGAAGGGCATTACATTGAACTCGTACGTCTGTCCGTCTGGGGTGCTGAACGCCGTGTACTTCTTGGAATTCTCCTGCATGGGAATCTGCCAGTAACCGGTTTTTAGGTCAAGGGTAGTAAAGACCTTTGCATTTCCCAGCTCTCGAATTGTGTCGCTTATTGGGGGAAGCTGCGACGTCTCGGCCAGGGTCTTTTTGTTTAGCTGCCTGTAGTCCACGCAGAAGCGAGGTTTGCCGTCTTTCTTTGTGACGATCAGGGCAGGGCTGCTATAGTCTGACGTGCTGCGTCGAATTATGCCGTGGGCCAGCATATCTTTTACCTCTTCGTTGATTATTCTTTTCTTGTTTTCAGAATAACGATAGGGTTTGACTCGGACTGGCACATCGTCCTTGAGAGTGATTATGTGTTGGGCCGTGCGAGTGGTGGCTTGGCTCGGGACTTCGTTGAAAACTTCTGGGTAATTTCCGAGCACTCGCTTGTAGCGTGCGGCGTGCTCGGCTGGGACCTGGTACTCGACCTCGGGCGGAGTTTGGTTCTGTGGAGCTGGCGTCGCTGCTTGAGACCAGTAGGCAATTTTGCGGATGCCCCGGCCGTGATGCAGACAGCCTCGTCCGAGGTCTATGATCGCCGCTTGCTCAATGAGCCAGGGTTGGCCCAGGATTACTTGTTCAGTGAGATTCTCAACAACTGTCATCGTGGCTGCGTAGCGACTATCGAGGAGCTCGAATTCAACGATGGCGGTGCCTTGGGATGTGCTCGTGGCTTCAGTGCAGCCCAGTGTGATTTTGGTGGGTTCTGGGTGCCACTGGGTGTCATTCAGGTTTTGTTTGCGTATGAAATTGCTATTTGCCCCTGTGTCGACGAGCGCTTGTAGTTGGCGCCCGCCGACGTTGATCAGGACCCTGGGTAGGAGCAGAGAGGGTCCCGTCGTGGCCTGGTTGTTTACTGGGTTGGCGGAGCGGACCGGACATCGCCCGCTGTCGCGGCCCTGCTCGCATTTCCCTGGTTGGTCGCTGCTTGTCGTGATATAGCCGTCAGATTGCTGGTGTTTGTGGCCGGCGCTGAATCTCGCCGCGTAGGACAGTCCCTGTTGTAGTGGTCGCCTCCGCAGTGCCTGCACGGGGACGGAGGTTTCGCTGACGTTTGCGGGCCAGTTGTGGGTTCCACGCTGGCGTTTTGTGCTCGCCGAGCGACGGAATTCCTGGCTGCCGCTGCGTGGCTCTGTGGAACTTCTTCGGCCTCTCGGATGTCCCTTTCAACATTGGACGTGATTTCAATCAATTCGGTGATGGTTTTTGGTCTCTGGCTACGCGTATGGGCGCGTAGCTTCGGCAGCAGTTGTTCGTAGATGATTGACGTCTGTTGATCCTCTGCTGTGTCGGGAGCGAGGCGTTTGAACAGCTGGGTCTTTTTGGTTATGAAGAACCACGCCTCCTCGTCCGTCTTTTGTTTGTCTCCGTATAATATCATGTTTGCTTGTGATATTTCTGCCACGGAGTTGAATCTGTCCAGGAATCGGTTGGAGAAGAACTGGTACGTTATGGTCGTCCGGTTCAGAGCTTCGAACCAAGCCTTGGCCGTGCCTGCGAGTGTGCATTTTACTATGGACAGGTAGGCGGCCTCTGCGGTTCGTGTTTCGTCAAAATAGTCCTGCAGTCTTTCGAGATATTCAGTTGGATCTTCCTCCTGGGCGCCGCTATAGGTAAAGTCAGGTCTGGCTTCACCCCTTGGCCTTTGCATTGCCTGGATTTGATTGGTCAATGCCTGTGTGGCTTCTAGCAGGGCGAGGAGGGCCTGGTTGTTGGCTTCCTCAGGTTTTGGCTGTTGTTGCTGTTGTGGTGGGCGCCACTGGGTTTGCCTCTCGTTCCTTGAACCCAGAAAAGAAGTTTGTGGTTCTGGTTGATTTGCCGACTGGCCTGGTTGAGCATCTGGGTTGTCGTTGGTTCTGGGGCCCCACGTTGGGCGCCATGTCTTCGACGCGGGCAGGGAGCGGAGCTGTACCCGCGGAGAGCCACGCTTGGCCGAGTCTCTCCGTCGCTGTCGCCAGCGCCGACGTATAATGGGAACATGCGGCTTGGCTGGTCTGAACAGAGGGCGGCGGCCGTCGTTCGAGGGGTCTCTGTCGTTAACTGCCGGCTTCGCAGTTGCATTCTCTTTTATTCCAGGCAGAGTTATTTGGGTATCTCTGCCTGTTGGCTGTTTTTCAATTATGGCCGGCCTTTGGCTCTTTTATTTCTGTTCAATTGATTTTTTTTTTTTGAACTGTTTATTTGGTTTTTTTTTTGTTTTTTTTTTGTTTTTTTTTTTTTTTGTTTGTGGGTGTGTACGAATTTATGGCTTTGCGTTTCAGGTGGATGATCGAAGTGGACCTCTCGTCAAGCACTGCTGTGGATGGATGGCTGAAGTGGACCTCTCGCCTCGCACTGCTGTGGATGGATGGCTGCAGGGAACCTCTCGTCAAGCACTGCTGTGGATGGGTAGGTAAGTATTGAATAATAATATCAGTTGTTTGTTTGCAGGTCGGGTTGTTCGCCAGGAGGGACCGGAGCAAGTCTGTTCTCGTGGAGAGCTCGCCAGTGAATGCTTGCCGGCCGCTGCGACGGTTCAATTTATACTCTTTCGGGGGGGCAGCCCCCTCCAGAGTACTCTGAACCGCCACCGCAGCGCCACCACTCGGCGCGCCGGTGACAATAGAAAGTTTCAATATTGTAGATCAATAAAAATAGACTGCTAATTATAGGTTGAATTTCCAACAAACAAAAAGCACCTTATTTTATTAGATCAAGGTAATGACTCTTCAGTAATAATGCACTGAACACGATTTTAGTTGATAGTACAGCAACCAAACAGAAATTTTGATAAAAGCGACGTAATACTCCAAGAACTTAGAAAATGCACATTTTTGAGGTTAGTTATAATACCACGTGCACGGCACTAATTGTCCTGTCATAATTAGATATTCCTGATTATTTTGTGCTGTCATACTGGAGTATTCTTGTGCATCTTTCAATTTATTGGGATTTATTCATGATACAATAAATATTCAAAAATTACAAATCGAAATACTTGCCTACGAAAAATATAATTTGGGAGTTAATTTCGTATTATTAATACTTATATTCACGTATAATATAGAAATATCTGCATAAAATAAATCAAATGTAATAATCAGTGTTATCTCTGGGTTCTAATAAATTTCATCTAAAATGTAATAATTTAAATAGCCGTCATTAACTTAGTATTACACTATAATCAGTGAACCTATATTATGAATTAAAGCATAAAACAGAGTTCCTAACTAACAAAATTTGATATTAAATTCGAATGCGCGACATAGATTTTAAAAAATACTCACTGTGTGACGTCATGCGCAAACCGGACGAAATTTGAACGCTTTGATATCATATCTTGTGTTGTTGTATCATGGGATTTATTAAACGTATGAAAACTATTTGTGATTAGTGATTGTGATAAAATAGTTTCCCGGTATGTGGATTTCGATTAAATAAAATAGCCAACAAAAAGCAAAAAGAGAACAAATTTGCAAGTAAATCACTTGGTAATCGCACATAACTTTATCTTTTATGGAATTACATTAAATAATACGTAGATATCATTCAGACGTGGTTCCTGATAACTTCAGCAATACAAATAACGAAAGTATCACTCTCAACAGAAGCTTATTCAGTTTTAGAAATGAAGGTTTCGTTAATATGCATCGAATTAAGCTTTATATAACTTCACAACCGTTTCTTATATACAAGCAGTGTTATTCTGTAAGCCATTGAAAAGTATTCAATATTGGATATTTCTCAATAATTGGAAAGATTCCAATGACGTTGTCATTTTCGTATTCTGTAACCACAATGAATTCAATTTATTGAATATATCTTGAAAATCTTAACAACCGATTTTTGCTCTTGTTATTAAGTTTCCAATAGAACATAACCTCAAACGTTTATTTTGAATAACTGATTTGTGCAACGATAGAAGGCGTTTGTAATTCATAATAAATAGACAATTTATTTTCATTATAAATGCAGTCGAAAATATAATTGAAGTGTGAGTATTCAAAACAACGTGATAAATGAAAAATAAAATATTTTTAAATGAATCAAACAATTTAAATACTTCAAATGCACGATAATAGTAATTGTCGCCCCAAATTATTTTTAATTCATCTGGGCCAACCAAAGACGTGAATTTGCCCGTTCGTACGTAGAAGAGGATACTGTTTTAAATAACGAACATATATGGCAAATTGCTATGGACTTGTACTATTAGCAGGGGCCATATGTGATCGTTCTTCTCTGGCCATATATCACCAAATTTTCGCGACCACAAATCACAATTCAAAATACACCGCAGAATGGCGCAAAAACAACAAAAGTGAGGTTAATCTTCTTCTTTCAAATTTATTACGCACTATTTGTCAATAATTGTACTAACCGTTTTAAATTTACTGACTAAGATTGAATGTTCCCAATGTTTACAGAATTTCAAAATTTCTCAATATTGGAAACACCCTTGGAAATGTGATTGAAACATAAATTGGAATCTATTCAATATTGGGAACTTTCCAATGGCTTACAGAATAACACTGAAGGTCCGGCAACAGGATTGAATGGTTTTGAAAAGGTTGCTGTGGAAATACTGTTTATTTGACGAACGTCAAATGGTGATAAAATTGTATTTTATTATCGAAGGTTTTGTGTTACAATGTACAATGGGAAATTGGCCGATTAATCAACGGGTCTCTGCTGTAAAATCATTTATCCTGACCCTACTCTTTTGAAGAAAACGGCCACACCGTTATAGTCAATTCATTTCGGTACGTTGAGATGTTGGAAACATTTGTGGCTGTGGAACTTCAAAGAATGGACCAAAGGACGGCGCCACGCGCATACAGCTAGAAGGTCCAATGCTGTTTTACAGCGTTTCCGAATCGCATAATTTCAAGGTTTAGCGACTTTGCATGGTCTGCAAGATCACTGGACCTGACGGTCCCGGATTTTTTTCTGTGGGGTTTCTTAAAGTCCAAAGTGTACTCTACCCGTCTCCAAACACTTCTGGAACTCAAAGAAAGAATTCGTGAAGAGATAAATTCGATAATCGAATATGTACAGTCGGCGCCACCCAAATGTGAACGGCAAAATTGTATAGTGTAATTTACACTTTAAATCACAGTCGCCGTAAAATTTGAAAATATAGTTTGTCAAATATATTTGTCATAATTTGTCAAAAGTAAAAGTAAAGATAACTATGCCAAGACATTTAACTAAAGCGCAAAAAGCGAGGGTTATAGCTAAAAATTGGAAGAAAATAAGTTTTTGAGTGAATTGGCTGCTGATTTAAATGTTTGGTAAAAGTTATATACGTTACGTTATATTATAAAAAAGCGCTGGCAAGAAGAACAAAGACTGCAAAGATCTGCAAGGTATTAAGGTCTCCAATGAGAATAAAGACAATGCTGTGGTCGAATTTATCCATCAGAATCCTGTCGAAACCGCTGTCAAAACTCAAGAAGAAACATATTATTCCCAAGGTCTTTCAGAATAGCACAAAGACGTCTTAAAGCTCATAGACTTAATAATACTATAGTATTATTAAGTCTATGCTTAAGCTATCTGGCCTGACGAATTGCTGATTTTTAAATATAGAGATTAGTTTTTACCATTTTTATTTTATTAATGTTTTTCTGAATTATGAATTATAAATTATTAGGTGTATGTGTTGAAATATATTAATTATATTGTTAATACGCTAGTTTGTATCATTTCATTTCTTACAATCGTTAAACCTGAATGAATTAAAGGAATATAATATTAAACCTTCTTCCACTAACATGTAGGTAATATTAGTTAATTATTTTGTTAACTTCTTTTATATTATTCGTGTCGGCCTTCGTCCTTCCAATTATTATCGGTAACAGAAAATAATAAAAGTAATATTATTTTCTGTCAATATATCCTCTCTGTGTTACGCCACTAAACAAAGCAACTTATTCTATGAAACAAAGTCTGACTTACTACAATGAAATTCAGAAGAAAATTCCATGACAACCAAAATGCGTTCACATTTGGATGGCGCCGACTGTACCTACTCAGAGCAGAGAAATAGAGAGGGGAGAACGCTCTTAGACCTTTGCGCATCCAATTTTCCTAAGACACCACGGGGGCAGACATTTTGAACATGATCACGTGGTTTGTTCAAGTTTGTTGTCGTGCAACTGTTAAAAAGTGTTGAGTAAAGTGAGGTTACAGTTATTTAAATTTTTTGGTGTGCGTTTAATTATATTTATTTATAAACCCTACGGACTGGATATATGTTTCTATTTTATTCTATAAACTAATTTAACATTTAACGCTGTGGTGTGGACTTTTTTATTGTTATTTTCTAGACTTTGTTATCGCGGTGGACGTTTTTGTTTATCATTATTGTATTGCTTTTACAACTGAAAATGCTTGTTTTTAATTATGTCCTGTGTTGTAAGGGGATGTTCTAACGCAATGCGATTTAAGCCTGAAGGAATTACATTTCACCAGTAAGGTTTTTCATGAGTTTTTTTGCAGCCGTTTATAACAGTATAACATTCTAGTATTAGTCTGTGATTCTAGTTTCTCAAGAGATGACATGTTTAAGAAGTGGTTGGAGAGTTGAATGATGAATACACTTGGTCTGAGAATAAATTTGTTTGCTTTGATAATTTTAAAGCAACAGATTTAAATTTATAAAAAGTGATTATCAAATTCGCCTAAAACTTAATGCTGTACCAAGATTAGAGATGTATCGGGCCGAGGCAGTAGACACCCCATCTACCAGCTTAGTTAGATCTGTAACTTCAGTTCAGAATATGGCCTCATTTACGTCTTCGATGGTCTTCGATGTCCTCTTCAGATGATACGATAGCGTTGTCAAGAGATGCTAAAATGAAACGACACCGTGGGTAATGTTACTAGTTAATAATATTTTTTTAAATAAATCTTGAGATAACAATTGTTTTGTTTGAAGTTTGATAAATAACTATAATTTCAACGGATCGTCTAGGCAAGATACTTCGGCAAGTACTAATAGCAGCACAAAGAGGAAACGTGTAAAGTATATTCAAACTACAGGTATTTGAATATAAGAAAATATTTAAAGTGATATGCACTTGGCGCTTATGCTCAAAGCAATATTAATAAGATTAAATTATATTTTACGTATCAAATTTATTCCTAAAATAAATGGTTTTTTATATTTTTTATTATAAGCGATATATCCAGTTGTCTTTTTTATCGACCTTAGCATCCAATTTAATATGTATATACCTATATTATTTTACTATAATAAAGAAATATTTAAGAATGTTTCCGTCATTTTAAATCATCTGCCCTGTATTGCATTAAAAATCCCCAAATGTCCTATCAAAAATCCCCAAATAACATTTAGGTTGCCTGCCATGGTGTTCAAAATGGCGACCATTGTGATTTGCCATTCGCGCAGGTTCTAAGATCATTCTTCCCTCTCTATGTCTCTGACTCAGACGCGTTATGGTCAATTTCAGAAACAGATTGCAGCAATGGTATAGAAGAAGACGGACATCATCTTAGGGATGTGATCTTTGCAAACTAAAAGTGTTATAAGAAAGTGTGTTTAGTTGTAATAATAATTAGTCCAAATATATTCTTTGTTTCTTAACAGTAACCTATTAAAAACCATTAAATCCTGTTGCCGGACCCTGTATTTTAGACCGGCGGCCGCAGATGCGAAATGTTTCATCAACCCAATATTTCTGTATAATTTTATGGGACCTTTACTGGTCGATTTGTGGTAAGTTTCTGCATCGTAAATAGAAAAGGACGACAATTATTTTTGGTCGAGTCAAATGTTATCGTGGAAAAACCTAAGAAAATGCGACTTTTTAAGCGGTGCTTTTGCAGCCCTATATCTCAATACCTATAAAAGATATGAACTTGAATTTTGCACAGTTCTGTAGCCCGTTTAATTTACTTTAAAATGGCTACTTAGAAATTTGCGCGCTTTTATTATTTAAAACAACAAAAAAGATTTTCTACGATGACAGCAATATTTTGGGACAGTCCTTCATGTTTAACGAGCTCCACTTCATTACTCGTAAAAGATATTAAAATTGTCCGTAGAAAACTTTCAAATTTTATGGGGATTATTTTTGCTCGATTATATACACCCTTAACTCTAATAATAAAACGTCCACAATCAATTTTCTGTCGCGATGTACCATTAGCGCGCTCTAGTTCTCGATCACCCTCCCGCGCCCTCTCATGCCGCAGGTTCCCACACTTGAGGCACGGATTAACTTGAGACGGCTGTGATGTAGGTATAACCGATAATTCCACTTATATTACTTATATTACATATGTATTTATGGTCAGCATTTACTTGATTTCTATTATTTTAATGGAATTATGAAACTTCAAATGATAACGAGTAAGTATACTGTTTTTTTAAATTTATTTAATTTAATGTTATAAATGTATTCTGATAACTGTTCATCTTCTACCTCTGCAATATTTGTATTAGTACAATTCATTTTGCATTTATATTCAGAGATACAAAACATGTTTTCATTTTTACAAGCACACTTATTATTGTTACAATTTTTCTCAGTACAAAACAAACTAATTATTGACGTAATATATTCAGGAATTGGGGCTTTCGTAGCAAATTTCGGGACCAAAATGTCATTTTTGCCGATCCACCCATAATTCTTTGGATTAAGTTTGGCAGGTGTACCATTATAACTCATTTCCAGAGCTATGCTTGAAAATAAATAAATAAATAAATAAATACACCACATGTAATGACGACCCCCTTTATCCCAGAAAGCTCTAGAAGAGCTTTGTGCGGGAGGGGGCTACACATTTAAAGACAAGGGACACACATCCAATATCCGTGTATAATGGAAAAATCCCTCTCACAGTATTTTCCATTGCCACGACCGGGAATCGAACCCGGGACTTTTGGGTGAGAGGCAGGTACGCCACCATGTCGACCATCAGTCATATTAAAAAAAATAATTAAATAAATAAATTAAATAACACCTAGAAATTAAAGAGCGTTACAAAAACATCTATAGGTACATATAGTGTAGAGTAGGTACCGATACCTTTGCACATGTAAATGAAATGAGTCTTCAGTAGGTAGGAGGAAGTTCTTTGGCAGACCTTTGTGTACCCTGTGTTAGCTTTATACTGATTTGGTTGAGGTCCTTGCATTTGTTTTCGCGGTAAAGGGGAGAAACCAGCTTTCTCGCCGCAATCAGGCTAAAGAAGCCTCCCCAAAACATCGCAATCCAAAATCCTTACAATTTTCAAAATATTCCTTCCATGCTGATTTCTTTCCAATTTTAAAGAATGGGCTGGTTGTGTCACACACAGTTAAAGCATGAAAAGCCAGCAATCCATCACAAACATGTTTTCCTAAAACTTTCGCAATTGAATGGATCGGGACAAACCTATGCCTATTAGTTGCTGTGATTTTGTGTCCTTTCTCCATAAACATTTCAGTTGAATTTAATTTCTCGTTATTCCAGTTAAAGTAAAGAAGTAAAATCAGAATATCATATCGGGATCATCTGCTTTCACAACAATTCGTTTGGCAGTATTCTCGCGAATTAAATGAAAAATTAAACGAGTATCGGCTTCTTCATGGTTGCACTTTATAAACTCTTCTTCTTCGATCGTAGAGTTTGTAATCTGAAAATGTTTTCAAACATAGTTCCTCCCTACTAAGTATATACAAAAATATGAATAATTTATTTACCTTTATACTACAATTTCCATATGGAAGTCCACCAGCAACGACAATTTCTTTGCCAGCAGGCAATTTCACAAAACCACAGCAACTAATAGGCACAGGTTTGTCCCGATCCATTCAATTGCGAAAGTTTTAGGAAAACATGTTTGTGATGGATTGCTGGCTTTTCATGCTTTAACTGGGTGTGACACAACCAGCTCATTTTTTAAAATTGGAAAGAAGTCAGCATGCAAGGTATATTTTGAAAATTGTAAGGATTTTGGTTTGCAATGTTTTGGGGAGGCTTCTTTAGAGGAAAGCCTGATTGGGGCGAGAAAGCTGGTTTCTTCCCTTTACTGCGAAAACAAATGCAAGGACCTCAACCAAATGAGTATAAAGCTAACGGGTACACAAAGATCTGCCAAAGAACTTCCTTCTACTGAAGACTCATTTCATTTACATGTGCAAAGGTATCGGTACCTACTCTACACTATGTACTTACCTATAGATGTTTTTGTAACGTTCTTTAATTTCTAGGTGTTATTTAATTTATTTATTTAATTATTTTTTTTAATATGACTGATGGTCGAGATGGTGGCGTACCTGCCTCTCACCCAAAAGTCCCGGGTTCGATTCCCGGTCGTGGCAATGGAAAATACTGTGAGAGGGATTTTTCCATTATACACGGATATTGGATGTGTGTCCCTTGTCTTTAAATGTGTAGCCCCCTCCCGCACAAAGCTCTTCTAGAGCTTTCTGGAGATAAAGGGGGTCGTCATTACATGTGGTGTATTTATTTATTTATTTATTTTCAAGCATAGCTCTGGAAATGAGTTATAATGGTACACCTGCCAAACTTAATCCAAAGAATTATGGGTGGATCGGCAAAAATGACATTTTGGTCCCGAAATTTGCTACGAAAGCCCCAATTCCTGAATATATTACGTCAATAATTAGTTTGTTTTGTACTGAGAAAAATTGTAACAATAATAAGTGTGCTTGTAAAAATGAAAACATGTTTTGTATCTCTGAATATAAATGCAAAATGAATTGTACTAATACAAATATTGCAGAGGTAGAAGATGAACAGTTATCACAATACATTTATAACATTAAATTAAATAAATTTAAAAAAAACAGTATACTTACTCGTTATCATTTGAAGTTTCATAATTCCATTAAAATAATAGAAATCAAGTAAATGCTGACCATAAATACATATGTAATATAAGTAATATAAGTGGAATTATCGGTTATACCTACATCACAGCCGTCTCAAGTTAATCCGTGCCTCAAGTGTGGGAACCTGCGGCATGAGTGGGCGCGGGAGGGTGATCGAGAACTAGAGCGCGCTAATGGTACATCGCGACAGAAAATTGATTGTGGACGTTTTATTATTAGAGTTAAGGGTGTATATAATCGAGCAAAAATAATCCCCATAAAATTTGGAAGTTTTCTACGGACATTCAATTTTAATATCTTTTACGAGTAATGAAGTGGAGCCCGTTAAACATGACGGACTGTCCCAAAATATTGCCGTCATCGTAGAAAATCTTTTTTGTTGTTTTAAATAATAAAAGCGCGCAAATTTCTAAGTAGCCATTTTAAAGTAAATTAAATGGGCTACAGAACTGTGCAAAATTCAAGTTCATATCTTTTATAGGTATTGAGATATAAGGTTGCAAAAGCACCGCTTAAAAAGTCGCATTTTTTTCGGTTTTTCCACGATAACATTTGACTCGACCAAAAATAATTGTCGTCGTTTTCCATTTACGATGCAGAAACTTACCACAAATCGATCAGTAAAGGTCCCATAAAATTATACCGAAATATTGGGTCACTCTTTAAAACTCAACGTTTTGGATGTTACGCCGACGGTCTATTTACTGTACACTTGATTTCAAAAAAAAGTAATACAACTCTTAGATAAGGAAATGGGAAATGGCCTATTTCTAGTTGTCTTAAATTGTTCTTTTGACAGTACCTAAATTACAGAGGAAAGCCTCTGTAACCTAAATTATTGAAATTAACTTAATAATGAAAATATAGATGTCAGTCAGTTGTAATTACGTAAGTTTATACTGATAAATAAATAAATAATCCTATTTTTAGTAGAAATATTTTAAATATAACATTTTGAATAAAAATTTAAAACACAAATAAACAACAACATAAATAACTAATTAATATTTAGTCATTGCTCCATCCCATCTAAAATTGCTTGTAGCTGTGATATATGCAACCAGCATTACCTTCAAGCTCCTAGGCGCATGTGCCACACGAACCTACAAAGGAACACGACGTGTGAATAAAATCAGTTTCACCTAGACAGCTCGTCTTTGAATACCTACACCCTTCCCAAAAGAGATAAAACAGTAGCCTCCTAGGCATTGATAAAACTAAATTTTCTGCAATTTGGGTATTACATATAAACTTTCCCATTCCAATTATGGCACGAAGTTGTTCCGCATTTTGATGACGATAGATAATAAGATAATAGTTATATGTCCATCATATATTACACGACTGGAAAACTTTTGCGTCAGAAAATATGACTTTTGACCAAAAGTCTTCATTGTTCAACAATAATATTATGGTTGAGTGCAAAAATGATCAGTCCTTGTTTCTCTCCTTCGTTAATTTGTATTTTCTAGCAGCACACTTCAGAATGCTATTTTTAATTCTTCTACAGGCAGTAGATCTTGATGCAGGAAAATTTGTTTCCAAAACTGCATTCACTAATTTATAAGGGTTTCATCTTGTTGCTCATTACTTCGTTTAGGCCTACATGCTTGGGGGATATACCTAGTTTCTCTCATTTTCCCATATTTTTTTAACTTTCATCAGAGTGGATTTACTTATGTTATATTCAGAAGCAATTCCACACCATCCATTTTTCAATTTGGAAACAATACCTAATCTTCTGAATTTCTGTTAGTTGTCTAACCATTATTAAAAATTGACAAATATTTAAAATTTTCAAGAATGGTTCCCTAATCAAACTTGAATATTAATAAACTTCAACTTGAAAAAAAATGTGACAGTTGACTTTTAGATGACTTATAAATATTTTTGCAAAGGTCATGTTTACATTGCTAAAATAAAGTGTACTACTTTTTTTTGAAATCAAGTGCCATGTGATGAAATTTTGTTTATTATAATTAATAAATAAATTAATAGATGTTAAAAACTGTCTGTTTGCGCTTATTGTTTATTTATTCTGTAGTTGAGAACCATCAGATGGGATAAAGTAAAGTCGAGTATATTTTAAGTTGGCATCTGTATGAGTTGATATTGCGCGTACGATTTAATTTTCTCTCGCACTCAAAGTTAAACCAAGAGCATAACACTCATTGTTCCCGTATGTCGACCAAGCTTCTTTGTCCCTCTGTTTGAGATGGAATTATAAAATATACACTGAAGAGAGAGATAACATAATCTAAGTTTTCAATAGTTCAGCGGCTGTCAAACTCTCGAGATTTGCCAATCGTTACAATGAAATATATTTATTTGGGGTTGAGTCGTCTCAAATTAAAATTAAATTCGTCTTTATATGAATTATTGGTTATTTTTAGTGGTAATTAGTGGGTATTTATCCAACAAACGGACATTGTCAAACCACTATGTCTTACAATTTTATGTTACCTATATATTGCACGTTTTACAACAAAAGCGCTGTAGTTGCGTGGTTCAGTGTGTAAGATACTCGACCCTCAAAATAGTAGAATAGGTGCTTCCGAGTTCGAATCCTGTTCACGGCGATATCGTTTTTATTTTTTTAGTAAATATTAAAGGTTCAAATTTTCCCTATAAAAATTTCATTTTATTTATTTTATTAATCCGCGCAGCGAGTTTTGTTAAAACTGTCTTTTTACTAAACAATTTTATTTTATTATTCCGCCCGAGTTTATCTCTAACAAAATCGACTTTCGGATGTTTAGTGGCGTGCTTATTTTATTTATTTATAGCTGTTTTACATTGTCAATTTATTCATGAATTTATTCATGAAGAAATTTATGAACTTTGTCGCCAATTTCTTCACAAGTAGTTGTTTTACATTACCCTGAATTTTACTGTCACGAGTGTAATTTCTCAGTGTGTACCAACCTACCAATAATAGTAAGACTGTAATATCTCCTCTATGCTAATATAATAGTTATAATTCTAAAAATTCTAGCCACAATATTATTATAAAATTACCTTTTCACAGCCCATGTCTTTGAATCTTCTGCCATTGAAGGACACTGGATCTTAACTTTACTTTCAATTAGTTTCTTGCGATTGGTATGACTGAAATTCACGCAAATATTGACGGAAATTAGAACATGTTCTAATTGCGTGAAGAAATTCACGACAACGTCCTTGAATTTATTTGAAGTCAAAGTTTTATATTACACTTATCAATTTTCGTCGTGAAGCTACTTCGTGAATAAATTCATGAAGAAATTGACAAATGTAAAACAGCTATTACGAATATCCAGGGCCTTTATTTTTTATTTATTATAATACATTACATAATGACTTCAATTTTTCGTATTTTATTTCTTTCTAAATAAAAAGTCGTCAGGCCCCAAAATTTTATGTTGGCGGTTAAACAAAGCCGGACTTATGGAGTATTTCTATTTCTATAAGCTGATGATATGTGCGTGTGCGTGATTTACCAAATAACACACGTTTTCACCACCAACAGTTTGCGAATTCAAAGTGTAGCCTAGCGACGATAATTCTATTTAAAAAAACTATTCTAACTAATATTAGTTTTCGATTACTTTTTTTTTCAAATGATTAATATTGTTATTGACCGAATATTGGGCAATTCATTTTTTATTATTAGTTTCATTTGTGTCCGAGCCTATATATAAATGTAGAATTCCACTAAAACTACAAATTTAGTAAATTAATACTTCTTAACATTTTTTATGAAACCCTTTAATACTTTTATACAATTATTATTTAGAGATCATATCACAGTTCAAGTGTCAAACTGTTTGAGAACCACTGGCACTTCTAACACATCGAATACAATCTTACTTCAGACGACGTAGCGACCTTTGGACTGGCCAACTTAGAATATACTCGACTATATACATATTTTTATAAACTAAATTTTGATTAGTTTTGCTTCAAATTAAAAATTTTTTACATACAATCATATTTAGGTATTAAGCATAAGAACAAATCTTTCATTCCTCATTCATTCAGTTAAGAAAATTATTAATCTTTTCAAATTAATGTGCTTACGTGCGGATCATGGGCATCATATTACTAACATAACCTTAAATTTTTAGTTTTTGTAGATTTATTTTCAATTTTAATTTCGGCAGTTTTAGTATGGATCCATTATAACATTTAAAAACTCACTCAGATAGTAGATACCTATATATAAAGTTTCAATATTGTAGATTATTGAAAATAGACTACTAATTATAGGTTGGATTTCTAACCAACAAAAAGCATCTTATTATATTAGATTCATAACTGAACAAAACTTTAGTTGATATAGTACAGGAATCAAGCAGAAATTTAAGAAAAATTTACATAACATCCGAAAATTTTAGAAAATGCATATTTTTGAGGTTAGTTATGAACGTTAAATACATAATTAATTTTCTTCGTTATTATAATAAATTAAAATATTCTAGACTTTCATTAAATTACATTAATAATTATAACATTATAATACGAATGTTTCAATAGTGAACTAAATAAAACCAATCTAAAATTAAACTATTAAAATATGCTTGCATCATCTTATAAATTTAAAAGCGCCATTCATTTTTCTTAAAATTTAGCCTCATTTTGGTGGGCGTGGCCTTATTGTCGTCTCTGTCTCTATAAAGCCTCTGTAACTTTAGCTGGCATTTGGGAGACGATCCGAAACAACAGTACTTAGAAGGGGAAAGTAGTTTTGTACCTTGTATGTTCTCTATGCAGTTTTTACATAGATATATTTAATTTGAGAATTTTATGGGCTTCAAAAACTAGTAATTAAATATAAACTAAGAGTAATTTTAATTTCTAAAGTACCTTCTACTTTTTTTAGTCCCTTATCTGCAACTGTACAAGTATGTTGAAAAACTTGATGAAATAACTTTTCATCGGCATGAAATACATTTGTAAGCAAACTGACTGCGATGTTATTTTTAAAAATTCCCGCTTCCAAGTATATAAAAATGGCGGTGTTCAATATTTGCAAGTAGCTAGGCTTGAAAGAACCTACTCCTATTTTAAGTTCTGTGCGTGCGGCGTGCGGCTGCCGCACACCGCATCCCATACAAAATTTGAATTGTCTCCACACCCCCGGCGACATGTTCCGTGTTTTAAAATCTTATAAAATTAGGAGTCTAAAATCCCCAGATTTAGGACCGAGTATAGAAGAAAACAAACAGGTTTAAGGACTAGTCTATACAAGGGTTCTATTTATATGAATTTGTATAATTGATAACATAACAAGACATTTTTACATTTTAAAAATTCGGAGGTAGAGAAATTGTTTTTGTTTATAATAGAATACCTGAAGTTCTTCTCATATTACAAAAACCAGCTGTTCCTGTCGCTTGGGAGTTGCATACATATATAACGCACTTTCCAATAAAGACAGGTACATAAAGAGAGAGAGATCGGTCCCTCATCGACGTCAAGCCGCAAAAATGTTGGAAGTTGGTGAACTTTTCGACGGCAGCGATTTATAAAACCGCCACTTCAAATTTTTTTGAATAAACTAATCACGAGTAGGGCCCGCACGCCGCACGCCGGACGCCGCAGGTGTGGAGATCCACCATAAGTGAAGTGAAGTGTGATTAGTGTGTCCTTGATTAGAGTGAAGTATTCTGTCATCTGTGTGGTGAGGTTAGAAACGTGTTTTTTTAGTGGTTAAGTATCAGGAGTTTAGTTTTTGGTAATATTTTATTTAGCGATAGTTTAAAATGGCATTACGTATTCAATTTGAGAATAATAACGAAATAGGAGTTTTTGCAAAATTGACTAACGCATACTGTTTAGTAGGCATTGGTGGATCGGAGAATTTTTACAGGTTAGAATTTTAAAAATATTTTGATAGAATTATTTTTATTAATTTTGTTGCAGTACTTTTGAGAGTGAATTAGGCGAAACTATACCCGTAGTGCATTCCTCACTAGCAGGATGTCGAATAATAGGTAGAATGTGTGTTGGAAATAAAAATGGTCTTCTTGTGCCTAATTCAACCTTCGACACTGAACTACAACACATTAGAAACGCTCTTCCAGATGTAGTAAAAGTTCAAAGAGTTGAAGAGAGACTGTCTGCGTTAGGAAATGTCATAGCATGTAATGATTATGTAGCCTTAGTACATCCTGATTTAGATAGGGTATGTGATCCATGCTGTGTTTATTTTATTGACACCAGAAAAATATTTCAATTACTCAAATTTGATAAAATATCGCAGTTGATCCTGATCCATATACATGCAAATTAATGTATACTTAATTGTATAAACCCCCCCATACTCCATGCTCGTAAACTATCTATGTATTCTCAGGGTGTCTCTGCTGACAAAATGTGCGAAGACACTAAACCTAAACTATAAATATAATTGAGTGAGGTAATACGTCCATTGAGATCGATAGCTTTGTTCCTACAGTAGGCGGAAATGGTTTGAAAACTGCATACCTAGTCGACCAGTTGCCTTTGATATTAATCACTTGCCTTAGAAGTTTTAATTAATCTGACTGGATGAATATTATAGATAGTTCGCAAAGGGTTTGTAAGTGTTGTAGAAACAAACCTAATATGCTATTGTCAGCTAGATTGCAGTAAATTCTAGTCTGTTAAATAACCGTCGTAGTTCTGTAATAAGCTACACTGGCGTTAATAGGAAGTAATATGCTCCATTGTTTTATTTTTACTTATTCATTTCACAATTAGTTTCAGATGGCAAAACTGATAGGTTTAGATTAAATGTCAAACCAGTCAAATTCATTTCACTTGCAAAATCAATTCTAATAATATAGTAGGTATATATTAGAAAGGGAAATGGCGTGCAAAATCGATGATGAAAGTTTTCTGTCTGACGGCCGGTAAATTGAAGACGAGATTGAAGAGACCATATAAACACAAGAGTTTTTTCTCTCTGGAACTTTTTGGTATTGTGGGCGGATTGGAGGGGCATTTTTTTTAAATCGAATTATTGCCGATATTTTTCCGCATAGGTAGTTAGTATATGCCCTTCACATACCCCAATTACACTGGCAAACTAAAAATGCCCCCCCCCCACTATACCAAAAAGTTCCAGAGAAAAAACTCGTATTTGTTCATATGGTTTCTTCGATTTACCGAGCGTCATACGGGAACCTTTCATTATCGATTTTGCACGCCATTTCCTATATACCTAGAGTGTTTCACTTTGAGTTTTCCAAACACAAATTGATAATGAGGAAGATTATTCTAAGCGAATAAGTATTACTAATTCGTTTCTGGTATCCAAATAAATGATTTTGAAAATCCTTTAATCACTACCAGTCTTACAAATAAAATGCAACCATTATTTACATTATTTTATCTAATTATACATGATAATTTACATTCAATAGAAAAATAAGAATACTAATAAGTAGGGCTGGGCGATTATGAAATATAACAATCAATTATTGATTATTAAAAATAATCGATTATTTCCGATTAATCGATTATTCAATTAATCGGCAATCGATTCATTGGTTAATCGACTAATCGGTTAATCGATTAATTGGCCAATCGATCAATCGATTGTTTAAGCAACTGTAATCAAGTGATCAAATAATCGATTATTTTTCGATTAATCTATTATTTCTCCCAGCCCTATTAAATAAAATGCTGTGAGGTGTGGGCTGAAACAAACTGTCAACATATTGTATTACAGATAATTTGTTTTATTTCAGATTATTTTAGTATCGACTGACACTGTGGCCAAATTTTACGGGAAAGCCAATGAAATGATGATAATGTGTAACCGTAAAACTTTTGTAAACTATTTGTAGAACAATTAATAATCAATGAATGATCGATTAATCAAATGTGGATTCATTGATTGATGGATTAATCGATCAGTCGATTAATTGATTAATTGGTTATTAATCAATTAATTGATTAATCGATCAATCGATTATTTAAGGAACTGTAATCAAATGATCGATTATTTTTCCTAGCCCTACTATCTTATAATATGTACAGTCGGCGCCACCCAAATGTGAACGCATTTTGGTTGTCATGGAATTTTCTTCTGAATTTCATTGTAGTAAGTCAGACTTTGTTTAGTGGCGTAACACAGAGAGGATATATTGACAGAAAATAATATTACTTTTATTATTTTCTGTTACCATAATAATAATTGGAAGGACGAATCCCGACATGAATAATATAAAAGAAGTTAGCAAAATAATTAACTAATATTACCTACATGTTAGTGGAAGAAGGTTAATATTAATTATTCCTTTAATTTATTCATGTTTAACGATTATGAGAAATAAAATGACACAAACTAAGCGTATTAACAATAATTAATATATTTCAACACATACCTAATAATAAATTTATAATTCAGAAAAACATTAATAAAATAAAAACGGTAAAAACTAATCTCTATATTTAAAAATCAGCAATTCGTTAGGCCAGATAGCTTAAGATGTCTTTGTGCTATTCTGAAAGACCCTGGGAATAATGTTTCTCCTTGAGCTTTGACAGTTGTTTCGAAAGGATTCTGATGGATAAATTCGAACAGAGCATTGTCTTTATTCTCATTGGGGACCTTCCCTATACCTTGCCTTATAGATCTTTGCAGTCTTTGTTCTTCTTGCCAGCGCTTTTTTTATATAAAGTATACAACTTTTACCAACATTTAAATCAGCAGCCACTTCACTCAAAGACTTATTTTAAGTTATTTTCTTCCAATTTAGCTATAGCCCTCGCTTTTTGCGCTTCAGTTAAATGTCTTGGCATAGTTATCTTTACTTTTACTTTTGACAAATTATGACAAATATATTTGACAACTATTTTCAAATTTTACGGCGACTATGATTTAAAGTGCAAATTACACTATACAATTTTGCCGTTCACATTTGGGTGGCGCCGACTGTACATATTATAAGATAAACAATTCTATTGTTAGAAATGCACATAGATTTTATTTGGATCTTGGACCATTTACCTAGTAGGAATATTTAGGATAGGTGCCAAAAGAGACTAAGAAAGCTTATTAATAATTCACTTAAAATATAGTAGGCACCTATTGCACAATGTTGCTAAATATTATCAACATACTTTTATTTAATTTTTTAACTTTTTAAAATACAGCTTGTATAAAATAAAGTTTTATTTTATTTATCACTATCTATGGAGTAAAATGAAAAGGATCAGTGGAATTATCATAATCTGAAAGTTAGATAAGTAGTTTTTTAGTAACTGCACCCTTCTTGGAATAATACAATTGAGTTGTTGAGTTTAAATTACTCCATATAGGTACTGAGTAAAATTTAATATTCCAATAACAATACTTTCATGTTCCACTCCACCCCAACGAAAAGTAATGCAAATGAAACATTTTATCAAAAATTTTAAGCCGGAGGCACTGTAATATCAGTATTTCTATACTTGGTATAACTTTCAGTTCGGTTTCAAGAAAACAAGCATTGAGAGCAAATAATGTACAAATTTTAGCAGGAAATGTCAAAAAACATAGCTTATAAGTGATATTTTAATATTTTTTATCTCCCTTTCTTTCTAGGAAACAGAAGAAATAATAGCAGACACTTTAAAAGTAGAAGTATTTAGGCAAACAATAGCTAGTAATGTTTTAGTAGGGTCGTACTGTGTTCTGAGCAATCAAGGTGGCTTAGTACATCCTAATACAAGCATAGTAGACCAAGAGGAGTTGTCTTCTTTACTTCAAATACCCCTTGTGGTAAGTCTTTTGATCCTCAATCTCAAATTGCATTATTTAAATATAGCATAAGTATGTTTTTTCATAACGAAAATCATTTTCTCTATTTTGTGTAGGCTGGTACTGTAAATCGAGGCAGCGAAGTTGTGGGAGCAGGACTGGTTGTAAACGATTGGTGTGCTTTTGCCGGTATGGATACAACGTCAACAGAACTTACTGTTATCGAATCTATATTCAAATTAAATGAAGCTGCTCCATCTAATATTACATCTGAGATGCGTGCAAGTCTTATAGAAAGGTACAATTTTCATAACTTATTCAATTTTTAATAATATGGTTTCTATCTCTGATCAAAGAATCCCTATTATTGTGATATATTCAGTATAGCGGGTGATCACGAAATGATGCTCGCCCCCTATATCTTCTTGGTTTTACATAAGTATACAAGATATGAATTTCACATTTTGGCACGTTAAATATGCATTTTTTTAACCGATTTATCATTTTCTGTCGCTTTCAGTTTAACTGGAAATGATACTATAGTCTGTCTCACCAACAGATATAAATAGATTCGACTCCTCCCCAAAAATGCCCGCTAAATTTGAATGGAATTTCTCTGTTGGTCGTATTTATAGAACCCGAACTACAAAGCAACCCCTAGATTTGACTGACAAAGGCCGACTCTACAAAGTACTCGCGAACGCGTTAAACTTTTACATCTTTTGCACTAGACCAATCAGCTTATGTTATGATTGTCGCGAAACACATAAACGCTAAACGTATTAAAAACGTGAATAAATAGGGAGCCCTCCTAACTGTCAACTGTCATATTCGTTTTTGTGATAATTATTACATAATTTATGTCAGCTGTTTATGTTAATGAATTCGTTGAGATTTATCTTATAAGTATAAAGATATCTTACTTTGTGTATTAAGGACGTATAAGAATTAACCTTATATGTTTTGTGTATTAAGTATTAAGGTATGTAATACAAACGATTAATATTATTAAATGTTAAAAACGCTTTATTTTAAGGTTAGGTTTTCATCGAAATCTGATGGCTATCACAGCTTTCATTAATTTCATTAAGTAAAACTGACTATTGCGCACACCGTTCTGCTCAACCATAAAATTAATGGGGAGGAGTCTATTTATATCTGTTGGTGAGACAGATTATAACTTTGATTTTTTAAATGGAACACCCTGTATATTTTTACATGTTTTGATTCAGGAGGTCATTTTGGATACAGTTATGGCATATTGAGATAAAAATAATAATGGCTGACATTTTGATGAACAAATTTAATTTTTTATCTAGGCGGCCGTGATCCCAAAAAAATGTTTTGTTGCGCTTCAATAATAAATTAAAAAATACAATTATGGTATTACGTCATATAACATTTGTGTTATAAAATCTTATACATTTCGGAAATAATTTTTCCACAATAACTAATTTTTTTTAAATGGCACCACCTCACTACGTTACTTCAATAAAGCATTTCATTAGAGTCCGGCCGCTATAAGAACAAGCCAGGGGCGTTGCAACGGCTGCACTAGTTTTGGCGATACCATGCTTCTACAAAGTAAGTAGTGACGTGCATTTATTAAACTCAACGCTGCGAATAACAGATTTTAAAAATATTATGCTGATACGCTTATGCTAGAGGGCGGGACTTCGCTGGACAACCGCGCAGATATTCTTTGATGACGTTGGTGTTTTGTTCTTATAGCGGCCGGAGTCTACCGATTACTTGGTACCAAATACTTCACTATTTCTTCAATATTATTTAATGCACAAATACATAATAATAACATATAACAAGAGATAAATGAAAAAAAAACTCATAATATATTTTTTTTATTTTAATGGACTTATTTATATTAACGTCCTGGCGAAGTTTAGCTTAGAGCTATTCTAACACTTAACCAGGACACACCACATACACCCATTCCCTCCGACATTGCCATCTGCCGGAGCTGGGGCTCGAACCCAGGAGAAATAGGCAGTAGCTAGTCGCCTTGTGCGACTCAAGGGCGATCTAGCCCGCTGCACTATCCTCGGGAATGTAATGAGATACGGTCACCCATCCAAATGCCGGCTTCATATTGAGTCGTTATTTGATGCTTGAAATGATGCTAAATTTGGATTTTTAAATGGAATACCCTGTATATTTTTAAATTTTTTTATTCAGGAGGTCAAAGTCACCTACTTCATAGAGACTCCACTGTTAAATATTATGAGTCTTTTTTCATTTATACATTCCGCCACCCTAAAATTTTGGTCAATTTTGATGATTTATAACTTTTTTATTTTTCATCTGATTTTCATGAATTTTTCACCAGTTTGTAGATCCATTTATTACTTGTCTTTTTATTTATTTTAATAAGTCACATTTTTCGTTTAGGCTATGTTATACACACAGGGGTAAATCAAAATGTTGTTTTTTGTCGTAAACTCAAAACACCCTGTGGGAAAATTGAGGCGAATAATTTTGTTTACAAACTGTTTTATGTAATCTTAGACGTATTTCGAACATTTTGTTTTTTGATTTATCCCATTATCTCATTTCTTCTTCGAGCAGCAAAATTTTAAATAAAATGCTGATTTGACGCTTATTTTTATTAACAAAAACAAACCCTAGGTATGTCATAAAATTAATCAACAAAAACAAACATTTTAATAACGTGTATTTCCTCCTCTCGCAGTAATGACAGCTTGCATTTTTCGTGGCTTAGAATGAATAAGATTACTTATTCTTTCTTGAGGAATAGCCTGATATTCTTCTGTCAGCGCCAGTCGTAAGGCTTGCAAGGTTAGTGGTTGCACAGGACAACGAGGAACTGCTCTTTTAAGAAGATCCCAAAGATGTTCGATTGGGTTGAGATCCGGGCTACATGCGGGCCAATCCAATCTTGGAATTTCAATCTCATCCAGATATTCGCTCACTACCCGTGCAACGTGAGGTCTAGCATTAACATGCATTAATGTAAATTGGTTCCCAATGAAAGGAGCAAAAGGAACGACAACTTCTTGGAGGATTTCCTCAATGTAACGGTGGGCGGTTAGTGCTCCATTTTCAACAAAAACAAGATCGGTACGTGCATAGGTAGAAATACCCGCCCAAACCATGACTGAACCGCCGTAATATTGCATTCGCTCTGATAGAGTCCAGTCAGAATGTGCTCTTGCAAATCTCAGTCTGTGTTGTCAATGCCGAGGAAGCAATTTTGGACATATTGCTGCCCTTCGTGAATGCAACCCTGCTTCTCCCAATCTTCTACGTATCGTTCTTTCACTGACATTTACTCGACGTACCATTTGCAAGTCATTTGTTAGACACACAGCAGTAGATCTTCGATCTCTTAAAGAACTTATGATGACGAAGCGATCATCAGCTTGAGTGGTCATTCTCCTTCTGCCAGAGCCTTGCCGTCTAGTAGTTTCCCGTCTGTTGATACCTAATCCAAGCATCACGAACTGTAGACCGCGCAATTCCCAGAGTACGGGCGACATAACTTTTATTATGGCCATCCTCTATTAAAGCAACGATTCTACCAACATCTGCTGTAGTTATTACCATGATGACAACACAATAAATTAATTATACTGTCAAACATTTTGTTACAATAATCGCGTACTTAGCCAACGTCGATAATTTTTAACTAAAAATACAGTAAAATTAACAGTGTTTCATTTAAAATTTTGCTGCTCGCAGAAGAAATGAGAAATGGGATGAATCAAAAAACAAAATGTTCGGAATACGTCTAAGATTACATCAAACAGTTTGTAAACAAAATTATTCGCCTCAATTTTCCCACAGGGTGTTTTGAGTTTACGACAAAAAACAACATTTTGATTTACCCCTGTATAACATAGCCTAAACGAAAAATATTACTTATTGATATAATTAAAAAGACAAACAATAAATGGATCTACAAACTGGTGAAAAATTCATGAAAATTAGATGAAAAATTAGATACAGTGTATTCCAACGTGATGTGACAGTTGTGTCCATATTTTATTCTCGATTTAAATTGTGTTAATTGCAAGTGAAAAAAGGAAAAA
This sequence comes from Rhagium mordax, assembly GCA_963680705.1. NCBI lineage: Eukaryota > Metazoa > Arthropoda > Insecta > Coleoptera > Cerambycidae > Rhagium > Rhagium mordax. The sequence continues at coordinate 91,244,810 of OY796656.1, read as the reverse complement.
AATCAAAATAGTAGTATAGTGTTGAAGAGGTCATTCTACTACGTCATTTTCGAAAAGGTTAGTGCCAATGTTAATATTGCAGTAGTTGTTTGATGCAATAAAACTTACTAGGAGTAAGAGGTTATTAGTCGATAAGGTACAAATTGGCTTATTTATCTGATAGACAGGCAAAGTTTTTTGCGCTACAGTTCGACTACGTTAAATCAAAATAAATACATAGAGCACTTAGCTGATTAAATTATTTTGTCATCCTCACTGATAAATTTGAAAATATGAATGATGTCCAACTTTCAAAGCTCTTAGATGCAATCACATCAGTCAAGAATGAGATAAAAGAAATAAAAGCAGATGTAAAGTATGAGAGCACTGAGTTAAGAAAAGAAATTAAATTCGAGAACGAGGAAATCAAAAAGGAAATTAGACAGGAAAATAAAAAAATTTTAGAAAAACTGGAAAAGCAAAATGAAGCAGTAGAAGAACTGAATAAAAAATATAATAAATTAGAGTCACACTTCCAGAACATCGAGCGAAAACTTAGAAAAAACAACATTATAATCTTTGGTTTAGAAGTAAAAACTGGTAGTGACTTGCTAAGTTTCGTAATAAACCAAATTAAAAACTTGCTGAATATTGATTTGTTAGAGAGTGAGATAAACAATGTATACGTACTAAAAGTCAACAACGGCACGCCCATTAAAATTGAATTTGTAACATACTTAAAAAAGCAACTAATATTGAGATCGGCTTTTAGACTCAAGGGTACGAAAGTTTTTATAGCCCAAGATCTATGCTACGATGACAGGCAAGACAATAAACTTCTACAAGAGCATTATAAACTAGCCAAGGCTAAAAACATTCCCGCAAAAATTAAGAATAACAAGCTAATTGTTAATGGTGATGTCTACACCGCAGAGCAGTTAAAGAAAACAAACACCTCATCCAATACACCCTTAATCAGCGAAAACAGCGAAGAAGAGATAACCCATAATCATAGTGAATTTCCACCTAAAGCGAATAGTGTACCTGCGACTCCGACTTCCAGTAGCTATCCAGATAATAACGTGTTCATTGATACACAAATAAGTAACGATACACAAATAATAAGAAACGAACCCGAAAGTGTAGTGAAAACTCCTACTATTCAACACACAAAACTTAAAAAAGCGGCCGAAATAAAAATTGGTCGTCTAACAAGGCAACATTCTGTAAAAGATAAAAACTAAATGTTAATAATAATTTGTATAATTTTTATTAAGTGTGTAATTGTATATCTTCTAAGTCATTGTGTAATTCTGTAATTTTTAACCTACTATTTTAGCTACATTTCAAATAATATAGTGTAATTATATATCTAATCTCATTGTCTAATTCTGTAACTTAAACCTATTATTATAGCTATACTTGTCAATATCATATACATACATAACCTACAAAATTATTAACTTCGTTAATTTAACATGAAGTTCGGACATCTCAACGCCCAATCTTTATTAACAGACTTCGATCAATTGTATGAGTTCATCATTAATGAAAAATTCGAAATATTTGCAGTCTCAGAAACATGGTTAACTGCTGAGACTCAGCCAAATTTGATTTCAATACCTCATTTCAATATAGTTAGGGCAGATAGAGTTGGCCGAGGCGGAGGAGTTGCATTTTATATTAAAAAATCCATTCAGTACAAAGTAATTCTGCAGAAGATAGATGAGTACTTAGAGCAACTATGGGTATCTATTGTGGCTTGTGGAAAAAGGTATGTATTGGGAGTACTTTACCGCCCACCTTCGGCTAATGTTTTAGAAATGTTTAACCAGCTAGAAAATTCTTTGTATGAAATATTACCCCATTCAGATACCATATTAATTACTGGCGATCTAAATATTGACTTGTTGTCTACACGACAAAGTGAGATCAATAAAATACATCACTTTAATAATTTTTTAGAATCATATGATCTCTCTCAGTTAATAAAAGATCCTACGCGGATCACACCCACATCGCAAACGTTGTTAGATGTTATAATTACATCAGACACGGAGTGGATCTCTGAAGGCAGCGTAATTAAAATACATGGTATATCGGACCACTGTGTAACTGTTTGCGAGCTTAATAAAATTAGAATTAAAGATAGCATAAAATATGTGACATTTAGGGATTACCGCAACTTTAATGAAACAATCTTCCTCGAAAAATTTCACGCCATAAACTGGGATCAGATGTATAACTACACGGATGTCAACACAATGCTCCTCTTCTTAAATACCAATCTTCTATTTGTCTTCGAAAGTTGCGCGCCGATTCGCACCGTAAGAGTCACGAAACCCCCGGCACCCTGGATTACACCAGTCATAAGAGAAATGATGGAACTGCGGGACAAAGCATATAACCGATTTAAAAAATCTAAGTCATTAGCGCACTGGCAATACTACAAAACATTACGTAATTATACAAAGCAAGCCATTAAGCGTGAAAAGAAAACTTATATTGACACAGTCTTAAAAGAAAAAAATTCCAAAAGAACATGGAACACACTACGTCACCTACATATACTAACTGATCGAAAGAACTTTAAGTTACCTCCTAATTTAAATAATCTTAATGCAATCAATGATCATTTTGTAAGTACTCCTCAACTAAATAAAAATGAATCTCAGATAAAAATATTAGCCAAATATAAACACAAAATGAATCCAAGTATTACATTCAAGTTTAAGCCAGTTAATAGTAATGATGTCGTAAAGTGCTTTAATTCCCTGAAAAGTAATGCTGTGGGTGCTGATCTAATTTCATTAAAAATGTTCAATTTAGTATCTTTCTTTCTAATAGACCACCTAACATTTATCATAAACTACTGCCTCAAATCCTCTACCTATCCAGAGGCATGGAAGATAGCGAATGTACTTCCTTTCCCCAAAATAGCTAACCCTCTTGATCTATCACACCTAAGACCCATAAGCATACTACCAATGCTATCAAAAGTGTTAGAAAAAATCATGCATTTTCAAATTTCTGAATATGTTTTCGACAATGACATAATTCCGAATATACAGTCTGGTTTCAGACAAGGTCACAGCACGACCACTGCACTTATAACGGTAGTTGATGATATTTTGCGAGCCATAGATAATGGAGAACTCAGTGCCATGGTCTTACTGGACTACAGTAAAGCCTTCGACACTATGGATCACGCAGTATTTTGCTCAAAACTTGAATACTATGGATTTGACAAAAACTCCGTTAAGTTACTACACAATTATCTTAGTGGTAGAACTCAAAAAGTTATATATAACTCAGAGACCTCTAATTCACAGCCCCTAATACAGGGGGTGCCGCAAGGATCTATACTTGGACCTTTGCTATTTTCTATATATATTTCAGATTTTTACACAGTAATAAAAAATTGTCAAATTCATCATTACGCCGACGATACACAAATATATTTATCATATCAACCACAACAACAAAATACTGCTACCTTAATTAATAATGACTTACAGAACTTGTTAGATATATCAACGGTACATAACTTGAAGCTGAATGCGAATAAATCATTTGTAATATTTTTTGGTTCAAAACAGAGAATAGACAATAAGCTCCCTTTAGATATATTCATCAATGGTGAGGCATTACCAGTCAAAACGGAAGTAAAAAATTTAGGGTTGTGGTTGGATTCATATTTACGGTTTGATAAGCACGTGAATCAGCTGTGTAAGTACTCTTATAATATACTTAGACAGCTTTACCCGCATAGGCACATAATGAGTTCTCCTTTAAAATTGCAGCTCTGTGAATCTTTAATTATATCAAAGATCTCCTATTGCGACAGTGTCTACGGTCCCGCTCTTCTTTCAACTGACAGCTACAGACTGCAAAAAATACAGAATTCTTGCTTTCGTCTCGCGTTTGGTATCCGTAAGTATGACCACATTACACACAAAATACAGGAGAATAAAAGCCTAAAACTGGAAGACCTGCGATCACTTCATCTCTTAACGCTAACACACAAAGTTTTACTTACGGGAAGACCCCAATACATACGAAAAAAACTGTTGAGATTTCAACATGCAAACAGGTTTTCCACAAGAAACTCTAGACTCCTAATAATACCCCATCATAGAACAACAACATTTAAACGCTCTTTTAGCTATAGCGCTCCTAAATTATACAATAGCCTACCCCACGACTTTTTTAATTATACGCTGCAAAACTTCAAAAAGAAATTAAAACACCACTTATTGTATGCTCGATGGTCACAACAATAATAAATGATACGTATGCGTAAACAGTAATATGGGAAAATTGTAAAATTGTAATATTGTAAGATTGTAATATTGTAAGATTGTAATATAGTCTAGGCTCATTAACTACATTTATAATTTATAACATATGATATAATAGGTAATAGTGTAGTATAGTGTTGTAGTATGTATAAATTTATTTGTATATTTTGTAGCATTTCTTCTACTCTATAATATTCGATGTAATTATTTTAATTAATATAATAATTCTTTTATATTTGTTGTAAGTTGTAACATATACCGTTAATTGTTACTATTGTCCGTGTAAAATTGCCAGGTAGAGTTGAAAAACACCCAAGTTGGGTGACTCTCCGCCTTTTCATCCATGTTCATTATTTTTTTTTTTAAGCTTTATATACTTATGTAATATTATATTTGGATGAATAAAGACCCTTATTATTATTATTATTATTATTAAAAGTTATAAAACATCAAAATTGACCAAAATTTTAGGGTGGCGGAATTTTGTGTCGGGGAGTGTATCTTATTGAATATTATTTTTATGTATTATAATATGAATTATAGTACAGTATTTGGTACCAAGTTATCGGTAATAAAATACTTATTGAAATAACGTGGTGAGCCACCATGGTGCCATTTAAAAAGAATAGATATTATGAAAAAATGATTTCTGAAATGTTTAAGATCTTACAACACAAATGTCATATGACAATACCTATTCGCGAACATCACGTATCAAGAGATAGCGCTGAAAATTTAGTGTATTTATATGAACTAGTAGTAAACAACAAACCTTTGATGAGTCTGTCAGTGTTTTGACATTTACGATAAATTTAGAGGTTAATTTTAGTAACACTTTTTTTTTTTAAGTATCGAGTCAACTGTTTTAATAATTAATTGCATTGCTGTATTGTTTATAAACTAGTTAAATATAATAACGACACTTTAAACGTACTTTTAATTTAAAAAATCACAAGATAAATTTAAAAAACCCGCCAAATGACAGTGACAGTGGCGACAGCGGTTTGTTGTTCACTACGAATGACTCATCATATTGAGATTAAGTCAAAAAATATAGATGTCGCCCACTCCGTGATTTTCGCGAATAATTGTATTTTTTCACGCCGCCTAGATAAAAAATTAAATTGCCCATACAAATGTCAGCCATTATTAGTTTTATCTCAATATGCCATAACTGTATCCAAAATGACCTCTGAATAAAAAAATGTAAAAATATACAGGGTGTTCCATTTAAAAAGCCATAGTTAGTATCATTTTCGGTGAAACTGGAAGCGACAGAAAATGATAAATCAGTTAAAATAATGCATATTTATCCGTTATTTGACATGCCCAAATTTGAAATTAATATCTTGTAAAACCAAGAAGTTATAGGGGTGAGCGTCATTTCGTGGTCACCCGGTATACATACGGTTTCTAATACAGTCAGTCTTCTCATCCATAAAAAAACCCAAACATAATTTGTCATGGCAACAGTGGAGAGTACGAGATAAATTTTGTGTTCCTTTCTTTGAAACACAATATTAAATGTATATTTTTGTATGATATTATACAAGTAAATAGTAAATGTAAATATCTATAGTATTTAATCATTTAAGTAAAAATGGAGTTTACTTACAAAATAAGATGAATTACTTTCAACCCAAAATAACTTGTGAAACGTAAAACAAATTAACATTAGTGATGTCTTATCATTATTCAACCACAAAGAGCTCTGCAACCAGTCACACTATTTAAATTGTTTATAAAAAATAGGGTAGTACATGATGTAGAAACAATTGATATAGATTTAGCGCCCATCAGCGTGTTTGTAAGTACACATTTTCTATAACCATCTTGAACGATAACTTTCCCAAATCTGTGCAAAGAATCACTAACCTCCAGTGTTATATTATACGTTGCCATAACAAACAGTATTCTATAGGTAGACAAAAAAATTTTTCCCGCTCGTACCTTCGAATAAGAGAGAAAGTATGGACGCATGCCTGCGCAACTGTAGCCGTCGTTTATCGGGTCGGTAGATGACTGTAGATGGTTCGATTTGAATATCTTTCATTGTAGGTAGGTTAATTCCTTGATAATGACGAACGAACACCATTTTACATGACTTTTCGCTTGCCGCACCTTTAATAATATGTCTAAGCAAACGAAAATACACTGACGATCAATTGAAGTGACCCAAGAAACATTTGCATCAACTTCCAACTCATATATCTTTTGATGCAAGAATCGCAGAGCCATAAATCTTTTTAGTTATTATAGATATACGCCTCAAGAATATGTGACACATTTTGCTTGTCCTTGTCTCGTTTATTTTTGGAGATACGGTGATGAAGGTTGAGCTATGTTTTTCTGCCAAAGTTTGAGGTCGTGCATGGAGTGTCCCAAACCGTTTTCGGATATGACAATATAGTCATTTTGTACCCTCATTCATTGCGTTCCTCTTCGATGTTGATGATTGATTGCGCTAACTTAATTGTTGTTGATTTTTTGAGAATTTTTATACAACAGGACATTTTTTTGCTTTAAATGCTTACTTTATTTAATGTGTACAATTAAATCTTATACGTACATAATACACAAATAAAAAAATTTAGCATTAAATGTCAATGAGTTGGTCCACCTCTTGCTCCTATAACAGCTTGATACCGTCTGGGCATACTGACAATACAATTATATATAATTTGCTGAGCTACAAGAGGCCATTCCTCTGAAACCGCAACAGCAAGTGGAAGAACTTGCTGTTGCGGTTCTTCCAAATTGATAGCTGGTACCATTCGTTTGCGAAAGCGTCTTCCAAGTGCGCCTCAGACATGCTCGATAGGGTTAAGATACGGCAAGCAGGAAGGCCATACTATTCTTGTGATCTGTTTTTCGAAAAAAATGTTTACTACTCGAGCACGATGTGGTCTTGCATATATAGAAATTCAGGGCCTCTTTGATTTGCAAAAGGCAATACAATAGGCCGCAAAATTTTATTCACATTTCATTTGCGAAAACTATCAATTCAGTTCTTCCCCCTGCGTATAAAGTCAAAAAATCCTCAAAAAATTAACAACAATTAAGTTAGCACAATCAATCAAAAATGAAAATGAACGCAATGAATGAGGGTACAAAATGACTATATTGTCATATCCGAAAACGGTTTGGGACACTCCATGCACGACCTCAAACTTTGGTAGAAAAACATAGCTCAACCTTCATCACAGTATCTCCAAAAATAAACGAGACAAGGACAAACAAAATGTGTCACATATTCTTGAGGCATATATCTATAACACCTAAAAAGATTTATGTCTCTGCAATTCTTCCATCAAAAGATATATGAGTTGGAAGTTGATGCAAATTTTTCTTGGGTCACTTCAATTGATCGTCAGTGTATATAAAAAACAGCGACCATTGTCAATCAACAAATCAGATCATTTCTCCATGTTTGCTTTGTTCCTCCCTGTCCTCTTATTGGTCAATTTACTATAAATTTGCAAAACAAGTGTCCCTGTTTCCTTCTTCCACTTTGATGTGGAGTTACATGTTACTGTTCGAAGTAATATTAGTTTTTTGTTTTTTATTTAACTTTGAACAGTTTTATCTTAGCAAGGAGATTGCAGGTTACAGTATGAGTGGAAATTCGGTTTGAATTATTTCATGTTATTTCATGTTGTATTTCATTACCTATTATTGCCTACTACCTTATATTAATTATTATTTATTAATACACAAAAGGGTTTATTTTTATTTTATTTTATTGTCAATAAATTTTTAATTTAGGTGAATACGTTTACAAAATATATTAGTAGGTACACTGCACGTCATATAAATGTGGTACACTTTGATTTTATCAATGTAAATCTGGCTCAACTTGTCAAATTTGACATTATAAGATCTGTCACAGATACTTATAACGTCTTATAACATGAACAGGAGACGTAGAAATTCTGACGTCTCTGATTTGATCATAACCTACAAAGCTCTTAAAGTTTGCATCAGTCAAGCTCAGGAAGATCACCATACACAACTAAAAAACCCTGATTTTTGGGTTACAACTGTTGTACGTTGTACTACATTTATATGACGCGCAGTGTACTATCGCGGCCGAAAAAAAGTAATCGATTTTTTATCAAGTAGTATGTTTTTTCGAAAAATTTTTCTTTGTAAATGGGAGTTTTTACATCAGTTATGTCAATTAAATTATTTTGACAAGAAATCATTGGTGGGGTCGTATTTATTAAAAAAAGAACTAATAGGAAATAAGTTGTTAATATTTTTTAATAATAAGAAAACAATTAATTAGTATGGTTTTGAGAGAAGCAGAAAAATGCTACATCATCGCCAAACTTGGAGAAGGGTGGTCTTAACAACGCATAGCAAGTGAAATTAATTGCAGCAAAAGCACGATTCAAAACCAAAACCCACGCACAAATATCGATTGAGATATTTTTTGTGAGGAATTTTTTATGTTTATACTATCTTTTATTGAGCTCTTTGTATTATCTGCATTAAGCTGGTTAAAATAAACATTATTATTATTAAAAACCAAACAAAAAGACAGAAAACCTTCCGCTATTTTCTCTTCTTCTTCATCAAACTTATGACCCCTGGGACGGTAAACTCGCAGTTGACCATTGTAGCAGGACTGAAATTTATAGCACTGGCACAGTTAAATAGACCTTGCTGTCGCAACCGTTTTCTTGCTGTCCTAACAGACGCTGAGAAGTTGGTTTACTCTTTGGCTTCAATAGAATTAGAAAATGGGTTTAAATTCACATAGTTAACCAGGGTATTGTCTTTTTCTAGAGTACTCTTTCCAGAACCCATTGCCCTGCTCAGATCATGAGTTTCTATCCACTTTTTGTTTAGTTTTTGAATCGTGCTTTTGCTGCAATTAATTTCACTTGCTATGCGTTGTTGAGACCACCCTGCTCCAAGTTTGGCGATGATGTAGCCTTTTTCTTCTTCACTCAAAACATGATAAGGCATGATTAAGTAAGTAATAAAAAATATATTTTTGCTTAATATGACAATGACGTTGACACTAATAAAAAAAATATTGAGATTGATGCGACACTGAATAGAACCATAGTTACAACGGGAAAATCAGTCGATTACTTTTTTTCGGCCGCGATAGTACCTACTTGACTACATCTACAAAAGCAATCACAACACATTATCTGTGAAGTAAACTCTTTCGGCACAGATGATTTGTTGGTGCTTTTGATGTATAGAAACGCTCAGACTGAAGTGAATTTGGAGAAAGTAGGTATACCAAATAAAAATTAAAAAATTTATATACTTACATACTTATACGATACAAAAATTTTGTAAAAAACCGGTTAAACCGAAAAAATAACGGTTACCGGAAACGAAAAAATATTAACCGGTTTTAACCGGTAACAGAAGCCGATATTGCACTAACCGGTAATATACCGGTAACCTAACCGAAAATAATGACGGTTTCATGCCCTGACTTTGTTCATTCAAAGAGAGAATATAAACTTAAAAACGGAAGAGTACATTATATATTTTGTGTCTCAATAATTAATAACTATTTTTTATTTATACTTCTCTTGTTTTATCACACTTTAATAGACCTATTTCTAAATAGACTCATTATAAAGTCTTACTTCCTGAAATACTTTGACACGTAGTAATTTCAAATTCTAAAATATAATATTGCTTGTTTCAGCATGTCCTAAGAAAATACATCATTAAATATTACTTAAGCTTTTTTATAATTAAAACCTAACATTATCTTAAGATTAAATAATACTTATATAAATTTGAAATTGTATATTATGAAATGTTTAAGAAAAATGTTTATTTTTGTAAATCTGTAAATTTGTAATTCTCTTAGTGATGTAATATTACATAAGACTATTGAATATTATGTGCTCTGTACTTTGTTCTATGAAAATACACCATGATTAATTATTATATATGTCTCTAATTTTAAATAAAATATGAAATTAAGACTTCTGAACTATTTAATACTATTTTATTGTCCTACAACTTATACTCCATAAAAAACCTAGCCTTTGCCAAAACCAAGGATATTAACTATTAACACAAGAATTATGTCTAAACCAATACAGATTAGAAAAGTTCCCTATTCAGAAAATACATTGGTCAAATGAGGAGTTTGAGATTTCCTACACGTGGTAGGAAGTTTATTCTTCAATATTTACGGTTAAATTAATACATCTTGATTGTAGCAGAAGTAAATCATGGGTTGTGAATGTACTTACATCTGGATTCTAGACTGCAAGATGGGGGTGAACAAGAGGTATCTAACACTTAAGCCCTATTCTTTTCCCATCTAGTGCCAATCCAAGCCACCATCTGAACTTGCCTATTCCATTAAACTTTACCTCTCAAAGGAGTTAAATCCCGAATTTTGGTAGTCGGCGTCAAAAAATTATTATATGTGATTATTTAAATTACAACGGAATTAAAATCTACATGTATCAGTGTTTTTTTGCACAATACCAACAAATATAAAGGAATAATGATTTGTAGAATTTTCTTGTTTATTACGAGTATTTTGAGTTCTTGAGGGTTCTTTTGAAGCGAAGGACAAATGCTTTTATTTATCCGTCAACCAAGTTCTTTTTAGTCGTCATTTTAGTAAGTTTCTTGAGTAAATCAGTTGAATTTACTCTCTAGGCATATCCAAGATATCTTTTAAATACCTATGTGACAGTGGCAAACGGCCACATAGTAATCTTCCCTGACCTACCTAATGATCACAGTTTGGCCACAGAAAATGTTTACTCTTCTACGCGAAAGAGATTGGTTAAACCAGCGACTCAATAATACAAGACTGGAGATCGCCTATGTATCCACTGCATTTGTTTGGCCTGAATAATATTACCCAGTTGATGCCCAATTGCCACACAGCGGTTGCGCAGTTACTTTCGTTTTGTTTATTCTACACGGTTGTGCGACGCTATTTTAAAGTCTTGTTCGATTGTTTGACGTAATGTCAGAGGACATTACGTCAAAGGCGTAGAGGTTATTTCCCAGTTTTAAACTGGTTAATTTGAATATTTTTTAGATAATTCAACTTTTTGGATAGGAATCTCAAGAAATGTGGTAATAAATCCCAAAAAAGAAAAGGAAGAGAAAGAATATATTTTCAGGTCAGAACCATTATCTCATTCACGTTCTTCTACAGTATCTGTTGAATCGCCATCAAAATCTACTATAACAGCAGATTCTCCGGCGGTAGAGCATGAAAAAGAAAAACTAAGTACAGCAAAGCTCACAAATAAAATTGTCATTTGTTTTATTTTGTGTGCTACTACATAATTAGAAATAGATTTACACTGGCGGCGCGTAATTAGAGCATTAAATTGCCCTATTTTTTTAATGTTTATGGCATAATTAAACAAAAAGATATTTTAAAAATTTTATTTCAAATATTATGATTGATAATTAAGATGGCTCCGGAGGCAGTAAGGAATTGCAAATCACTCTGAAATTATAAATTATTTCGAAATTTAGTTTTTGCTACAGTATTTCTAAAAACTGTCAGTTAACCAAATCAGATTATATATAATTATATATAATATAAATATAATTAACACAACTTAAAATTATTTATATGCTTTTTATGTACTTACATGTGAAAACTACGATTTGACGTTGACATAAAAGTTTTTTTACAATACAAACACTGTTTAACCATATTTATAATGTTTTTAAACACAAAGCAGATAATTAACAACACAAAGCAGATAATTAACCAGATAAATAGAATTAACACGAAAATAGATAGAAAAGCGCGCTGACACATAAATCAAACAAGACTTCAAAATAGCGCGCAAAGCCGTGTAGAATAACAAAACGAAAGTAACTGTGCAACCGCTCTGTGGCAATTGTGGCATCAACTGGGTGATATTGTTCAGGCCAATCGAATTCAGCTTATCGCCAGTCTCCTCTTTATAAGTCGCTGGGTTAAACATTGTCGTAAGTTTCTGAATTTTGTAACTAGTTAGAAAATAATTCCGTCCAGGGTTTTTGGCCACCTAGTGAAAATTTCTTAAGATGCCCTGGGCATATCTGTTGTTGGTACATACTGAACCGATTATCTGGTTATTTAAATCTCAGTAATATGGTTAATTACTTTGTGACTAAAAACTATATTGCAAATTTTATTCAGTTTCTTTGCTAAAAAAGACGAACAAAACACACGGTGCGACAGGTGGTGTGATCATATATTTCCTATATAATAATAATAATAATAATAATAATAAATCGTCTTTATTACATATAAGAGAATTTACAAAATAAAGAGAAATAAACAATCAGAGAAAAAAAAAAGAAACAGAAAAGGTAAATGTCCCAACTTGACGAAGTCTAGCAAAGATGCTACTCATACTCAACCAAAACTGAGACATATTAACTTATCTTGAAAAATACATCGAAAAATTTTCTTACTAGGAAAGAACATTAAAAGTAGACAAAAGAAAAAATTCAAAAATTCATAATTTATCTATTATAGGCATATAGGCATAAAAGGTACAGCGCAAAACATACCAAAAAAATACCAATACTAATACTATTGCTTTAAACGTAAAAATTCTGTGTGTTTATATTTAAATTTATTTATATTAAAAACTTTGAATTGTTCAGGTAACGAATTATAACTACAAATAGCATTAAATATAAAACTTCTTTTGAACATGCTAGTATGGTGCTGGGGAATGACAAATTTATTTTTAAACCTGGTATTCCTATTGTGAATACCTGCATGCACAGTAAATTTATTTCTTAATGTAGAAGAGGAGTTGGTACTTAAAATTTTGTGAACAAAATTACACAGATGATGCTCCCGTCGACTGTTCATATTTAGCCAATTAACATCTTTAATCTTGTGCGATATGTGATCAAATTTTCTTAAGCCGAATATCATTCAACAGCAAGAATTTTGAACTTTTTGTGACCTATTTTTATCAAATTGATCAATACAGAAGCCATAAATGAAATCACAATAATTAAAACGTGATAACACGAGAGAATCACATAACATTATCCTCAATTTATAATCTAAAAGATGACGATTTGAATATATTAACTTCAACGATGAAAATGACCTTTGCATGAGTTTTTTTATATGTGTTTTGAAACGAAAATTAGTATCAAGGTTTACACCTAAACAGTTTGCTTCCTTAACAATTGGGAGAACAATATACCATCAATGTTAAAATGAAAATTATCCATTATATAATTTACTTTATTCTTACTACCAAACAACATAATTTTAGACTTACTGGAATTAAGTTTCAAGTCATGTTCAATAGATAAACTTCTAATCCCAGTAAGTTCAGAATTGACATCTAAAACAGATTAATCACTATTTTCAACAGGAAAATTACAAGACAGTATCATCTGCATATGCTTGGACTTTACAGTCAGATATTGAATTAATTAGCTCGGTTGTATATATTATAAATAACAGAGGTCCTAAAATTGATCCTTGAGGTACACCAGACATGATATTAAGATTTGTCGAGGATATATTATTCACAACAATTTTCTGTGATCTATCACTTAAATATGACGTAATTAGGGAAACCGCAGATGGCAAAAAACCGTAAAATTTTAATTTAGCACAAATAAGTTTATGATTAATCGTGTCAAAAGCTTTTGAAAAGTCTAGTAAAACCAAAACACTAACCAAACCTTTGTCAAGAGCAGACAATATCTCATCAGTAACAACAGCTAAAGCTGACGCAGTACAGAACCCCTTTCTGAAGCCACATTGTGAGTCAGAAAGTATTTTGTATGAAACAGTATATTCATAAATCTGATTGTGTAGAATCCTTTCAAAATTTTAGAGATTGCAGGTAAAATACTAATAATTCTTAAATCTGAAAAAGTTGTAGGATCTTTGATTTTGGCTAAAGGCTTACCAATTGCAACTTTCCATAAATGTGGAAAGTAATTTTGTTCAATACAGCAATAATATGAGTAATGAATTGGTCAATAAAGGGACTGCAATATTTGAGCATAACAGAGGATATACCATCTACACCATAAGCTTCAGTTGTAATATTAAGTAGACATTTATTTACCTCATCAACCGTTGTATGTTTAAATTGAAAAGAAACATTTGGATCTTTGAAATTATTATTATAATATTCAATTTGTTCATCACAATTGTTCGAAACATTTTGAAAGAAAGATGTAAAGTAATTATTAATATCATTAGGATCAGCTAATTCTTCAGGCAAGACTGTATCATTATTAGATCGTATATTAAGTGATTTCAAAGCAGACCAGGTATTGCGAGTATTATTTTGATGAAAAACCGAGTTTAAATAACCTCTCTTCTCTGCTCTCACCATAGACACAGAGTAATTACGTAAATTTTTATACCTAGTTTTGTCAATATCTGCTCTAGTATGTTTATATTTTTGAAGTGCTCTATCTCTTTCTTTCAAAATTAGTTTTAAATTTGAAGTTAGCCAAGGGGCCCTCGGCTTGGTAACCCTAACATTCTTAATCGGGGCATGAATATCAAACAATGTGATGATAAATTCATTGAATAGAGAAATTTTGTTATCAATATTATTCTCGTAGATTATATAAAACCATGGTAAATTATACAGGTCATTCAAAAAATCATTTAACACAAAGTCTTTAAAACAACGAAAAGTAATAAATTTGGGTTTCATTTTACATTTCAGGGTTTTTATATCACAAAAAACCATTTTGTGATCAGAAATTCCATCCGCGAGAATTGTACCTGAGCTAATTACCAATTCTGCATTACTTATAAAAATTGGATCAATCAAAGTACTAGAGGTGTCAGTTACTCTTGTGGGTTCGTTTATTAATTGAATAAAATTATACGATTGGAAACAGTCTTCTATAGAATTATTCATGTTAAAAAAATTTACATTAAAGTCACCAAGACAAATAATTATATCAAAAGAAGGATCAGATAGTGGATAAGATTTCATCAAAATTATTTAACAAATTATTAAAATTAGTGTTTGGTGGTCTATAGACTGCACATATTGCAAGTGTTGTAGAAGGCAAATTTATTTTAATTACAATATATTCAAAATCATCTCTTACCTCAAAATCAAACAATAATAATTGACAATTCAAGCACAATTTAACATAAGCACCAACTCCACCCCCCCTCGTTGCTCTATCTTTTCTAAAAAAGCGATAACCTGGAATTGTAACTGTCATATTTAATTTTAATAGAAGCAAATTCATAGGATGTACTGTAAAATTCTAACCTAGGTCTGATAATTTTTAATAATAGTTAAGTGAAACGGCTCAAGATCACTGATATCTCTAATCATAAAGGTTTTAGGTAGAGTCAAAATATAGGGAACTACCCTGCACACCCGTTTCTGCCATTAGCCAGTATCAAGATTATGATTCAAGGTAACTAATCTACCATCTAAATATTATCCCTGCCTATCTGTACATGTACCTCTACATTTAATTTTGTCAGGGTTAACCTTAGACTAGCTAAGCGGATAACCAATTTAACCAGAAAAAAAATTGAGTTTTGATTAAATTTTCTATTCAAATCATAACTGAATTCAAACCTCAAACTGTAATAATCAGTACGTATATTAATAAATGTTAACTGTTTAATTTAGATAATACTGCGGATTTTACTGCTACTCGTCATAAATTATACTAATTTAAAAAAATATATTTTCCGCAAATGACATGCATTCACAAATCAGGGCATTTTAAAATTTGATTTCTATGATTCTCATGAAATTATGGGGTTATATTTTAAATAAAAACACAAAAAATTATAATCTTTTATTTTTACAGAACTTCTGGCATATTATATAAACAGTACAAACTTTTAAATCTACTATTCCATAACATACAATAACAAATAGAACATATCTATTTAACTTGACTTGTCCTTAATTGGCATGAAGTACATGATAAAACGTCCTAAAATAGCTATATTTGCACAAAAAAAAGACACGCTTTGAATCCAAATAAACAAGAACGTATTTTGTCCATGAAACTCCAACAAATATGCAGGTAATAGCCACGCAGCTTGAGCTGCAAACCATATTATTAATAAAATAATTGCTGTTCTACCTGGCATTTTTATTTGCCACGCACATAGTGGTAAAATAGCCATAATCCAAACAAAGTACTGCGATGTTAAAACAGAATTATAAATAACCATTACAATAGTTTGGATAAGGATAGAGAAATTGAGAGAAAATTTGTTTAAACCATATCGAATGGAAAAAACTAAAAGGAGTACTAATTGTGGTAGTATTATTAATACTTTTTGCCAAATACCAATATTTTTTACCCAAGCAGTAAGATATTGTAAGTAAAAATACATGGAGAAATTATGTCTTGTGTCTTTTCGAATCAAGTGATAAATATACGTTTCATATAAAAATGTATATCCATATAATTTATAGAAAATCCAGGTCAAGCCAAAAAGTGATAGAAGACAACCTGATATCAACCTAATTTGATCTAAATTTGGTATTGCATATAGTAAATATTCTTTCTTGAATATTGATTTTGCCTCCTTTTTTTTAATTGAATCTCTGTAAGTTAGTACTTTATGAGAACTTGCAGAATTCTGAGCAATAATGGTTTTATCAGCATGTTTCAAATGTTTTATGTTTGGAACAATTTCAATTGCATTCAAATTATCACTTTTTTTTCTACGATCTTCAGTGGTATAAAAAGCGAATTTACTTAAATACATATAAAATGTTAAACTATATATTATGGGATATAACCTAAAATGGACTGATATACCATGAATTAATCCCGCAATAAAATACAGACGTTTACACTGAAGAATGTATAACGTTAACAAAACAAAAAAGCTAGATAATGAATCACAATTACCTCTAGTGCCAATCGCAATTGTTAAAGGGTTATATAACCACAATAACATACTTACATCAACATTTATGTCTACATCGTTCTTGGATATCCATTCGATTTTTGTAAAATTTAAAATCGAATGTTTCGATTGCCCTGGTTTTTTACGATTTCTAAGACTAATAGTTTTATTTGTTTGAGAGTTCCGAACATCTATAGTTGTTTTGATATAACAATCGTATTCTTTTAAAGTATGTTTGACAATCAATCGTATTAAAATAGCCACTATAATATCTACCAGTGAGAATAAAATTTTCCCAAAACTATGGTGAAAGGTAATATTAGGTATAAGACCTATTGCTACAATTGGGCTATAACGATAAGTGTGTCTATCATAAGGAGAATTACCATCTAAAACATGTCGTGACGCATCTGTAAAAACTTTATAATCAACATCAGTATATTTAACTTCCGATAATTGATCATGATGAATACCATATATTATTAAAGCAAATCTGATAAACAAAGAAAAAACTAAATGTAACTTATAATCAGCGTTTACGAACTTGTAACAGACTGAATACATTTTCAAACACTCCAACTAAATTCTGGTTTTCAACGAACTAGCAGTTTTCTGTAAACAAGTTTTGAACTGTCCAAATTCCTCGTTGCAATCATTTAAGTTTACGTGGTCCTTTTTTAAAACACATGTTGCATAATTTGTTGCTTCCTTACTACACTTTGCTAGAATTATAGGATACTGTTTACAACGCTGCTTTGCTTTTTGGACTGATTCCATAGCTTAATTTTTACTAAATTTGGATTTATGATTTCTACGTATTTCTTCAATGTCAATTACTTCTTTACTAAAAAATACATCATATATGGGTCTTGAGAAAAAAATTAACAAAGCAACCGTTGTAGTGACTCCTGTGAAAGCACGGGGGTACCTATAGATAAACCCTCGGTCTTTGGCAACTCTTTTTT
Source organism: Rhagium mordax (assembly GCA_963680705.1). Taxonomy (NCBI): domain Eukaryota; kingdom Metazoa; phylum Arthropoda; class Insecta; order Coleoptera; family Cerambycidae; genus Rhagium; species Rhagium mordax. Next base: position 91,226,700 of record OY796656.1, on the reverse strand, counting down.
GATTCATATCAAAACTACTTTGCGTTTTTTTCTTTGGGTTTTTCACTAATGTCTATTCCTCCACAAACAAAACTTTTATCCTTCCAAATTCTGCAACACTCTCGCATTTGCTCTATAACGTCCTTGCAGGCTCGTTCTTGGAAATTATGTTCTTAAATTAGAAAATAATTATATAATTCATTTCCATAAAAATGGGTATTTAGGTTATGTTTTACCTTTTAAGCAAGTTTGTATTTTACATGAAAATATTTTGCAAGGGTCTTGAGCCGGCATTAAATATATAAAGATAAAGCCTCTTCGACATTGGGACAACTTGCCCTAAAAAAATAATATTTTGTGCACAAATATCTAAATGTTTTGCGATCTAAACGTTATTACAATCACACATAACGACATAACATATCGCTCCGGTCATATCCACGATCACATAATCATAGCATGCACATAATTCACATATCACAATTATCACATCACGCGCCACAGAATAAACTCTCATTCCATCACATAAAATTTATCTGCAATCACAGAACACAGAATAGAAAATAGATACTGCTGTGAAGTTAGCTAGCAATGCCACGGAATAAGTGTTGATACATAAGGAAATTTGTTTAAAATATTTTTAAAAATATTAAAATATAGCGTCTCAGCAACGCAGTTTTGAACTTCCACCTAGGAAAATAAGCCAAAATAGGGCGAGTTGCTTTATTCACCGGTGGATCCATCAGATGTGTTTTATCTCGTTCTATCTCCGAGGTTAGAACGAGATAAAACACGTCTGGTGGATCAACCGGTGAATAAAGCAACTCGCCCATAATTATTTTCTCGAAAAGTCCCATTTGTCAGTTAAAAATGTTATGAATTCGTAATCGTCCATACATCATACATCGTACCCTACACAGCAAGGTGAAAATTCTCATCAGCCATAATTAAGGGCGCTACACAAGATTACTTCGCTATGTGCAAGGGTTCTAGTAGCGCCACTCGTGGTCAATTTTTTAATATTTGTACCCCTAATTTGTCAATGTCACTACATGATTGTCAGTGTCACGACATGACAGAATAACATAAAATAATGACCAGTATAATTTTGCGTACCAAATTTAAACAAATTACGCATTCCAATAAATTTACCAGAGGTGAGAGGTGTATTAGAGAAAGGAAGGAAATTGGCATTTTGTCACGTGAAACATGTAGAAGCATATGTTGATATCAGCTGCAATAATAAAACTACAGCAAAGTGCATTCGACAAACGGCTGTAACAGATACGCTTTAAACTTAATTTAGAGGTAAATATACATGATATTACTTGCCTCTTTTCAAAGCTTTGATCCACTTCGCGCGTTATTCAAGGTTGTGTTTCCGCGCAGGAAATCTGTAAAACTTTATTTTATGGAAAGTGTCACTAACACGACAGCCTAGAACACAACATTTGTTTGCAAGTAGCTTAATTTTTCCCATTTTTCATTTATAACTGAAAAGCACTATTAAATTACGACTCTTCTCGTTCAAACAACAATTTTTATTACTTGATGACAATCTTGACATTCTTGACAGCACGAGCACAAAACATAACCATACCTTGACAGACGGGAAAATTAGGGGTTCAAAATTTACAATTATGGCCACCGCAAACGCTCGCGTCGGATTTAGTAATAACTCCGCCCCCTTGCACATAGTCAATAGGTGGCCTGATAACTTTGGAACAATAAAAAGTGCAGCAGGAACGCGTCACTCGGAGGAATTAAAGAAGCGGAAGTCGCGCAATATTCAGTATTTCTACATAATTTATGCAGAATAAACTTACAGGGTGTTAAGAAAAAGTAGGTCAAGCCGGTAACCACAGATTCTTTGGATGAAAATATTTTGGCGCTTAGTTTTCCTTATACAAATTTAAATTTTAAAAATTATTTTAATTAATAACTCAGTTATTTTTTAAGATTTTTTCCTGAAATTTTGCACAGACTTTTATCTTACGCAGATGCACTTTTTGTGTAATTTTAGTAAAAATAAGTCATAGCTCAAACGTGGAAAAGGGGGGTTGTGGAACCCATTAACCTCCCCAACTTTTCATGCGTACACCTATGGTCTCTAAATATTTATTTTTGGATTAAAAACTTAATATTTCTCTAACTTTTCTTACACTCATAAAATTTTAATTTAGAACGAGGTTAATGGGTACCACAACTCCCTTTTCCCCGTTTGCAAATTTCATGTAAAAATTTTAAAAAATAACTGAGTTATTAATAAAAATAATTTTTAAAATTTAAACTTTAACACCCTGTATAGGGAAAACTACGCGCCAAAATAAAAAATCACACTAAAAAAGTCGTATTATTTTCGTCCAAGGAATCTGTGGTTAACGGCTTGATATATTTGAAAACATAAACCAAATTTTACATCAGATCACATTTTTTGAACGCTTATCGCTTGTTTCATTGTAAATAATTGAATGTTCTCAAATCCGATTTATGGCTTTGGGAAAATAGGTAATTCCGAAAGACGGATTTATCAGCGCTTGGGGGTGTCCGTATTTCCAACTCATATGAATACATTTCCATTGAGAGGGTGGTGGGATAGCGATAAGGAACTAAATTGGTAAATTGCCGTGTAGTCCATCGTCCATCCGTTAGCTTAATAATTGGTCTTCATTAACATTTATTATTTGACAATGTGGGAATAAAGGGCGGAATTAAAATGAAAAAAAAAAGAGGTAATATAGGACCTAGACTACCTCTGGTGGTACTAATTGCCCAAATACCTGGTAATTAGGTAATTAGTAATTAGGAAACTGACGTGGTTGTTATAAACTTTGATCAGTATTAACAAAGATTATTGTATAGACGAGATAGCCAGACATATTTTATAGTCTATATTCCATATTTAATTGCATTATTAACTGCGGTTCCATATAGTTCCGAAAAAAATTACTCTTTGTTTACTTGGTGGATTAAGATTAAAATGAATTATTATGTTCTGTAGACTGGTGGTCCTCTTATTGGGTCGTCTCAAGAAACTCTCTTGTCATGTTTAGTTTAGATCATGTTTATATAGCCCTTTTTTGATAGGCTGTATTGATCCGTAGATTGTAGATCTACCATTTCTTAAAATGACTTTATTCGAACACCCTGTATTGATCCGTAGATTGTAGATCTACCATTTCTTAAATTTGAGACTACAACTCTTTTATGATTCAAAATGCGAATTACTTTTCTCTTTAACGAAGTAAATTAATCCAAATGCCCACATATCGCCATATTACCAATCATTCGATTCGAAACGGCCTAACAAACAATTTCTACTTAACCTCAAATTAACTTGACATAAGCAACCAAAACAAATAAAATGGTGAGAAAACGTTCTCGAAAACAATATGATAGCGATGAAAACGACAGTGATAGTGATTTCGCACTTGACGATCCACCATATGAGCCGGCTCCAAAAAAATATAGTTTGAGACAAAGAAAGCGTCCCCTCTTTACAGAAGATTTTGATTATGATGAGGATGGTGAAGAAATTGAACCACCTAAAGCTGCTTCTGATGATGAAGATTTTGAGGTAGAAAAAGAATTAGAACTAGGGGAAGCTCCTGGTACTGAATATGTTGATAAAACTACATATATTAACCATTACGAGCCGGAAACTGATGATATGCCTGAAGATGCCGATGGACTTATAGATTTTGAGGATATGATTAGAGCAGATATTGTAGTTAACAAAAACAGGATTGATTATGATAATATTATTCAAAAAACTGAAATCAAAGTGCAGCCTGTTCAGGAAGCGCCACCAGTAAAATCTAAGAGAGGACGAAAACCCAAAATTAGACCTGCAGGCGAAATTGATAGTAGTATATTGGAACCAGAAACAGAGGTACAAGAGGCAGAAGAAGAGGATAAAAATGATAAAGATTACAATCCTGATGATGATGTTTTGGATGAGGAGCCTGTAGATTACAAAGGAACAGAAATAAAAGAAAGTCAAGAAAAATGTAATATTGAAAATGAGAGCTTGCCTAGTAATGAAGATAAGACATTAGACAGTACGAAATTACAAGAAAAGGAAACTACCACAATTCAGCAGGAAACCGAAATAAGCGAACCTGATAATATTTCTGAGGAAAGCATTACTCCACAAGAGATATCACAGAAGTCTGTCATAAAACTTAATGACAGTTTTGTAAAGGATTTGACACAGACTAATGGTAATGCATCTCCAAATAATCTCAAAAAACCTGAAGAAGAGTTACTGGAAATAACGAAACAAGAAACTACAGAAAATGATGATGATGTTGTTCTTGTAGAGGATGAGAAGAAATGTGAAGTTATCGTTTTAGATGACTAACAAATCAGTTTTCTCAGAGAGTTTCCTTTTTGTTGTACATGTTCTGGATAGTTTTATAGACTGATTGTTTTACTTTCGGAAAGTAATATACATGCTGAGATTGTTCATAGATTTTCAATTACTACATATTGGTTTGTGATAAATAAAATTATTTAATAAGTAATGAATAATGCTAATTGGTAACAAGATTTAAGAAAATTGATATAATTGCATCGGAAGTATAAGGTACAAGAGTCCTTTTGTTAAATTATCAGTCGTTACTTGTTATTGACCTTAAATTGCAAATACAATCCATTGCGTCATATTTATTACTAAGGTAAGGAATGACTTTTGTTGCACTATATTATTTGATGATTGTTGACTATCTCTATAAAAATGGAACAAAAAACTATTTTATTTAATGAGCTGAATTCTGGATATGAGGGTAATAAATCAATTTTATTTTAAATCACTTGTACGTACATTTGTGAAAATATATGCCTGTAGCACAAACTATGTAAATGTGAACATGAAAGGAAATGAAGATAACACACTTGTGACTTGTTGAATGTAGGACGTGTGCGTGTATTACATATTTTCATCGCAGGCGCTATCAAATCGGAGTTGTTTCTGTTGCCTAAATGTTCAAAATGAGTGAATGAAATACGAGGGGGCCAGGTAATCTTTCTTCGTTAGTAGATAATATGCAAAAATAAATACGTCCTAATACTTGCTTCCCTTGGGTATTTTCTCAGAATTTTAGTAACATTAATAGATATAGTGAAAAAACTTTTTTAATGATCAAGAAAAATGTTTTAATTTACCGTTGCTGTAACAGGTTAAAATGAAATAAAATTGAAAAATATATACAGGGTGTTCCAGTTTTTTGTAGCAGGACTTTAACAGTCGATAGACAATTGAAAATTATTAAAAAAAGTTCCTATAAACATAGGTTGAAAAATGCTTAGTTTTCGAGATACAGGGTGTTAAAGTTTGAAAATAAATACGGATTTATATTAATATTTCCAGAATGCTAAGAAGTATCGAATCCAAACTTGCCAATTCTTTACATATAATTTAGAGGCCTATTTTAGAATAACAAACTACTACTTTACTTAACCATGGGCGTAGATATATGGATTTACTAAGGCTCTTTTTTACAAAAAAGTAGTACGCCACTGTTATTTTCCCATGTTTTTAGTTTAATTCAATAAAGCAAGAAAAAACAAAAATTTAATGTCTCTTGGCACTTTTTGATATGACAAGCCGTTTTCCAGAAAATTTACATTTAATCATTTGATGCACGCATCTGGACGAATTTTAGACAAACTTGAAGTCGCTCAGAATTTCACCAAATTTGATGGTACGAAAAGTCTTTTAAAAAGAAAGAATGAAACATCGTTAATGATGCTTGTAATGAAGTAAGACACTTTTATATGTTGCTAGCTTTTGTGTTTGTGTTTCTAATAATTTATTTTAGTTCGACCGTTGCGTTTTAACACATTTGTGTTATAAAAATTTTGATTTACATGATAATAAACTTTTACAATAAATATTTTAAATGTTTCATTCTTTATTTTTAAGAGACTTTTCGCACCATCAAATTTGGTGAAATTCTGAGCGACTTCAAGTTTGTCTAAAATTCGTCCAGATGCGTGCGTCAAATGATTAAATGTAAATTTTCTGGAAAACGGTTTGTCATATCAAAAAGTGCCAAGAGACATTATATTTTTGTTTTTTCTTGCTTTATTGAATTAAATGGAAAACATGGGAAAATATCAGTGGCGTACTACTTTTTTGTAAAAAAGAGCCTTAGTAAATCCATATATCTACGCCCATGGTTAAGTAAAGTAGTAGTTTGTTATTCTAAAATAGGCCTCTAATTTATATGTAAAGAATTGGCAAGTTTGGATTCGATACTTCTTAGCATTCTGGAAATATTAATATAAATCCGTATTTATTTTCAAACTTTAACACCCTGTATCTCGAAAACTAAGCATTTTTCAACCTATGTTTATAGGAACTTTTTTTAATAATTTTCAATTGTCTATCGACTGTTAAAGTCCTGCTACAAAAAACTGGAACACCCTGTATACATTTACGAATAGAAATTTCCTATAAACACTAACATGGGAAATCTGAGGGTGGTGTAGAGCTCATTAAAATAACCCCTCGAATAACCCCATAAATTAAGAAAGTTAAAATTTTCTCTTATGATGAAGTCCAAATGAGTTATTTCCCCTTAAATTTAAAGAGATGAAAATTGTTCTTTTTAATATAATACCTATTTGTACTTTTTTAGCAATACTTATGATAAATTTTAATGTTTAATGCGTGAAGGTCCACAACAGAATTGTTTTAAAAACATGGTAGCTCGAATAAATTACCAATAACCGAAAAATTGTGAGGGAGGTAGATTTTTTAGAAAAATTTATTTCTATTTGATATTGAGAAAATTATCTACTTCCGAGAAAAACTGATTTGACTAATAGTAAGTAAAATTTTCGTTTTTACGGTACGAATCATGACACATGCTAAATTTAATTTATGCAGTTAATAATAAAGTAACACAAAGTAAAAATTAACCCATAGAATTTATTTTACCTGTTACAAATCAAGTTCCTTTTTTTTTCAGAAATGTTTCATTTTATTGAAATCAAATAATACATGTTCTAAAAATGTTTGGGGGCGTTAAAAATGTACCTACCTCAAATTTAAGTGATTTATCTCTTTTAAAGCATTTGTAGTTTGTAGGCTTATCTGTAGATCATCTCCAACTTTACAGAAATTTCAGTAGGAAAATATTTAAGGAATTTATATAGAAGAGTATAAATAAGTCTCTTCAGAAATTTAGACGGATTTATCAGCCCATATTTTAAAAACAAATATGGTAATTTTGTAGCAGATAAAAATTTGCTACTTAATCACTTTTACCATGTGTGATTTTTTTGTATATTCTTTTATTTAGAATGTTACTATCTGGAGTTATGGACGGGTAGTAAATGGGAGGTCTTAGGTCCTAGTATAGAGTATAGCACCTGATTAATGATTTGTAACAGATAAATTTTAAGAGGCTATATCTCTTCCGCATCTTATGTATAGCTACGTCTAAATTAAATGTCCGATCTATACATTTATAAAAAATGTATTTCCTGGATATAATTTACATACAAACAATATCAATATTTGCATAGGTAAACACAAAACAAGGGACCTCTGGATTGATTGCCTATTCACTCATCTGTTTAAATTGTATCCTTGAACCTACATCACAAATATCCCAATATCTAAACGGACATTTAACGTAGACGTAGCTGTACCTAGGCATTAATTATTAATTCATTAATTTTTATGATATTTAATTCAAAACTGAATGTCATGAATATAAAAAACTTATCGACTTATAGTATTTTAAATATTTCAAGTTGTCTAGGTTAGAAAACCTTTGAGTCGAGGGCTTTATTACAGTATACAGATTCGAAAATTATTTGTTTTCGGTCTGCAATTTTTGCTAATAAGTACAAGCGAGCACGAACTATATGGACTATACTCTTTTAACATCCTATATATCCTGGCTTCCCGCCTTTGCATCATTGATGGATCATGGATCTACCACCATTCTTGCATGGTTATCAAAAGAGTGTAGTCTATGTAGCTCGTGCTCACTTGCATTTATTAGTAAAAATTGCAGATCAAAAACAGACAATTTCCGAATCTGTATATGAAAATGTTAATGCAAATCGACAGAGTTTTTGAAAGTTTTATACAGCATACTTTTTATACATAAAATATTTTACAAAATAATTCCAAAATATATTTGCGAGTATATTTGTCATTCAAGGCAGAACAAATCTACAATCTACATAAGAAATACCTGCATTGTTTTGTTCAAATTGGGCAGCTGATGTAGTGTGATGTGCATACTTTTACCTTTGTTCCTTTTTTAAATAAAAATTGTACTTGCTTGCTTTTTCTAGGATATGAATATTCTGAGGTGTTAGAGTAGACAGTTTGGCAAAAATTCCTCTATTTTAGTTCAAGCAAATGTTGCCTTTATAACTTATAAAATATATTAATCTAGTCCAGCCTTTATTTTCAAGTCTACTATTTGTATGATTTTTAATTACGAATGTGTCAGATAAAATGAAATTATATGATTTATATGTGTACAAAATATTTGAAAAGCTAACGTATAGACTAATGTTCAGTCAAAGTTATCTAACTCATACATTGATTATTATGAAAAGTATACACAGTAGAGTACATAGTATTTATTAGAATAAGACTGTTTTAAAATCTGTAGATGATATAAAATTTTTAGAAAACGTCAACCTTATTTCTTTTTTGACTACATTTTTCTAAATTTTAGCCTCACAATACTATCTTCATAATTTTTTTGTTTGAGATTTGCTAATGAGAATGCCTACTCAGGAAATGAAAAAGTTTCCGATTGTAAGATAATTAATTTCCATAATCAATTAATTGTCTACAGAGAAATTAGACTTTACCAAGTCCAGGTACCTACCTAATTATAGTTAAAATTTACAAATAATTTTATTCTTATAGAGATTCATATTGATTTGACACGTTTATATAAATTAATACCTACCTACCAACACTTCTGTTTTTTGACAAAAAAATACTCGTATAATTGATAGAAAAAACATTCTAATATCAAACTATATTTTATTTGCAGTATTCCAGTTTCTTTAAATTATTATACGAGTACTTTAGTCTAAATTTGATTAGCTCCATTTTTAGCTAACTATAATAATATAACGTCAAAATTAAATTAGGTATTATAATTACTGGAAGTTTAGCATATTCATTACTTATTTTTTATTAGAAATTGTACGAAAATTGTATTTTGTAAATTGTAATGTATATTTAACTATAAATTAATTATAAATGTATTCTTTTTAATAAAACCAGATTTTTATTATTTTGTAAAAACTAAATAATATTAAAATGTAAAATCTCATTGTTTCGTTCTTATTTTCAATTATGTGGAAGCAGGGGCGGTTTTACCAAATAGGCACACTGATGGGCGGAGTGCCCAAGGCGGCAAACTATCAAGAGCGACAAAATTTGTTTGCTTCAACAGAGACAAGCTTCAAGCAGGGACGGGAAAGTGACACAAAAATTGCGTTTCCTTTTCTTTGATTGCAGTTATAATTTAAATTTAAAGCAATAAATACTAAAAATACAATGACTAATGAGAGAAAATAATTTGTAGTAAATGTAGTATTTTTTTATTTTATTGGCAATGTAGTAAATTACATTTACCTACGATCACTAACGTAAATAGCGGAAAACGCACTCTTCGCCACCTATGCGTAAATTGAACCTTACACCCGCACACTGTAAACAAATCGCATGCTCAGGCTGAGGTGTGTTGTAATGTGACCACGTGACCAACATAACACAACACTTGTAGTTCATATTTCTGACGACAGGCTAAAATCATTCAAAATGGCAGGTGAAAACTTAATTTTCTAACGCTGTCAAAACTGACATAAGCGATAAAATTGTGTTTTAATTTCAATAAATACGATCGTAGGTAAAGCCTATAGTACATAATTCGAGTTGTAAAGCAATTACGCACTCATGGAATTGCCGCACTCGTCGCTACGCGGCGTCGTGCACAATTTTTCCATTCGTGCGTAATATGCTATTTACAACTCTCATTTTACGTAATATACTATTACTACGGTAGTAAATTATGTATAATTTAGCACCTTCCCAACCCTGACCTGACCGTATGTCACTACACCAAGGCACAGGATTGTTTGTTTACAATCCTTGTGTCACCACCAACGTCACGTTGCCGTAGGGTTAAAAATTCCCACTTTTATATTTGCGACATTTGCGTTAATGCCAGTTAATGCCACAAACCAACCTTGGCTTGTTATTGCCCAGAACAAATCTTTGTTCTGGGGTTATTGGGTTGGCGGTTGGCGTTTGTCCTGTAAGATAACGTAGTGCAGTGGTAGTTGTAACGAATTTTTTTGGTGTACAATTGTACAAACAAATTATAATTAAATGTTCTTACGTTTGTAGTACTGTAACACTGAGTGCAAATCTTCGACGACCTTCGACCGTGTAAATAAACAAATATTTGTAAATTTGACAGATGAATACAAATAAATATATATTAAAAATATAAAAATATTTATTTGAGGGTTTGAGAATACCTACCTAATTATATTTTTTTTAATTAACAAAACCAAAATTGATCAAATAATATAATTAAAACAATGGAAGTAGAACAAAAATATGTGAATGTGAGTAGTAAGCTTACTATGTTAAATTTGCTCTTAAAAACCATATTATATTACTAATAATAGTAATAATACTAAATAACTTTTAATGTTTTAGGAAGCTTATAAGTGTACCATGTGCAAAAAACAATTTAAATTTCATGCGAGATATAAAAAACACCTAGAGACTAATCATAACCTGTCCTGTGATCAATGCAACTTACATTTCAAAACTTTTCATCAGAAAAAACGACATGATCGATCTAATCATCCCACGAATTTCTCAACACATGTGAGTACCTAATAATAATTATCCATTTTATTTTTTTTTTCAAATTCCATATTTTAGATGAAGGAAAAAAAATGTAGAGTTTGTCCAGACTTGTCCTTTAAAACAGAAGAAGAATATTTATTACACGTTCGAGATATTCACAAGGGAAAATTTATTGATTGTTATATGTGTAATGTTTGTGGGAAAACTTTTAAAACCAGGAGTGAACTTAATCAACATATTAATTCAAAATGTGGAACCGAAAAACAATTTATTTGTAAAGTAATATTTGGAAGTCTATTGTATATAGATAATAATAATGAAATTTATTGGTCACATCAAATTAAATAGTATAAAACCTAAATGTTTTATGTAATCTCCTATTTTCTCTTAGGTGTGTGGACAGAAACTAATGTCTCCGGGCTCTCTTTATAATCATATGAGACGACATAACGATAAAGCAAGTTTTATGTGCCGATATTGTGCAAAATTATTCCTTACTGCTGGACAGTTAAAGGTTCACGAGAGAATTCATACTCAACAGAAAGATTTTGTGTGTAATGTAAGTATGGTTAGATAGTTTATTCAAGTTTAACAATTACAAATAGAATTATAATTATCAATACTTATGTCAATTAATTACAAACAGACAAACCAATACTAAAATAAAATAGAGACAATATATACCTATTATCCGGACATACAAGGAAGAAGATTTTAATATATATATATATATTATATATAATATATATAATAGTTACCTACTTATAAGCCATATTTAGGGCTTTTCTTTTGGATAACATTTTTTAACCTGGTAGTAAAAACTTATAACTATTCGTTTTCGATTGTAAATATGACGTCACAGGTTATCTGTGGGTTGTAACTTTTTATTACCCAACACTCTATGTAGGTTATAGATTGTGGTTTTAGAAAGCGTGGGAATTCACATATGTTTCGTATTTTGACTCTTCGTATTTTATTTAAGTAACGTTACGTACTTTTTAAAGAAATACCTGTTTTGTCATTTCTGTTTTTAATGGCATTTTTATTTTAAGTGTATCGTGATCCGAGCATTTTCATTTTGAACTGGACTTATAGGACTTCTACTTTTTTTATTGTAAAATATAGTCAGTTTTAACACGTTGACGACCGCGTGATAACGGAAGTTAACACACCTTTAATGTCCCCTTGGACCGTGTGTAACTTTAAGTTACAGGCGCCTTTCTTTTATATTCATGTCCGTGGCTAATTCAGAACGCACGTTATAATGCTAAATACATAGGATACGTTAGATAGCGGGCCTGGTGGCCCACTAATATTAGCGGGTTAGAAATACCATGCATATTTTTTGAGATTATAAGTCAACATTTGGCAGATATCAACAATATCTCCAAATATAAAAAAAATAGTTTCAACGATTCTATGATAAGAAGACAATAAAATAAATTTATTATTTAGACAAATACTAAAAAAGTATTTTTGCAATTTAGTTACGAAAAGTCATCTTTTTGACACTGATTGTCATTGTCAAAAGTGGTTCATTTTAGCACAAGTGCTAATATGAGATTTCATTTTAACACTTGTGCTAAAATGAGTTTTCATTTTATCACTTGTGCTAAAATGAGTTTAGTCACATAAACAGATATTGCGACAGATCCATTTATTTTTACTAAGAATACAACATAAATATTAAACGTACATTTTTATTGAGAAAACACTTATCTTATTTATTATATTAGGTTAAACGTAAAGAAAACGTAACAAAAATTTTATTTTTTTCGTAATAACAATTGCAAAAAATATTGTATAAAACACGATGCAAAACTGCGTGTTTTTTGCACACGATGAGTTGGACCACTCGCTACGCTCATGGTCCAATCTTCACATCTAGTGCAAGAAACACGCTCATTTTGCAACTAGTTTTATAAATAGCTATTTTGCAATTTAGTTACGAAAAGTAATCTTTTTGACACTGATTGTCATTGTCAAAAGTGGTTCATTTTAGCACAAGTGCTAATATGAGATTTCATTTTAACACTTGTGCTAAAATGAGTTTTTATTTTATCACTTGTGCTAAAATGAGTTTTCATTTTAACACTTGTGCTAAAATGAGTTTAGTCACATAAACAGATATTGCGACAGATCCATTTATTTTTACTAAGAATACAACATAAATATTAAACGTACAACATTTTTATTGAGAAAACACTTATCTTATTTATTATATTATGTTAAACGTAAAGAAAACGTAACAAAAATTTTATTTTTTTCGTAACAACTAAATTGCATAAAATATTGTATAAAACACGATGCAAAACTGCGTGTTTTTTGCACACGATGAGTTGGACCACTCGCTACGCTCATTTTGCAACTAGTTTTATAAATAGCTATTCTTTCCATTCTAAAATTAGTATAAAAATCAAAAGATATGTACTTTTCTATCCACGATTCATAATAATCTTGATGCGATCCTCTCGAGTCCCTTTATTTATAATTATCTGTTATTTGCTGACCCCAATTTTGAAAAATGTTATTGCTATTACTTGTTAACAATGCCCAAAAGTTACTGTTAAATGAATTAATCGTCTAATAGAATTTGGGACATTGCAAATAATATTTCTCCTTCCGGTTCCATTATGTACACAATTATTATCACAGTTATTAATGCTTTATAAATTAATTGGTGTTTATTTTGTTTTGCTTTTTGAACTTGAAACGTTTAGTTAGGTTATGTTGTTTTAACCATATCATTCGATTGCTCTCTCTGGTTAGAACCTTGGGTTATAACCATGATACAAATAAATAAAGATATGATATTGCGCATGTGGGAGGAGCCAAGCGATCAGTTGGCGTACGTCACCTGGTGACGTTTCTTGCTGTGTACTTTATTGTTCCTCATTATTTTGGCGTGCTTTGAGTGGTTAGATCTTAAAAAGAGTGTTTAAATTATTGATAAATATGTATTGTGCGGTGGCAAATTGTAAAATAAGCAATCAAACCAAGTGGTGGCGGCGGCATTAGCTGATAATTAATCAAACAGAAAACCGAGGGGTCATCCACTACCCCAAAAAATGTACACTGATTCCCGTTTTGGGAATACTACAGGGAATTCCGAGGTATTCCAGGTATTCCGAACATATTCCGGGTATTCCGGGAGTATTCCAGGTATTCCGGGAGTATTCCGAGTATTCCGGGTATTCCGAATGTATTCCGGGTATTCCGAATGTATTCCGGGTATTCCGAATATATTTCGCAGTATTCCGGACAAAATGTACACTTATTTCAGCAATGAGTGACCTACAAAACTGGTTCTTAATATACCGGGTGACCACGGATCATGGTAAACCCCCGCCATTTCCACAATTTTTGCGCTATCTTTCCAAATGAAATTTTGCAGCAGTAATGTACGTCCAAAAAGACTCATTTTGGCCCATCCTATTTTTTTTCGACGTCCGGTTTCGACGGAAGTGACCTCAACTTTGGAATGTTAAATGGAACACCCTATATATTATTGCATTTTTGGAATACTGAGAAAATTCTGAGTACGATAGAACTATTTTGGGGACTCAAGCCACTTGATTTTTTTAGAGCCAATTTAATTTTTTAATCTAGAATGCCATGATTGGTCTAATTTGGTTCAAATGTACTGGTATAACTCCCAAAACATTAGATCGACAAAAAAAATATAAAAATGGCGTCTTGGCGGGTATTCAAATTTGACCAAATCACTTTTTGTCCATTTTGACCAATTTCCCTCGCAATTTCCCTCGCAATTTCCCAAAAGATATCATAATAGTAAACCGATACCATAAAATAATACATTTTGTATGAAATCCATTGATGTGCCCATCCTTGATAAATCTGCAATGTGCAAGTAATAAAAAAAGGGAAAAAATCATCGAACACAACACGTCATTTTATACTACTTATTTATCACACTAGTCATGGAAGAAACAATTAAAAGACGAAACTTTGACAGATGAATTTGTTTTTTTGGACGTACATTACTGCTGCAAAATTTCATTTGGATAGCTCAAAAATTGTGGAAATGGCGGGGGTTTACCATAATCCGTGGTCACCCGGTATAAGTAAGTATAATTCATATACATTTTGAAAATAAAATACAATAGGAAAAATTTATTTATTTACCTAATTCTGACATAATTTTATATTCTTGTATTTTTTATCTGATCGTTTTATCTGGAAAGGCCCACTTCCAAGCAGGGTGATTGGACCATGGAAAATAAATTTTTTGTTAACGAAAACTGTATCTTCATTACGTGGCCATCGAGGTGGCCATACAAAACTTTCCAAACCCTGCTTCAAAAATTTTGTCAAACACCTGTCATCAATTACATACTTGCAAAACTCTACCAAGGTACAGGGTGTTTCCAATAAAACTATACCCCCCCTTATTTCGGTCAATTACCACCGATTTTAATTTTTCAAAAACCGGTCTAACAGAATTTTCCGTATATTTTGAATATGCTATTACTTTTTTTCCTACTTCAACCGTATACGAGGGGCAGAAAAAAGTATGGTTTTTTTAAATGGAACACCCTATATATTTTTACATATTTGGATTCGCCTCGTCCTTCTGATTACAAATATATATGACACTTATATATTTGCTATAAAAATGGCGTAAAGAATTGAATTTAAACTTGGTGCGTTTCCTTAAAAACTATACCCCCCTTATTTCGGTCAATTATTTACTGATCAAAATTTTCAAAACCTACACATAGAATTTTTCGTAGATTTTATATATGCTATTACTTTTTTTCTCCCTTCAACGGTATACGAGGGGTGGAAAAAGTATGTTTTTTTTATGGAATGCCCTGTATTTTTTTACATATAGTATAAGTATTATATATATATTTATAATCAGAAAGGTAGGGTGGATCTAAATATGTAAAAAAATACAGGGCATTCCATAAAAAAAACATATTTTTTTCCACCCCTCGTATACCGTTGAAGGGAGAAAAAAAGTAATAGCAAATATGAAATCTACGAAAAATTCTGTGTAGGTTTTGAAAATTTTGAATCGTTAATAATTGACCGAAATAAAGGGGGGGGGGTATAGTTTTGAAGGAAACGCCCTAAATTTAAATTCAATTATTTACGCCATTTTTATAGCAAATATATAAGTGTCATATATATTTGTAATCAGAAAGATGAGGCGAATCCAAATATGTAAAAATATATAGGGTGTTCCATTTAAAAAAACCATACTTCTTTCTGCCCCTCGTATACGGTTGAAGTAGGAAAAAAAGTAATAGCATATTCAAAATCTACAGAAAATTCTGTGTTAGACCGGTTTTTGAAAAATTAAAATCGGTGGTAATTGACCGAAATAAGGGGGGGGTATAGTTTTATAGGAAACACCCTCGGAAACACCCTGCACCTGTAAATATGCCCGGTATTCCTACGTATTCCGAAAGTACTCCGGGTATTCCGAAAGTATTCCGGGTATTCCGAAAGTATTCCGGGTATTCCGAAAGTATTCCGGGTATTCCAGGAGTATTCCGGATTATTCCGAGCATTCCGGGTATTCCGAATGTATTCCCAGTATTCCGAGAGTATTCCGGACATGATGTACACTGATTCCGGAAGTGGATGACCCCTCGCAGAAAACTTTCAAAATGGGTTGAAGAGTGATCGCTTAAACAAGGAGACAATTTTCCCACGTAAGACTCTACCAAATGAGTTATAGAACCAGGTGGTTGATTTAATTATCTGCGGATGGACGAAGAAACAAAAGAAATCACCCTACGGCGTGGACAGTTGTAAAGCAGTCCCGACACTAATAAAATTCGTCGTTTTACCTTCGTGGCAGACTTGCCCGAGCACCAAGCACGTTCAAAATGGTTAAAATCAACCGTTGGCAAGATATTGAACGCCGACGCCAGCAAGAAGGATGGTTTTCAGCCACACACCTCAGTTTTGTGACTGCTTTACCCGTACAGTTTTACCCGGGCAAAATTGCTAAAAAAGAACGCAGTCTGTTGTCTGTTGGGGCCTATAAATTGCTAATGTTTAAACTCTAAGAAGAATAACAAATATGAAGGATATCGATCCTGTATGGTTCTGTATCAAAAAAGTACTTACTAGTCATAATTATTGTTTTACAGGAAAAAAATCGTTTGTCAATAACTTCTTTTTTGCAGTTCTGCCACAATTTAATATTTTTATTTTTTTGTTTGTTTTAATATGCCATTATGTTAAATATTGTATGTAATTAATTGTAAATATTAAATATAAATCCACAAAATCCTTTTTCTTTTATTGTAGAAAATACTTAAAATAGAGACATAAAAACAATTAAAAAATTATAGAAATATTCAATAACGCTATATTATCTACATAAGCTTATAGTGCAGGCGAGTTAGACGCAAATCATTCAAAATTTCCGGGTATGTTTAGGAAGCATAAGATCTTCACTTTCCGATAGGTAAAAATGTAAATACGTCAATTTGTATATATCTCAAAAATATGCGGCGTTTTCGAGTATTGTTAAGTTGCAAAAAGCATGTTTTCCGGTCTTTAGCTTGAAACACTGCCAAAATTAAGCTAAATAGAGAAAAATTGCTTAGGACATTTTTTGTAGAGCATTAAATTCCCTACAGAGGCCTTGACGGCATGCCTGCACAATCCATCGTTCAGAAGTGATTATAATTAATCAAAATCATAAATAAACTTCATAAAATATTTTTTTTTATTTCATGAAATTAATTAATAAAATTGTGAATTAATGATTTAAGGAAAAAAACACTCGTTTTCGAAGGTAAAATTGAATAAGGTTCAAATCGCGATGTGTCTCGAATCGGAGTATTTTAAACTCATCTGTGCAGGCGGCCATTACGCATGCGCGATAGGTAGGTAACAGCTAATTAACGCGAGAGAGATTTTGATTAATTATTACACCTGAACGGTGCACTGTACGGGTATGTCGTCACGGACTTTTTTGTAGGAAATTTCGAGCTCTACAAAATGTTCTAAGCAATTTTCCTCTGTCTAGCTTCATTTTTGGCAGCGTTTCAAGTTAAAGACCGGAAAACATACTTTTTACAACTTCAGTTAACAATAATTCGAAAATGCCGCAAATTTAAGATGTATAAATTGAACCTAATCATATTTACATTATTACCTATCGGAAAGTGAAGATCCTAAGCTTCCTAAACATACACACAGATTTAAAATCCCTAACTCGCGTAGTCCATATAATCATGATACAATAAACATTGTATCATGAACTACAATGCTATAAATTTAAATTTGTGGCTCCAGGTGACGTCATGCGCCAAAGCAGACGAATTTCGGACGGCGATTGATCATATCTTGTATTATTGTATCATGGGTTATAACTACTCAATAACCATTTCATAACTATTATAGTTATCCAAAAGAAAAGCCCTTTTGTATGGGGTGCGACAAGATATACCCAGCCAAGTTTTTTTAAAATAAAAAAAAATTTAACGCAAAAAAAAGAATTCATTCATTTGTTTCTTTCTTTATATTTCAAAAGCACCTATTTGATAGAGATTCAGTGTTAAATATTATGAGTATTTTCATTTATATCTTGTTGAATGTATTTTTTATGTATTATAATATGAACAAATAATGAAGTGTTTGGTACCAAGTTATCCGTAATGAAATGCTTTATTAAAATAACATAGTGAGTCATCATGGTGTCATTTAAAAAAAATTAGTTATTCTGGAAAAACGATTTCCGAAATGTTTAAGATCTTATAACACAAACGTCATACGATATAATATCATAATTGTATTTTTTGATTAATTATTGAAGCAAAACAAAACATTTTTTTGAGATCATGGCCGCCTAGATGAAAAATTAAATTTGCTCATAAAAATGTGTCAATAATATTTTTATCTTGATATGCCATAACTGTATCCAAAATGACCTCCTGAATCCAAAAATGTAAAAATATACAGGGTGATCCATTTAAAAAACGGAAGTGAGTATCATTTCCGGTGAAACCGGAAGCGACAGAAAGTGATAAAACGGTTGAAATAATGCTTGTTTAACAGTTATTTTACGTGCCCAACTTTGAAATTTATATCTTGTAAAACAAGAAGATATAAGGGCGAGCGTCATTTCGTGGTCACCCGGTATATTATATTTTCGAAATCCTTATAGGTAATTTTCTGATTTCAGAAATATAGAAGTCTATATTTGGACTATCCGTTCGCCAGTTAATCAAAATCAGAAAGGGACGATATCATGTTTTTACATACAGAAGTCATATTAGGCACTTTTTTACAAAAAAACTAATGCAATATTATTACTCAGCATGCTTTGGAACCCCCATGTGCAAAATTTTACTATATTTTGATTAAAGGTTTTCGAATAACAGGCCCAGTGAAAATACATTGTTTTAGTCGTAAATAACTGATATCTTGGAAAACGATTTGTGTTTTGAAAAAAAAGTCGTCATTCTCAATTTAAACTGATTTACTCTATCACATCATGTGCTCAAAAGTTTGAAATGCCGCAGTCGTAAATAATTAACTTGACAACGGTTTATTTTTCGAAAAATAGTTTAATTTAATATTAGAGCAACCCATTTTTCTTTTGGTATAAAATTGATTTATTATCACATAAGGTTATTTTCACTTAATGCCCAAATAATACAGAACCGGTTAAAATATATTTTTATTCGAATGTGTCAAAAAATGACGTTTCTCGGTCAGAAAACAAAAACGAAAGGTAGAACTTTTCTAGCTACTTCAAGTAAACGACCTGAAAAGTCTTTTCCGGCCCAGGCCGGAAAAGTGACAGACAAAAAGATTAAGCGTTTTTAGTTACCTATTTTTAAAAATGTTGGCCCTTTTTTCTACTGTAAAATGGTAATGCACATGTAAATAAAACTTTTATTGTATTTATTTTATGTAGTATATTTTCGATTAAATTATATTATAATATATATAAATTGAATTCGATACTAATTTCAAGCAAACTGATATGACAGCAGTTGTGCAGTTGTTATTAATTATATCTGGCCTTAGTTCACAGCCGTCTGTTACAAAAATATACAAAAATACTTGAAAACTGTATCATTTGTGGGGTGGCAAGTAAATCTTAAGAACATAATATTTTAATTTTCCCTATCATTTTAATATCCATAAGCACATTCGAATAAAAAATATTGTATGACACACAGACGAAAAACTGCTTTTCGAACTCCTACGAATTGCCAGCCTCGACTGCGTCTCGGTTGGCAATATTTCGTACTCGCCCGAAAAACTAGATTTCTCGTCCAATGAAAAATATTTGCTTGCAGCATTTGAAACTTTTGAAAGCATGGGGAGAAAGAGTAAATAAATTTAAATTGAAAGTGAGGAATGACTGTTTTCAAAACGCAAACCGTTTTCAAGCTGTCAATTATTTACGACTGAAAAAATGTATTTTTACTGAGCCCGTTATTCGAAAACCCTTTATCAAAATATTGTGAAATTTTCGGCATGAGGGTTCTAAAGCATGCTGATTAATAAATAATATTGTATTAGTTTTTCTGTAAAAAATGCCTAATATGACTTCTCGAAAAACCGACCCCTTTTTTTCTTAATAAAAATGCACGCCACTGACAAAAATAAATTTTGTTTAATTCAAAAAGATCACACCAAAGGTCATTGACACCGATCCAAATTTGGTTAAAATTGGATAACTAATGACTGAGTTGTGAAGGGGGGGGCCATCAAAAGTGGGACACGCTGTATATAAAAAAAGTTTACTTATAGAACTTTACCATTATTGTCATTTGTTTGTTTTATTGGCAGGTTATTAAAATTCGGGAAAAATACTGCAACTTTTGTATATAAAATTTGTCTGTTTTTCTTCAAATAAACACTGTAGGGTGGTGGCTAATTATAAGGAAAAACCCTGTACAAAGAAACAACAACACCTAATGGTTAAAGTCACGTGGCACATGTTGATTGCAATATTATACAGAATGTTTTTGAAAATCTTACACTGAATGGAAAAGGTTGAAGAACACTCAGCTCAAATGTCAGGTGTAACCCCAGCCTACTGCGACCTCGTGAATAGGATACATTCTCATTATTGTGCGTCGCGTTGGAGATATCGTTACTAAAAAAAGTTGTTCAGAATCTTATTTTAACCGTAGCTACCGAGTTTCGAGACAAAATTCGAATTTTGAAATTTTTTATAATTTTCATAAAAGAAATTTTTTTCAGTTTTCACTAGTAAGGCATGATTTTATTTTTATTTCATGATTTTATTTTTAATTTTAACAATTTTAATTGTTTCCATGGCTTACTAGTGAAAACTGACAAAAATTTCGAAATTTTGTGAAAATTACCAAAAATTTCAAAATTCGAATTTAGCCTTGAAACTCGGTAGCTACGGTTAAAATAAGATTCTAAACAACTTTTTTTATTAACTTTTTTCGATATCTCCAACGCGACGCAAAATAATGAGAATGTGTCCTATTCACGAGGTCGCAGTAGGCTGGGGTTACACCTGACATTTGAGTTGAGTAATGTAAGAAATACAGCTCCTGAAGTTCTACTTCTGTACCGAAATTCAAATCTCTACTTCTAAAAATAAATTAAATACAGGGTTGTCTTCATCTTAAGTGTGTCACACTGTATAAAAAATAAGATATTCTGAAAGAATTAAGAGAAATAAATTTATACGGCAATAGTATAGCCCCATTCTCTCAAGATAATACGCAAGGTAGTATTGGTTCAATATTAAATTATTAGCTTTACTTAACTTACCTTACCCCATTTTTCATCACTAGTATAGGTAACAAACTTTAACAAAAACAATATAAAAAATTACAATAGCTGCTCAAAATACATTTAGGCAACAACGCTTTATCAGATTCTGGTAAATATGTTTATTTATTGTTGTGCATTGTTATGCAAATTATTCCCGTAGTGATTTCTAGACTATGTAGATAATTGTCTGACACTTGTACAATTGTACATAGTGTCGTGAATTTTATTCAGAATTTTTTCTTTTGCAGCTTAAATTCTCAGCGATCAGGTCATAGTGTTTTGTTCTTTTTAATTACAATACTATTTGTGTCTAACAGTCATTGAACAACTGGGATAAATATGCACCGATGACTTGGATTGCGAATAGAATCGCTGAACTCGATAAAAATTTGTATTTGCATCTTCATAAATTTATAACGTGTCAGCGTTCCTAATTTAAAAAGTTTATGACATTTCTCATTTCGGCTTCTCTGTTCGCTAAACTACCGCATAGATATAGAGCAATTAGTTAAATAGACACATGTACGGATTGAGGTTGTTCCTTTTACTAAACACACTAGCTCGGCTACCTCAACTTATTGGTTAACTGAGGCTGGCCAGAAACCAGGTCACGTTCGGGTGGGCTATAGCAATATACACATTTGACGATATTAATGAGATATTTTTTATAATATGGTACATAATATATTCATCAGCTTATTTAATTAGTGAGCGATTTTCGAAAACATCCTGTGTAGATATATGAGTTGATTGATTTTATTAATGATAGTTTGATTGATTTATTCTTAACTGTGGAGATTTTAAATTACTGTGTAACAATTAGTTTAGATGTTTACTGCACAAATTTATTAGACTTTAGTATTAGTATGTACACGGTGGTGAATTTCTCGATGCCCACCATTGGTATCTCGGAAACTATAAGATATAAAGGATCGGTTAAATTAGGCAAAAGTTGCGCTAGTTTATGTTCTACAATTTCCTGCTAAGAAAGGCTGGATATCTTGATTCGTTCGCGGTTTATCCTGAAAAAATTGAAAATCATGATTTCAAAACAAAATTAATATCTTCTATGCCATTTATGCGATTTTAATGAAATTTGGCAAGGTTATATTTTTGACCACTACCAATTGAATGGCGTTGATAGAAATTTTTTAAGCCTTCTAGATTTTGAACAACGATAGTCAACTTTTTTTCCCTTATGGCCGTCATATTAAAATCGGTGCGGTGGTAATTGACCAAAATAAGGGGGGGTATAGTTTTATAGGAAACACCCTGTACAATTTATAATAGCGTTTGAATTACAATGTTCCTTGCAATTATTTTTCCAAAGCATACCGGATTTTATAAATTATTTTTACATTAATTCGAATATCAACATGTTTTTAAAAAATCAGTCTATTTTGGTGACATAGGTGAAAAGAAAATTATTTTCTCTAACTAATGGTATAAAAATCCAATATGGCGGCCATAAGAAAAAAAAAAGCTAGAAGGCTTAGAAAATTTCTATCAACGCCATTCAATTGGTAGTGATCAAAAATATAACCTTGCCAAATTTCATTAAATTCACATGAATGGTGTAGAAGATATTATTTTTTTAAAATCACGCATTTCAATTTTTTCAGGATAAACCGCGAACGAATCAAGATATCCATCATTTTCTGGCAGGAAATTGTAAAGTATAAAATAGCGCAACTTTTGTCAAATTTAACCGATCCTCATATCTTCTAGTTTCCGAGATACCAATGGTGGGCATCGAAAAATTCACCACCGTGTATACTGTATACCATCAAGATCTTTCTGTAGTTCCAGTTAATTTAATACCTTTTACTTAATTCACACAACTAGGTAATTATGTTTCTATTTTATATGTTCTTAAATCCTTCCGACTAATGAACACGTATATTATGGTTCTTGTCTTGAATTTCTTTACCAAACCAATTACGAATATATTTAATCAGTATATAAAAAAGTATTCTTTTAACTTTAAAGTTCACTCAGAAAACTTCGTATGATGCTGATGATAGGCAATTCGACCAATTAAAACAAAGTTACTTGTATTCTCCTGACTCCTTCCTCTATCTCTATCTATATTTGAGTTGTTTTAGCACTCTACACCTCTAACTCTGTCAGTAATTAAGTATAGTTCTTGTTTTTAATAAAAATATTTTAGGTTTGTAATAAAGGATTCTGCCATAGACAAAGTTTGATAACACACAGTTCTGTGCATACTGGCATAAAGCCGTATCAATGTGAGGGATGTGGAAAGTCATTCAGTTGTGTAGGAAATTTATTTAAACATCGTAAAACTCATTCAGATACTTGTGGGTTACTACCATTGACCACACATAGAGTACAAAATCCAGCCACAAAAATAAAAGTTAGAATTAATACACCAGCATCATCAAAATTAAAGCTACTGAGGAAGAATAAAGAGATTCAAGAGAAATTTGCTATGTTAGATTCTATAACAGATCGTGGCAGTCTAGAAGAGAGTGGATCGAGTAAGGTATGGTTATATCTCACTTTTTGGGTAATAAAGTATTCTTTTCTATGAAATATTAAAATCTACAACTTTATTTAGGTTTTTTAAAATTATGATAACTAAAATATCCAATTTGATATATTATTTTATATTTTGATGTTATAATCCGTTAGACATAAAAATTATTCAAATCACTTATTTAGAACACAATTATTGTTGAATTCGTTAAAACGCAACTCCTACTAATTACATGTTATAAACTTTGAAGTCAATGACGAAATCATAACATCCACGTCCAAAGCAAAAAAATAAAAATTTTTATTATGGTTACTAATCAAAAAATGATACCCCCTAAGATGTACATGTTCTTACATTTTTATTGGAAATCGTCAAAAGGATAGTACAAATTAATAATTCATTCATGCAAAAGTATTAATTCAATTTATTGAAAAAAAATAATTTCCTTGAAGTGGACATTAATATTGACATTACAAAAATAGTTCATAGTAGCCATAACAAAAAATTTAATCATTCACTCTTAGATTAATATCTTCATGTTTCTATAAATATTCCATTTTCTTTGCTTGATACACATTGTTTATGACTCTATTTACGTCCGACAGATTTTATATTTGTAATGTTGTAAACATTACGTATAAAGCAAAGAAAGTATAATAATAAATAAATATATTTGCAAAAACATTAAAATTGTATTTAATGGAGCTGGAAGTTTTACACTTTCTATTCTGATTCATAGCCATGTTCAAATTCTTAACTTCTAAATTATAATCCTAATATCCGTCCTAGAAATGTAATATTATATATTGAACAGATATATATTTTTTCCATATATTTAAATGTATTTTGTGTGGAAAACGTTTTTAGAATGAAGAAATAAATCATGGGACACGAAGTAATATTAAAATAAGCGACAGGAAGAGAAATCACAGCATTGATAAAGAGAGGAATATAGACAAACGAAATGAGTTTGATAACTGCGGAACTAAAATTTATCCAAATAAAGAATTACTTCATAATAATGAAGAAATTGATATTAAAGAGGAGAATATAAAACCGAGTATAAAACGAGAAGTAATTATTGATAATTCCGCAGAGGGTAATGATGATTTTGAAGATGATAGCGATGATTCGACATATAAATCAAAATCAAAAAAAGCAGCCACAAAAATAAAAGTTAGAATTAAGACACCAGCATCATCAAAATTAAAGCTATTGAAGAAGAATAAAGGGATTCAAGAGAAATTTGCTATGTTAGATTCTGCAACAGATCGTGGCACTCTAGCTGAGAGTGAATCTAGTAAGGTATGGTTATATCTATAAATATTTCTAAATTTTTGGATATTAAAGTTTTCTGTTCTATGAAATATTAAAATTTACAACTTTATTTAGGTGCATTAGAAGCATGATAACAACAAAAATATCCAGTTTGATGTATGTATTTTATTGATGTTCTACTTCTGAACATACAAATATTAAATTCATTGGACATAAAAAACATTTAAATCACTTTAGAACACAATTATTGTCGATTAAACAACAACTACTACTAATTACATGTTATAAACATTGAACTAAGTAATGAATTTCATAACATCCAAAACAAAAAAATATTTCACTTACCACAAAATTTATTCATGGTTACTAATCAAAAAGCGATCTTGCACATGTTCTTACATTTGTTGTGAATCAGTGTCTATGATTGTGGCGCCCTCAAGCGGCCGAGAACTATATCTTTTAATGTTCAACTGTTATAGTTTAATAATTTAAAACTTTAATATTAGAAACCGTTGTCTTGCTTTTGTTATTTTTAAACAAACATAATTGTAACTTCTTTTTCCCAATAAATAATAATATCATCAACATTCCTATTGGAAATTCTCAGGAGGATAGTACGAATTAATGATTCATTCATTTAAAAGTATAAATTGCATTTATTGAAAATGAAAAAATAATCTGCTTGAAGTGGACATTGATATTGACATTACAAAAATAGTTCATAGTAACCATAACAAATATAATCATTTACTTTTAAATTAAAGGCCTATCTCTTCGTGTTTTTGTAAATTATTCTATTTTCTTTGCTTGACACATATTGTTTACGATTCTATTTACATCCTACATATTTTATATTTGTAACGTAAACATTACATATCAAACAAAGAAAGTAGAATAATAAATAAATAGGGAATAAATTTGTAAAAATATTAAAATTGTTTCTAAATAAAAATCCACAGTTGCAGGCTGAAACTAATGTCTAAAAGCCATCTTAAGCGGCCCCTAGACGATCAATATTTACGTCAATATATTGCACAATAATTAATATTGTACAATAATATTGAACGTCTGTAGATCACATTGAAAGATTGCGCAATATATTGAGTCAATCAAAAAGAGTTTGATATTTATTGTACAATCTAGTAAATATTGCTTCGTCTGTGGGCAATATTGCGCAATACTAGTCAGTTCTTTTTAAACAATGTTGGAGTAAACATCTACCATGGCTACAAAGGGAAAAGATGAAGAAAGAAAATTCATTGTAGAATGTATCGAGGTGTATCGGAGCTTACTCGCTCTGTGGGAACTAACTCTTAGTTCACTCAACAGATTTTCATGAGTGTATTTATTTCTTTTTTTAAACCATTCCTTCATCCACCTGCGCTTCTTTTTCTCCTTTTTTCTTGAAGCTATAACTAATGCTATGGCCACACAACTTGTTGTCTTCTAATTATTCCACATGTTGACTGCACAAGTATCACCCATGAATTAATTTATTGAGCAATAATATTGCACCGTGTGGGTTTGCCAAGTAAATTTATTGTACAAAATATTGTGCAATATATTGACGTAAATATTGATCGTCTAGGGGCCGCTTAACATTACACAATTTATTGAACAATAAATTGTGCAATTTCTTGAACAATCTAAATTGTGTAATTTCAAACAGCAAATTGTGTGAGATATTGTCTTGCTTTTAGATTGTTTGAAAAAAATAGAACGTGCTCTATTTTTCACACAATTTCCTACACAATATTTTGTGCGCATACACGTAATGCTGGTGACTAAACAACCGTTCATTTCAAATTGTCGTTTGTTGTTGTTTAGGCCAAATAAATTTTCATGTATAATTATTATAACAAAGAACTTTTTTTCGGCTGATACACTTTGACGAAACTGTGTGTCCTGTTTTTTATAACTCTTCGATACACGACAATAACTCTTTAAAAATTGTATCATCCATATACGAAGATAATTTTTATATAAAATCGGGTCTTCAATTGCTAGTTAACTCAGAAGCATATTTAGCATTTCCAGCCCTTCATCTCGTCTTTGTAACCATTTTTCCTGCCATATTTTCCTTATCCTCTTTTTTTCTGTTATTTAGCGGTCTTTGCAACACCTTTTTAAATAGAAGAGGCTATAACAGTATTTTCTGTAATTAACTCTCTCTTTATATATCCATTTTTATATTTCGATAACCTCAAATCTAAATTATGATGTCTCTACTCTATCAAAAAGATAGACATTGAAATTGAAACTGCGCAGAATCCGACGCCATTTATTGTACAAGAAATTGTGTGAATATCAAACAGAAGTTTTTGGGACTAATCAAAATATATATAAATCCTTTATTTAGCGAAAGACTAATACAGTACATATAAATAAAATAGAAATATACAAGCATAAACAGACTACTCGAGTCTTTAAGTAAAATATATAAATATATAATTAAATTATAGTTTGAGACTTCTGACAAACAACATAAATGACTACTCATCGATCAAGTACTTTCTAAGTCTATGTTTAAAAATATTCAAATATTGATGTCTACTGGTAAATCATTATACTCACTTAACCCTTTAAAAAATAGGCTATTTTGAGTACTTTTTTTTCTGCATGTTTGTAAATGAAAGTTTAGATTTGTTCTGGTATTGTAATTGTGTATGTTGGTATTATAAACCAACATATCTGGGGGCTAGGTCATTTTTAATTTTAAATATAAATATAAGAGTAAAGAATGTTACATATCTTTTTACAGAAAGCCACCTTAACGTACTCAGCATATCCTTAATAGGTGTCAGTCTAGAGCAACCTAATATTAGCCTCATACTCCTATTTTGTAATTTCTGAAGTCTATCCATTTCATTTTTGTTCAAAAGGTATAAAATTGATGCACAATAATTTAAATGGGGCAGAATGCATGTATTATATATTGTAAGTCTGGCCCATTGAGTCAAATAACCACTACATCTACTTAAGTAGCTTATTTTAAAACCTATCATCTTACAAATATGACTAGTGTGATCTTTAAATGATAAATGTCTGTCAATAATTACCCCAAGATATTTATATTTTGTAACTCTCTCAATTTCATCTGTGCCAACGTAAATTGTTTGTTGCCTATTTACTAAAACTGTATCTGTACCTGGTCCAATAAGCATCCACTTAGTTTTTTTAGTATTGACTTTTAATGAATTAGTACAGCAATACCTATACACATTTTTTAATGTATTGTTTATGATTGTGAAACAATTACTAATATCTAAGCCGCTAACATAGATAAGGGTATCATCAGCAAACAAATGTATTCTACAATTGTCTACAACCGCACCGATGTCATTTATATATATTAGGAATAACAATGGACCCAATGTGCTACCTTGTGGTACTCCAATATTATTACTTATTTCAGAAGATATTACACTATTTAATTTTAATCTTTGTGATCTATTATCCAAATAATCAGTCAGCCATTGTAGTGCAATTCCATCAATACCTATATTTTTTAATTTTATTAATAACCTTGTCCTATCTATAGTTTCAAACGCACGTTGTAAGTCCAGAAATACTGCAAGTGTAATCTGCTTCTTTTCTAAACTAAGTTTCCATTTATGTAGTACACATTGTATTGCAGATTCGCAACTATGTTTGCTACGAAATCCAGACTGAAAACTTGTTAATGCTTCATTTTTTTCTAGGAAAGATGTCAGTTGTTCACAAACTATTTTTTCAAGAATTTTTCCCATGGAACTAATCATGTTAATTGGTCGGAGGTCACAAGCCTTAATTGAATTTAAAATTTTTGGAATGGGTACAATAGTAGCAACCTTAATATCCGTTGGTACTTTACCCGTTAAAAGTGAGGAGTTGATCATATTCAATAGTGGATTTGATAAAGTTTCATAACAATTTTTAATTAAAGTTATGCTCACATCATCAGGACTATTTTTGTTAGGTAGAGCAAATATAATTGTTTTAAGTTCATGAGCACTTACTAGAGAAAAGTTATCAAATTTTTTATCAGCTATTATGTTCTCAAAAGAGAAATCTATACCTGATCTGTCGATCTGTTTTGTTATACTCAAATGCTACACAATTTTAGATTGCTCAAGAAATTGTACAATTTTTTGTTGTAATGTAAAACGGCTTTAACAACTAAAAATATCTAAACTTAAAATGAAATTATTAAGCATTTAGGTAAAATTTGATCAGTTCATGTTACTTTTACAAATATAATAAGCTAGTGAAAAATGCAAGAAAATTATTATGCTACACAGTATTCAATGAGTCTATAAACGGTTTTTCTTTATTTTAATCTTTTGGAATTATCTATGTCTAACTTATACAGGGTGAATCTTAGAGTGGCGGCCATATTTTTGGGGTTAATAGTACTAGTCGTCATGAACATGAATCCGATTTTTTTTTTGTAGGTTGTAAAATGGCCGAGTTATGAATTTTTAAAAAAAATTCGCGATTCAAGTTTCCTGTAATTCCGGCGCCGCTGGGCAAGCACTTACTGCATTACGTGTGACCGGTCGACAGTGTTGCCAAGTGTAGATGATATAAAACTCTCGCTAGCGCATTCCACTGGCGGGGTACCCAAATTCAAATAAAAAGGGTTTAAACAATATTCATTTTTCATGGCGCGAAAAAAAAAAAAATTGTAGATTTGTGTTCCCATAGTGAACGGTGTCGCCTCCTATAAATATGGCCCCCACTCTAAGATTCACCCTGTATAATGCCGTTGGATTTTTTTCAAGCACTTCAAACGGCTTCACAGAGCACGCGTAAATTTTTTCTTATGTGCAATGCAACGGCATTAGTGATGTCAGCGGGTCTCTGATGTCACTAACGTTGATCGCTTGTTCGAACAAATGCTGACAGAGTGTTGTGCACGTGACGTCACAATTAATCTCAAATATATGCATTTTTTAAGATTTTCGAATATTACGTCCCTTTTTTCACAATTTCTGCTTGGTTCCTGTACTATGAACTAAAATCTTGTTCAGTGCGTTATTAATAAAGTTTTAATGGCCTTGATCTAATAAAATAAGATGCCTTTTGTTGGTGGGAAATCTAATCTCTAATTTTATTATAAATATGTCAGAAAAACACCCGCTATAAGCACGCCACGCAATTGGCGTTAGTAACATCCCATAGTTTTGTCTGATCGAAAGTGCGGTGTTAAAATAAAAAAATTTATATCTCCGTAAATACTTAACGTATTAAAATTAAATAAACGCCATTGTGTTTGTGGCAATTACTACTAATAAAAAAAAGTTATACAGGGTGCGACAGTGAGGACGGATGTTTTTAAAATAAGCACAAAATCGTTAATTTTTGTTTTAAAAAAAATTTAATGACATGAATGTGTTCTTCTTGAACTAGCATTTGACAAAATTAAGTGTGGAAAACAATATCTTTTAAGTGGTGTACATTTTCATGACTCATTTCTGAAGCTGTTCTTCAAAGTTGGTCTTCACTCTGTCCAATTGTCGATTTGGAGGGAATTATTCGCATGGAAGTCGCCCAAATTGACAACTGGAAGGAGTGGAGCTTTCCAATTGTCAATTTGGGCGACTTCCACGCGAATAGTTTCCTCCAAATCGACAACTGGAAAGAATGGAGACTAACTGTGAAGAACGGCGTCAGAAATGCGTCAATGAAAATGGGCACTACTTAAAAGATATTGTTTTCCTCACTTGATTTTGTCAAATGCTAGTTCAATAAGAACATATTGTTGTGAAAAATTTTTTTTAAAACAAATATTAACGATTTTCTGCTTATTTTAACACGTTGAAGGGCACAGCACAATTAAAAACTTGTAAATTTGGTCACTAATTCTTTTTTTAATACTTTAGACACAAAGTTGCAGCGCTGTACAGCGTTCTGCCTGTATATTAATTTTATTATTATTTTTTTATAACCTTATTTTACAAAAAATGTTTATTTTCTTAACTACCTCTCAAGTTATTTAATGAAGCTGGAAATTTTACAGTTTCTTTTCTGTGGTATAAACAATATATACTTACTGATCTATAGCCATGTTTAAATTTTTAATAATTAACAAAGTATCTTAGTGTATGCTTTAAAAATATTAAATTTTATTCACATTTCTGTCAGAGTATATTTATGTTACAAATATTTGATTGTAAATTATTAAGTGAAATTATAATTCTAATATCTGTCCTAGAAATATTATAATTTTATATACACGTCTGGCCACTTAGTTATTTCGGATATAGTACAGTAAGTTGCACACATCTCCCCTATCAATTTCGAATTAGAACCTGTCAAAGGTAGACGCTCCGCCTAGAACTGCCGTGATTGGTTGAATAATGCTTTGGGGCACACTACTCCACTGGGCACACGTGTCTCGTCGTGTTTTTTGTCAACCGACCGGATACCTAATAAAGCACATTGCTGTTTTATTATTTATTCCACTTCAACCTTTGGTATTAACTAGCATAAAACTAGGGCGGAGTCGAAATTGTTAGGGAGATTGGTGCAATATTTGTGAAATTTACAGAATCCTATCAGAAATTTGTAAGTGGTCAGACATGTATATTGATGAGGTGTGTCTTTTTTTCTATATATTTAAATAGTTTATTATGTCGTGTGGAAAACATTTTTAGAACGAAGAAATAAATCAAGGGGTAAGAAGTAATATTAAAATAAACAACAGGAAGAGAAATTACAGCATTGATGAAGAGAGTAGTATAAATAAACGAAATGAGTTTGATAACTGCGAAATTAAAATTTATTCAAATAAAGAATTTCTTGAAAATGAAGAAGAAATTGACAACAAAGGGGAAATAAGACAGGAAATAACTGATAATTCCGTAGAGGGTAACGATGATTTTAAAGATGATAGTGATGATTCGACATATAAACCAAAATCAAAAAAAGCATGTCAAAGAAATAAGGATCCATTATTCGACTTGGAAGTCAATAATTTTATAAAAGAAAGGAAACTAGGTAAGAGATATTTCATTCATGTATTTTTTTATAGTAGAAGTAAAATTGGATAATACAATATAGTTTGTATTCTTTAATTTCATCAGTTCTCCCTATAATGTATTTACTATATAATTTCCATATCAGATTCATGTTATATTTAGTTATGTCAGTAGAAATGGATTTATATTATTTGACATCTGGTATAATTATTTTGCCCTCAAACTATAATGTTTTTTCTTGTTGAGAAATAAGAAATAATACTATTTTATCATTAGATTTAAACAATTCATGATAACTATGAAATTATAAAAATTTTTAAGAAGCTTTGGATAAAAATTTCTTTGCATATTACCAAGTTTGAAGTACTACTGTTTTGTGTAATATTTTTAGAAAATGCGAAAAGAGCTGCCTGTAAATATTGTAATAAAGAGTATAACCAGTTTCGTTGGCTATATAAACACGAGCAAGATCATCAGAAAAATGATATTTTAGAAAAAGGAGAACTTAAAAGCTTGCCTTTCAAATGTAGTTGCTGTAAAAAAAGTTTCGAAACAAAAGACGATGTAAAACAGCATCAGCAACTTACTCACTCTGATGTACTCAGTAAGTATAACTATTTACTTATGTAAAAGTACCTAATTTTAGTAGGTACAGAAATATGTGGAAATGCATGTAGTTTAGTAACCACTAAATGGAAATCGTGTTTTTCTTAAGCCCCTTATTTTCACATCCATTATACCTAAGTGGTATAACAAACTTGTTGTGGTGTAGTAAGTGAACCATGGTTCAATTAGAAATGCAATAAATAACAAATTATTGTAGTATCTTGACCCTATACTGAGCCGTTTCCTAGCGGAACATATCTTATATATTTGCTTTATTAAAAAGATGAGAGTTTTGTTTCCATATTTCTTATTCATTGAACTTGTGTCTGGGAATCACGCCAATTCTAAAAAATAAATAGAAATAAGAAAATGTCCAAAATATGTCAAGATAAAAGTGTAGTATCAAAGGCAAACCTCAACAGTTTGCCCCAGAAAACCACTGTATATAGTTCCAAATGAGTATAAATACAATATTGTTATCTAATATTCGTATCAGTGGTTTTCTAGTATTTTACACTAGAAAATATAATAGTGTAAAATACTAGAAAACCACTGATACGAATTTTAGATAACAATATTGTATTTATACTCATTTGGAACTATATACAGTGGTTTTCTGGGGCAAACTGTTGAGGTTTGCCTTTGAAATACTACACTTTTATCTTGACATATTTTGGACATTTTCTTATTTCTATTTATTTTTTAGAATTGGCGTTGATTCCCAGACACAAGTTCAATGAATATTAATTATCCGCCACAAATAAACTACAAACAATATCCATATTTCTTCCTTCTCTAGAGAAGTCGTACGTATAAATTTTGGGGATGAAGATAGGGCTCCAGTCTTATATTTCTACATCTGTAGAAATTTAGGAAGATTGAAATTTCTGTTGTGTGTGTATTTTGGAAATGTAGCAGTTCTGTATCTTATATAATAATCTACACCCATTTTTTGCTCTACTTCTTGACCTGGGAGTTATTAAAATAAGATCCTTTCTACTGTACATTTGAATAGACCAGATTGACTTTATTCTTTTCTATATCTAATAAGCAGTTTTAGTAATTTCCAGGAAAAAAAAAGTTTATTTACAAACTATTTAAACTAATGAAAGGTTTTAGTTCCTTGAATAATTTAATTTATTTTTTCTGGTGATACATCGTAAAAAGCATCGTTTTCCTTTATATATTTGCTGGAAAAATGCGAAGAAAACCCTTCACTCGACTTACTTGCAACAGAAGTACTTATGCTATATCAAATACAAACATTCATAACAACAATCAATTATTTATTACTAACCACCACCAAAAGTTGTATAAACAATTGTTACTATTATTAAACTAAATTAAACCATGGCGCGCCAATTTAAAGTACTATGTCTAGAAAATTGTTTAAAAAGTACAACTCAGTAGATACTATTCCAAATGATTAGATTAAATTGCATTATAGTGACCAATCATTGTTTAAACCTTAAACGTTTAAAAACAAAAAATATATCACAGCCATATCATACACATATAATAAATATAATATAGTGAGTGTATAGAATAGAATAGAGTATTTTGAATCTGTGGAATATAGATACATTTTATTTAACATTTATAATTAAATATTTTATAAAATATTCAACATTTTATTTGTTTGTTTTTACATCTTAATTTTATAAATCCAGTGTTACTGTAAGTGTTTTCAGCAGCGGCGGCTGGTGAATTTTGTAGTTCAATATTTCAATTTAGAGACATGGAACCTATACCATGTTATAAATAAGAGATTTCATTTGGGATCAATATGAGAATATTTGAAACTTATATTCAGGCCAATAAAAATTTTGAATGCTGGTATAACTTTTCCAAAAATTTATATTTTTTTAAAACCAAAGAAACCTTGTCTTAGATTATATCGAAGATTATTCTATTTTAAAAAAAATTCTAATATAACTATAAAATTTCAGGACTTTCCCGGGAGTTTTTTTTCCAAATTATTTTTCAATTCTTTTCGCCAATATTCTCATTTTGATCCCAAAAGAAATCTGTTATAATTTGGTGTAGGTCCCATGTCTCTAAATTAAAATATCGAACTTCGAAAAGTCACCAGCCGCTGCTGGTTTTCAGTTAGTATGATAAATATTTGTCATTGACAATTATTAATTTGGAAAGTGATGTTTTAGCTGTGTTTTTACTCAGTGGATGTGACGAGAAGGCATAAAAGGGTGACAGAATCAAAATGCGAAATAATTTATAGTAACATTTGTTTACTGCACTTATAAAATAGGTCAAATGGTTAAGTATATACTTGAAAAATTTTCTATTCTATTCTATTAATAATAACATGTTTTGTTTGGAGATTTAATGCATTAAAAATTATTATTGTAGGTTTGACCTCTCCATTTTGGAAGAATATTTTAACAAAACATATTGGAGAAAATGAAAGAAAGGTGCTTTTTGGAAAGTATGCCATAACGGATAAGTCATTACTTCCACCAAAATTAAATTTAATAAAAATTAAATATTTACCTGAAGATATTCGCAAACAAGACACACTTCTTTTAAAATATCAAACGCAGGTAACATATGGACTTTCAACATTAGATAAAATTTTTCAGAAATGTGTAAACGATTCCAAAAGTCACTTGGATGTAAAGGAAGAGTTGATAGATTCAGCAAAAATACTTGCAGATCTGAGAAATGCACTATTACTGCATAGAAGAAATAACATTGTCCCATATTTGAACACAGAGAATGAAAAGAAAACATTCTATAAATGATGTTACGTTCGACTACTAACTACTGTCTGTAATAAAGATCTTCATATTTATATTTACATTTATGTTTTTATTTTATTTTATTATAACATGTTATTTACTAATAAAATTATATCAAATGGGAATAAAAAAATATTTAACAATAAATTTGGGTTTTTAATCTACACTATTTCATGCTGGAGTGGATTGGTTGGCTGGTTGGATATAGTTGGAAGGCTTTGGTGGTAGACTAATTTGTTTAAATCTATACTGTTCATTTTATTGAATTAATTAATTAATATTTAGTACAAGGGATACTAGAAAGGAAAAGGTGTGTCGAGGAGGCTTTCACAAAGTTTCACAACAGATTAAAACACAGCATGCTGGAGTGAATTTAAATGAAAACTCACTTCACTAATCTCCACATGATCCACAATATTTAGATGTTGGCTAACGGCTATACAGGGTGTCCCAGATTTAAACGGACATAGTGAAATGGGAGATAGAGCACACTTTGCTGAGTTCAAAACACCCCCACACTTACCCTTTAAAGTGAATGGTTTTCGAGATATGGGGTGTTTTATGGTTCTTGGCCAATTATTCATACCGCCATATTTTCGGAATGGCCGCACATATCGGAATAAAATTTGGTACACACATTACACTCTTTTAGTTCAATTAAAAGCATAATTTATTTTTGAAAAATTCCAGGACCGGACTCGTTTTTTTTAATATTGCTATCAGTGCTTCGAACAACACCCTATATCATTTATTGGAAAATTCAGTAAAATTAGCAATATAATGACTATAGTTTGCTAACTACTTTATTTGTAGAATTTAAAATTTGGTCAAATGAGAATTTCAAAAATTTATTAAAACATAACAGTAAGTGTGCCATCAAATATTATGACATTATTTTATACACTGATCCATTGTCTTTTCAATGTTTACTAACATTTTCCACTAAATGATATACAGGGTGTTGTTCGAAGCACTGATAGCAACATTAGAGAAAACGGGTCCGGTCCTGGAATTTTTCAAAAATAAATTATGCTTTTAATTGAACTAAAAGAGTGTAATATTTGTACCAAATTTTATTACGATCTGTGCGGCCATTCCGAAAATATGGTGGTATGAATAATTGGCCAAGAACCATAAAACACCCCGTATCTCGAAAACCATTCACTTTCAAGGGTAAGTGTAGGAGTGTTTTGAACTCAGCAAAGTGTGCTCTATCTCCCATTTCACTATGTACGTTTAAATCTGGGACACCCTGTATATAAAACATCTTTTTGCATAAATTAATTCAATTGATGATGTCAGTTTCAACATAATCTAGTGTTTATATTATGGTGTGTAGTTGTGGAAACTGATGGATAAAGTGCTGGTGTACTGATAACAACAATACACAATTAAAAATTACAGAATAC
Source organism: Rhagium mordax (assembly GCA_963680705.1). NCBI lineage: Eukaryota > Metazoa > Arthropoda > Insecta > Coleoptera > Cerambycidae > Rhagium > Rhagium mordax. Next base: position 91,189,570 of record OY796656.1, on the reverse strand, counting down.
TGAATTTGCTTAAATCAACAATATATTACAGTGCAACTATGATTTAACTGTGCAAAAAATGTTTTGCGTTAGAAGATAATTTATATTGCTGTATCAGAAATTTAATATCGAATTTCAATATCGACATTGTGGGAGTAAAAGTCTCGACATTGTCTTTCTCTATTTATATTTTTGTGCTATATATTACTCCAGCAACGTCGGCCAACGATTATACCGTTTTGTTTGATTATTTGGCCTCCCTGAAATATATGTACACTAATGAGGTCATTATCCTTGGTGATTTTAATATAACACATTATACATCTTTCCTCGATAACTCAGAAATTGATAATAAAACCTTCATCTTAAATGACTTTTTAAACATATTAAATGTATCACAATTTAACTGGGTATGAAACGTCAATAACAGATTATTAGATCTTATTCTGTATAATAATACATGCATAGTTGATAGATCAAATGATCTCTTCGTCAAGGTAGATATTCAGCATCCACCTCGGCGACAGTAAACCTCACTCATAATTTAAAAAATAATTTTCCTATAAAATTTTCCGATACGTATAATTTCCGAAAAGCTAACTCCCTTACTATACGAGGAACTTCAGCACGTAAATTGGACTACTCTTGTCACATATAGCGACGTTGACTTATTAGTTGCCCATTTTTATGAGCTACTGATCAGAGTTTTCGATTTGTGCGTACCTAAATCTAACATAATGAACAAGAAGAATTATCCTCCCTGGTTCAATTTTAACATTATAAAAAAAATAAAACTTAAGGCGAAACTATGGCGTAATTATAATGTAACTAAATGTAATCTTGCTTACAACGAATTTAAAACAGTGCGTGCTGAAATAAAAAAAGATATAAATGCTGCTTATCAGAATTTTGTAAAAAGTGCTGAAAACAGTATCAAAACTGACCCAAGAAATTTTGGAATTACGTAAAAAATAAAAGAGTATCCACCAATATATCAAATACCATGGTATTCGCTATGTGCGCGATGTCAGCGCCGCGTAGCGTTCACAACTTTGTGGGCTGTGATGTGTCCGTCAAAACAGTGTTATAAAATTGGAAAATTAAAATTGCACATGAATTGCATTAAATTTCATTGCATTGCATCAATTTGTGTGGCCAAAGAGTCATAACAAGCGTTTTCTTTTAGTAAAATGAAAAAAGGTAAATTCGCATAAAATGTATATTTTGGTTTAGACGTAGGTTATATTTACTTATAATTTTGTTATAAAACAAGGAAAATAAAGCTATCTATATAAATGCTTTTATTACAATCTGACAAACATATATTGTTGCTGTACCACTAATAAAATAAATAACAATTTGTTATACACCACTTTTTAGACAAAAAAATGAGTATAGTTATAGAAACCGGATCGAGAATGTAACTCAAAACTCACATGACTTTTGAACCTCAAACTCAATTGAAAGGAAAACTGTTGGTACCTATCTACTGAACACGTCAGGGATGTGCAAGAGTTAAGAACAAAACATGACCAAAAATCAATAATTCAAGCTAACCATTTGTTGCGTTATTCTAATTTCCAAGCTACCGTAGGAAATCGATAAAATTTGCATTTACTATTCCGTCCAGTATTTTGCAATTTACAACACAGCAACTATAGTGGTCCATTTTTAAATTCGTTTACAAAATTTACTCTTGTAAACAAACTGTGACCACTACTACTGACAGCCTACTTTATTGCAAATTTTGTCCACTGCGAGCGCTGCCATCCAATTCATTACCCCCACCCTATACTCTGCACATAGCGAATATAATAACGAGGAACTGCATAATCCGTCAGATGTATTAAATGGTTTTGCAGATTTTTTCAGTAAGTCCTTTTCTCGGCCTTCCGGTAACAATTATTCCAATGATTTTAATTGTCCCCATAATAATAGTTTTATAAATATTTATTTTTTCACGGAAGCTGAGGTTTTATGTGTTTTAAAAAAAATGAAGCCTAAAATGACAACAGGCCCCGACAATATTCCAGCATTCCTGTTAAAAGACTGTGCATGCCTACTTGCAGCTCCCCTTACAACTCTGTATAATTTATGCATCCGTACCAGCACTTTTCCGAATTTCTGGAAGTATTCTAGGGTATGTCCAGTATTTAAAAAGGGTGACAAAGGAGCGATTGAGAATTTCCGCCCAATCACAATAATTTGTAATTTTGCCAAAGCATTTGAAATACTGCTATACAATTCAATTTATTTCAATATCCATAGACAACTATCTGTGTCTCAGCACGGTTTTATAAAAGGGCGATCTACCACAACGAATATTGTTTGTGTCACTCAATGTATAGCTGAATCTATCGACTCTGGTACACAGACTGATATCATATACACTGATCTTATACCTGAGTCAAGATAGCATTTGACCTAGACACAAATAATATAAAGCTGATTTTCGGTAGAGATCATGCCTGAGGGCTAAATTGTAACATACTAAAAGTCCTGGAGAATCCTCCTTCCGCAACCCCCTTTTTTCGCCCCCCAAACCCCCCCTTTTAATATTTTGGTGATTTTCTCGAAAACTATCAACTGTACGTAAAAATGTCAAGTGAGCATTTTTGAAGCTGATAAAAATCCCCTTCCAATGACGTATCGCAATCCATAGTCAGTAGCACATGGCTCCCACCAGTGGCGTATCAAATGAAGCGTTACTTTTTAAAAATATACTTTTTGCTATTTATTCTCAGTTTTTTTGATCTAAGCATAATTTTCTTAGAAGAAACATATTTTTCTCTAAAACGACCATTAAAAGGTGGTCTACTTGCGAATCTTTTAGAAGTTCATCGCAATTACTTCAGCCAAAAAAAAATTAAAAGTTTATCCGAGACTTCTCAGCTTTACGTAAATCTGGAGCAAATTAATTTTTACTACCAATATTAGGCCAGTCAATATCGACACAAGAAAAGGCAAACATCGCTAACGCGCATGTATCTACGATTGTTTTATATATTATTAGGACCCTTGAGAGTAGTTTATACCCAAGTTTGCAACCCCGAAAACCCAGTGCTACTCCCGTGGTGCTCGAAAAACTGCGAAATTTTGACACTTGTTGCATTTTTTTTTAAATAATAACTTAAGGAAGCGTTTTTCGGGTATCTTCATTCTATACTTTTGTAAAGAAAACTAAATTTGCTACAATTTTGGCCCAACCACAGCTCTCTAGGTCCATTGGTTGCGGAGATACGGCCACTGAAAGATGGTCAATTTTTTCTAAATAGTGAAAATTTATCGGTAGGGTCATTTTCTAAGACACATACCGACTAAACTAATGCTCCTAGAGAAAAGTTATGAAAATGAATTTGTAGATAATTGAATTAAGTTTAATTTGATCCCAAAATGGTGCCTCTAGGCTTGGGAAAACATTGTACCTACTGAATAATGTTGGTATATATTTCTTTAAAAAAACGTGCTAGAATTTGAATTTAACATTTTAGATGTAACATATGGCTTCAAATAAACATACACTAAACAAATACCGAAAATTCATTAAACAAACAAAATTACAGAGGCAACGTTTTTCTTGTTTTATTTACAATGAAATATGTTGAATATACATATATATGATTCAGTCAGAGCCATTGTGGCGGGATACGTCAGCTACGTTGTCAACCGCTTTGGTAAAGACGTAGCCGTGGTTTTTTATGGATCCCCACAAGATGCAGCTATGAGGGGCATTAAATCGGCTGTACGCCTGCGACGCTCTGCTTCTCTCTCCTGCAGTGATATTTTATTTGATGAATCAACACCCATCAAGTGTCCCAAGCAAAACTGCTCTCAAATGAATCTAACGAACGCCGGCTGATCACCATGATGCGTACTGAATTTGAGAGGCATGGTATCGAGGTACATCAAACTCAAGAAGACGGCGATGCTGATATAGTGAGGACTGCCCTCTCCAAGAACTCATCGTTCGACCAGGTTTTCATCATTGGAGAGGACGTCGACCTACTGGTCCTTCTCAACGGCTTAAGCTCTCTACATACAAACGTGTACTTTCAGAAAGGCGGCAGAGATGGGTCAGAGTGCGCCCAATATCCAGCAAATTCCTTCACCTGTGGAGAAATACAAGTACCACAGACAGTTTTGTTCCTGCATGCCATCAGTGGGTGTGACACCACCTCTAACCTTTTCTGGCAAGGCAAGATGAAGTGGTGCAACGTGTTCAAAAGAAAACCCACTGGATAGACCTCGCCAGCATTTTCCTTGATCCAAACTCCAACCAGGAAAAAGTAGGAAATGCTGGCGAGAAAATCTTGATGAACCTCTACGGAGACGACGAGGGAACGCTGAACACCCTGCGATACTCAGCATTTGTAAAATTGGCCGCCTCCCCCCCACCACAGAGGCTGCAAAATATCATTCTTGGAGGACCTATCCCCAGGTGCAAATATGGTTGGTGCCAGTCACAATGTGCGCAGAGCCTGCTCCTCAAACCCTGCTTAAAATGGTGGCTTGCAAATGCAAGAAAGGGTGCTTAGGGCCGTGCACTTGCAGAAAGGCAGGGCTCAAGTGCTCTATCCTATCCTTTTACCAAGGGCGAAGTTGCAGCAACGCCACCCCTATCGTCCTGGACGAGGAGGACGAGGATGTAGATGACCACACCAACAACATATGACGACTCGCCTCCACCTCCAGAAACCCTCGTCTCTCCTCCCCCTCCCTCTCGCACTAATCCAGACTGGATGCGAGATCCGAACCTTCCAAAAGGGCGAAGTTTTAAACTACTGAGGTGTTTGTGCTTGACTGTGTAAATAGTATTTTATAGTTTACATTTATGTTTACGTTGTTTATTTTATGTTTACGTTATGTTAAATTCAATTGTTTATTTTATGTTTACGTTATGTACGTATAAATTAAACAGCAGTTTCAATATTTTTGGTTCTGGGGGGTCGTTCTATACATCAATGGATTTGCAATTATATCGCCTACTAAAAAATTGGTAACGATATTTTTCGCCAAGCTTATAGTTTTTGGTTAAAATCAGTAAATTCTACGTGTCCTTCATGAAATTTCAATTAATCTCGGGGCAGTCTTTCTTTTGATACGCCACTGGTGTGTACCACGTGGTACTATATGGGCTCGCAATATGTCGTTGGAAGGGAAATTTTGTCAGCTTTAAAAATGCTCACTTGACATTTTTCCTTAAAGTGGTGTTCCAGGACTTTTAGTATATTACTATTTAGCCCTCAATTATGATCTGTACCAAAAATTAGCTTTATATAATTTTTGTCTAGGTTTACCCAAAATTTGAACTATCTTGACTCGGGTATTACTAAAGCATTTGATAGACTTGACCATCATATTCTACTTAACAAATTACAAAGTTTTGGCTTCTCTGATTCACTACTTTTACTTTTTCGATCATACCTATCAAATCGTTCACAATTTGTAGCTTATAACGGTTTTCATTCTGCTAACTACTTTGCTCCGTCTGGTGTCCCACAAGAATCTATTCTTGGACCTTTATTATTTATAATATTTATTAACGACATTACCACAGTTTTAGATGGCAATTGTTTACTTTATGCGGATGATGTAAAAATATTTTATACGATCGAATGCTATGAACCTTCAAGCTAACTTAGACAAGTTGTCAGATTGGTGCATTTCTAACAACCTTTCTTTAAATATTTCTAAATGTCAAGTAATGTCCTTTTCCACAAAAAATTCTTTAGTAATGTTTGATTATCGGCTAGGAAATACGACTTTGGCAAGACCTGAGACATTTCGCGACCTCGGTGTTATGTTCGATAGAAAACTTTCCTTCGTTAATCACATTGAGACCATTGTAAGTGAATGTAATAAGACTTTATTGTGCGCAGTAGCTATGATTTTTCAAATACCGATACCTTAATTACCCTGTTTTCCTCATTTGTTAGGTCCAGATTGGAATATGCATCAGTTGTCTGGTGTCCCGGATATAACGTGCATATTGATTATTTAGAATCGGTACAAAGAAAATTTCTAAAACTACTGTGTTTTAAAGCTGAAGGTTTTTATCCTTCAATAGGCATTCCTCAATCGGAACTTTTAGAGAAATTTACCATGTCTTACCTTTTGGACCGGCGTGTATATTTCTCTGAAATACTACTATATAAAGTCATAAATAATACAGTTGACTGTCCCACTATTTTATAGAAAATAAATTTTTATATTCCGCATGCATCTTCCAGACAGAGTCGCAGTTTCTACTTACCACAACCGTGCACAAATATTCTGCAGTTCTCTCCTATATACACTACGTGTAATAATTACGACAACAGCAGTCATGGCATTGATATATTGAACTGTGATCTAAAAACACTAAAAGTTTGTATCAAACATTGAACATTCTTCTATTTTAATGTACGTGTTTTGTTCTGTATGTTTGATGTTTAATCATGTATTTGCTATTATTTGTTTATACTTCAACTCTCCTGTCCTGTAGTTGGGTTCCTGATAACCTGTAGGGCAGTGTATTTTAAAATAAATAAATAAATAAATAAATAAAAAGTGTGACAGATTCAAGAAGAGTTCTGTTATTATACAGGGTGGTACATATCACTTTGATAAACTGATCGAAAAAATCATGACTAAAAAATACCCTGTAGGTATGTATTTGTATTTTAAAAATATACAAATTTAAAATTAATGATAATAAATATGTTTTTTTAAAGAAGGAAATAATAACATTGGCCTACAAAATTTTTCCTTGGGAAAGTTACAAAACCTACATAGGTAGTTGCTTTTTGTAAATTTTTTTATGTTGAACACCAATATGCAGCCTATCATGTCGCTTCCACATTATTTACATTTAAAATTAAAAAAATAGAAATTTTAGTTTATAATCAGCAGAATATTTTTATTCATATTTCCCTCGTGGCATTTTGAAGAATGAATTCGTTGATGGTACCAAACATATAAATAGAGGAGCTAGCAAAAAGTTTTAAATCTTAAAAAATCAGTTTGGAAAATGTTTACAGCCTAGCTGTTCCTTGAAAATTATACGTTTTAGGACATAACTGTATATAATATACCTTTTTAACTTTTTCTTAACATAAGTTGATGAATCACCCTTCTATATTTTCAGGATGTATTAAAGAACATCCTATACAGGGTGATTCACGTTGACCGCCTATTAGAAGTATCTCGAGAAAGAACAAAGATATCGATTTGAAATTTTGGTTATGGTCCTAAGTGGGTAGGATCTATTTAATGAAAATATTTTCAACATGGTGGCATTTCCGGTTATACCGGAAGTTGACCCTAATTTTGTTATTTTAAATGAAATGCCCCATTTTCAATTTTTTTTTAGATTCCTCGGAAAATTTAAAGGTCATTTCATTAAAGGTTCCCTATGTCTAAAATGAATATTTTCTGAGATTAATTTTTTTCCCAAAATATTGACGGAATAGTTGTATAATGTAAAAATCAATATCTCAGTAAGAATTAATGATAAGACGTTGAATTTTTTATTGAGGTAAGACAAGGTATTGGAGCTATCCATCATGTAATAAAATTGTCAAAATCTCAACTGCAAAGTTTCTAAAATTAACGATATCTATCGACCTCATAGAAACAGCAATAAGTCATTTTTTTTAAATGGAACCATATCTAATTAAATACACCAATCGATAGCGAGAATAAATGCGCATTAAACATGTATCATGTTCCTATACCTAAAATGTATGATTCTTTAGATATTTGCGATTTTCTAATTTGATCGATGAAAATTGAAGAGTATGCTTTGACTTTGACTGTGGACGAAACAAAATACAACAAATTCAACAAATAGGCTTGTTCTGGTTCAAAATTTTCGCAGTCCTAAAACCGTTCCCGTCTTGCGCAATGTAAAAAATTACCAATTTTAATACACAGCGCATGGTTGTTTCTTCATTGCGCATGACGGGGACGGATTCAGAACTGTTCTAATGAGAACCAGAACAAGCCTAATGTGACAGCTAATATGTAACTCGTGTTATTGTTTTGGGTTTATTGATGGTAATTCAGGATACATTTCATTAAATGTTCTGCTAATTATTCTGTCACATTGTCCATGAATGTAAAATAAATGAAAAATATCTGAGTTTGAGTAATTATTTGCCATTTTCTCCACAATAAGACACAATACAGAATATTTATAATGAAAAACAATAACACGAGTTACGTATTAGCTGTCACATTTGTTTAATTTGTTGTATTTTGTTTCGTCCACAGTCAAAGTCAAAGCATACTCTTCAATTTTCATCGATCAAATAGAAAATCGCAAATATCTAAAGAATAATACATTTTGGGTATAGGAACATGATACATGTTTAGATGCGCGTTTTTTCTCGCTATCGATTGGTGTATTTAATTAGATATGGTTCCATTTAAAAAAAAATGACTTATTGCTGTTTCTATGAGGTCGATAGATATCGTTAATTTTAGAAACTTTGCAGTTGAGATTCTGACAATTTTATTACATGATGGATAGATCCAATACCTTGTCTTACCTCGATAAAAAATTCAACGTCTTATCATTAATTGTTACTGAAATATTGATTTTTTACATTATACAACTATTCCGTCAATATTTTGGGAAAAAATTTAATATCTCAGAAAATATTCATTTTAGACATAGGGAACCTTTAATGAAGTGACCTTTAAATTTTCCGAGGAATCTAAAAAAAAATTGAAAATGGGGGCATTTCATTTAAAATAACAAAGTTAGGGTCAACTTCCGGTATAACCGGAAATGCCACCATTTTGAAAATATTTTCATTAAATAGATCCTACCCACTTAGGACCATAACCAAAATTTCAAATCAATATCTTTTTTCTTTCTCGAGATACTTCTAATAGGCGGTCAACGTGAATCACCCTGTATATTTATTCTAATTTTCATGAGTATATTCTGTTCGTCTGAGTTTTTCCCCTCCTTATTGCCTCTAATTTATAAATATCATTGGATAATATTCACACCACAACTGACAAAATTTTTATCTTTAAATAACATTAATTTCAGCTCTTATTTTTTCAGGCTGTCATGACTGTGGAGATAAAATATTTGCCAATATAGACTCTCTTCGGACACATCGGCATATCTTCCACAATGGAGTACCTAGAAAGGAGTACATTTATATTTGTGAAAAATGCGGTAAAAAATTTAAACAAAAATCATTGCTCCAAGTTCACAATGAAACTAATTGTGGTGTGGGACCGTTGTTTCAGTGTGACATATGTCAAAAGGAGCTTTCAAGTGATCACACCCGCAAAGCTCATATGCGAATTCATACTTCTGAAAAACATCTTATATGCAAATTTTGCGGCAAAACTTTTCATTGGAAAGGGCAGCTTAAAGTTCATGAAAGGTCACATACTGGGGAAAAACCTTATACGTGCCTTTTTTGTCCGAGAGCATTTGCATATCGCGATAGCCTAATAACACATAGTACTTTGCACACGGGTGTGAAACCATATTTTTGCAAAGGATGTGGTTGGAGGTTTTCCTGCATTGGAAATCTAGTTAAACATAAAGTAACTCATGCAAGCACTTGTGGTGCTTGGTATCAAAAAAACATGAAAGAAGACTGTGATAGATGAATTTTGTACAGTAAATAAATCGAAATTTATTAAACCTAATTTGTTTTACTTCACAAACAATAACCAAGTCTATTAATATTTTAATTTATTGCTAAAATTTAGTTAATATATTAGGTAAAGGTTTTCTTATCTTCCTTTTCTTGTTTGGGATTTATTACCTACCACATATTCTTGAATATTTTGGAAATCCAGGTAAGTAATTTAAAAAATATTTGATTTTTAAAAATCGCATCTACCTGTGCGACTTTACGTCAAAAGAACAGTTAAAGGTTGGTTTTTCTGACATGAAACAAAAATAAAAATAATGATATTTCTCCTTCAAGGCGATATGTTACCACATCCTCTATTAAGTAGGTATTTGTCATTGGTACCTATATTTTGCAAAAACCCCAGGTTAATATTAATTCATTTTGACAGGCCTATTGAAACTTCCTATTTTTATGGTTATTTTTTATGAATATTAATCTGCAAAGAGATAGCGTCTTTCGCGATTTTCAAATATACTTTCTGTCAGTATAGTGCATTCTGTGAGTCGGAAAAAACCTTGAAAAATACAAGTATTTGGGGAGTCAACCAAACTACTTCCCCCACCCGTTTTCGAGGATGTTGAACACGATAGTGTTGTTTTCTCTGCTCCCTGAGTTGATCCTACCCCCCAAACGGCCAAAAAACCACCCTTAAATTATGAGAATCGCGTATTCGACGTCTTCCACCGGCAAAACTTATGTCATCCCCCGTTTTCGAGGATGCTGAACACGATGGTGATGTTAGTTCTGCTCCCCGAGTTGTTCCTACCCCTTAAACGGCCAAGAACCACCCCCAAAGAGGGGGAATCGCGTATTCTACGTCTTTCACCGGCAAAAATTATGCCACCCCCCGTTTTCGTGGATGCTGAACACGACGGTGATGTTGGTTCTGCTCACAGAGCCGATCCTACCCCCCAAACGGCCGAAAACCACCCCCAAAATGATGGAATCTACGTCTTTCACCGGCAAAACTTATGCCACCCCCCGTTTTTGAGGATGCTGAACACGAGGGTGGTGTTGGATCTGTTCCCCGAGGCGAATCAACCCCCCGAATCACCATGGTGTTCAGCATCCTCAGAAGGGGGGGGTAACATAAATTTTGCCTGTGGAAGCCGTAGAATACGCGACTTCCTCTCTTTGGGGGTGGTTTTCGGCCGTTTGGGGGGTAGGATCAGTTCAGGGAGCAGAACCAACATCACCGTCGTGTTCAGCATCCACGAAAACGGGGGGTGACATCAGTTTTGGCGTTGGAAGATGTCAAATACGCGATTCTCCCCCTTTGGGGGTGTTTTTTTGGCCGTTTGGGGGTAGGATCAACTCAGGGAGCAGAACTAACATCACCATCGTGTTCATCATTCTTAAAAACGGGGAGTGACATAAATTTTGTCGGTGGAAGACGTAGAATACGCGATTCCCCCTCTTTGGGGGTGGTTTTTGGCCCTTGGGGGGGTAGGGTCAACTCGGGGAGCGGAACCGACATCACCATCGTGTTCAGCATCCTCGAAAACGGGGGGTGACATAAGTTTACCGGTGGAAGACGTCGAATACGCGATTCCCCTCATTTGGGGGTGGTTTTTTGGCCGTTTGGGGGGTAGGGTCAACTCAGGGAGCAGAAAAAACATCACCATCGTTCTCAGCATCCTCGAAAATGGGGGAGAGCGGTAGTTTGGTTGACTCCCCAAATATTTGTATGTTCGTCCGACTCACAGAATGCACTAGTAGTTGGCCATTGTAGCACATTGGTTAAGTACGAGTTATTGTTGTTATTGTCTATATGTTACTGTTACCTTCATTATCTTCCCTCTTTCCCAGCACTTGTCCAGATGCTTAAAATAATTTTGTTATTGAATTCAATAAAACAATACAATGGTAAAAATAAAACTGTATTAAAAGTAAATTATACAAAATTAAAAAAGAAAACAATGTCTAACTACATTTATGTGTACTCTAGCTTGCTCTATTTATATAAATAAAAATAACGTAAAGTACAAATTAATGTTAATAAAGTTTTGTGATTGCTCTATAATACTTATATATTTAAAGATATAAATACACTAGATATGCATAGTAGCAGTTTTTTAACTTACACATAATTACAAATATCGGAGTTACTTGACTAGGTCCTAGTCAGTTTTTTGTTATTATGTACAAAAATTAATATTCAGTGTACATATTTGGTAACTTCCATATACTGAACATTGTATACGATATAAGGGTGGGTTAAGATAGAATATCTTTATAAAACTATATAGAAAAAAAAAATAAATACTGAAAAGCATCTCTTCAAACTTTTACAAGAATAATTTTAAATCGGCAAAATTAATTGTGAAAGTTATTATTCCAAAAATTAAATCCGTGACAAATTTGTCAAAATTTGCAGTTCTATGTATTATATTCTAATTTCACAGTGGTTAAATCTTGAAGTTTTACAAGCATACTCTAACGCTAAGGGGTAATTTTACCCACCCTCTAACAATAATATTCTTGAACAAATATATATATCTAAAAAAATCACAAGTCTGGGTAAAATTAGATGGCAATGTTAGATATAATTATATTAAAACTGAGACAAAAATGTACAAATACAAATAAAAATAATTACAAATAAACAGTGCAATTGTCCATAAACTACACTATAAATAACAAAATATTTCACAACCAAAATTATATTAGTTTTTACAAAAATAAAACAAAACATAACTTTTATATCATCTCTTAAATACATATTACAATACAACAAAATGCATTTTTACTGGTTTTAAAGTTTACTATTTAATCAATTTAATAATTAAATTAAAGCTGCCTTGTGCCAAGTTTTAGAAAAAATATGTTGTATCAATAGTAAACTGTAAAACTGGAATTTATGAAGAAATAAATCACATGATTTTGTATAAATTATAATCTTTATGAACTGCTCAAAAATAAATTGCATTATTTTGATACCAATAAATTATCTTAAAACCTACTTTGCACTTCGTTATAACGACTATGAATTAAAATATTACAAATACTTCTAAAGTCAAATAAATAATACTAATGTTGTCATGAAATTATGGCTTTCATATGCCAAATTGTCCTTAATAATAAATCAGTGGTGGTTAATGAAACTTAGATATGTTAGTACTACAGTATGGAACCTAAGCCATGCATTAAGGGTATGACTATCAAAACTAAATGTTTTGGGAAAGGATCAAAAAGGGGTATACGACTGAAGTTTTGAAAAATATTTACAAACAATTTTTTCCATGTTGGAATGTAAATTGTTTTACATATTTATAACCACATTAAGAAATTTGGACTTTTTAAAAAGTCATCTTTTTGATATTCTATAAACCTAGAACAAATCTAAAATAACATTTTAAAAATATGTCTATAAAAAACCAAATTGAAAATGCCGATAAATTTCTATTCTGATTTTGAGAAAAAATATAATTGTTTAGAGATATTTTATATAAATATTTAAAACTTGAATCGACAGCCTCTTTTTAATTTTTTTTTTCAAAAATTTCTATCACAATTTTAAAGTAGCGCTTGGGTTTCTTGCTCCAATACATGATGAACCTAAATTTCACCGACAGCCACGGTAATAAATAAGTTATTATAAATAACTGTGATTTTTGTCATGGATTTCGTTATCTTTCTTTTTACTTAATTTTTAAATGTACAAAAATAGAAAACCATTTTTGAGCAGTTCATAAAGCATATCTCTAGATGTAAAAATACTATAATTCTCTAACTACACTGGGAAGAAGGCCTCTAAGTTACGAAAGGCAATATCGTGATCGAAATGAGTTATGTACCTTTTAGAAAAGAGTTCATATAAAATATAACGATTTTAATGTTGAGATCGTTTTTAAGTTAATATAGAGGAATGTATAATGTGATGATAAATAAAATTTCTATAATATAGTACGGTTTTCATTTTGTAGTTTTTGGAAGATGCCGCTTCATATGTAATGCTAGATGGTCAGATCTGGCAAATGATCGTTCACAGACTCCACATTTGAAGGGTTTTGCTCCTGTGTGTTTTCTGTAGTGACGTGTGAGCTCATCAGATCTGGCAAATCGCCATTCACATTCTGGCCACTGGCATTGGTAAGGTTTTTCTCCTACAAAAGAAAAATTCACAGGTAATTACAGTATATCACATGTTACTTAAATGTAGTATTAAAAAGGGGCGAGAGGTTTTTCTGCATTAATTCAAAATGAACAATTACATATGAAACAACAGTGTGCTATGTATTAACAAGAATATAATATATATAAATATGTACAGGGTGTCGAAAAAGAAATTACTTAGAATATTTTTGGCCCAAGTTGATAGAGTTATTCAACTGGAATTCGGTGTAACATCTATCAATATCGAGCTTCGTAGAAAATTCGATGGAACGTGTCATATCCAAGGAAGTATCTTTAGGGTACATAAATCCATTTTTTAAGAATATGATAAATAACCCTACTTCCACTAATTAAAAATTCCATATTGATCAGCTCTTGAAATTCTCCCACTTAAAAATGAGATACTTTTTATACAGGACGATTTAGTGTGTTTATGGTAACTTTAGGTATAATTACGTTCACCATATTTTTTTACCTAGGACACGTCCCTTTCTAAGCTTTATTCTTTTTAAACATTTTTTCCTGTAATTTTAGATCATTTTTGTGAAATTAGATGTACTTAAATAAATAAAAATTAAATTATTTTTCAGATTTACTTCTTGGAAATTCGCTGCCTAACGCAACTTTCTTGTTTTTATTTCATTAAGGAGCCCTTTGGTCAATTTCTTTTAAACCAAGCAAGATAAAATATATTTTATAAAAACGTATGTGCCTTTGAGTTATGTCAAAAGAATAGGTAAATAATTATGTTTATAAATGTTACACCGGTTCGACGTTAATCTATGTAGAGTACTTGGTTCTAGGGTACGGACAGAACAGGCAGCTGCGTAGGGCGCCAAACCGAGAATTTTGTATTGAAAAACAGAAATAGGGCACGAAATAAAAAATTCACTTTACAAAATTAAAAACTAGAAATTCACGGGCCTGCAATGGCCATTAATTCAATTAGGAAGGAAAATATAGTATACTACATACTACACATCAACGACATAAGAATAACTAGACAAGTAATGATTCCGATTTGTTTGCATTCGTCCAACGTACTCAGCGTCTCATTGGTGCTCCACGTGTTTGTAACCAATGAGACGCTGAGTACGTGGACGAGTCCATTTCATTACTTGTCTAGTTATTCTTATGTCGTTGCTACACATAGTTTCAAAAATTGATAAATCAGCTGGTGTAGGGGTAAAAATGGAAACAAAATTTTAAAGAGCATTTCCTTGATTCAGTAGACCCGTATTGCAGACAACAGACAACTATAATTTGGTTGGCAATGATAAATATAAATGAAAACAAAATGTTTTAAACATGTGTAAATAATATGTGTAGGTATATTGACACAACATATTAAGACTTTTTCTTTAAAATAAGTCGCAGGTGCAAATAAGGTTCTTCATATTTTTCTGTGTATACATATGTGGTGTAAGTCCTACAAATACATTCACACGATGTATAACTAATACATTTCAGAGCCAATAATTAATAAGTACCTTTTAAAAGTAATGTCTGAAGAACACCATATATATATATGTATATGTAATTAACGTTTTAATATTGAATTTGAAAATATAAATAATATAGAAATGAAATCCAAAGAGGTAAATTTTTAATAGGATAAAATAGCAAAATAAATTTTACTATTCAGTCTTAATCCTCTAATGTCTTAAAAAGACATAAATACTCTTTTCAGAGCTTATTTGCAAACTATCTACATTTAACTGATAAAATGGTCAGTACTACGAATGTAGAAAGCAAATAATTTAATATTTGCAATAAGCCTCACCAGACGGATTAATCCAAAAAAGGACTCCTTCTGTTACCAGGCAGTGCAAGTCACCATCCCATGGACCGGTTTCTGGCTTATTAGCCTTCATCAGCATGGTATAGGCAACTCACACTGCATGATATCAGAAGGACTCCAGATCTTGTCAACATCGATCGACATTGCAAATATTAAATTATTTGCTTTCTACATTCGTAGTACTGACCATTTTATCAGTTAAATGTAGATAGTTTGCAAATAAGCTCTGAAAAGAGTATTTATGTCTTTTTAAGACAAAGGATTAAGACTGAATAGTAAAATTTATTTTGCTATTTTATCCTATATAAATAATAATTGCAAATGTAACATTCTATTATGATTGTATTACTTAATTTGTTCCCATCTTGATTGTTTTGTTTTATATAATATCATTATGTTCCTCATGCTGTGTTCGTTTTCTACAAATCTGACAGCTAGCTTTGCTCGATTATCTAGGTAGGGGCCCAAAACAAAGGAAATTATACGTTAGGGGTTCGTATCAAGCAAAGCTAGCAGTCAGATTTGTAGAAAACGGACACGGACAAGTTTTTTCACATAAAATAAGATATTATTAGAATATATATACATTTTTATACAGTATAGTCCACGACTTTAAGAACATGAGTATTAATCGACTAATAAAGTATACTGCACTTTCAATAATAATTGTCAAATGTTAAAAATTTCAAGTTAGCATATAGCGAGTAAACATTTTACATGGCACAGACTGGAATTACAGTGTAGATACATCTCAGCAATGCTATTGTTTTCATTTCTGTGGACTGTACTGTATACTAAAAACTTTTCTATACAGTTACATTTCATTTTTCGATAAATTATTTGAAATTTTAAATTATGATAAATTTCTTATATATAATTTATTAGAAAAATTAAAACTTACTTAAATGACACCCACCTGTATGTATTCTTTGATGTGCTTTAAGGTGTGAGCTTTTTGTATATACTTTCGAACAACCTGCGAAAAAAGAAAAATTATTTAAACCAGTTTGATTGATATTCAAAAAATATGTATAGTTAATTGAACATACAAGGTGTAACCGTTTTAAATACAGAAAATTAAGGATTTGATAGATTTCTGAAAAATAAGTGGTTTTTGCGTTATGACTATGTAATAAACGTTTGTCGTTCGTTCGTTTTAAAAGTAGGTAGCTGAATATTTAAAATAAAACACATTTAAATAATTAATTTAAAGAGTAGATATAAGTACTCTGTTAACAATTAAATCAAGAGATGCCAAGTTCTGAAAAATAAGTGGTTTTTGCGTTATGACTATGTAATAAACGTTTGTCGTTCGTTCGTTTTAAAAGTAGGTAGCTGAATATTTAAAATAAAACACATTTAAATAATTAATTTAAAGAGTAGATATAAGTACTCTGTTAACAATTAAATCAAGAGATGCCAAGTACTGGCTACAGAACCGGCTTCTAAAATTACTGGTTATAACTTTAAAAGAATTTGTTACTTTGTATCCATTATCCCTTGTGGAATGTATATCCATGGTGATGGGGCCAAACTAGAAAAATCTTAATGGTATGTACATGTATTTGTTAAATATAGGTTCAGTTAGAGTAAAATATGCGTTTGGAATTCTTCTGCATACAAATGACATATTTGCATTCATTTGTACATTTACAAATTATATGTTTGATTGTTTTGTAGGAAATGTGGGTAGGATTGTAAGTTGACTTTATGGAAATGTAATTAGTTTTACATACAAATAGATTGCTATTGCGACACGATTTTGTATAAATTTGTCGAGGAACGGTGGAAAAAGTACGAGTTATGCCTATGAAAATCATTCCAAGACCCATCCTAATTACTAAACTTAAATGAAAGCAACTAACTGTGACTCAGTTGTAAATAATGCTTAAATGTCATTAACTTAATTGTTCCAAGACATATAATATAAATACGGATATAATTATATTGCCCTAAATAAATGAAGGAAAAATTTAATTCTTCGGTACCTACCTATTTAAATTTATTTAAATAAAATTTATCACAAAAGTTGTTTATAAATAGGTGTAAACATTAGTTTATGTAAATTTTCTGAATAAATTATGTAAAAATATAGTATATATAAAGTATAATATGCAAAATAGCGTGTATGTCATAAAATATACGTTAATTGCAACAATTACTAGTAGTTGAGCATTACATTAATTACTTTATTTATCTTTCTCTGCATTATTCCTATCAACACGCATTCTGTAATTTTTTTAGGAGTTTTGTAATTATCCTAATCAACAAGATAGTAATATTCTACCGCAGTTAAATCAGAATATATCACTTTCAGTCTCGAAATTTTTTGGGGACTTAAAAGCAAGTTGAAGTTGAAAACGAAATAAAACCAAATATGCTTTTATGTTAAAAAATTGGCATAGCTAGGTACCGCCGCACTCTTGGTCAGTGTTCTTCCATTCTCCAAAGGCTGAATCACGCTGAATAAATAATCATTTAAATTATGAGTTCGTATTATATTAAAATGATAATAAATGACATAAAGCAATTTAATTACAGCCTTGTATAGTATATGTATTCTTAACATAACATATACAAGGATTATAGTAAGGGAAATGGCGTGCAAAATCGACGATGAAAGGTTCCCGTCTGACGGTCTAAATCGAAGATACATGTAAATACTAGAGTTTTTTCTCTCTGGAACTTTTTTGGTATTGGGGGGGGGGGGGGGTGGCATTTTTTTTTTAATCGAATTATTATTATTAATTTTTTCCGCACAGGTAGGTAGTTGGTATATTATTATATCTTTCAGATACCCGAATTACGCCGGCAGACAAAAACTTCCAGAAGGTGCGCGGTAACGGAGATTGAAAAAAATTGTTTTTCCAATCTCAGCGCGGGAAACCGCGGGAAACCGACCTTAGGGGGGACACTTGATGAACTTGTTAGCGATTTTTACCACACGATAACGAGGGCTATTGGCCGATACTTTTGCATCTTAATGTGTTTCCCAATTGGCAACAACTACATAGTTTGGCATGGCCGAACACACCTTACCTATAAAATCACAATGGTGTATTCTTCGCTTCTCCAACTCTGGATTATTCCTTCTATTATATTTGACACCTGACGATATTCGCGGTACCGCTGCCGCGGGTGTTTGTTGTGTACATACTGGGGCTGGGTAAGGCGGGGGCGGCGTTCTCCTCGGTAAAGCTCCCCCAGGAGACCCCGGCTCTGAACTTGGAGGGGTTAGCGGTGAAACGTACATTAATCGAGACATCGGGTAGAGAGCATTGCCTGGAGCCGGTCCTGGAGCCACATTGTTATTGTATTTGTACTGGGGGTGTGTATTGTTATTATTATTATGGGGATGATGTATGGGTTGTTGGGAAGGTGGGGGTTGTTGGTGGTAGTGAGGTGCTTGCTGTTGTTGAGGGCTAGTAGGTTGCGGTTGATTATAAGGACTTGTCGGAGTTCCCATTAAATGTAACGTTGGTCCTGGTTGCTGGAGTACCTGTAATAAACAATAATTAATGCCGTTATACTTCATACTTCTGAATACAACGCTATTATTTTATTTTTTATACTTATATGTGGCTAGATGTTTATGTAAAGAATTTGATTGCGTAAATTCAAAAATATATAACTATTTGAATGTCGCTCGTCGTTTCTGTTCGTATAAGTTGGAAATAGAAAGCACATTTAGAAATCTCATCGATTAGTTAAAAAATGAAGAGGTTTAAATTAAATCAATGTATTCCAAAAAGTCATAATTACTTCCGTAGTAGTTAGAAATATTTCAAAAAATATTCTAACATCTAACCTTTACAAACTAATGAAGTGAGTATTTGGTTTCAGGTATTTTATCGAGAGTAGTAAAACGAGGAAACATGTGGCGTAGCAAATTGCCCAAACGAGACCTCAATTATTGAGAATACTGTCAAAATATTTGATCTAGAGATTATTTCTTCTTCGATTTTGAACTGTTAATAAAATTTGCTATTATCTGTTTAAGTAAAAAATACTTGTATTTCTTTTAGAGCAACTTTAAAATATTTATTTCGCCAAAACGTATACGGACACTTTCGATATAAACAAGTCAATATTATATAATAATAAGATTCTGGAATTTCTACTTGCAGGAAACCGCTCTATAAAATGTACTTAATCAGATTTAAATTCCGCGCCGATTCGTTCTTAAGATATTTAAAAAAAAATTAAAAATCGTACGATATATCCCCGGTTGACGGTACCTACATATTATTTACTCGTAGTATAATATTTGATTACACATTGTTAAAAATTGAAAAGGAAAGCCTTCTTTTAATTAACATTTTGGATGCCTCAATTCAAGTTTAATTTGAGCTTTTTGACGGTAAGCTGCATATCTATCGTCTACGACAGTGTTTTAATACTGGTAATATTTCTTTCCCTTCGAAAACTATACATGTGATGTATTCTTTTAAATAACAAATTATTATTATTCTCATCCCATTATTGTTTGTTAATAATTATTACCAAAGCAATTAAAAAACTATTTCAATTGTGACATTCCGTATCTTTTTTCCGGTTCAACCGGAAGTGATATTTTCGTTCCTGTTAGTCTGAAAATAGCCAACTTTTGTCTTATTCACGTACCTATACCAAAAACGAAATTTTTAAATTCAAAAACAACCAAAAAATTGGGGGCGTACATTGACTTGTGGCCACCCGGTATAGCTTTGTTTAATCTGTTCCTTGTTACATAATCAAAAAAACTATGCTATATTTGTTAAGTTAAGTGATGTAGGTACAAAAAGTTTTATAGTAAAATTACCTTCTCAGTTTTAATTTCTAATGGAGATAACAGTGGAGACGGTGTAGCCGCACAGTTGACTGTAAGATCATCAACTGCCTCCAGTTTCACCTGACCAGGACTTACTCCGAGCATGTTCGCATTTTCGGGATCTATATTTTGTATACTACTCGCTATATCCTCCCACAGCGGTGGTCGAAGGAATACGTCGTCGTCGGTCCCTGGAAGGGTCCTCATTGAGACATAACTCATGGCGGGTTGGTGGCGATTGTTATTATGCGTTGGTTCGAAAAAATCATCTATTTGCGAAGCGGAATCTCGACGTGGTTTTTCTAGCTCTTCTTCTAGACGGCGTTCCCACTCCTGCTTACACAGGAATGTGTCTAGATCGCTAGTCTGAAAATAAAAAAAAATTTAGATAAACAATAACAGAGTTAAATTAATTATTCGTTTTAGTTTTTGGTTTATTGGAAATCATCATGAGATATGTTTCATATCGTTTCATATAGGTAAACACTCGACAAACACTTCAAGGTAATCTGCAATTACTAGAAATTTTATAAGGGGCATATTATATTATGTAAGTTAAGGGGCGGCCCCAGGTAAATTCACCACTCGGGCGAGATCGCGCCCACATGAGTTTTACAGGCGTACTAAAGCGCAACGATATCCCTTCAGACACTGCGATCACTATTTTTTGCCCACAGTTTGTCGCTCTCTGATTTGGCGCCCATCAGGGCGGCCACCCGGCTCTATCCGTCCTCGAGCCTCCCCTGTGTAAGTTATCATGGTTAGTTTTATAGCGGTATTGATGGAGTTATTTTTTCTTTAGGAACACTTATTTACATTAAAAGAAATTATATACCTAAGAATTTGTTGTTGCACATGTGTATAGTTCATTTCATATTTGTTAAGCAGGGAAAAAATGCCGCATTTACAAAGCAGAAACCTTCAAAGAAGCCGCCGCACGTGTTCCTTTTGTCGGTAATTTTTTATCTGCGGTACAAAAATGAATTCGACTTTAACTCTATTGAACTTTGAAAGGTTAAATAATTAATAAAGGACTATTACAAAAATTGTATATGCTTGTAATAAGCGGGATTTATGAATACATATAGACCAGACATTTCGAATTTGATTTCTTATAAAAAATTAACACTATAATAGTTAAACGATTGTGTTCCAGAATAATTGCAAGAAAAAAGCCACTTATACATCAAGCATCGGTGGTTCAGTGGTAGAATGCTCGCCTGCCACGCGGGCGGCCCGGGTTCGATTCCCGGCCGATGCATGTTTTTTTTTTTTAATTTAAATATATGTTTCATTTTTGTGAATTATCAGATGGAATTTCAACAGAATTAATGCTATTCGGGATAATTTTAACGTCATATGGGGTGAACTTTAGTTCAAAAAAGAGACGCAGCACTGCACAGTTAGAATTGTGAATAATATTCACAGTGGTATATTAACTTGTTTGAGGGGTCTCGGCGTTATTTAATAATAATAATAATAATAATAATAATAATATTCGCCTTTATTTAAGAAAGTAAACAGCTTTCTTATAATTATTTTCTTAATTAATGATTTTCATTTTTTAATATGTACATATTTTTCTTTTGTGAATTACCATTGCTAAATATAAATATTTCTTCATTTTGTACTAGCAATTTAGCATGGCAAACTGGTAATTCAGGCAAACACTGAAAATGTATTCTTACTTATTCAATCCCAAATATATTTTATTGAAAATAAATAAAACTCAGGTCCTATTTTAAAATTTTTGATAGAAAATGGACTTTGAAAGAGAAAATCCCAGAAATAAAAAAATTTCATACGTTACCGATTGTATTTTGGAGGTGAAATGTGTTAAATAATGTGTCGTGAAGAAAATTGGTGGCCACCTATGGGTAAAGCAGGAACATGTGCTGTGAAGAAGTGCTCTTATTTTTCCATTTGTATCTTCATAATCGAATTATCAAAATCATCATCATCAATCAATTATATTACTCAGCTTGACATTCCACAATTTTGCCCCAATTTAATCTTGTTGGCATCTCTTACGGTTTACGAGATCCCAATGATGAGTCTCGAATTTGACTAACCTTGTTATCTGTAGCAAAGTTTACTAAATACTAATTTAGTAAACTTTGCTTATAGTAATTTAGTAAACTTTGTCTGTAGCATATAAATAAGAAACGGAAACCTAAGTACACGTGTAAGGCACGTATTTTATTTACCAAATCAGTAAAAAATTTTAACCACATCTGTATTAATACTATCAACAGTTATACAGGTATATTGTTTGTGGCAAGAACTGATATACCTGTTTTGATTATATCATACATTTGTCGACTTTCGGAAATAATCCTTTACTTATTCGTGGTTAATAATTTCCCCATTCTGTTGTAATATGAAAAAATAATAACAAAATTCAATGTTGCTTAGTGATAAATTCATGAGTATCGAGACACGAGACTTCACAGCAGGGAAATAGCACCTCCTGACTTATTGTATGATAATTAGAACAAAGGGAAAGCGACTCTGAAGGATCCCGCCGAGTTGCTGTATACATTTTACCATCCAGAGCCGAACAACATTTGCCAGTTGTTCTCACCTGGTTTGATGGATGACGAAACAATACGCTATCGCACGAGATCGAAATATATCTAATATATTGTAAGTTGTTAAATGACACGAATAATTTTAAAATCATTGTGGTGCAGTTGTTTCTGGAAAATTACATCTTAAAATGTGCACGGAATTTTTTCTTGATCGTCAAACACGAATGACGTTCAGCAAGTTCCCATGTCGTTTTCATTGTACAAAAATGCGTCTAGTAATTTAGTTTAGACTTTAGACGAATTAAATATCTCCAAAATAGATCATAACTAATAAATCTATCAAAGAATTATCGTTAAAAGAGGGGTATAATTTACTATATTAATGGTATATGGAAAATATAATGCCTCCCAGAGATTTAACCTCATAGCAAAATGATAATAAATTCAGATTCCAAAATGAGGTTCAAATAACTTGAATTCTACAAAAATTAAGTAAATTTTCCAATAAACTTAACTATAATGGAATAAAATAATATGTTGCACAAATGTTCAAAATATTTAATTAAAGATGTTTTTTGCTTCTCTTGTTGATACTTAAAAATTATCGCCACTAATAAAACGTTTTTAAGAAGCATTCTATTAACTATTAGCAGTAGTTCTTTTTCAGGACAGGAAGAACACACCTCGTACCATTCAAGAGGGTTTATTATTATAATATTTTTTCCCTTCGGTTATACCCGATGCTAGATAATTTCCCGTGGTTTACGGCACCTGAAAGTACTTCCCACATCTTGCGGTGCTTGCAGGTTTTCTTTATAACCTCCCAGTCTCTTCTTTACATCATGATGTTCGTGCATTTGTTGATAGACCAGATCAACATACGTAAATAAATTGTTGCCTGCAGGAGTTGAGGTAAGTGGAGTGAAATTTCTTGGGTTGGACAGATCTCTCCTTTTAGGGATTAGCACAGTTCGGAATCTCCTGCTCCTTCAACCATGAAATGAAAACTTGATCCAGATGGTAGTAAGTGAAAAAAAAACTAATTCCACCATTAATTATTTATGTCATCTGGGCTCGAGGTAATGGAGTTCTTAGTTTCTACAAATGCTTATTAAATTCCTTCTCTTTTTTCTCAAAGCTTTCTGGAGGATTTCAACATTATCAACAGACGGCAGATTTTCCCAACCAGCTGTGACTCTTGGAACAAGCGAAACGAATTTGTTTGAAATAATTTGTCTTGCTTCAAACCTCGCAATCGCCAGAACAAAGATTTCTTTATTGTGAATTGGATCCTATTTCATTATTATCATTATTAATATTAAATTATTTACATATCTAACTCTAGAATAACGGGGTTAGATTATTTTTTTGAATTCTAAAATATATATTTCTGATAAAATAAAACCCATTTATTATGGTAATTAAAATAAAAAATATTCAAAATATTTGTGGAATATATCAAAACTTATTACCTACATTTAACATTTAACCAACCATATGTTAAGTTATAGCAAAGACGATAGTATGAAAAAAACCAACAATTTTAAGTACTTAGGTAACTTATTTTTAATGAGTTTACTTAGTAGCATTCATTCTATTGATTTTAGTTCATAGAATTAATTCTCTCAATAATGCATAGTTTTATTTCAATTAGTTACATTCCTAACAGTTCAGTTTTTGTCGAATCACTGTCTATTTAATAATTTGTCATTAATTTAACAATAATCTTTTACTTATGGTAATCGATCTGTTTATATATTTATCTTGATACAATGGGGTGATTTTAAATCCATGTAAACAGTTCCCAATCATGCTGGGCTCGTGTAGTTATTTTGTGCTTGTCATTTTTGCCGACACCTCAATTGTTCTTCTCCTGTCATAATTTATTGTTATTTGCCTTTAGAATCGATTCATTCATTTATTTTGGGGGTGTCAACATAATCTTGTTGAACATTTATTTCTCTTATATTGCGTTTTATATATAAGAAAATGAAAAAGACCAGTCATCGCTGCTACATGATAAATTATATTCTTCGGTATAACAATGTGAGATGTTCAAAAAGACGTGAAAACGTGTGCACGCGCGGACCTGGAATTGAACCTGGGCCGCCCGCATCTACGCTAGCAGATCACTTAACCATCGAGGTTATAAATCGTTTTTACTCATTTAAACTTGATTATAAATTACAAAAATATAAATTATAATATATAACACGTTATCCATTATGTATTACAACTGTTACAACACGTCTTAGATAACGCCATAATAATTTTTTCTACTCTTAAAATGTTTTCTTAACGTCCTCCCAAGTCATCGGAGTAACCCCCAGAAAATGTTAGGATTTTGTGTTAGGTTAAGAGAACGAGGCGCTACAGATTACTGTGGAATCTGAACCACAATTAGAGCATCGACCTTTCCTTCCATCTAAGCCCGAAGAAAATGACAAATACATTTTTAATTTGCTTCGGGATGGATTCGAAGCATCGATCTTCGCAACCAAGTAGTACGTATCAATGCATTTATTTACCGCATAATAAAGGTCCTGGATACTTTTACCTATTTAACGAAAAAATATTATTAAATATTATTATAATTGAAAATTTGTACACCGACCAACGGACAGATATTTTTTAAATATATTTTTAGGATAATCAATGAGTTATAAAATTTGTAATAAATTGAAAATCATTTTTTGGTTCTTTTATTCCCACTTATTTATTTACCAATATTGTCCAACTATAAGTAAGCTATTATGCTTTAATAGGTCATGAAATTGTACACCTACAAAATTTCAAAGAAATATAAGGAAGTAATGAAAATTAAAAAAATTAAAAACTCTTTAAAAAATAAAATTTCACTCTTTTACATACCCTATCTGTTTAATAGTAATAGTAGTTAAGGTTACAAGGAACCTTTTTACCAAATATAGTAATAATAAATGGTTTTTACTTTTAAGGCAGTGATTCCAAAACTATGTTTGACCGCATTATTTGTTCATTTTTACAGCACAACCAAATGAGCTATTACAGAGTAAACTACTAAAAATTGGGATGTTTACAGGTTACTCGCGGTTTGGGCTAGACCTTGATTGAAGAATGGTCACAATTTGGAGACCATCAGAACTACGAAAGGTCTTGTTGAAATTCGAATTTTATACACATACCATTTTAAGGTAATTTACTATCTAATTTTCAATTGTTGGAAAGAGAAATTACTTTACGAAAAAGGGACATAAATAAGAAAAGAAAGTTGGGGTCAAGTTGTGTATATCGGAAGTGACTCCTGTGATATCGGTTGTTCAACAGATGGCCACCGACGGTGATATCCGATTCCCAAAATTTCAATATATTTTCAAACTGTACAAAAGAATTGGCCGGTAGAATTTTTTGTTCAGGAGGCAAAACTACGTATTTTAAAAGCAAAAAAATTTCAAAAATCGGACGTTCCGTAATATAGAAAATTACCATGGTAATTTTCTATATTACGGAACGTCCGATTTTTTAAATTCTTTTGCTTTTAACATACGTAGCCTCCTGAACAAAAAATTCTAATAAAAAAATCGGCGGTCGGCAACGGTTTTCGAGATATTTGGCCCCAAAGTCTCTGAAATTCGTATTTTTCCTCGTATTTTTCCACTGCCATAATCACTTATTTTCACCAAATTTCTTTATGCTTATGAATACCTCTAATACAGACTTATTTAAACATTATTAAATAGTTTCAACATATTTATTACATCAATAACTATTTTTTGAACCTTCTTATAAAAGCCATGAAAACATAACCTAAAATTTCAAACATTACGATAGTGGCGCGGGATCTATGTTATGCATAAACTAATGTTCCTTCTTTAACATAAAAAGATACTGCGGGTGCAATATATTTTTATCGTTTTATTTCAAAGAAGGAACATATTAGTTTTATGCGTATTCTAGATTTCAAACATTACAAGTTCCGTGAATAAAACGAATAATGTTCCTTCTTTGATATAAAAATATACTGCACCCGCCCGCTATTCGTTTTATACCGTACCCTAGATCTTACGGCACTATCATAACCTCGGATGATCTTAGTGTTGTTTGAAATTTTAGGTTATGTTTGGATGGCTTTTATAAGAAGGTTCAGAAAATAGTTATTGATGGAATAAATATGTTGAAACTATTTAATAATGTTTAAATAAGTCTGTATTAGAGGTATTCATAAGCATAAAGTGAGAAATTTGGTGAAAATAAGTGATTATGGCAGTGGAAAAATACGACTTTCCGAGACTTTGGGGCCAAATATCTCGAAAACCGTTGCCGACCGCCGATTTTTTATTAGAATTTTTTGTTCAGGAGGCAAAACTACGTATGTTAAAAAATTCAAAAATCGGACGTTCCGTAATATAGAAAATTACCCCTTTCTGTCTATCACTGCATTCCTATATCTCGATCATTTATTGATCGATTTTAATCAAATTGAGTAAACTTCTCGTTTCAGATTTTGATTAAAGTGTTGTCTAAAAAAATATTTTCTGAAAATAATTACGATCATTATCATCAGAAGAAACCACATGTTATATTAGCGATTGAGACGGTACCATTGGGTTTGAGATGCTCTTGTTAGGCGTTTGGAAAACAAAACAATAGCACAGTTCTGACAATAGTCTGCACAAGTGCACATTCGTCATTGTATCATATTTTAACTTTTTTACATAAACAATGCAGTATTTTTTAAGATTTTCTATAAATTACCTTTGCGGTGTGTGTAATTCAAATGTCGACAACAGTAGCAAGGCAAGAGATTAATGGTTTATGATAAAATAAGCATCTTTAATATTCTAATACCATTTATCGGATTATTATTATGAATACAAGATACGTTTGGATTGTAAGTACTTGTAGATATTAAAATTATAATTTTTTTACTGGTTATATAATACAATAATCCTTTTATTTTAATTTAAATAAAGAAATAAAACTAGCGAATTAAGTCTAGTCATATAATTTGCTTTATAATTTTTTCTATGAAATGAAAGTGTTTATTCGTGAAGGCATTTAATTAAAAGTTAAGTTATAATAAAAAGTAGGTCGGCAAAATGTAACATCTCTGAAAAATTTAAGAGAGAAAGTAAAATCATAGCAATCATTTGTCAATTCAGTGAAAATAATTATACGTCAACAAATTTACAGACCAATATATTTCTCATACAATCATGAAAAGTGTATCGTCCTCAGTGCTAATATTGATACTATTTGTAACAATATATATTCTTTGCATCTCTACATACACGTTTATTACGGCCATGGGAAAAATTAACTTGATGGATATGATGGGCGATAACCCTCAATCTATTGATGGTGCATTAAGAGCCAAACGAGAAAATATGGACGAAAAAAGCCACAATATCTCATTGTTAACAGATTCAGATTCATGGAAATATAATATTACGTTCAATATTTGCTGTGATGAAAATGAGTATCTTAATTCCAAATTGGAATGTGTTAAAGCAAACTTTAGTAGTGGTTATGACTTGCCAGACAAAATTGGATTGCTTTCAGGGATGTCTGTCGTTGATGAAAATATGACGCATACTATTATAAATCAGTCAAGACTTGATTTCGCATATAATTTTCGAAACTACTGCCAAAACGAAGACACTACAGGTAGGTTATGCAGAAATTCTAGTTAATACTTATAAAAACTTGCAGACTGTTTGTTTGGGCCAACGACATACGAATTACTAGACAAGTAATGATTCCGATTTGTTTGCACTCGTCCAACGTACTCAGCGTCTCATTGGTGCGCCACGTGTTTGTAACCAATGAGACGCTGAGTACGTGGACGAGTCCATTTCATTACTTGTCTAGTAATTCTTACGTCGTTGGTTTGGGCACTATTTCGTAGAGTGTCTCCACGCAGGAATAATCATTTGGATCCATGACGTCACCAGATCGGTGACCTTCTGTTAACTACCCACGACACTTATACTTGCTTTACTCACATCGTGTCAGTGGTGCAATGGCCTAGCGGAAACGAGCCGGTCTGGCATGCAGAAGGTTCCGGGTTTAAATCCTACACCTTTTTGTTTTTTTTTTTTATTAAATGCGTCAGGCACGAGGTCTATTATTGCACAGGCTGTTCTCACCTGTGATAATTGTGAGTTAGAAGCTGATAAAGGAATTTTTTTTTATTAAAAGGTCTGTTGTGAGTTAGAAGCCGGAGGCGATAGCCGGAGGCAGGTTAGATATGTGTGTTATTCCCCTGATAAAGGAATGTTTTTTAATTAGATTAAAGGAATTTTTTTTAATTTTATTTAAATTTGCCATTTTAGTCAAAATTACGTGTTTTTTGTGTTTTTATGATATGTATTTAGGGATAAACTAATGTTCCTTCTTTAACATAAAAGGATACTGCACCCGCCCGCGGTCACCGATCTGGTGACGTCATGGATCCAAATGATTATTCCTGCGTGGAGACACTCGTCTATTTCGATATAGTTATTAACGTCATAAGGCCGATATGTAGCAAATATCAGACAAGATTTTACTATCAATCGCGTCTGTTATTTGCGTATCGGGCGTGTGACGTTCAGTATTTTTCATTATACCATAAATACTTTAATATTTAATGATGATTTGTAAGCTTTGCATTTTTCTTCAATTCATTTATCGGCCTAGGCCGATATTGGTGTTATATCAATGAAGAATAGAGTAATGATAAATTTTATTGGCCTAGGCCGATATTGGTGTCATATCAATGAAGAATAGAGTAATGATAATTCATAATATCAGAATGGTATAATGAAAAAAAATATGGTAATTTTCTATATTACGGAACGTCCGATTTTTGAAATTTTTTTGCTTTTAAAATACGTAGTTTTGCCTCCTGAACAAAAAATTCTAATAAAAAAATCGGCGGTCGGCAACGGTTTTCGAGATATTTGGCCCCAAAGTCTCTGAAAGTCGGATTTTTCCACTGCCATAATCACTTATTTTCACCAAACTTTTCACTTTATGCTTATGAATACCTTTAACACAGACTTATTTAAACGCTTTTAAATAGTTTCAACATATTTATTACATCAATAACTATTAATTGAACCTTCTTATAAAAGCCATGAAAACATAACCTAAAATTTCAAACATCTATGTTATGCATATAAACTAATGTTCCTTCTTTAATATAAAAAGATACTGCACCCGCCCGCCCCCGGGCGGGCGGGTGCAATATATTTTTATCGTTTTATCTCAAAGAAGGAACATATTAGTTTTATGCGTATTCTAAATTTCAAACATTACAAGTTCCGCGAATAAAACGAATATGTTCCTTCTTTGATATAAAAATATACTGCACCCGCGCGTACCCTAGATCTTACGACACTATCATAACCTCGGATGATCTTGGTGTTGTTTGAAATTTTAGGTTATGTTTGGATGGCTTTTATAAGAAGGTTCAGAAAATAGTTATTGATGGAATAAATATGTTGAAACTATTTAATAATGTTTAAATAAGTCTGTATTAGAGGTGTTCATAAGCATAAAGTGAGAAATTTGGTGAAAATAAGTGATTATGGCAGTGGAAAAATACGACTTGCAGAGACTTTGGGGCCAAATATCTCGAAAACCGTTGCCGACCGCCGATTTTTTTATTAAAATTTTTGTTCAGGAGGCAAAACTACGTATGTTAAAAGCAAAAAAAATTTCAAAAATCGAACGTTCCGTAATATAGAAAATTACCAAAAATATTATATATTTTGGAACTCGTGGGGTTAAATTACATTAGATTAGATGTAAACTTCGCATTTACTCAAAAAAGTATCACTTTGCACAGTAGTTGCATAAATAGGTAACTATTTCCTCATATGTTGATAGTGTGTTACATTTTTTTCTTTGCAGTCCTAAATTGGCCCCAAGACATAACGCATACCTACTATATTTCCCAGAAAGAGGGCCATATACTAGAACTTAGTGATGACCAAAAGACAGTTCTCTCTAGTACCTCCACGTCATCTTATTGTTTAAATGAAATGATAGGAAGGGAAAAGTAAGAATCAGTATCAGTAATGATTATTCAAAAAATGTAATAAATAATTTAGTTCCAGGTCCTTCGTTGCCCTACTTTGTCCCTGCAGGGAAAAAGTATGCATACAAAAATGCTGCCAACATGGTTATTACTACAATACAATTAAAAATTCCTGTGAGCAAAGTGACAACATAAAACCTTATAAACCGACGTTTTATAATAACACTATACTAGACCGCAGCAACATTTCGTACCACTTGATTTATAGTGTTTCGATTTGTGTTCATTTACACAAATTGTTAAACGACGAGTTTTCCATGATGTATATTCAGAAAAACGGTGATCTCATGATGAATGTTAACGGATCGAAAGCGAGAGATATTGGTAGGAAAATGTAAGTATTAAAATGCACATTTGGGGAAGTTGTAAAGGTACGTGTCCACTTGAGAAAAATTCTATTCCTTTCGGGCAAACACGATTCTCAGAGTCGGAAGGTCTGAACCATCAGGCAGCGAACCAAGCAGAAATTTTGATAAAAGCTACATATTATTCAAAAATCTAGGCCGTAGTCTGGGGATCCCTGACTTCTGTCCAACTCTAAAAACGCTATTATTGGGTTTTAGAGTTAAGTCAGTGAGTAGATATCACTTAGTCAACATTCAAATGCATACACACACAGATGGACAGAAACCTTTTCCGTTTAGGCATTATATTATGGACCTTCAAGGTGATTGGCGTAATATAGTTACTCAATCAAATTTCACGCTATAGCAAGTATTTGATTAAGTAATTAATCGACTTACGGAACGTTCAGAAAATTCACGATTAAAATAATGTAAAATTTATTAAAACGATAATAATATATGTTTACGAAACCTATGAAGGTTCGCAGAAAAAACAATTTCTGTAAAAGAAAGTTTCAAAGCTGCCGACCAGTTAATAGTAGATTTTAGAATTATACCCTTGAGTCTAATATTATACGAGATGAAATCTAAGGAACGTATGTGCTTGAAGATAAATTAAAGATTTGTAAGAAGAATAACCTTCCAAGCGTACTGTTTCTAAAAGTTACTTAATCTAACGATTGAGAAATATGGATTATACCTAGGGTATGACCTGTACGTACACGTCTTTTTGAAATTCACCGACTTGAGGCAATAATTACAAAAGCCTCGTTAAACCACTAATATATGCTAAAATAATATGGCTTCACATGTATTTTTGTCTAACGACATTGTGGATGTTTTATTAAATTAAATTTGTTACTTATCCAATACCAAATTTTTAAAATGAAGAGATATAATCCACTGCGGGAACGATATCTAGCGCACCAAGCTCTTGACTAGCCCGCGTAGTAAAGTGCGCGATGCGAGATTAGACAATTAAATATTTTAATTTGCGTCTTTTATATGTTTTTTCCTGTAGTAATAAATGCCCAGTAGATTCTATGTGGTTTAATATTCGCACATTATTTTTAAGGCGTTAGGCGTTAATTGTCTGATGTGCTGAAGATAATGGTAGCAAGGTGCTCATTATTTTCTTTCTTAAAGTACTCTAGAAAGTTCGTTACAACTTTTTGGATCTAAATCTGCTTAGTTCACTTTGGCACAGAGGGAGATTTTGGTATGTATGTGTAGCGTAAAATTCAAATATTGTCCATATGAGAACGGTCTTTCAATTTAGGTTTGACATTGAATACAATAATATGCGTCGAAACATTTTTACTCCCACTACCCAAAAAAATATATTATAGACTTTAGTTATTAGTAAATAAGATGTTATAATCTGATGTATTCCACCAATAGTTGAGTCTTGCTGCTGTTAGGATATGAGTGAAAACAACAAGATATATGAATATGACTAACAGTAGCGTTAAAAGACATACTATAATTACCTACATAATAAGATTTCTTTAATTTAATACTCTTCCAGGTATTGCTTGGATGTATTTTCAGATGGAAGCAATAATTCAAGCAATGTAAATGGGTTTTATTGTCAAGATGATATTAAACGCGTTGTCTCTGTAAAGGAAGGAATACTTGTATCAGATGATCAGAACATATCTTATGTAAAAGTTGTACACACTAAGTCATCCGATGTATATTATGGTGCTGATTTAGGTTATTTGATTATGATGTTATGTATTTTGTTTGTTACTCTGTAAGATAGTTTCTTTCTCATAAATAAAGGTAAATATATATAATGGGACGACTTTTATTAAGAGTACATAAACAAATATATCGCAACGGAACATTATATAGTTTAGATATAAAGCTGATAGAAAATGGGCACTTCTTATAATATATAGTATTACTTATAAGAATAATTTTACCAGTTACATTTATGCATCAAGGGCGTAAAGTAAGAGTTTATGGTTCGCGGCATGAAGATAATAGCATGAGACTTTAGCCTTTAGCCGAGGGCTATTACACGCCATGGGCCATAACAGTTATTTATGTATCAAGGGCGTAAAGTAAGCGTTTATGGCCCGCGGCGTGAAGACAAGAGCACGCGGCTTTAGCCGAGGGCTATTACACGCCAAGGGCCATAAACGCTTATTACACCCGTAAATTGGCTGTGATATACAAAATTTTATGCACGAACGGTTTATAGATTCAGTCACAAATTTAGATTCGTTTTGTTTTACATATAAGTAAATATCTGTTGCTTGAATGTTTTCAATCAAGCCATTCGTAGTCGTTACCTGGCGATGGTCAAAGAAAACCAATGTCGTGGTCGCTAAATATAGACAGCAGGCTATAAAATTACTTTGGCCCATGGGCCATAAAGTTGCACTTGGCGCCCGCAAAACCGAGCGTAAATAACAATTAATGCCCAGAGCGGTTTATTTTATAAAAAAATATTTTAGCAATATTTTTGTAATAAAAATATACTAAACATGTAAAGTGTCATCCAGCCTTAACACAATTACTTTGTGGCTAGCACACCTAGCACACCAAAAATAATTTCAGGAGGGGGGTAGATTGATGTTAGCCTTACCAATCGGTTTTCGTTAGCACAAATAGTTTTTATTTTTTTATTATTTAACCCCTTGAAATATTAGTAAAATAAAAAATGCAATGTATATCATCCCTCTTGAAATGAGTTTTCAAACGACTAGTGTCACTTGACATACCCTTACGTTCGAAAAGAAAGTTAGGGGTGGTGGCATCTCTCCAGGTGAAGATAAAATAAGAGCTGACATGGGGCCAATGGAAAAGTAAAGTTGACATGTTTTGGAATTTTTTACAGAAATTCTGTATATCCAAGTTACAGAATTTATTCCAGTTAAAGTTTCCACACCGCATATTATACTCGTATGAATACAAGAACGACTTGGGGTTTCCTAGTATGTATTCAAATCCCTTACCACAGCGTTCCTAATAATAATAATTATCGGTATTGGTATTTCCGTGTGAAATTCTTTTGCTTTTTATGTTAAGGTTCAAATTTTGAACAAATGATAACATTTCTTGGTTCTTGATTTGAATACGTTATGTAGAATATTAAATTTATCGTTTTCATTTAGGTAAATTATTATACTTGTCACATGTATTATTAATATTAATGAGAAAATCATAACAAAAAAACAGATGAGATGTACAGGGTGTTTCCTATAAAACTATAACCCCCCCTTATTTCGGTCAATTACCACTGATTTTAATTTTTCAAAAACCGGTCTAACACAGAATTTTCCGTAGATTTTGAATATGCCATTACATTACACAATACTAAAACATAGAAAAACGTCGACCACGAACTGGCACGCTTCGCCGTATGCCGTGAACCTAATTTTTATCGATATTTTTTGTTAATGCACCTGCTTGTAACTAGGTCAGTGTCATAGCTTGTAAAGAGTTCAGCGACTCTAACAGCTGATGGGTGGAAAAAGTCCTATAAACGAATTCTGTTTTTAAAATCTTTTTCATTTTGTGTCATAATAATTATGCAGACTATGTAGCCGGCTTTTTCATTTTGTTTTGTATTACAATTTTCCGTATTTGAACTGCGTATTTCAATAAACCTGTTTATCCAATTGAATTAATTTTTCATTTTCACTAGGTACCCTTATCTCTCTCTTTTATATCATCTACACTTTGCAACACTGTCGACCGGCCACACGTAATGCAGTAAGTGCTTGCCCAGCGGCGCCGGAATTACAGGAATTATACTTGAATCGCGAATTTTAAAAAAAAATTCATAACTCGGCCATTTTACAACCTACAAAAAAAAATCGGATTCTTGTTCATGACGACTAGTACTATACAAATAAGGCCCCCACTCCAAGATTCACCCTGTATTTGCTATAAAAATGGCGCAAATATTGAATTTAAAGTGCGTTTCCTTCAAAACTATACCTACCCCCCCTTATTTCGGTCAATTATTAACGATTCAAAATTTTCAAAACCTACACATAGAATTTTTCGGAGATTTCATATATGCTAAGTATTACTTTTTTTCTCCCTTCAACGGTATACGAAGGGTAGAAAAAAGTATTGTTTTTTTTATGGAATGCCCTGTATTTTTTTACATATTTAGATCCGCCCTACCTTTCTTATTATAAAAATATATAATTCTTATATATGTAAAAAAATACAGGGCATTCCATAAAAAAAAACATACTTTTTTCCACCCTTCGTATACAGTTGAAGGGAGAAAAAAAGTAATAGCATATATGAAATCTACGAAAAATTCTGTGTTAGACCGGTTTTTGAAAAATTAAAATCGGTGGTAATTGACCGAAATGAGGGGGGTATAATTTTATAGGAAACACCCTGTACATTGTACAGGGTGATTCCTATAACGTTCACCTCAATTTCTTGGTTTGTGTTTGGAAATAGAATAAAAATATTTAACTTAACTTTATAGTACCTATTTTTCCAAGCATTTCGAAAATATCAACAAAAAACAATTAAAAGTCAAATAAAAGTGAGAAAAAACAAAGCAATACTACAGACGTGTATACTTATGCATTAATATAGAAACAAAAAAATACCTACTGAAAACTAAGAAATTTTATATTATATGTGTTCTAAATACTTTTTGGAATAAAATTATGAAAAAGGATATAGGAAACTGGCTGGGTGGCGTAGTGTTGTGGTGATCATGCTTGGTTACACTATCTATCGATGGAAGGGGTTCGATACCCACCACTGGCTCTGGTGTAGGTGGGTAATGAATGTGTATTAGCGTTTTTTTTAAATATTTAACCTATATACCAATATAAAATTGAATTCTAAGAAACTTTTGCCTTTGATATACTTGAATTGAAACTAAAATATAAAAAACGCACGAGATCAAAATAAACATTATTCTTTAATATAACTTTTTTTCTAAAATAAATATTTGTTATTTCATCAGGTTCCCTAATTGGGACATCCTGTATTTTACATACTTTTACTATAACATCATCTGACGTATTTCATCATTCACACATTTCAAAATACTCAGTAATAATTTACCTACCGCTTAAGTTCTATTGCACTCAGATTATTTGGTTTTTGTATTTATAAGAAATCAAGTTGCTTGAACAGAAAAACGAATTACGTAAAATATAGCAGTACACTTTGCAAAAAACTTATCAGCACATCCCATAGAAATTCCTTTCAGATATGTAGTTGGTTTAATGTGTAGTGGAGTGCATGAGTACAAAAATATTACTTTTGATGCAGTTATAACGGTTTAAATATATTGTGATATGTTGAACTACTTCTGGATATGTAATTATTATGGTGTGTTTTGTGTTTTCGTTTTAGTGTTGTGATGTTAAAAATAATTTAGTATAATAAAGCACAGACAGTTGTCTTAGGAAAAGGGTACGAAAGGTAGTTTTAGGATTGATTAATTAAATGTCGTTTTATTGTTTTTTTTTCATTTACCAGGTAAGTCCAGAACGAGGTAGGACATGGAAAAAATATCTTACAAGGTAAGAAATTTTTATTATACGACAGGGTGTATCGATACTAATGTACAATAATTTACCAGAGAATTCTCTACCAAAATTGGGAAAAAAGTTCCTTAAATATAGATCTAAAAATTCTTCTTAAGGGAGCTACAGTCCCTTAAATTGGGAGCCTTGTCGATAGTTTTCCCTAAATACAATTACAAATTCCATATACTCTTTAACTTTACGGAGTATGCTTCAAGCTAAATCGTATCTTGTTGGATATAGCTACTAGATATGCAAAAGTTGACTCTTTTTTACACATTGCTATGCAAATAATGCAAAAACTACTGTTTAGCAACCCTTTTATATTATGGTATAGTATTCGTTTACGTCATTTTGGCACAGGGTATACGTCAAAAAGGAATTAAGAAAAAACACGATCAGCCTAAATTTGTTCCTTAAGGATAAAAAAAGTTGTATACAGAGTGACCCATTTGAAAGCAGGCCACCCCTGTAAAGTGGTTATTTTTGGTCCGATTTTAATCGACTTTTTTTTAGATTGTTGCTCATGGAAAACTGCATTTTGTGGCAAATTGATAGATGTCTATCACAAAAATTAAGGCCTACTTTCCATTTTTTTTTAGCGAAAATTCGAGAAATTATATTATCGATTTTCGTGAAAACTAAGTAACTGTGTTCAGCGTCCCCTAAAATTTGTCTGTACCAAATTTCATCCAAAAATATAACATGTAAAAAATTGTTATTATTACCTACTTTTAAAAATTAATTTATAGGTACCCAGAAATGTTCAAATAATCGTCTCAATAAAATAACTTGTTTATGAGTTGCTTTTATTCACTTATTTCATGAGTTACTTGTTCACAATGCATTTCCGGGTATAAACTAATTTTTAAAAGTAAGTAATAATATCAATTTTTTACATGCGGTATTTTTGGATGAAATTTGGTACAGACCCATTTTAGGGGACGCTGAACACAGTGGCGTACTTAGTTTTCACGTAAAAAAATCGCTATATGATTTCTGGAAATTTCGCTCCAAAAAAATTGCAAACTATAAGCTATTCACATTTTATTTACATGAGGGGAGGCTATGGAAAATCTGAATTCTGTTGGTATGAATGACTGTTTTAATTACTGAGGTTATGTTGAAAAGTCGAAAACATAACCACAAATTCAAATTGGTTCTACATAGTTGCCAGAGTGAGACCCTAAAGAAAGCACAGCAATGTCGTCAATAAAAAATTTGGCAATTCAGCCAAAAATAAATGACAGTGACGATCAATTAAATCTGACACCTCAATATTTTGTCACTAGTAGACAAACCTGAGACAACCTAAGAAAAACATATCATAGCCTCCCCTCATGTAAATAAAATGTGAATGGCATATAGGCCTCTATCAATTTGCCACAAAATGCAGTTTTCCATGAGCAACAATCTAAAAAAACGTTGATCAAAATCGGATCATAAATAGCCACTTTACAGGGGTGGCCCGTTTTCAAATGGGTCACTCTGTTAATAGGGAATTTCGAACTTACGTGCAATGTAAAATCGAGTTTTTTATTGACTCTAGATACAAAAACCAAGAGAATTTGTTATTTATTTCTAGAATTATTTTCAGTTAACATTTTTATAATTTTTAGAAGGTAAAAAAGTATTACAGAACGTTATTCATGAATTCAAAATATTTAACAAAATAGCAAATTTTTATTATATACAATTTAAATAATTTCCTATAGTATAGCTTTCAGCATATATCTAAATTAATAAAAGAAATAATGTTTTAAATACTATAAAAATGAAACAAGGGACACAGATACATTTGTGGCCGTTAATAGCTTACCTAATTTTCTACTGGTACGTTTAGTCTGAGAAAAATTTACCCTCGTATATCTGCTTTATTAGGTCACTTTGAAGGTAATTCTGGTTTGTCTCGATAAAAAAGGCGGTTTCTAATGTTATTATCTGAATTCCAAAGTGAGTTATTTGTCGAGTTCATATCTTAGACAAAAACTACATTAAGAAAGAAAGAACAATTGATTTATACTACAATTTAAGATAAAATCTTATCCTTATTAGTATCCTTTATTTACCAAATGAAAAACAATATTATCTGTGATATAAAGCAACGTATCTAATGTCCAGTCTAGAAATAGTAATTCAAGTTCGAGAAAAACGTAATTGATCTATAATGATAGCAAAGAGACCTCATCTATAACGATTTCTCTTATATGTCCTGCGAGACAATAAAAGTGAATAGCATTAGTATCCATTGATATACGCATTCTTGCAATTGGGTCAAGAACAAGTTACCAGGATAATAAAAATTAATGCCAGTACATTATAAGATATAAGCATTGTCTAAAATTATTTCAATATAATTTTTTATCTATAAGTAAAATATCGCATAGCTTCAGACCAGGGCAAAGTGAATCATCTCGATTGGATTTATTACTAACATTAATGATAAGCTAAATGAAAATGCCTATTTCTTCGATATAACAAAACAGTTAACCCATTTAAAACATACGTAAGTCTGCTTAAAGCAAATCTAGACATTCTAGATTTAGAGGATTAGTTCATTGACCTGGGAGGGTACATTTCCAAATATTGGTAAATTCAAAATCTAGTCGATTTAACAGCTTGACTTTCCCAGTTAACTGTATTCGCCCGTTGCCTTCAATAAATTCTTTGAAATACTTAGTATTAAAACATCTAAGTAAGTATATGATTTAGCTGCATCGCAATATACAGGGTGCCCATTGATGAATGGGCCAAACTGCAACAGTCGGTTCCTTGAGTAAAAATAAATCATTTTAGCTCAACATACCATTTTGCTTCCCTGCGAGAAGTTAGGCTGTATACGCCCCTGTTTGCTTCCTTAAAAAGTTATAACTGTCAAAAACAATTTTTTATTTAAATTTGTTGTTATATCTCTATTACTATTAACGTGACTTTATTCAAATTAGGTATAGGTATGGGAGTTTTTTGGGCGGCTGAGAAAAGTCGTGTTAACAATTGAGGCGGATAACGTAGAGGACGCTGCGAACACCTAATTTTTAATTTTGTTTTGGCCATCAACTTTTTAAAAAAGCAATATTTGTTTTTAATGTATAGCATTAAATTCTACCGTAAAAAAGGAATATTTATTTTAGATCTGCAAAATGCACTGTTTTCGAGATGCGTTTAAACCTCCAACAATGAAGAGAATTATGTAAAATTTAAATTATTTTAATCTACTAGGTACAGGGTAGTTCTCTATATTTTGACCCCTACCTACAGCCTTTATGTTTAGACATATGTAAAAAGTGTTGACACAAAAGTTGTAGATTTTTGTGTCAAATATCTTTTGCCGAAAAAATATAAAACAAAATAGCATCGGAAAGTAGGGAAAGAGAGGCAACTTGTGCTTTTTTAAATGGAACACCCTGTATATTTTTGCATATTTTGAGAGATCGTTTTCTGCCGAATTCAAAAATATATAATATGTTGGCATTTGTTTTTAAAACAACTTTGCTAAACTCGGTCAGTACGATAATATACCTACCTAAAAGTGAGAAAAAAATGCTATACCTACCTAGAAGGTAATCTTCACTACTTACTTAGGTATTAGCAGTTGAGTATCATAACAAGATGCTGGATAGGTATAATGATGTACTTAATATTTCTTTTCGAAAATTAGGTAAAAAAACGTTATATAATTTTAAAGATAAAAAATTCCAAAATATGTTTCCGGTGGCTTATTTTAGCATCTTTCAAGTAAATTCAAGTAAATGACGTTTTCATAGCATATACGTGCACCAGCACAACATACAATTACCTACTTTGATATTTTTACTGCCGCGTCAGTTGCAGAAACCTTTCCCTTTACTTATCACTTATCATTAAAATACAACTAATTAAGAAATTTTAACGATAGCATAAGCGCTAAACCTCAGACCCCCAAATATTTTATGTGACATTTTTAATTTTGTTCTGAACCGTTTGTCCAATTTAGAAGCCTAATCTTTTCTTAACATTTTTTATTGGCTTACTTTTTTATCTTTGTTATTAGAGAAGATACATAGTTTGATAGCACAACTTGTTTTAATGTACCTATAAGTATAAGTAGGTATAGGTCTTATGCATAAATGAGGCTATTGAGAAATTTAAGGTAATTTGAGGTTTCTATATGACGTACCTATATAAGGGTGATCGAGGAAAGGATACAAATTAAAAAAGGACGAGTCAAATTTATTGACGAAACTTAAGGACATCGGGGATTTTTGGGTTAGTAGAAAAACCATATACAGAGTTGTATCTTTATTAGATACTAATATGACTTTTGCAAAAATTTTACCTAGTCTCGTTCATGGTAAACGGATGTTAGCTTCCAAACACAAAATAATAAACATATCTACAAAGTTATGATTTTCAAGTGGAAACTTCTGTTGGAAATGTCTTACACAAGGAAGTACCGTTGTTTATTACAATGAGATTTTTTGCAACAAAATAATTCTCAAATTTCGTAACTAAAAATAAAGATATTTGGGAGTGATAGATATACGTTACAGAAAAAACGAAAAAACTTTTTCTCCATTTTGACAATTTTGAATAATTTCATTAAGTATTTATAAATCCACATTAGCATCTTTCTGCTATTATACATATACCTACGTAAGAACGATAAAGTAACACAGTTTGTTGATTGCTGACCGTTAATCTCAGCGGGTTATTGTCATTATTTTTAGCGGTCGAATCAGAAATAATTCGCAATTACGTATACGCGGACACGTTTGCTGTTAACAGAAGTTGTAGGACGTGACTGAATGTTTCTCCTCTAACGTTGTGAACAGCGAATGTCTAATGTCATTGGTTTATTGCACGCCATTTAGATAAAACTTTATTATGCATTTTTCATTTAATCAAAATGGCACATCAATTTTATAAATTCAATTACTCAGCCGTGAGAAATTGCCGATGTTCATTCTTTGCAATCTTAAACTGGCAGAGTCTGATCTTTCGCAAGTTTGTTTTTTGTAATAACAAGAAAGTTGTGTACCTTTCAGGAAGTATGAAATACCGTTCTGAAATTATCTATTACTTTGTTGACTATTTAATTAGAATTCTGTCATTAAATCGAATAACTGTGTAAAGTGTACTATTGCAGGTAATGTGTTAAACAAAAAGAAAATAAAATGGAATACCACAGGTAAATACTTGTCGTTTTATGTCTGACGAGACTGTGCGGGAACAAAACACACATTTAGAGACAGCAGACACACATATAATATTCTAGTAGGTACACTGAGATTTATTCCTTCTTCAGTGTTTTAGACAGAAGCAAACTTGAGTAAAATTTAGGTATGATTGTCTTTAAATCAAGCAGTTAATATAACACTAGGTAGGTATAGGTACCTCAATTATCAAAAACGAAGATGATGCATATCTTGGAATTAAAATCTTACATTACGAGAAACCACGTTTGCTTTGTAGTACTTATATAATTCGGAGCATTATTCAAATCACGTAAAAATTAGACCAAAATGTGAGCGGTTTCACATATATAGTTCGGTTTAACCATATATGATTCAACTCTGTTTCTTTGGTAATTAAAGTATTTATGCCATATTTTAAGAGATTTAAAAATCTAAAGAAAAATGGGATTGAATAGGATCGAAAAATAATCCACTAAAAAGTTGTACCGTAAGACGTGGTCTCAAAGGGATACCATACCAAATTTGTGGCAAATATTTCTTTACGTTTTGGAGATAAAAATAAAAACTCAAAATAAAATTAAACCTCAACGTCTCCGAAACGTAAAAGCCTTCTAAATTTCAATGTTTACCTGGAATTTGTTGAAATGTCAAATTATTAATTTATCATTTATGAACAAAATTTAAGGAGTTGTTACTTTCTTTCTTATCTGCTCTTTGGTTTTAGTAGAAAAATAAATAAAATTCGATATTCACTGTTAGAACTGAATGGTATTAGAGCAAAGTAGTCAGATGCGTCCCAATCTCTAGTAATTATATTTTAGTAATTAAGTGAGAAGACTTCTCTAGACTCCTGCCGATTTACGATACTGCCACAGTTACATAGCGTTATACGTTAGTGTTGATAAAAGAAATAACAAGAGAGATTGAGTATTTAATATTGCCAATAGCTTAAAAATTGTCTTTGGAGCTATACAGGGTGGTCCAGATTTTAATACATTAATTTTGAGAGACGATAGAGAATCGCAAAATAAGAGGACTTTTCTTAATAGACATACCTCAAAAAATGCACCATAACTTAGATACGGGGGTGTTGAAGTTTCATTAAAAAAAACTTCATAATTTAATCTAAAGAAAGACAAAAGCCATCTTATTCAAATTTGGCACACCGCCTTTCTTCGTAAATCTGCATCTACTGTTCAAGTCAAAAATAGTAACAGAAAGCCATTGGCGCAGAGTTACATATTTTCTAGAAAAATGTAGTGTGCCACTGGATATTTTTGAAAAAATTATTAAACTGCTAAATTGCCTATGGTATTCTGAAGAAAAATGTGTTCATGTAAAATTTTGATAGAGCAAGCCGTTTCCGATTTAGGTATTTGCAGTTTTTTTTTTTAATTGGAAGGAGGGAATGGCTAGGGAATGTAGTATTCCATTAGCTCAGTTTAACCGACTTTTTTTTTCTTTCCTTTTCGTGACTATAATTCCAACATAGGAGGTTTACAATCTACAATCTACAATCTTATTTACTATTATTTTTTTAATTTTATTTTTAATATAAATACCTATCCTATATACATAGATATTTAGCCTATCTTAGAGATTATTTACCACCATTTCTAATTTTTTTTTTTTAACTGGGAAATAACGGGGACACTATTTTGACTATTTGATCTGTCTAGTCTTAATTCACATTCACAAAGATGGACCTCGGATAGTTGTGCAGGCAAACTGAAATTATCGAGTAGCCCTCAATCATTTTTAAATCAATTTACATAGAAAGGCGGTGTGCCAAATTTGAAAATTTTGATAAAACCTGAATCGATTGTTTCTTTTAGGAAATCGTTTCCTCCAGTTCCAAAAATACGTACTTATCTTTCTTCTAGAGAAAATCCAACCGGAGATGGTTATTTACCGATAGTATTTTTTGTTTAAATGTTAATTGTGGCATTCCATAATTTTTTTTCTCTTCCCTTTCTCTCTGACATTACGTCAAAGGCGTAGAGGTTATTTCCCAGTTTTAAACTGGTTAATTTGAATATTTTTTAGATAAATCAACTTT
The DNA here is from genome assembly GCA_963680705.1 of Rhagium mordax. Classification (NCBI taxonomy): domain Eukaryota; kingdom Metazoa; phylum Arthropoda; class Insecta; order Coleoptera; family Cerambycidae; genus Rhagium; species Rhagium mordax. The sequence continues at coordinate 91,145,516 of OY796656.1, read as the reverse complement.
TTTGGATAGGAATTTCAAGAAGTGTGGTAATAAATCCCAAAAAAGATGAAGAAGAGAAAAAAACCTATATAGTATTTGTTGGGATGTTTCCGGAGTTTAAGATTTAAATAATAATGGTACACTTCTTGACTATAATGGACTGTATTAAAAATAATGTATAACTAAGGGCCGGTTTTTCAATGTTGAGTTAACTCTAACTAAAGGATAATATCCAAGGAGACCATTGTTGCAATAATTGTTTCCTTCGATATTATCCTCTAGTTAGAGTTAACTCAACATTGAAAAACTGGGCCTAAGAGGTTACGCTTTAAATATAGAATTAATACGTCGCGTCGTATACTTATACGTCTGAATAGAGACTCTTCTAGATTCTTAAACTTTTTATTTTTTTTATTTTAAATTAACTAAAAATAATAACGACATAAGTAATAATATTTATTTCATTGAGGGACAAAATAAAAATATTTGAAAATGTCTTAATTTTGGCGGATGCGCCGTGGAAAATGTTACTTTCGCTGCAAGTGTTAATAATTCAAATTACTAGTGACAATGTAATTTTTTGCATTAACAAACTTATCTGTATTTTTAAGCAAATGCTGATTACACATAGTCTTCTAGAAAAGGGTGGCCCATAATGTAGTAACACATTTTGAAGTCTAATAACTTTGCCTTTGAAAAACCTATAGGTAAGTTTTTGGTGTTGTTCGATAGAAAAACTCAAAAAGTTTTTTGTGTTGCAAAAAAATACAGGGTGTACCAAAGTATAAAACGATTTTAATCAAAATATGGAATTCAAGAAATTTAATAACAAGGGAAACTAACACAATAATAATAATAACTACCTATATAGCCGAATTTTTAAAAATTATGTTTAAAAGATGATGACCTCTTCTACATTCTTCTACTCTAGACACCATATTTCGCATAGCATTATGTAGCATTAATGGAGAAATATTTCGGATTTCTGTTCGAATATTTTCTTTTAATTCGTCGATATTTTGCAGATGATTGATGTAAACCTTGGCTTTTCAACAATAAATGTCGATGATTAATTCATTTTTCGAAACCGGCAAGTTCTGTCTATTTGTACTGTCTATTTGACAATGGTAACAATTATAAATCTCTATGGTTACGCTTAAAAAAAATAGTAGTATACAGAATGTAACTTTACCTACGATCACTAACGTAAATAGCTGAAAACGCACTCTCCGCCACCTACGTAAATTGAACCTTACACACCGTAAACAAGTCGCACGCTCAGCCGCTGAGGTGCAATGCAATGTGACCACGTGACCTACTTTACACAACACTTGTAGTTCATATTTCTGACACCAGGCTAAAATTATTAGAAATGGCAGGTGCAAAACTTAATTTTCTAGCTCTGGCAAAACTGACATAAGCAACAAATAATACAAAATTGTGTTTTAATTTCAATAAATACGATCGTAGGTAAAGTATAGTACATAATTCGAGTTGTAAAGCAATTACGCACTCATGGAATTGCCACACTCGCCGCTACGCGGCATCGTGCGCAATTTTTCCATTCGTGCGTAATATGCTATTTACAACTCTCATTACGTAATATACTATTACATAGTAGTATACAGAATTTTTTGACTTGAATTTTTATACTTTCGTATACCCTGTATTTTTTTGCAACACAAAAACACTTTTTGAGTTTTTCTATCGAACAACACCAAAAACTTACCTATAGGTTTTTCAGAGGCAAAGTTATTAGACTTCAAAATGTGTTACAGCACCTGCCATTTTTAAACTTAACTATGAAACGCCAGAAGTAATAGTTTCATCACATGGTACTGGCAATATAACATTCATAACACCATGTTATGTCAAATTATCATTCAATGCGCCTGTATTTGTTCTCACGCTGGCACCAAGAAGTCTTGTTACACCACGGAACATTCGCTTTGATAACATTTTTGATATTCTTTTAATTAATGCAGTTTAATAAAAAAAAAAATATTCAGTTTAATGTCATGTTTATATGAAAAATAGTGGAATATCACATCTTTCGAATTAATAGAGATAAAAAATTTTTGGTGGTACCATCGTTATAGGTGTGAACTGTAAGATTTACAATCAGGTTTTTAAATTTAAGAGATGAGATAAGGATAATTCAAAATATGTAACTATATTCGTTTTTTTCAGAATATTACAGAAACTATTTCAGATATCTTACCTTTCTTTGTCAACATTTTTACGGATATACCGGGTGGCCACGAGAACTGGTCCAGAATTTTTTTATACACCAACTGATTTTAAATTTGGAACGTGTATACATATACGACTTATTTTCCAATTCATTTCTTACCGAGATCCTTTGTAATAATAAAAGTGTTTTTAAAAGGTTCATTAAAATTATTTCTTGTTTAATTTGTGCTTACTTTTTAAATACACTTTTATTATTACAAAGGATCTCGTTAAGAAATGATTATTGGCGACAAAATTAAAGCTTATGAATCATTATGTCCGAATAATAAAAAAAATAGTACGGTCCCATTTAAAAATTTTCCATTCACCCCTACGGAAATGAAAATGAAAATTAAATTCCGTTTTTCAAGAAAAACCTAAAAATAGTCGTATTTATCAGTAATTTAAATAACTATTTTATTCTTTACAGACAAGCTTACTACCTTGCTAATAATTTCCATAGCTTACTTAGTAATTTTCTTACATTGCATTCATCTGACGCGGCCATTTTGTTCAAAATAAAAAATCGTTCGTATCTCACTTATTTTTTGGAATTTTTGAAATTGGAAAAAACTGCTGCAGTTAGAATTTCATGTTTTATAAAACACCACTCAAAAATAACGGTCATTCCATTTAAGAAAAAAATTTGATGTCACTTCCGGTTCAACCGGAAGTGATATTTTTGTTAATGTTGGTCTAAAAATAGCCCACTTTTGTCTTATTCACGTATACCAAATACGAAATTTTTTAATTCAAAAACAACCAAAAAATTGGGGGCGTACATTGACTCGTGGCCACCCGGTAAGTATGGACAATTTTAATAGGCAATTCGACAAACTTTTGAAGAAAAAAAACAATTAAAGGAGCAATTCACAACCTATATTAATTTAACACTGCAAACGAAAGATTAGGCATAACATAATTTTAACTAAGCCTCAGGCTACGTTTGCCAACTGTTACACTTTTAAAGCGATAGAAAAACGACAATATCTTTTGACAGCACAATTATATTCCTTCGCCCTATATTCTTATTACAATTCGTTATTTATGGTGGAAATAATCGTATAAATTTATGAGCGCCATATTTATAGCTAAAAACCTTAACCTTCGTTTAATATCGATAGGTAGTTAATCTATGTAAGACATCTGCGTTATAAAGCCTCACATGGAAATGGAACTAATTCTAATTATTTATTAGTATTTACTACATGGTAACTCTGTAAAGTTTACTTCAGTGGCTTACAGCCATCACCTTTCAAATTAATCACGAAGTATAATAGTTTTCTATTTTAACTGAATTAGATTTTGCAGTTGGAAGACAAACTGCCAAGAGCGCCAAGCCCTTTAAAAACGGAAACATCGTGTTTTCATTGTTAGGAGTTGGAATTTGCGTCAATCTCAAATCTCTCCAGATATGTGATATCAGGATAACATAAATTGTTATTTGGGTTGTGGGGAATGTACGATTTTGCTAGCGTTCCCCTATTGGAAATTCCTTTGAGTGAGCTCATCGTGTACTTGAAGTGTCGAACATAAAAAATTGCGCTTAACCAAAAAACCTGTATGCAATACGTTATGTAGAATTCAAACTTTTAATATAAAATAATCTACTACCTATTTTACTCCATTGTTAATACTTCTGTGATCTACATATAGAAATGATATTTATTCTACCAATTAATTTATTAGAAAAGAGAAATGTATATTCCATTAGATTGCAAATAAAATTTATAGTCAAATCTGTTGGTTTTATAGCAGATAATGAGATAAAACATAGCTCAAATGACTAATTTGTGAGAATAGGGTCATGTGAAAATTGACAAATTCCATTAAATATAAATATATAAAATTCAATAATTAAAATAGTCAGTGACGATAGAACTGCGGAATTAATGATTATTTAAGGTAAGTATTCAAATGTCATTGTTTGTACATTCTAATAAGCTTTATTATTGGGTAGGATTAAAATACCACAAATATTATTTCCATATTAGTCTTACAAATAAGATAAGTTACTACACATAGCCTTAACATTAAAACAAATTATAAAAACGGATAGTAGATTTGATTTTAAAACGGGTAAATATGAATAGTAATAAAATTGTGGTAAAGCCGTTTATTAATATTTTCTAACGACCTTTAAGAGTGCTGGATATTTTTGATAAAAAATACGCTGCAGGGTATCCTCTTTCGCCGATTAATATGTAAATGACGTCAGGATATCATTTACTTTCTCCACTACTTAGTTCCAGTTAGTAATATCACTATTACAAGTTGAATAAAAACTTTATGACGCACAAATTCAGGAACTATTAATAAATAAATAAAAGGTAAGATATTTTAGCTCAAAAATTTAACCATAATTTTGTTTTATTGCAAAAAAATCATGAATAAAAAAGCGTCCTACACCCTGCGAGACTAATGAAAGAGACAAAACACTTTAATTTGTTTTTTATTTTAAACTATAATTCTTGAGACAACCTCCTGTTTAATCTTGTTTTTCACAATTACCACCTAAATTAATCCTAGACTAAATATTTCTATCAAGTTTAGTTGCTTTAACTTAACACGCCCTGATTAATTTTCGCATTTTTTATTTTTCTTTTACAACCTTGATGTGCTTTAATTTCTCAGGGAAGTGTTTTTGGATAACAATAATTATTGTGACACAAAAATTTACAACACAGCTATTGTGAAAAATTAAACAGATAATCTGTCTGCATGTTCCAGAAGAAGCCACGTGGAGTCTATTATAGGCCAATTTTCAGTCCTTTATTTGTTTTTTTCTTGGTACCTATTATTTAATAGTTATTTATGCACCATGGGTCGTAAGTGCACGAGGTTTGTAAGTATTCCAGACCAAAAAACCCTACTGTACGACCCAAGGTGCATATTACATTTTTCGTCATAGGTACCTATCAATTTTTAAACTAGAACAAAACATGAGAAAGACTAGTGGAAAATTATAATTGTTTGAGTAAAATTTCATATTTGCTAAGCAGTAAACGTAGCGATGCTTGGAATACCCTCGGGAATACCTATGGCAATCGTCAATATGCAAATAGATTTTGCAAGGTTTGTGTCAAGGTAAATTAAATCATATTATTATACCTAATAGCTCTAAACATTTTTGAAAATAATGTTTAAATCAGCTTACTTGCATTACTATTATTTATATTCATCATAAAATAGTTATTTATGCAACACGTGCGTAAGGTGATATTTTTTCACGAATGGGAATTTTGTCGCATGAGCCCTATATAATTGCATACAATATTTTTTCTACTGCCGAAATGGACCTAAATTCTCTAATAATAATGTGAAACGTCAAAATTTACCTATTACGTCAAAACTTCATATGTCATTTAAAAATCACAATACTGTTATAGCCAACTTAATTTTAAATCAGTCAATGTTTATTATTTCTTTGTCTAATGTCAATGTCAAGAATATAAATGAAACTTCAGAATTGTAAAAAATTCAATCATTATTGTTAAAGAATACTGAAAATTAGGTGGTATGTTTTATAATAATAGGTACCGTGATATTAAATAAATGGATACATAAAATTAAATAACCACATTTAACGTTTTTAAAATAAGATATGTTTATTATAGGTGCTCTAATAGGTATGCAATTATTTAGAATGGTACATTACGCACTAGTGCGTAAGGTAAACACACTTTACGCGGAAAGTTAGTACTTTAAGATCGGTAGTAGAAAAAATTTCATTTAATATTTGTTATATAAAAGAGACAGTTCTCTCAAATTGCACTAGTGCAAAAAGTAGTTTTGTTGCTAAGCAACGAAAGTTTATTCATAGTTATTTATGGATGGCGTTGAACAGTACAATTTATCTAGTTGTCAGTTTGACTTTGACATTTGAATATTTTGTGTTAATGTAATATTCTGTTCAATAAAATTAAAAAAAAATCTATTTAATTCGATCGTAGAAAAAATGTTGTGTGTAACACTTGCAAAAAGTGTATTTGTTGCACTCGGCATGATTGCAGCTCTCGCTTCGTTCGTTCTGCAAACTTCATGCCTCATGCAACAAAAATACACTTTTTGCACTAGTTACACAAATAACTATTTAATCGGCTCAAAAGGGGTTTGTCCATTTCGTTTATATATTTGGTTGGTACTTGGCTGAATCAATTAAGATCTTTTGTTTATAGTTTAGCATCTCTTCAGTTAGGTTATAGGCTAGTTATTACCATAAAAACTAGTCCCACGTTTAATTGTGATTTAACACTTGTAAGAATGTGTGTCGCAATTACACTTTTCATTAATTTTTCGTGTATTAACTGAAGTAGTCAAGTTCTTGGTTCAAAAATGTGTAATTTTTTTTCTCAAGCTTATTTTCCAACGACAATGGGAGTGCTTAAAAAACATCGAATTCTGTGTCTTGTGGCATTACAATTGCAAACCTCGAGTATACATATCCATTAAAATTGACCGTTAATGTGCTAATTCAAAAATAAAATAATATAGAGGGTGTTCATGTTGAACAAATTTTTTACTTGGCACTTGTGTACTTGGCACTAATATAAATAATGAATATTATAGGTGCCTAATATGATGGATCTTGTATTATTTAACTAATCTCTTTGTTATAATAAATATTTTATTAATTGATAGTAATATTCATATAATGGGTCTATTAAACTTTGTTTCAACTAATTTTTTAATGGATTTACAAACTTTTTTCACTGTCTTGACGACACCGTGTAAAAACCAAAAAGTAATCAGAGGTTGTTGGAAAGGATCATAATTTTACGCTGACATAAGAATTGTAACCTGTATTATATATTTTAAACAATTTTAAAACATGTGAAACCAAAATCCTTTTTATAAAGTCGACATTGGGTTTATTGACAGATATGGAAGTTATAAAGATCAGTTGTCTAATAATAGCCTAAGGCCTAAATTAATCACTGACAATAGTAATTATCATTCGATTGAGACTACTTTCTTAAGACAATTTTCACGTATTTTTTTTTATATGACATATGTCTTTTAACGAGATAAAATTAAAAGATATTTCTGATAGAGAAGTTTTAATAATCATCTTTAGTCAATTTCATATGTATCTATATTTCAGCGTCCTATAATTACTTATAAATAAAAATATAAGACAATTACAAGGCTAATATTAGAGACAGTTATTATTAACTGAAACAGAGGTAGTGCGTCATTAAAAACGGTAATAATAGTATTTAAGTCTCGATTTGATTTCTAGAATTTTAAGAGCAGTTTATTAAACTGTACTTCGAAAAGCAATTATCACGTTTGCACATGTATATTGCTAAGTCGTGCTATCAACACCTTTACACTTATTAAACTCTATTCGTAGTTGTCCCAGACAAACCGTTTCCTCAATTCATCTTATAATTAACCACAAAAATTCCACGTGTGACCCCAAGACTACGCTCATCTGTGGCCAGTGCATCACTGCAAACATCGAGTAAGTTAATATCTGGACCCGCTGGGTGAGATTCCAGTCGGTTTATTTCCTGTAGATCTCCAGTTATCTCATCTCTGAGTAAACACGTTTCATTCATAACCGCCATTCATGGGCACACTTGCAACCTCGATCACTTGTTTCGTTATTTCTGTTCGTTTACTTAAGCAAACTGTACAGAACACAATATGGAAATTCCAAAGATTGTAATCAATAGTTCCTTTGTTAATTGCTGGTTTTTACGGGAAGATATAGTTTTAGGAATTACCTATAAAATTTATTAATATCTACAAATTTTAGAATTGCGGTTGATGTGTTTATTATACAGGGTTTTACGAAAGTACCTACGCATTCAAGTATCTACATAAATGTTAAATCGTGATGGACAGTTTTAATTATTGTTTATGTTGTTTATATTTATATATATTATGATATGGCGTCAATAGCATAAATTTATTGACAAATAGTGTTCGATAAAATTTAAAGCTCTATTATATTTTTATTCACAGGATGCTGTGAAGGTTGGTGAAATTTAGGATAGCCATATCTTAGTATTGGAGAATAAGCTATAACTACACTAAATATTTATAAACTATTTTTTTCTCATCAGCAGGAAACTTAATCAATCGATTTAAAATTTCACCATTTTGTTACTTTTTCTGTTTTCAGTTCATATACTTAATGAAATAATTTTTAAAAAATTTCTAAATTGGAATTTTAGGTCCAAATTCTTAATTTTGAAGAAAATAGAAGTCACTAACATATCCGGTCGAATTCACATGAAACATGGTTACAAAGGGTAAATTTAATTATTTATTTCAAACATTATTTACTATGACGTGCAGTACATTACTTTCATTTAATTAAAATCAGGTATTTCAAGTACGGTCGTGGCCAAAACACACCGTATGTAAGGCCAAAAGCCACAGAGAGAGAGAAAAAAAGGTGTTTGAAGTAGAATCATATTGTGCATGTTATAAAAAATGATAAACAAATTAATTCAATTCAGCACGTACCTGGGAAATGAACCGTGGTAAAAGGCTGAGCAATGTATTTTATTGCTGATGCGAAACTGATGACCGTAACTGAAGTAAATGAAGTGTTAGAGTTAGTTGTATTTTTGGAGTTGTCGGGACAAGGTAGGTGTCTACAGAAATAATCATTTAACGCTGATGCCATTTTGATGTAAGGTCAATCTAGATACAGTTTAAGTTTATGTTTTGAAAAAAAATAAAACCAGAAAAACTGTTCAATCGATAATGGATGCCTTATTCATTTAACAATTAAGAAAAAACTGAGACGTTTCCTACTAATGAGTTTTATTTAGACTTTATGAGCAACTTTCGAAGATTTTCTTAATCGATTCTAAACAACTACTCATAAAATGTGACAAAATATGCCTAATATGCTTTCTCGATTTTGGGATAATTTTATTGATCATAGAACTCAATGAAAAGATACAGATTAAAAAAGTGTGAAATAATTGACCTCTCATAAACCCACGATGTCTCAAAATCTCGAATCGATTCATTCAAGAACAACAAGTTATAGGGTGTTCCAGCCTTAAGCAATAAATTCTGTATTTACTGGTCGACTTCTCAATGATTTAAGAATATAAGGTTGCCTAATTAGGATATTTTTTTATCAACCTTTTTAACACATTTTGAAGACAATTATTATATACTTTACAGTGAGTGAAAAATATGCAAATTTAGTAGATACATATTGTCTTATTTAAATTTTAAAAATAGTTTTATACGGAATGTCTCACGGAATTCTTGGATTCATGATAATTTAAATTTAGAATTACCGCCTATATATCTTTCTACCGTATATATGTATGTAAATTACACATTCACTTCATGGTTTGAATATTTGCTGAATTTTACAGAATGTATGTTTGAATAACTTGAGTACCTACGCCTACTAATTATGTATCAAAAGGAAAGGACTGCTGTAAATTTAAATATAATTTCCCACAATTTTCTCCAAAAATAACCTATAAAGTAAATTTCAGTAGATTAACCATGTATAAGAAATTTATTTAATCAACAGAATTTAAAGATTATTCAAATGTTATGTAGAATTGACCTTTATTATAAAAGTATATCTGAAAAAAATTCTAATACTGTAATAATAATTAACATTTCAAATAATATTTCCATAAGAATTTCCTTCGAACAGTAAAAACGATTAAAACAGAAGCATGAAGATTTTTTATAACGATAATTTAAACATTTTTTGTTTATGAATATGGAACCGTGGCAGAGCAAGCCTTCTATGGTTATTATTTTGTTTGATATTAATTACGTTTTCTTTAAATAATTCCATACCTAGAGGAAAGTATCATTAACATAAATGACGCGTTTTCTGCCATATATGGTATGTGATAAAACACCTTTATAATGACTTTATGAACTCACTTTTATGCGATTGAAACGAAAAGGTGCCGACGACTTTGTAGGACATATTTGTTTTAACGGAATATTGTCTACAACTTCGGCATATTAATGACGAACCGTTTGTTGACATTAAAATTTCTGTACTTTACAATAACAATGTTATTTGTGTTGACTTTTACGACAATATTAGTCACAAAAAAAACAAAACGTAAATTAATATAAATTGGAACATACAAATTTGACACACTTCTGGCGGAAATGTATAAACAATCAGAAGAAGTTGATTCAATACATAACATACCTATTGTACACCCTGGAAACATAGAGTGATAGCAAGACAATGAATTCATATTTGGAAGCTAATTGCCCAAAGAGCCTCGTTAAATCAATAAGAAAATTTCGCTTTCACAGGACAAGGAGTCTGTATGTACAGGGTTAGTTTTATTAATGTAAACCCCTCATTATTATTTTTATTTTTGACCGTTTCGTAAAATTAAAAAACTGGCCTTACACGGTTTTTTACGTACTTTTGCTAACGGATTGGCAATAGCGTTTTAAATATACAGGATACGCAAAAAAGTTAGGTTTTTTTAAATGGAACACCCTGTATATTTTGACAAATTTGAATTCCCTCAATCATTCTGATTACAAATATATACACATATTGTATAATCGCTGTACTGGTTTTTGAGTTATTTTCACTTTATTATGGATACGTTGAAACAAAAGCGTTATTTTATAAATCATATCATAAATAATAAATGGAATAAATAAAAAACAAAACAAAATATATTTTAAAAAAACCTAACTTTTTTGCATACCCTGTATATTTAAAACGCTATTGCCAATCCGTTAGCAGAAGTGGAATCTACGTAAAAAACCGTGTAAGGCCAGTTTTTTAATTTTTCCATAGTATAGTGTTGTAAAATATGCTAAGGTAGAAAAATAAACAGCATTCGTTTAACTTTATTAATTGTTGATCTGTTCGTGATTTCGGCGAGTTCAATAACTTTATAATTTGTATTTATGTGTCCGCTGATTTCTTGTGGTTTCCTCTAACATGATTTCATAAAATTAATATGAGGCCCAAAATATAAAAACTGAAACTTTCTCTATAAAAATAATTATACGGATTTAATTTTTCTTTAAATATTATTTTAATGTGTTTATATCCCTATAAACTTTAAGAAACTACTAATTTGGCATCAATTTTAAGTTATAACTGTATATTTATTGACACTTTATCATTATGTTTGTAATAAATAAAGTAAAAATTAGTATTTTTCATAATCACCTAATATATATTCTATGCCTGAACTGTACATATAGTAAATAATTTTTTCATACTAAGGTATAATCGTCAAATCGACGGTATAATTAATATAGTATTTAATATTTTATGCTCAGCTTTTATTGACAATGTTGCTAGCGTATAAATCCTTAAAATTTAATTTAGGCATACAGTATATCTCTTTACAATTTTATTATGAACGAGGATATACATATACCTAAATAAAAGATTTCAAGTGGAATTATTTGTAACTTATTTGTAGTAATTTAATACCATAAATGTGACGGTTTGCAAATTACGAGTTTATAAGCAAAATAGACGTAATGAGCTTATCGAGCGCCTTCCTCAACTAACATAAAGAAGAAAAATTCAAGACTCTCACCGGTGCACACAAAGAAGAAGAAGAAGATAAAGGAGTAGCAGGTTTTTTATTTTTTTTTTCATTTTCTTTTTACCTGGTTTGCCTGCGTCTTATTTATACAAAATTAAAATATCACACATAATTGACAAGTTCAAAAACTGTATTAGTAGTCAAACCATGATATTAATTTGTATTTTTTTGTCGTTGGTGTTTTTAGAAGCAACAAACTTACATAAAGGATGTTCTCGTAAAGGAATTTATGCACTGGAGAGTACTTATCATTAAATTGTATGACAGAATAATTCTAGTGAAAGATTCGTAATAAGAGAAATATTAATATTTGACATTTACAATGTAACTCCTGTCGTATTCACTCCAAAAATCAATACTTTAATGGTTGGAAATTATTGTAATTGTCTAATTGTCAAATTTTAATAATTTTGGAAAATGATTACATTCCAACTATTATTTATTTCTGTTGTTTTTTAATTTATCTTATTAACGTTATAATAATTATAAGTTGAGAATAAATTCCATTGTTTATTTTCTTTCGTTGTTTGGGATTTATTGCCACGTACTTAAGAATATAGCTATACTTCGAAAAAAATATATAATTTATTAGTATTATTTCATATCCATAAATACTCGTACTTTCACAGAACTGTCGATCAGATTAAATATTAATTTTGTTGTTCTTCTTTTACTATCGATAACCACATTGTATAATCATCTACAGAACAATTAAATGCATTTATCTTCGTTTAGTAGATAATATTACTGCCGATTCTTTAAATCTTTTCTGTTTCCTTTGTTAACATTTTTGCGTTTGAAAATTTTTGATTTTTCAGTTTCACTCTTTCTATTGTAACTTTTGTGTTCATTTGTATTGAAAGGTCTGGATGACTCCACATAATATTTGACACATTCACATGGAATACTGTAAATAGCGTTTTAAATTTTGTACACTGTTCATCGGTTTTGTTTCTGTTATATGGATCTTAAGTTAAGGTTTCGTCACGCATGCATATGAGCTATAGAGACGCGCAATCACAATAATTGGGAAACAATGCACCAACTCAAGTAATAAATTGCACACGCAAATTATAAAGCCTTTTGGAAGAATCGAATAGAGATGCACCGAGACCTACTTTTTTAAAAAAGCCAAGTATCGAGCTCTCGGCCAAATGCTGAAACCGAGTACCGAGCTACTCGGGTCAAATTCTGAACCAAGTTCCAAGTTCCGACTGTTACTAATATGTATAGTTTTAATTTTTTTTAAATTATTTTCGTTCAGGATTATTCATTCAGTATTATTTGTTATTCAGTTCTTTTTAGAGATGGATGTGTTTTGTTTAATTTTGAGAACTATTTTTAGTTTTTTTTTAAGAAACTAAGAATGTTTTTTAATAAACACTTGACAATGACTACTATTTTATTTATTTTATTGTACTTAATTGGACACGGAGAAAAAAGTAAATTTTAAAAACTTTGAATCGTGAAGAAAAAATCAGCTGTTTCAATATTATAAAATGGCCGAGAAGCTCGGCCGAGTAATACAAAGCTCGGCCAAAACGAACTCTCGGCTATATAGTCAAAATCAGACCGAAAGTTCGGCCTGGCCGCCTGCTCGGTGCATCTCTAGAATCGAAAAGTCTATTGGGCGTTATCCAACAATAGGTTTTACCTCGGGTTTTACTTATAATTGCAAGCAAGGTGGCACCAGTTATTAATAATAAAATTTTCGTTGGCAAGGATACAGAAGTATTGGGATAAAAAAACCGCTTGCACAATTATAATTTTTTCTTTCACAGTTTTATGTAGTAAGAGAATTGCGCTACAAAAATATTTTTTTATTTAAATGCATACTAAGCCGTTATATTATTAATTATTTTTCGTTAACTAGAGTGATTTCTGAAGGATTTTCCGGAGAATTTTCTACGTTTCATATAACAAAATTTTGAAAACGGTTTTGTTGCGGAATGTGATATTATGTTTTCTTCTAAGAAAATGGCTTTGTTGCGGAATGTGATATTATGTTTTCTTCTATTATATGTAACATTTCTTCATAAGATCATAAGATAATTATTTAAATTAAAAGATCGAAACTTCTAATACGGTGTTAATAATACTTATTTCGCAGCAAAATGGATCCTTAAAAGGGTAAGGGTAAGTAATACCCTCGGTAATACCTATTGTTGGGTAACGCCCACTTGACATTTCGATTCTTCCACAAACTTTATAATTCGTGTGTGCAATTTATTATTTGAGTTGGTGCATTGTTTTTCAATTATTCCGATTACGCGTCTTTATAGTTCGTATGCATGCTGCATGCGTAACGGACCCTTAAAGTGTTGGTAGTTTAAATACCGTTATAATATTAAATTTATCAAAATTAATTAAAAAAGATTTTAAAAAGAAAATAGTTTGAGTTTCTGAAATGTCTGCAAAATATTTTATTTATATTTTACGTCAAAAAAAAAACAACCTTTAACTGTTCCTTCTACGTAGTCACATGCGCAGAGATACCTAAATTTAATAATATTTATATTATGTGGTAATAAATCCCAAACAAGGAAAGGAAGAAAATTTAAGAATGCCACAAATAACTTTAGACAATAAAGTTCCACATTCGACAAATCTTTAGTATTTACCTCATTTGATACTAGGTTCTTTACGCTTATCATTCCCAATTTATACCTTGAATGGTCTGATACCATATATAACAAAATGCGTTTCCGTGTCGTGTAAGCATGCTTTATTACAAATTTTATTCCATTATTTTATTTTAGACAATATTTTTATTTCCTTTTCTTTTTTGGGATTTATTACCACATTCCTCGAAATTTTATTTTATTTTTATTCCGTTTCGGTGTATTTATAATCAACATCATTTAGTGAATTTAATAAATACCTAGTGTTCAAAAATAAACGTCGAAAATATTTCCAAAAAAATTGATAACCTCTCAAAAAATTATTGCTGGAGCACAGCCCACTCTACTACTAGCCATGCTGAGAGAAATATGGCAACCATGCATACGGCCGGTCGGTCGGTCTTGTGCGACTAGTTTGACTTTATGTGTGAAGTAACTAACACGTTTAGATAATTTCACGTCGTTTTTGTGTATTTCCACAGTATTCAAACGATTATTGCATTGTGTAATATATCGTAGTTATGTTATTTGTGTAAAGAGTGGTTTGTGACATATTTGGATTATTTCACAATTTGTGTAAGAAAACAGTGAATATTTAATTTGTGCTTGCAGTTTTACCTGTGTGTTTTCCCTCCAGAACAACTAAGGCTGTATTTTGTGTGTATATAAGTGTAAAGGAGTGAGTGAGGTTTGTAGAGATTCATTCTATAGGATACATGATACATATTATATCAGGTAAGTGAAAAACATTGTGTAAAATGCCCTCCAGATGCGTCGTTCCCGGCTGCAAGTCAAATTATGATACATCCTTGAGGGATGAAACCGGCACGACAAGCTCGACTACGAAGTATAAGTCGATATTTCGTTTTCCAAAAGATGAGGCACTGCGAAAAAAATGGATATTGGCTGTACCCAGAAAAAACTGGTCTCCTACACAGTATTCCGCGGTTTGTAGTATGCATTTTTTAGAAACTGATATTGTGAGGTACGACAAATGGTTACAACCTGATGGAACAATCCAAAACATTTTGATACGGCCTAAATTAAATAAAAATGCAGTACCCTCAATATTTCCAAATTTACCTTCATATTTAACAAAACATATGCCAGTTTCTAGAAAAAATCCAGAGGAAAGACGCAAAAAAATTATTGAGAATCACGAAAATTTGACCAAGAATTTTGAAAATTCTGATATGATTGAGAGCTTTGAACATCTGACTATTTCTCACCAGAACTATATTTCATTGTCTAATTGTTGGAATACCAAGTTAGGTGGGTCTAAATTTTACTTTTATACACTGGATTTTGATGATTCCATTTTATCTCTAAAAAATCAAATTATAATTGATAGCGAATTAAATATTAAAGTTTACTTGGGGGGCAATCAACTTTCATTCAATGACCTAAAATGGGTTCTTCCCTTTGATATGCAATTAAGTAGATGGTCTCAGCTGGAAAATTTATTGTCTAGGTACAAAATAAGGAATGACAGCAATGAAAATGTTGACAATATATCTTTGGATTTTTATCTCGAAAATGGTTTGAAAAATATGAATAAAGCATTAGATTTAGCATGTCATGATAATGAATTCCTGTATGCTAAAAATCTTGAAATAATAATTGATCAATTAAAACAAATGGTCAGTAAAAAAAGTAAGTATTCTTCGGTTACCATAATCATGTCATTTATGTTTTATTCACAGTCTCCCAGTACCTATGATCTCATGCGAAATTATTTCATTTTACCCTGTAAAAGGTATCTTCAGCACCTTTCTTCCAAAATGGACGTGTCACCCGGTAACAACGATAATAATGAACATTATTTGTTAAATATTTCTAGTGGGTTGTCAGCTAGAGAAAGAGTTGTTGTTTTACTCATAGATGAGATATATATTACGGCTAGAATGGATTACAGATCAAAAAATATTGTTGGATTGGCTTCCAATAAGAATGACCTCGCTAAAACTGTTCTTGCTTATATGATATGTTCTGCTTTCGGTAATTTTTGTGAAATTGTGAAGTTATTGCCAGTTCTAAATATAACTGGCATTGAGATGGTGCCTATTACTGAGCAAGTTGTAACATTGATCCAAAAGTGTGGTTTTGAAATTTTGTGCATTATCACTGACAATCACCGAATAAATCGATCTATGTTTAACAAATTATCGGGAAATTCAACTAGTTTTCCCAATCCATGCTTGCCAAATAAAAAAATTTTCTTGACATATGATTTTGTACACATTTTCAAAAATATTAGGGGAAATTGGCTCAATTTAAAAAATATCGATAATACATTCACTTATCCTGATTATGAAACCGGTGCGGTTAGGTACGCGAAATTTCAGCAAATCAGAGACGTGTATGAAAATGAGAAATCACATGTTATAAAAAAGGCTTACAAATTAAATCATAAGTCATTGTATCCATCCAATCTCGAAAGGCAAAAAGTTTATTTGGTCGATAATGTATTTCATCATTCTACTATTGCTGCCATGAAAGATTTCGGCTATCATGAGACGGCAGAATTCTTACAAATTATTCGAAATTGGTGGGATATTGTCAATAATACAAGTCTCTACAAGGGTATAATATTAAGAAACGATTGGTGCACACCTATCACGAGTATCAACGACACTAAAATAGAATTTTTGAGGAAATTTCTGGATTGGTTGGACCAATGGAAAAACCTTGAAATGAACGGCAATTTGACTAATGAAACTCACAACGCGCTGCGCCAGAGTACAATTGTGATTTTAGATTTAATTCAGTATTCATTTGCAAATTTCGAGATTTCGTATTTTCTTCCTGGAAAGTTCACCACAGAAAAGTTAGAAAAAAGGTTTGGGAATTATAGATTATTATGTGGGTGTAATTATAATGTGTCCTTCGATGAAGTGTTAAATGCAGAAAAAAAAATTCGTGTGAAACATATTTTTAAAAAAAATAAGTCCTTTTCTTTCACAGAAATTCAATCAAAGTTTCAAAATTGTTCTGACACAAATGGTCTTAAGTACGAAGATCCCTCAATTAATGTTGATGAATTCCTTCAAATATTAGATTCAAACTATTTATCCGAGTGTGACGTCGATGAATCTGCAAAAACATATGTTTCGGGATACGGATCTCATGCAGTTTCAAAGAAGCTGAATTGTGATATTTGCCTGTCGATAATTGCACAAGAAAAGGGACAATTTGTTGGTAACGAATATTTTGATTACTTGCAGCGAGGCGGTCTATCAGTCCCAACATGTAGTGTTAGTGTGGTATTTTTTCATATGTATGCAATTCTGGAATCCATTATTAATAACCCTTCTGTAGAAAGCGCTTTTCTGAAAACCGATAATCAAAAAATGATTTTAGGCAAACTCACAATACTTAGTCTTCGTTCAGACAATTTTTATGTAGAATTTTTTCAAACTTGCCATTGTGGCAGAGAGTATAAAGATTTATTATTTATGCTTTGTTCAGTATTTTCCAATATATTATTAAATGATTATGTCAAAAATAGAAATGATAACAGACACAGTGCTGCAAGTAATTCTAATGCATCTTCCTCCAAAAAGAGAAAACTCAATACTTTTAAATAGATTTTAATTCACGTCCATGTTCAACTTGTGTATGTAAGTATGTATTAATAATTATTACTATTTGATTGTTATTATTTAATGGTGATAAGTAAGTATAATAAATTATTGTTTATAACTTCAGCCAACTTTTGTAAAAATATAAATTGTCACTGACAAACTAGATCCCTCGATAAAACGCAGTGACGATTTTAGGCAAACTTAAATGTTTGCCTCTTAATATAAATTATAATAACACATTATATTATTTGTTATAGAGCAGAAACAGCCAAAAAGCGAAGGTAAATTTATAAAACCGAGTAGATATAAAACATTTTGTTTCTGTAGATGGGTTCTCCTGCGGAGTGCATATTCAACTAACCGGACTTCTCTGTAAGCAAGATGCGGTGTTGCCACAATTCTCAGCATGGCTAGTAGTAGAGTGGGCTGTGGCTGGAGATTAGTTTAACGGCAAATATTTATTAATTCTAAAATAATCTTTCTGGTAAGAAAAATACTTGATTGGTTGTTTCTATGGATATATAAAAAGAGAGATATAGCCTCGGATATTGCATTGCTACCATTGGAGACTATATGTATTCGTGAATTCAGAGAAAGTATGTTTATGTTTCTGCCAAAGTTTTCTCCAACAATATAGATGTAGACAATAAATGGGGTTTATGGTTTCAATAATTAAAAAGTGGATATTTAAAAAAATAAGTCTAGCTCCAGTTCATGTATTTTTCTCAGGAATATTTCTCACAAAAAATTAGCTTCTGAACTAAGAAAAAGAACGGAATTATTAAATATGTATTTCACGGAAGGCATATCGTTCAAAATATTGCAAGTTTGTAAATCAAAAAGTGAAACCAAAGTGTATACCTAACATCAGTGGTTCTTCCCTTGAATGTTATTGCAATTTTGGGATGACTAAGGATTGCAATTAACTTTAAATATATCCTTGTAAAATACTTGCATCAAGTGCTTTTGGGATGTACAAAACTAAATCCATGTGTTATGGGAGCAGAAATAACTGCTCCACTCGTTCCTCATGGTACCTTGTAGGACACATATTATCCTTCGACTTAAAAAATATTATCACGGCACAGAATCACGTCCATTTCTGCTTTATTTACATTGCGTTATATTTGGTTCATTTAAGCAGATAAAAAAAAAATCACGCGAAAATCGGGCAAATTGTACCTACATAACATGATATTTCAATAAAATTTAAAGATATACACAAACGATAATTTTGGTAAATGTATAGTCGGTTATATTTTTTATTTTTCAAAATGTCTGAAACTTTAGGTGTAAGGACGTTGGTGCTTGCAAAAAACTGGTTAAAACTGTATTCGAGTATTGATATATGTATTTCGAAACTGGACTTATTTACTGCTTCTAAAATTGCTTTCATTTTACTTTTAGGAAGTCCTTATTATATCTACAAATAATTTAAAATAACATATTTTCAAACAGCCGCAATAAAATTTTAATATTGATGGATTATCGAGAAAATGGGTTTATCGAGGGGTTTATTGTTTAAGTAAGACCAGCACTGTGTTGGGTATTGGATAGGGTAATTGGGAAAATAATACATACCTAATAAATAGCCGTCCCAAAGAAACAAACATCCATTATTTTAATTTTGTTTGCGATCACAGAAGTGCCCTGCTGCAACGCAGCAATTATTATAAAACCACTTACCAACATACGTCAAAGAAATTATAATCAATGTTCATTTGCTAGCGCTCAGGCTACAAACTTCACACTCCGGATTAAATGGCATACTTTAGTCTCTTGGTATGTAATATACTATTATCTACGCTCGTTATATAATGACACTCATTTCAATGTCATAATGACGTTGTTTATAGCACTAGTGCGATATATATTTATCGCATGCATTATATAAAAAAAGCACGGAAACCACCGGTTGCTAAGGAGATATTAACAAACAGCTATTGTTATTAACTTAGTTATTACTTACTTGTAGATACTGTGTGGCGTTGACAATAAATAATATTAATCGATTAGTAGTTTCTTATGTATAAAGTCGAGCGTAGATAAAATTATATTAAGTATACATGCCATATCTGTATTTTATAACACTCGTCTGTTTACCTTCGGTTCGTTTTGTAAACTTCAGACGCATGCTATAAAATACCTCATATGGCACTTATAATAATATTAATAGCTATTATGCACAACCGGGCGATAAAATGTACTTTAGCGCTCGGTTTTTCAGGCGTAAAAGTACAGCTTTATGGTCCACAGGCCTTATTATCTCCTTCGGGCGATAAAGTAACTTTATAGCCCGCTATTGAAATATAACTACCACGGGATTGGTTTTGTTCGTCCGTTGCTAAGTAACGACTTTGAATTGCTTTGATTTAAGTAACAGTTCATAATATGTCATATGTCAATCAAAACGAATCCAAGTTTGTAACTGACCCTATAAACCGATCGTGCATAAAAGTTTGTGTGTACTACGGGCGTATTAGGCGTTCATATACCCCTTGGCGTGTACCTAAAAGCCTTGTGCTATTATCTTCATAGATAGCCAGCCGCCGCGGGCATTAAATGCTTACCTTACGCCCTTGATATATAAATAACTATTATAAGCAAAAATATGACTTTAAAAATGAAGAACATCTATTGAAAAATATGTACTAAAATATTCACTTAGAAATAATCTATACTTGTTTTGATTACAGAGTAAAAATGAGGTCCATGTTTAATTTTCTCTTAGAATTTTAGGCAAGATTTTGGCAATTCGCGTTTACCTCAGACAAACTATGACAAAGTGCATTTACCTCGACATTTACCGAGGTATCTCACATACATAATTATATGATGTATTCACGGACGCGTAGACTCGCGCGTAGATGCAAATGATCAAACAATTTTAAGTTAGTTGTTCAATGTTCATCTTCTAAATTCTAGATCTAGCTTCTGCTTGATCTTTGTTAAAAGTATCTGTAAAGGACTTTATTTTTTAAATTTTAATCTTTAATTTATTGAAACCGTTTGTATTCACTTAATATTTCAGTCGAGATTTAAGTTATTTTGTGTCTATTCGATTCAGTAAATATTTCAAATTATTGCAGTTTTTTGTGCTGTATTGAAGAAAGGTAAGATCTGCGATTTGGTTTGAACAACTATAGTAAATAAAATAATTAAAATACATAAATAAATAAAAGTAAAAAACTTTCCCTCAAGGCGATGTTCCACTCGGTATCACAACAAAAGTAAAACTATAAATCGCGCTTAAACTTTTTCCATTGATATGGATTAATGTGGCAAAATTAATCTATATTGTCACCAGATAAACTTTGGTAGTATTGATTAAGAAAAAAAATAAGCATACTTAAGCTTTAATTAATAATTATGCGTTTCATTTGTCTTTATTTTTGGTTATCATCAATAGAAAAGTTTATAGTTTAAGAGCTGATTCAGGTCAGCTTTGACTCTGATCATACGCTCCGTGTGAAGCTGTTGAAAATGCCTTCATAAAGTACATTCAATTTCGTTTATTTATATTTATTTAATCTGTTATACATAGTCTGATAGTCTGATCAGTGAATGAAGGCATACGAAAAGAATGTGACTTGCTGTATGCTGTATTCCATTTTTATAAAATGTAAATTAGTAAATGAAATGAATTAGCATATGGCAAATTTTTGAGATCTGGTGCGTCCTCATCTACTTATTGTGAGAGATATTTATTATACTTGCAAAATTGAGTCTAATATTTTAATATTAATTATTGTATTTTAGTATACTTCCCTTACCACGCGAGTCCTCTTTATCTGATACCAGTATACTTATCCCGAGACCTCTCCTTTTCCTGGTAGTTGATTCTCAATGAGTTTTAAACGAAGAAAATTAGAGTTGTTATTGCCTTACATTTTATAAGAAACGTATACATAGATAATATTATTAAATTTACGCAGTGGTATAATTTCTTTATAAAAATGTAAATTAACTCCCGAGTTAACTCCATTTACTTTAGACTGCTGGTGTTTGGTTACTAACGACGGCTCTACCAGAAGAATTAATACCTGGCTCTTAGAACGGAATTTTATATATAATTTATTTTTGCAATAATGTATGTTGTAACTCATTAACAAGATAAAATATAAAATAAAAACATGGTATATCGTAAAATCCGTAAGAGTACAGTTCGGCGTTTCAAGGATAGATGGCTCTGTTAGTATTAAACTAACACCTAAAGCAGGTATATTACAGTTGAATAAAAGCATGATTGAATCTCTTGATTGTTTTGAATAGAATCATTGTGTCAGAGACTAGGCACTACCTTAATTATTCTAAAATGAGTGCGAATGCTAACAAAATAAGGATAATTATCTTTTCTGAATAAATTTAAATTTCATCTATATTATATCCTATTTTCATTTCATAATATTTAATACGAATTAAGGAATACGATTGTATATCTGTTTTTAACGTTTGTATTTTGTCATATTATAAGAAAATAACGAGTAATTTTTACAAACACTTATTGCATATTCACCTCGATATTCACTATATGCTTTAAAATTTATAAATCAAAGACGTTACGTAGGTGTACGGCATATACATTATTTTTTATATCGTTGATATCTGTATATCAATCTTTTTTACTAATTGAAAATCTTTTATAATTGCAGAATTTAACTGAAAGGTCAGGGAAGCCGTTTTAGATATACAATATCCGCCAGCTGTTTTGATAAATACCAAATAATTCATTAAAATCGATTTGAATGACGGCTCAGCAATTAATTAATATAACATCTAATTAAAAAAAGTTGGTCTGATATTATTTAAATCACTAACGTTTCAAGGTCCTTTTTTTGAGGAACTTTAATGGACTGCCTTATTTAAATAAAGTTGTAAAATTGTAAAAAATGAGGACATCAAGATAATCTGAAATGACACCGTTTAGATACTTTTTGAAAAAAAAATCTGTTAGTAAAATAATTGACTGCCTTCTGCCTCGTTCATATCTCTCTGGCATGCAAATTGTGTTTTCGAGCTATTTTTAGGTATCCAGAATAAGGTATAAAAGACAGAAAAATCAAGGACAATATTGTAAAGGTCAGTCAATGTTTTAATTAGATCTCTTATTCGGTTCAATTTGTCATTTACCTTAATTTAACGTCAAAATGTCTATTTCAATATGCATCATTTATATTTACCAATTTAAACAAAATATTTCACCTGCAATACCTATAAGTGTGTAAAAATTGATTTCGCTATCTACAGTTTCGCTTAAATTTTTTAGCTGGATTTGGTTTAACTGCAGATTTCTATTTCGCATTTGTATAAGAATAGTCCTAGGCTAAACTTCGTCCATTTTGTGATGGGTTAAGAGTTAAATTTTTTATTCTTACCTACTTAAATAAAGACGTTTTATTATTATTATTATTTCGCGACGAAACGACATTCATCTCTAATACAACAGTCAATAAACTGCGTATACAAGTAATTATCAGACGTAGACCGTCGTGTACATTTCTACGTAGAGGTTTCCAAAAGGTCCTCAAAAAGGCGAACATTGCACCTTCGTCCTTAAGCGATTTTGCTTACAAAAATAAAAATAATTTCATATCATATGGCTGCGTATTTGAAAAATAATATTAGTTTATTTGACTTTATGTGTTTATGCGTATTTTTATACTATGTGTGTTTCTTTTCATGTTGTTTTTTTAAAATTTATCTTAATATTATAGATGCTCTAAGCAGGTCGATCGTATTTTACTGTGTCCAATAATCAATAGTAGTATTTTAAAGCAAGGTAGATTTTATGAAAATCAGTTTTTTCTCTATTGTGATATTTGGTATTTATTTCGGTTTTTGTGATTTGCACGGGATTTATTACGGACAGGGTATTAAATTGTAAGGTAGTAGGTAACTAGTAGGTATCTGTTTGAATATTGTGTTCAAAGGGTTTAATTTAGCAGAAGGCAGGAATTTTATATAATCTAATTAAATCTCCCACTTAGATTCTTATCAGACAAAAGTGCTTATTAATAAACGCTTTAAAAGTATGTTCTCATAGATATTAGGTCGAGTATTAGGTAGGTACTCCATACAATAGAAATAAAATTTACTACAGATGTATCGGAATTTGAAGACATATAATATATGAACTTGAATCTTCTCTTGAAGTGGCAGTATTTGAACCTAAGTCTTTAAAATCTGCATTGCGATAATAAGCAGCAATAAGCATTATTTTAACTCATTTTGTTATGGACCAATAATGGATCAACGTTTTTAATAACTTAAAAGACGACTTCAAAAAGTATCAAATATCCAGTTGATTTTGACTTTTTCGTTAAAGTTTCCGTTTCTGGTGTTTATGATATATGAAGCTGTTTATTTAAATTAATATATACAGACGCAATAATATTTGTGCTGTTTATTTTTCCATTCATAAATCCGTTAGGTTTTCTCTTCAAATCGGAACCAATTTAAAAGTTGTGCTTTTCTATTATATTTATTCGCATATGGAAAGTTATGCCGTCGAATAAAAACTTACTAGGAACATGCTAGAGTAAATAGTCCGTTTATAGATTAATCCCAATTGAAACGACCATAAGTTTGTCGAACGAAACAGGTTAATCCCACCATAACTCTTCAAAAAATCACATGAGTACGTCAACTTAACCACACTTCACCCATTGAAAAACGTTTAAAAAATCATATGTCACATGCACAGTTTTTACGCGCGCGCGTATTTCAACGATTTACCGATCGAGAAAGGCGCGCTAAGCGCTGGCTCATACCTCTACAGCTAACTTAACACTAATTTCAGCTGGTCTTCAACTGGACAACCTCTGCAGTCACCAAATAATACCGCGCTGGTGGGGAGTGACTGATAAATTGTTCAGATTATCTGAAATTTAAAATTAAATGTAAATGAGCTTTTGCTTGGGTTAATAAAAAAGCAGAGTACCTATTAAGTTATCTGCTGTGACAGTTTCGTTTGTTGGTTTAGATATGTTTAGGTTTCTTACTTTGAATTTGTATAGGTACGTGCCGGATTATGGGATGGGTTCAAGGGTTTTTCTTTGTTTTCATTACAACAAATAAAGCAGAGTTTGGTATTTTATTAATTAAATGATAGGTTTCTTGGAAGCAACTTTATTGTTATTCGTTCGTGACTCTCATCGCTTGAATTGATCTTTTCTATATTTATATACTTTATAGTATGCTCTAGACTCTAGAGATTATGGAATTCAATTCCAATAAAACGGGTAGTGTCAAATCAGATAGTTTATAAGACTACATTTTTTTGGTAATATATTTTTTATTTTTATTTTCTTTCTATGCAGATATGGCAAGTGCCGAAATAGTATCTATGGTGAAATTTAATTAACTAAAAAACGAAAAATATGATATTAGCTATAAGCCATGTTAGGTAATAGGTTTATAATAATAATAAATTAATAATAATAATAATAAATTATTTATTTCGTCAATTAAAAAGTACACAAACGAATACAATAATTGAGAAAACGTCAATAAATACAATATACAGTCACATAAAAAAAAGTAGAAACAGTTATAATAAAAACACAACTATAAGTACAATATACAAAATATCAATTTAAAATGTCAGTACAGCCTTTAAAAAAAATTCGTCAAATGTGTAACAGTTTTTGTCCAGTAGAAATTGTTTCAACTTAGATTTAAAAATATGAATGCTAGGAGAACACTTTATATCCGTACTGTGTGCATTATAAAATTTGCATCCGTTGTAAAAAAGGTTTTTTTGATATAGCGCTGTCTGATGGCTGTTAGGTATCAATAATTCCCGCATTCTAGTGTTTTGCTCATGGGGAACCTGATTTACCTGAAATAATGTTTTATTTTTGTATACATACAAACATACCTCTAAAATATAGGTACTAGCTACGGTTAAAACTTTTAAATTTTGAAATGCACTTCTGCAAGATTGTTGCCAATTAAGTCCACATATTATTCTTAATGCGTATTTCTGTAATATAAAAACCCGGCTAACATGCGTGCTAGTACCCCAATTTAATATCCCATACCGCATGTGAGAGTTAAAGTTAGCATAATACAAAAGTAAAAGAATATTCTGAGAAACATGTTTAGACATGAAATGAATGGCGAAGCAACTGCTTCGTAGTTTTGTGCAGAGATCATCAATATGAAATTGCCACTGAAGCCTGTTATCAAAATTAATCCCTAACATCTTAGTATTAGCAGAAGGGGTTATTGCATCCCCATCGGAATCTTCAAATAAAACAATATCTTCATTATTCGCCCTTGGCAATGATAAAGCTAGAATTTTAGTCTTACTTTTATTAATAGAGAGTTTATTTTTATCTGACTATAGAATAGTAGATTTATACACGGCTTCTGCAGCACTCTTTAACACGTTTGAATCAGTTTCTGTAATTAAAATATTGGTACCATCCGCATAACATATTACCAATACATTAGATGACAGCCTATTTAAGAAACTTATCAAATCATTTGCAAAAATGATAAATAGTGGGGGTCCCAGTATTGACCCTTGTGGAACTCCTTGTGTTATAGCGGAATAAGTACTTTTGACGTTTATTTTGGTTGCTTGTGTCTTGTGTCTTGTGTCCGGCCTTCCAGATAAGACGTAAGTAGATTCAAAGGAATTCCTCTGACACCATATCTAGATAATTTAGTTAGTAATAACTTGTGATTGACAACGTCAAAAGCACGTGAGAAATCTATAAACATGCCCAAGACACTACGCTTACAGTCTAGGGCATCAACAATTTTTTTTTGAAACTCACTTAGAGCTGTAGCAGTACTTTTATTTTTCGTGAATCCATGTTGGGATGTAGAGAATTGATTACTGCTTATAAAAAATAGCGTAAGCTGATCATTAATTATCATCTCGTATACCTTAGAGATACTTACAAGTAAACTAATACCTCTATAATTTTGATATTAGACACTTTAAGTTGTGTCAAAAACGTAGACGTAAACGTACGTTTTGGTAGCCGCGCTTGCGCAGTTCATACATTTTCACGTTATCGTCTTACGTACCCACGTTATCTTAGGCCCTCCGCACATTAAGCTACTAAAAAGAAACTAAACTAGTTAGAAACATAAATCACAAACTAGTTACAAATTATGAATCGCACACGACGCTACTGAAAGTTCTTCTACTAGTCTTAAATTCAATGATTGTTCTGCCATTTTCGCCGTTTTGCGTAGTTGTTTACAAAAGAAACTAGAAACTAAACGCCAAGCGACTCTGCATGTCGGGTTGAGACTGACTGATTACCAACGCGTTACAAACCGGTTACCAACTAGTAGCGTTGTGTGCGGATGCTCATTGAAATACATGGGCAGTGACTAATAACTAACTGCTAGGTGATTTAAGTTTGTAACTAGTTTCTTTTTAGTAGCTTAATGTGCGGAGGGCCTTACGGATCCTCACGTGTACCTAAAACGGTAACGTACGCCAACCGAAGTGTACCGAAGCGACAGCGATAACTCGCGAAGTTTATTTTGATGCATTTTTAAATAACTTAATAACTTACCTAGTTGCTTTATAGGGTTTACTTAAATAAATAAAAAATTCAAAATTTCAACTCGACAAACACAAATGTACGTCGGATTTTTAAGATTATATTTTTGTTGACATTGCGTTGACGACCAAAATATTAAGGTGACAGGTGACCTACAAACTACTTAAACTGAATTTTGAAACAGGACGTAAACGTGAAAATTGTACGTTAACGTGCACATCTGCACCTAGGTATTACGAACAACTTAAAGTGTCTATTCGTTTAGGGTCACCCTTATTTTTGTATATTGGAATAACTGTTGCTTTCTTAAGTGCATTAGGGAATATACCATTCGCAAGTGATAGATTAATCAAAAAAGTTAAAATTTTACACAACATATTCTTTAATAAGTTATTAGATATATAGTCATAACCACAGGCTACAGAATTTTTTAATCGGTTTATTGCCGCCACCACCTCTTCATGACAAATAGGGGACATAAAAAATGTTTTTGAATTAAGTGAGATATTTTGTTTTAAAAAATTCATATCCTCATTGCCATCATCCTTGCTCACAGAAGTAAAATGCTTATTAAAATTATTTGCTACTGAGATGTCTGACAGTTTCATATGATTCTCATAGATCTATGTCCTTTTTTTTAATTTTTCTTTTGAAGGTCATTAACCAAGCGCCACATAGTTTTAGTTTTATTTTATGAGTTCAAGATTTTGTTTTCATTCTGTTGTGTTACGAGTGTCTTTAACTGCTCTTTGTAGCTTGTATTGTAGTATTTACTTTGGCAGCGATACCGTTCGTCAAGTTTAGCTAATTCCGTATATAGGGTAACTTTGTTTTTTAACATTTGAAGTTCCGGTGTTAACACATAACTCTGCTGTTTACTATTGTTACAAGTAGAACGTACTAATGGATAGCAGATATCGTAGTGATAAGACAGTATTCTATAAAATACGTCAAATGCTACATTAACATCAGTTTGGCACAAGACGTCCTCCCAGAGCTCATTTTCAAGATTGTTCAAAAAACGTGAAGTATTTTCGGTTGAAGCAATTCTACGATAGATAAATTTCTTTGAGTCATAAGGCTTTTTATAATTTGTCTCAATATTTAAGAATACAGAATAATGATCTGATAGGCTTAAATTAATAACGGATGCATTATATGGCTTAAATGCACTAATTAAAAAATTATCTAAACAGGTACTTGAGGTATTAGTTACTCTGGTTGGTATTTTGATGGTATTAACAATATTGAAACAAGCTAAGAGATCTAAAAAAAGAGTTACATTTGTAGTAGTTGATAAAAAATCTAAGTTGAAATATCCACCAATAATAATCGAATATCTATTGTCTGTGACTTTCGTTAACAAATCATTAAATAGTCTTAAAAATACGTCAAAACTTCCTGAAGGTGGTCTATAAACTACTATAATAATGATTTTAAAATAATCTACCTTAATACATGAACATTCCAATACTCCTTCCCGCATTGAATTCAGAGATGTCACAGATTACAGAATTGTATCCAAATTTATCATTTTTATAGATGGCTACCCCCCATGCCTTAATGTAGTACGACAGTATGAATTACATAATGTAAAGTTTTTTAATTTGATTTCTGTAAGCTGTGCATTTAGTCAGGAATCTAGCATCTCGAAAGACGCTCCTAAAAAGTCACACCCACCACTCGAAGATATAGTTTTGAAAAAATATGTACATTGTCCGGAATGACCTTGCGCATCTAAATATAGAGGGCGCCATTTTGTTCGCAATTGCAAAAAAGCGTAAAAAAAAATTTCCGAAATTTTTTAGATTACTGAAAATTTATTAATTTTGTCTTTATACCGCATTCCCAGGCTTATTTTTTAATATTTCTTAATGATTTTCAAAGCAATTGAAAGTTTGTTCTTTCTAGATTCAGGTGTTGTAAGTTATTCTCGAAATTTTCATTAACAAATGCTACATAAATTGTTTAAACAATGCGTGTCAGAAAAGTGCAATGTAAATTTCAGCATTGAGTGATTTTGAAAACTATTACAGATAGATGCATACTTCTATGATACGAAATATGCAGAAAAGAATGGAGCAATTTTTAGTCAAAGAAATATCTGTCTTGCTTTATCCTCATAAGAAATATGATTATTTTTGTACAGCGCTCCGTTGTTTTCGCTACCGTTTTAAGTGTGTGCAATATTCAGTCACTCACGTCAGCGCATCGCGCGCGCTCTGGATCAGTGACTATTGACGATATACACTGTGTTTACAAAACCTTTACAATGCTTTCTTAGTGTACCTATTACTTTTTCGTAAATATTATCATTTTAACATGGACAATAAAACAGAGACATTTAAAGATTAATTTACTTGGGAACAAAAATTATTATAACAACTTAAAATATTTAGGTAGGTAAGAGGTATGTAAGAAAACAACTAAATGAACTTAAATGTACTACTTGGGTGGGCTTAGAAAAATGACAATATAGAAGTAATATACACACAAAAATTCTGTGCGTATTCATTATGCATTGTAAAAAATTATTTTTAAAAGTAGGCGTTGAGATACAGCATTATCAGAGTAAATAAAGATACATATTTATCAAGCATGCATAAAAACAAAAAGTACCTGTCAAACAACCAATCTTTTAAACATTAATTAATTGTTGTAGAAGTGTTGTGTTTTGTATTTCTGTCAAAATTTTTTTTAATACCTAAAAACTGATCGCCACATATTTTTTTCGAATTCTGAAAAGAGAGAAGTGATCAAGTTGAATATTTATTGTAGTATTTGTTGTTATATGTTGTTGTTATTATATTTTGTGATGCATTGTTTACCATGGAATAAAATTATTTATGCCTAGATACTAGTTAAAATTGTTTTGTTGTAATGTCTGAAATTTTGAGAAATTGTTTAATGCCAATAACCACTTAAACGGGATTAACTACATAAGAGAAAACTACATTTTCAACGAAAAATTGTCGAATTTTGCCGCCAAAATAATAAAAATAATTTTTCACATCTCATAGTGAATTTGCATGGAAATTTTGATTTGCTCTTTTCTGAAAATCTGTTGTATTTAGAGACTTAAAACAAGTATACCTTTTTTATTAAGAAATGATAGAAGAGAATAATTTTTAAGCGAAATCTGCCGTATGGGTGCGGGTAAAAAGTTACGACCTTATTTACACATTAAACGCAGCGTACGTAGCGCCCTCTAGGAGTTATACCAAAATTGAAGGTGTATTATGATTACTCACCCCAAATAACCCCCACTTATAGATTTTTACAAGAAAAATACAAAAATTCATTAAATTGCAAGAGAAAATTAAAAAATGAGTTTTATTGACACCCTGTATCTTGGTTACCATTAACTTTTGGACTAAAGTAAGTTTGGCTAAATCGCAATATTTTTACGTTCGAAATCTGCTGTTGGTCTGTGTACCATTAGTTATGAATCACCCTGTATAATAACAGTTAAGTATAATTTTTGTGAATCGAATTGATTTTAAGTTATATGTATATTAATTATAATAATGAATCTGGCTACTGAAACACAATTTAGAAAATTATTCTGAAGACATTTTAAATGCCGTTCGAGAAGCAACTTCGAGCATACTTCCTTTAAAATCCAAGGAAAAATACGAGAAGGTATATGAAATACTTTCTGTCAAACTGTTTTTTATTAACACTGACATTACTATAACAGTAAAGTGACATTTTCATGTGGTAAAGTGCCACTTTATTAAACGATTTTGAATTTAGTAGAATACCATATTATGGGTCAAAATACGAAAAACACATTTACCCTCACAATAGCAACCTATTATGGACGACCATTTATAGTTATTACTTTAGGGATGTATACATTATTCTTTAACTCCCAACCAAAATCATTTGGATTGGGAATTTCTGGATTTACCTCAGTCGCATTTTTCCAAACAATTATTTGATACGCGGCTCTTAAAATTTGTTGATAAAAAGAATCCTCGGTTGGTGGTAAATTTCCTTAGTGCGGCCTTAGAGATACTGTGGCCTTAGTGTCTAGGCAGGTACTCATTCGGTTAGAGCGCGCGAGATAGGTATGTTACAATTATTCAGCGCAACAACGCAATGCCGCCGTGCAAAAAAATTCGTATCTTTTATAACATTAAAGCAATGTAGATAATTCTTTGATTAAAAATTGCTCCATTCTTTTTTGCATATTTCATATCATAGATGTATGCATCTATCTGTAATAGTTTTAAAAATGTCCCGATACTGAAATTTGCACTACACTTTTCGGGGACGCTTTGTTTAAACAAATTCTGCAGCATTTGTTAACAACATTTTCGAGTATAGTTTGGTAGCATATGAATCTAGAAATAACAAGCTTTTGATTGGTTTGAAAACCATTAAGAAATATTAAAAAATAAGCCCAGAAACGAGGTGTAAACATAATATTAATAAATTTTCAGTAATGCAAAAAATTTCGAAATTTTTTTTTTTACGCTTTTTTGCAATCGCGGACAGAATGGCGCCCTTCACATTTAGATCCGCAAGATTATTCTGGATAAGGTACCATTTTTTTCAAAACTATATCTTTGAGTTCACCCCCTATGAACGAATTTGCGACTCCTGATTCCCGACTAATTACTCTGCCAATGTTCGGTTAGTAGTAATATATCACAATAGTTATCTACCAAAGCCACATCTAATTGTAAAATCTTATTTGCCAAACATTGAATATTTTGATTAATTAACCTAATACTGTTCACATTAGTTGTTGTGCTTTGATGCACGAAAAAATAGTGCATTCTGTGAGTCGGACGAACATACAAATATTTGGGGAGTCAGCCAAACTACCGCTCCCCCCGTTTTCGAGGATGCTGAATACGATGGTGATGTTTTTTCTGCTTCCTGAGTTCCTGAGTACCCCCTAAACGGCCAAAGAACCGCCCCCAAAGGGGGAGAATTGCGTATTTTACGTCTTCCACCGGCAAAATTTATGTCACCCCCCGTTTTGGAGGATGCTGAACATGATGGTGATGTTGGTTCTGCTCCCCGAGGCGAGCCAACCCCCCAAACGGCCAAGAACCACTCTACAAGGGGGTGAAAAATGTGTCTCGTGTTACAAACGAGAAAACCCGCGTTATCTCTTATTTTTGAGTATGATGGGCAAGAGAAATATATTACGAAGTCACCTCGACCACCGCGAGCCCCTCGAATGGACACAAATTACCCCTTTGACGCGCGGTTTTATGAAGTAAGTGAAGTAAGTTAAATCATAAACATTTTTATTGACGCAAAAAATTACTTATTTACTATATATAAATATAAATAATTTCTAACATTTGTCGCGGTGACTTTGTAATGTTTTCCTCTTATCCAGCATACTCAAAAACGAGAAATAACGCCGGTTTTGTCGTTTATAGCACGAAATACATTTTTCACCCCCGTGGAGGGTGGTTTTTGGCCGTTCGGGGGGTTGGTTCGCCTCAGGAAGCAGAACCAACATCACCATCGTGTTCAGCATCCTCGAAAACGGGGGGTGACGTAAGTTTTGCCGGTGGAAGGTGTGGAATACGCGATTCCCCTTTGGGGGTGGTTTTTGGCCATTTGGGGGGGGGGGGGTAGGGTCAACTCGGGGAGCAGAACCAACATCACCATCGTGTTCAACATCCTCGAAAACGGGGGAGTGACATAAGTTTTGCCGTTGGAAGACGTCGAATAAGCGATTCTTCCCCGTTGGGGGTGGTTTTTTGGCCGTTTGGGGGGTAGGGTCAAGTCGGGGAGCAGAACCAACATCACCATCGTGTTCAGCATCCTCGAAAACTGAGGGGGGAAGTAGTTTGGTTGACTCCCCAAATATTTGTATTTTTCGAGTTTTTTTCCGACTCACAGAATGCACCAAAACGATTGTTCGCGTTCACAGTCCGTAATTTCACCTATCCGTTCCAGGGCGTTCAACATGAGATATCGAAGAGTGAGGATAAACGGAGGAGCATGAAAGCGTCTTCTCCTTGAAAAACTTGAGAATCTGGGTTTTAGAGACAAATCACTGGATCTACTAAAAAGTTTCCTTTCGAATCGAGAACAGTTTGTTAAATTAGGTGATGTTCTAAATCTATCAGCAACAATTAAATACGGTGTGCCACAGGGTACAGTCTAGGAACTCATTTTACATATTATTATCTGAAAATTCCCAAAAGTAAAGTTAATGTACAAAGCTTCGCATTGAAACACTTAAGATATACACTGATCATTTTCTGAAGTGGTTCACCTAAAAAATTGGTCCATTATCATGAGTTGTAACTTTTGAACGGATAATGTATGAAAGGTTTTTTTAAGAGTGTTCCTTCAGCAGCGAATGTGCATAACTGCTTTCATTTGTGATTATTGCTATTGATTTTACAGGTTGATTTGTAAAGTAAAGATATTTCTATCCATTTTTTGAATATACACGAAATAAACTCATCAAAGTGGATCAATTTTTTAGGTAAACCACTTCAAAAAATGATTAGTATAGTAGAGATTAGAAAACGGTGGCTTGATTTAAACTTGAAACTTGTTTACATTAAACCACTGCAAAACTAAGTTTCTGCCCTTTGCCTTGTAAAAAAGATATAACTTATTCATCTAATATGCTAGACAATGAATCCAGAATGCTAGATATTTGCCAAATTTTTCTTAATAGTATGCTGATGCTTTTGCTTAAAAAAAATGTAATATCTTACACTAAACATAATTACGACACTTGTTTTAAAAATGTAGAAAGACAATAAGTCAGAGAAGTTATACTTATCTTGAACCAAGTAATTTTGATATCTTATCATGGGAAATTCAAAATTTAACACGGCTCTATGGATATAAAAAAAAATTATATTATTATAATTATGGCTACTCGCTACTCCGAGTGTTAATTAATATACACGATATTATATAAAAAATATAAAAAAATATTTCTATATGAAAATAAATTACTAAAAATGTTTTTCCACTACTAGTATTAGAAGATACTTATTATTTATGCTGTGTTCGAGTCGAGAAGATAAAATTCTCTCCTAGTAGAAGCTAATTTTTTATTATCTCCTAGTAGGAGAGAAAAATGAAAACAATTGACGATAGTAACATACAATATCTTCATCGCTACTTGCCATTTTTAAAATTCACAGTGCAATTGACATATGGAAATATATATCAATTTAATTTATTGAATTTTCATTCATTTGTTTTCACAAACTATAGGTAGGTACTTCTTTTCAATTGATTGAATCCTTTCAAATACAAAGAGAATCCAAAAATTATCATTGTAAAAATGATTAAATGTTCTAGTAGTGGTAAAAATATTATATAAACCACGGTAGAGAAGATTTTTCTCAGCTTCGCAACTTATTATCCCTCGATGCTTCGCATCTCGGGATAATATAATAGTAAAGCTCGGCTGAGAAAAATCTCTCCTCTACCTTGGTGTATAATATACTATTTTCCACTACTGGTATTAGAAAATATCATTATTTATGCTGTGTTCGAGTCGAGAAGATAAAATTCTCCCCTAGTAAAAGCTAATTTTTCATTATCTCCTAGTAGGAGAGAAAAATGAAAACATTTGACAATAGTAACATAAAAAAATATGCATATTTTGATATGTCAACGTTTTCTTTTAATTTCAAAGTTTGTTTTAGCATCGAAAATGTCGCCCATAAACTGGAGGCTAGTCTACTTTTAGCCTTTTCTTCGAAATACACCGAATCACCGTTTTCCGAAACTTTGACGACACCCTTCGATTTACACCAATCTTTGAAACGAGAATATATCTTTATGTAATAATCTTTCGAATTTTCGGGCAACAATTTTTCGTGGATTTGTCCTGCTTCCTTACGAATTTCAGGAGGAGTGCAAACAATATCTTCATCGCTACTTGCCATTTCTAAAATTCACAGTAGAATTGACATAAGGAAATATCAATTTAACTTATTGAATTTTCATTCATTTGTTTTCACAAACTACATACTTCTTTTCAATCGAATCCTTCCAATTACAAAAAGAATCCAAAAATTATCATTGTAAAAATGATTAAATGTTCTAGTAGTGGAAAAAGTGGCCACCAAACTGTATTGTTTCCTTTATCTGACAATGGCTCTTCACCTAATAAAATCATTCACTCACTTTAGTTAGAGCTCTACGCTACTTTGTGTATATGAAAAATGTAATGCTATTTCAATATTTCATTTAGTTTTTTATCTATAAGTTACACTACAGATTACACAAACACAAATCCTTATTTTTCAAGTGATTGCAAACATAAAAATTCATAGTATCACACAATACAAAGAAATCCCTTAATTCCTCCCTCCAGCAGTTTCGTATCATATTTAAGGCAGTGACATGGGAGATTCGGGGAACAATTCCATCCCAAAATTTTCGAGAATGTGTTGTACTTTGTCAGGTATCGTGAACATTTTTCTTCATAAGGAATTTTTTCACATGTTACTGATTGCTTTTTACTCTCGGTTCTCGCATTTAATAATTTTAATTTCTTTCAAATTTTTTTATAAAACACATAAAGTGTGATACATTTAGCAATCATAAACAAAAAATGTAGCACAATGCTTCTTTTTCATAACAATTATTATCGAAATACCTACGTCCTCCGGAAATTGATTTTTTTAGGCACTACATTTAATTGAAAATTGCTTTTGTTTTGTCAAAATACTGATTAGAGATTCAAGCCAATTTGAAAATATCGTCTATTCTTAATGAAATACGTCTGAAATTTAGGTATTTTGTGTTCCATTACATTACGTTTACTAAGAAGGTGTAAAATTAATCAAATAATAATACAACTATCGAGTGTTGCGCGTTTATCCTTGATAATATTCTGAGAATAAAATAATGATGTTTTATTCTAAGCGGTAGAATCTGAATAAAGTTGTTCTAGCAATATTGCGTATGGATTAGGTAGAATGTATTAACCTTTTGAAACGCGAGATTCCTGCAAGAGAAATGTATCAATAAATTATACATCTGCGATAGCTTTTACCCTTTTCCTTATATTTTATTTAATAGCTTTCGTTTTACTCGTGCAGTTTACTTATTTTGTAACAGTCAACTATCAATAAACGTCTGCAAGGCTCATGAATGTTGTATTAATGCTCTTTGGTGGTTTACTAATTCTTAATTCTAAACTGACCATATTATACAAGTATAATTGTAATGTATGTAGAGAACTAGTGCTAGCAACAAACTGGTATTATAGAAAAGCTATATTTAACCGATTTACGGGGTTAACCTCTAAATTAATTAGTACACGCAGTAACTGGCCATAAATAAGGCGGGCCTGGAGTACTAAAACTGAAATTGATTTTGCACTAAAAAGTTAAACATGCATAGAAGTTATAAACAAAAAAACGCGACTTTCGTAGTGTCACAAGTGATCAATTTTCCCCATCCGTATCTTCTCATGTATTAATTATTACTTATTACACTTGTTGTGGATAAACTTCACCATGCATTCTCATGTTTGCTGCCCTGTAGCAAAGTTTACTTTAGTATTTAGTAAACTTTGCCTGTAGGTACTCTATTGTTTCTCTTTTAAATAAATGTTGTAATTGTTGGAACGTTAACACTGTATATGTTTTAATTTGCCAAGTACCACCCTCATGACATATGGTGTAAGTAGAACCCTCTTGTATGCCACGTGAGTCAGTTATTTATTTTATTAAAGTAAACTTTTTTAAATACCGTGTGCCAAGCGAGACGATTATAATTATTTAAAACATTATTTTATACTGAGGAGGTTAGTCATAACAACATTTGGTAAAAATGCAAAATGTTTAAGTCATGGCATATTGTAAGTAGAACTCCTTAGTCATGACAATAGTTAAAAATTTTTCAAAACGCTTTGTATGATTGGAATGAAATTAAGTATAATAGTGTCTCTCATAATATTCTTTATTAAATTCACAGAAATGTGAAAACTGTCCCCTCCTTTAGGTCAATCTACTAGTAACTTTTATAGGGGTATACGATTGACCTATTTTTTTTTTAATTTAAAAGAATCCAAGCATTTCTATTTTGTTTCTATCGTAAGAATTTTATATCTGTAATAATTTTAGCAGAATATTTTTTTTAGTCGGACACCACCAATGCATAATCGACTTAAACCCGATTTAATTTTTAGTAATTTATTTATACAACATACACTTCCTCTTTTAATTCTCCTCAGTTGAAGAAGTCAAAGGGATTCAAATCGGGCCAATAAATGGGAGCATCCTGTCGCCTATCCATCTGTCTGGTATTACGTATTTAAGTGCTGTCGTACATTGAAAACAAAATGAGGTTGAGCACCTTCATGTGTATTTAACACATGATGTAGCATGTTATCTGGTATATCGTACAACAATTTGGGCAAAGTATTGCTGATAAAATTTAAATAACATTAAGAAGATTATTTCATCCTGATGGAACCAATAAGAATATAGGAATATAGTCGATAAGACCTTACGTTAAAATGCATGCTGAAAATGTCTCTCATGGGGATTTTCATCTGCATAAAAGTATGGTCGTTATGCAGATTTGTAATCTTAAGTCTTGTAATACACGATTTGTCTGTGAAAAGAATCATATTGTGCATAGGTTAAGTGTAAGAATAGTTGTATAACTAAACTTCGCCTTAATAAAGACCATTTATTATTATTATTATTAAATCCATCTGCATCTCTTTATTGTCTACTTATTTATGAGAATTGCATGCGATCATTACAATCAATAGGTAAAAGTTTTTGAATATGACAAAGACGATTCAAATGTATTTTGTTTACTGTATTTTTCGAGACCCCACTGCAGGAATTAAAAACTGATGTTTTAGCTTACTTTATCCTTTTCTAACGATTATGTCAATCATGTTCTGATTGTCAAACATAACAAGCACTTCTGTTAAATTTCTCTTTCTTTTCTAATCTTAAAATCTATTTTTGAATAATTTTAATTATGGTTTTTACCACAGAGCACTACCCAGACCTTAGTAGTAATACCAAAAATTTTAGTTGATTTCAATGTTTCTTTTCCAAATTCCAACTAATGTAAAAAAACTGATGTAAAATATTAATATTAACACTGCATTAGTTAACTTTCTAAACATGATGAAACTTCTTCTATAATGATCTTATATTATAGGTATACGATACAGGGTTATTGACAAATTTCCACAGTCGATATCCTGAAAACCACCCGAGCTAGTGAAAAATTCAAAAATATCTTTTAATTAGTCTTCTTGAAGACTGCTTTAAAGGCTTGAGTCTTTGTTTTGTATTGAAAGGGGTGAACAAAAGTGCCTAAGTTATATTATTTTAATGAAACGAACTGTATATTTCTACATATTCTGAAGGTGCTTTTTCTTCCCAACACAAAAATATACATTAGGGTGGAACGAAACATTTTTTTTTTAAATATTTCAACGCTTCAAAATGTGCCTTTAGATAAGTAAAAATTATTCCTAAAGGTGATCGACCTATCTTAGTATTTTCAGGTTCCTCACAGGAAATTTTCTTATTTTTGCAGGTTTTTATTACCTACATTGATTCATTTAAAAAATTATATTTTATTTATTTATTTATTTATTAATTATATATTATATTTTGATAAAAAGTTCCTCCAACCCAAATTACTTTATTTTAATATGTTCAGGTTCCTCACTGTTTTGGAAAATCGCACTGTTTATGGAGAGCCCAGGCGTCTATGGCGGAAGTGGGGCGAACAAGCTCTTTGTATTTTGGTAAATTACATAAGGAAGTTTACGCCCCATTTTGGTTTCGAGTAAAACTTATGCCGTCGTGTGTTGAAAGGGCAAGTTATTCAGTTTAACTATATTTTGCAGATTTTTACTAGAAAAAGTTAAAAAAATTGTTTTTCCGGTAATTCAGCGCCATGATTTTTTCGTACATCCTGAGAATATAGGTATTGCTTTCTTTGCTTACGGACGAAAATCAAAATTACAAAGAACTAGGTATCCGACGTTTCCTGAAGGCACGGGTTAAAACAACGATATTACGTGAATTTAGTATACTCAAAATAAATTTTGAGGCCAAACATTACTATTAATTAATCTTTTGGAATGAAGAAAATATTACTGAGCCGCTAATAGCTAATAACCGCCAATATGGAAATATGCTTAACCAAGACGTCGGACATAAGTTTTCCTGGTTTTCCACAATTTCCTTGCAATACCCAAGCTGTTGAACGATGCGTGCGTCTTGTAATTAAGGCATCATTAGCTGTCTTTAGCCAAGAAAACCGAGAAAAATATTGTCATCATTTGAAACGAAATTAGATTATTTTAAAAATAGATAGATAGAATAACTATAATACCCTTATATTAAAAATGACCTGTTTTTTCTTTTGTTTCATCCTGTGTATTTTTGTTTTTTTGTGCTAATAAAGCGTTTGATTTATTTAATGTTCATCCTTTTGTAATTGAATATAAAGAAGAACAGTAAATATGTCTCTGTCAAAAAAAATATATTTTTGGGAAAAATTGCTAGAAGCATGTATTTTGACGCTTTTGAGGAACGACAAGTTTGGGTAATATCGTTTT
Source organism: Rhagium mordax (assembly GCA_963680705.1). Lineage (NCBI taxonomy): Eukaryota > Metazoa > Arthropoda > Insecta > Coleoptera > Cerambycidae > Rhagium > Rhagium mordax. Next base: position 91,105,457 of record OY796656.1, on the reverse strand, counting down.
TAAATTAAAATGCACATTATTTTGTGGTACATTAAGACACATTTTGAGATTGATGATTGATCATTACATCAAAGAATAGAAAAAAGTAAAAAGAAATGGTATAAAAAAATCTTTTTTCTGAAATTTTGACCTGAAAAAAAAACAACGTACCGTTTTTAGTTTTTGCACAGTTATTAATAACAACTAAATGCACGATATGATTGCTATGGGGTAATAATTCTTAAAAAAATTTGAAAAAATTCATTTTCGTTCCACCCTAATATACATACAATACAATACTTATGTGTTTTAAAAAATTTATATAATATTTTTCAATGGAAATTTGTTCTGGATATTACATTTATTTTATTGTATAATAGATCTTAATTTTTTAATTAAATACTATTATATAATTTTGTATTTGGAAAAATATACTAAAACATTGGGTGTTCTATAAAAAATTTAAAAAAATATTAATTATAATTTTGCTAAATAAAAATTATTGTTTAATTATTTTATTAAACATACAATTCTGATACATTTTCGGGAAGATAGGGCACATTAATAATAATAATATTATTATTATTATTATTAAAATAATATAAAAATATACAGGGTGTAACATAAAGGGTGTATCTTTTTTTTTATCCTTCGTATATAAATAGAGCAAATACAGATCTCATGATTTTAATAGGATCTATGAGAAATCTCATTAAATGATATTTTTGAATTTTTCCATTATGCCGAATATTTAGTTGAAATCATATAACTCATAACAACACTGTGTATATCCCGAGAGAAAATAATTTTCTTGGTTTGTTCGCTTTTCTTACCACGCTATTTATTTCACAAGATTTTTTCATTTAGACTAATACCCATAAGCCTCATTTCTAAGCTCTTAGAAAATTTACTCAGTAATCCCTTAAGAGTAAAATTTCACTCCACCTGCTTGAAAGTTTCGCCGAATTTATGACCAGTGTTAACAGCACGCAGATAACCACTTTAATAAGTATAGCTCGATGAATAAAGCATAGCTCTAGTAGCTCAGATACACGAGACAATATGGAAGCAGATTTTTAAAAAACTTAATTTTGCTTAGCTTGGTGGCGTTCTCAATAGTTGTAGCTGATGAAATTGAGATTTTAAATAATCGTGAGGATTAATTGAAGTACGTGTATCTTGGGAAATTTGACTAGTTAATCGAGATAAATATGATACTGGCTAATAAGTTTAACCGGTTCTAGTTACAAATGTAAACGCTGTCATAAATAAACAGTTAACATTATTTCTTATTACGTATCGTAGCACGTGCAATCGACATTTTATTTTACCGTTTCTCCTTCTAATCTTAATGTACGATGACATCTTGTATTTTTTAAATGCAAAAAGACGTACACTATTTTTGTGAAAGTTGGCAATTATTAAATATTTATTAGTAAACGGCAACAAGTTTAATTGGATCTCGAATTGGATCTTGCCTTCGGAGAGAGCGTTTCCTGGAAGCGTTTTAACGTTTTCGAAAAATCGCATTCTCCTTGTCCCTTTATCTAAATATGAGCATGTTCTTAGGTGTTATTTGTATTTGCACCGTTTATATTCGTTTTTGACCTATATAAATAGAATAAAATAGTTGAATAAGATTTAATCAACGATCATAGTAACTTCGAGTAAACAGTTTAAACAGTTTTTGTAAGGTTCATTAGATCACTTAAGTAAAAGTAAAGTTACATCTATTGATGGTGTCAATTTGGTCATAGGGGCGCGCTTTAGTATGCCTACTGTGCAATATTTTTCAGTTTGTAGATTGTCATTGTTAAGAAAGAAGCAACAAAAGGAAACGTGCCAATTCGACTTGGTCAACTGTTTTTGATTTATGTGGCGGAAAGGAAAAATAACATGTAAGGTCCTTAGTCGGCAATTGGATAGTATTAAAAAGAAAACCTCAAATTTTCATAAGTCGACGTTTCAACAATTATTTATTCCAATGCCGACTAAGGACGTTACATATAATAACATTAGTGGATACAAAATTCGTGATATAGGAAAAATAACGTGTCTATACTAAAGAAGTACGCTGAACGTAGTTTCCAAATTAAATGACCATGAAAAAAGAGGAAACCTGATGTTTGCACACAGTAGACTTTTTCAAAATGTAGAAAGACGACTACATAATAATGGCTGCTGTGGTTATAAGCAAAAGTACTTAAAATTAATTTCTGGTATTTCACACCAATAGCTAACGAAATAGTTTTTAATGTATCGTGTTTGCTATTTGCACATTTCTCTTTTGGATCCGTTAGTTTCCAAAGACAAGTGTCCTCTCTATACAGTTCTAGTAGTTGAATTGTTTTATAGTTTGACCAATTCATGATTTACTATTCGCAAAAGTAGGACCGAAACGAAAACTGCATGTGATACGCGACTCTCGACTGTTGTACCCGACTGTCCAGTGTTCATATTTGAAACCAAGTCACAAGAAGTTACCAGTTCTTATATTTCTTTGAAGTTTACCCCCTCAAAGGAGAAACATGCGACATTCGGAAACATGTCGATATGCGACCGAAATAACAGCGAACTTTTAGCAACAACTGATAACTTTGTTTTTTGAAAGATGCCACCATTGCCACCAATGACAAAAGTTACTATTTGTTGACCTCTAGTCTCACTTGAAAGAGTGCCACTGTCATGAGGACCATTTTTTGGTAAAAATAGTCCTTAACTTTTTTCGTTCCTTTTTTCTCAAAATCACAAACTGTAGGAGTTCAAGTTCCAATATGAACGGACTTTCCGTTCTTAATTTATCGTATTTACAAGAGATGTGATGAACAGACACAGACATTTTGTGAGTTGTTGATGACTAAATGGTCTAAAAATGATGGATATTTAAAATTTTAGAAATCCACTGGAAAATGTAACGTAGAAGAGTATAACATTAGTTCTACATAATGTTCAATGAAACGGCTTAAAATAATTTTCTTAAGTGGTCTCTTAATCCAAGTCATCGAAGTAACTCCCAGAAGATTTTGTTTTTGGTAATAAGAAAACAGAGCTAAACGCTTATATACTCGTATTTCGGTGCAGTGGATCTATTGGGTCATATATTTTTTTTTAATAAAAAATAACTGAACATTCTTTATTATTCTACTTTTTTTAAGTATTACTGTCTTGCTTACTGAAAGAGAAAAAAAAATGTGAATTGCTAGAGCGATTTCAACGTCATAAAAATAACTTGCTCTCATTCTCTTTCGGTAAGGGTATGGTGATCTAATTTGTAGGACATGACATTTTTTTTGTGTGATTATTTTAATCTTGATTATGTACAGGGTGTTTATCGTAAAACTACACAGGCCAATAACTTTAAAACAAAAAACAATATTTAAATTCTGCGAGAAGTGTTATAAAGTTGCATTTACAGGCTTTTATTTAATGCAGAAAAGACGGCGTCGTTTATTGCAGTGTGGGCGTCGCGACGCTATGAAACAATTTTTCGATGGCAGGAACATTGAAATTACGATAACTGTAAGGTATTCTTAATTCTGAACATTTTTTATAGAGTACATTTTTTCATTTGATTTGGTACTTTTTGAGTTATTTCACTTTATACTTATAAAGTATAATTCCACTTATTAGTTAAATTAATCCAGTTGCCAGGCCAAACACCTTGAAAACCAAGAAAGCACATGTCAAAAACATTATTTATATTTTTATTTAAATGGACAAAATTTCGCACAGTTATTCCTATTACAGTAACTATTACAACATAAGTTTCTTTTTCATAAAATATTAGCTACTAAATAGAAAAGTTATAATTTCATAGTAGGTAATTTTTGTTTGTTTAGTTGTTGTTTTCTTTTTATTGTTGATTTGTAGACTGTATTTATCGTCGAATTGAAATTAAAAATAATTTGCTATTTTTTCGTGGCTATTAGAATACATCATATTATTCTATTCTATTCTATTTTATGTGCAACATTCACAAACCCTTTCAAGCGCCTTATAAGAATTGGATTACATAAAAAGGACAGAACACATGGCATTAAGAAATATTGACATTTTTTTTTGGTTAAATGTGCCATTCAGGAGATAAAAAATAGCTTATTCACAGCATGATAGTTAATAAAACCTACTATCAATAAAGTGAAATAACTCAAAAAGTACCAAATCAAATGAAAAAATGTACTCTATAAAAAATGTTCAGAATTAATGATACCTTACAGTTATCGCAATTTCAAAGTTCCTGCCATCGAAAAATTATTTCATAGCGTCGCGACGCCCACACTGCAACAGACGACGCCGTCTTTTCTGCATTAAATAATAGCCTGTAAATGCCACTCCATAACACTCTTCGCAGAATTTAAAAATTGTTTTTGGTTTTAAAGTTATGGCCTGTGTAATTTTACGTGAAACACCCTGTATATTATATTTATACAGGGTGTTCATTAAATAATGGGCCAAACTGTTGACGGCCCATTACTTTTTAAGGAATAAAAATGGTACTAAGGTATGTCCAGCTAAAATAATTTATTTTTACTCAACGAACCTTCTGTTACAGTTTGGCCCTTTCAGCTAAAAAATTAACAAGAACGTTCAAATTATCGAACCCGGATCTGTGACGCACCATAAACTTTTGTGTTTGTATAACTTATTTTTCGGCGGTTCCTTTAAGAAAAGTGTAAGGGGTGTTTACTATATGGTTCTTTTAATTTTAAAATGTTCATTTTGGGAAACCAACAATTAATTGGTGATAATTTGAGGATGAAGTATTTACCGTAGGTATATGATAATTTGTTTATGCAACCAATTACATATTATAGCTATTAATCAATATTTGTTGTTACCTTACTACTTTTAGGGAGGGCCAGTGGTTACAAAGCAATAATAAATTTCTTTTTGGTGGCGTCGGTGAGCATTATTAGTAGAGGAAACGGAAATAATGATTAAAAAAAACTTTTTTGTATTTTACTTTTATATATTGAAGTAACTAAAGTATTAATAATATTTTATAATTCGGAAACCTACTTCTACTACAATGAACAGATCCGTGTTAATTTTAGGCTAATAAATACACCAGAAACGCGAAATTAACAAACGCCAGTTGTCAACCAGAAATGGTAATATCTGCCCGTTGCGCATTGGAATGTCAATCTGTTTGAGTACCATCTATCGACATGGACTTAGTCTTGAATTATACATGTCTCGTACATTACATGAACTTCTTTAAGTTCGTAAGGTTTGAAGCTTTGAACTTCATATGTTACAAAGTGGATGTCATTGAACGATCGCGGATTTGTTATTCCTTGCGCGCCGCACTTTATCTTATATTATTTTTTAAAATTCTTTCACGTTTCATTTCAAGCAATAATAACAATAAATATATTATGTTATATGTTGTACGGGTATCATGAGTAATGCTTTACATATGAGTAAGTTGTTCGCGAGGAAACTGTTAAGAAGTGTAGTGACCGTCTTGCTAGAAGTTTGCATTTGCAACGTTTAATCTCTTTTTCATGTGTACCAATCAAATCGAGTGCAGTATTTAATTAAATTTATCAAATTCCATTTGAATTAATCGCATAAAGCATATTTAATGATCACAGAATTATTGTTGAACGCTTTACTTGGGCTGTCACTGTACAACAATGCATTCAACTTTTAATTTATTAGTGGACACTTTATATCTTGTCGATGACAGTTATAGTCACTTATGCTTCCAGAGTATTTTTAATGTGAAACATATTCATAATCATGGTATTTATGCCATAAGTACTGCACAAATATAATAGTTCTATTAAAATGCCGATTATACGGACAAAAATAAATTCCTGTGCATTGATGGAAAGATATTTATTAAATACATGCATACAGGGTGTTACTAAATTGCATTAACAAATTTTAGCTATGTTGAGAAATAGGAAATTTCTGTCATTACTGTTTCTTAGAAAAATGCATCTCTAAATAAGATCTTTCAAATATTGACTATTGGAAACATTCATTTCTTATTTGTGCAATAATAGGTACTTAATGGCATTCCAATTAATTTCAATATGGTCACATTTCATACGTTTCTCCTGTGTTGTATAAAAAAAATTGTTGTCGCAAAATAAAAATGTTCTTGTCTTCTTTCTTTTTGTCAATTGTTTCTCAGCAAGATTTGTGAAATCATGTGTGCCGTAGAAGAAAAATAGTCTGAGTTACCAAAACAATCCCTCATATTTGTAAAACAAATTAAGCTTTATTAGTTGAATTTTGCATACATTTATGTAATTATTACGTTATCCAGACTAACAAATTTTTGCACACTTTTCACTTGTCTTTGAAGATTTGGAGCATTTAACAGCTCTGTCTTTACTAGTAATGGCTGATGAAATTTAGATTAATCATAAAATTAGGTAAATCTAAAAAATAGACATGGGATCCATGTCATCCTTCAACGACTAAATAAGGTTCTTTCTTTTTTGAAAATATTTGCAAACCATTATTTTAAACGAAAATTCTGTTAAAAATTTAGATTTTTATAGATATCTACAGATTTTCAAAATTTTATTTTTAATTTGTAAGATTTACACTTTATATAAAATAAAAATTTCGTACGGTAATTTGAAAGATGCTAATTTTTCTTCTAATTAAATAAATATTTAACAAATAATAACTTGAAATGTAACGGAAAGTTCAATTACTATTTTTGCAAGCAGGACTTCTTCATTTACATTTGGTTATAGTAGGGGTAATAAATATGTATCAAAATTGAAACGAGATCATAAACTTTAGTCCTTTTTACTTCTATACATAATTATGTAAGACCCAACTAATTTCGGCTTAACGCCATCATCAGGGGTGATATTAATCTAGAATTAAAAAATATGTAATCACAATATAATATTAATAATAATAATATTAACACCACATGTAATTACGAAGAGCCTTGTGTTTAAATAAATATTAAAACTACTTATTTAAAAGTTGTAAATAATATGCATCAAGCAAACAAAGTAGAGTAATTTGTAAAAATATACAGGGTGGGGCAATAGTGCGTCGGACTTCCGATAGTTCGAGTTCTATGATGGCTAGAAATAAAAAAAATAAATAAAAGTAAACTAAACAAAAGTAAACTAAATAAAAAAAGTCTACAACCGGCATTTATTTTCGAATGTACAGGGCGAGTTAAGACAATATTACAGGATCAAGTGCCTTTTTTTAATTGGAATGCTATGTATATCAGTACATTTTTTGAAGCCTCTTCCTAGACTCCTTTCACTCCTATATTATTATTGACTATCTCTCAACTACTTGGGTGTAATAATTTTTTTTGTTGAAATAATGCCATCTGCAGATGCATATTGCAAAAATCACTACAGTGACAATTATGAGATTATAAGAAAAAATATGGAAATACTACTTCTAATTTAATGTTTTTGAAACAATTGCACTTCCTAAAAATATAGAAGGTGGCTAAAAATTATTTTTCAATTTAGAACTTTATTGAATTGTATCAATTTTTTCAAATGTAATATTTTTCGACCATGTGGTGTAGAAATGAAAAACGAATATTTTTTGTATATACAATTACATCCATATGGCTTTTTGTAACCATTTTTGTTTTTTGAGCAATAAGTACAAAATTCAAGAATAAACTTAAAAAAATAGAGGTTCCTCCAAATAATTCAACAGAAAAAAATTATAATAAGTGCTTCACATGTTGCCCATTTTCATTGACACACATCTCTATGCACTTTTGAAATGAGATTTCTACTGTTCCTAAATTTGTTTTGTGATAAATCTAAAAGGAGTTATTATCCTTTCCTTCATATTTTGGATCGTTGCTTGGTTTTTATAAACAATTTCCTTCATGTATCCTTATAAAAAGGAATCCATTTTTGTAAGATCTGGGGATCTAACAGGTCATTTAGTGGGACCATTGAAGTGAGTAAATATTATTTGAGTTAGCAAGCGCCAGCTCAACTCTTTTTGCAATAACGGAAATGTAAGCAAATCCTGGCTTAGGTTTCCTGGTATCATATTACAAAATGGCTAATTTAAATGCCATCATCGCCAAGCGGTCCGATATAGTTATTAACGGCATAAGGCCGATATGCAGTGGCGTAGCTGAAAATCTCGGCCCCCTCCGCACAATATATGATGTGGGCCCCCACAAAATAATAAATCACCTCCAATTTTGTTGAACAAAAATCGTTAGGTACATGAACATTTTACCACATTATACCTACTCCAATTCTTACATCTCAAATATATCAGTTAACATAATGAAAGTGTATAAAAAAAATTAAGAATACAATCACTTGGATTATAAAAATTTTCGGCGGCGGCGTACATTCTCTTTAGCTCTTGATGTTTAAGATGTACCCACGTAAGATTTCGTCACTTTTAATTTCGACGATATTTTCCCGTCAAAAATTCCTAGACTCGGAGACCCCCAAAAGCTGGAGGCCCCCCGGCACCGCGGGCCCTGCGGGACCGTCCGCTACGCCACTGCCGATATGTAGCAAATATCAGACAAGATTGAAGTTTGTAGGGCAGCGAGCGGAGGACTGACTTGACTCACTTCATAGCGATATGAAGTTAAGCAACAGCTATCGCGTTCAGTACTTGGATGGGTGACTATCCACGGAAGGACGCGGTCTCGCTTCCCCACTTCTAGCGGCTTGTATATCAGCTATATCGCAGAAGCAATACAACTGTAGGCGAGAGGTGTATTGAGGATATACCATCCTTCGGAGAGGATGTAAAGCAGTCGGTCCCTTGTCTATTAAATGTTAGGCAAGTAAAAAATCCCTACTCTTAGTAAGATAAGAGGTTCGGCAAAATTTCCAGGTTGGGGGTTGCTCGTCTCCTGGCGTCGGTGGTAGGCCCTGGTAGCGGAAATAGGCCGACGTTAAGTAAGTGTTTAAAAAAAAAAAAAATTGAAGTTTGTAAAATCGAGGCGAACGAAGCAGAGATTTCACTATCAATCGCGTCTGTTATTTGCGTATCGGTCGTGTGTCGTTCAGTATTTTTCATTATAGGTACTATAAATACTTTAATATTTAATGATGATTTGTAAGCCTTGCATTTTTCTTCAATTCATTTATCGGCCTAGGCCGATATTGGTGTTATATCAATGAAGAATAGAGTAATGATAAATTTTATCGGCCTAGGCCGATATTGGTTTCATATTAATGAAGAATAGAGTAATGATAAATCATAATATCAGAATGGTATAATGAAAAAGTATGTTTCCTTTAGTTACTCAATTTATAATGAGATAGAGCAAATTGATTACTGTAATTGTTGCTTTTGCGTTTATTGGTATTTAATTTTGTTGATATCTTTTGTACATAGTTCTTGTCCAAACTATCCACCCTAAATAAAATTGGATATATTAATTTTTGCATTAAACGAAAAAAACATGTAAAAAAGAAATAATAGAGATACACTTTCTTATGAAAATCTCAAATCATTCAACATACGCCTTATTCATAAAAAGGAATAATTTTTCTTGAGCAAAAAAACTTCTTTTCAATATGTATTCTTTTATTAGATTTGGGTAATTTGCTCGAATAATCTATGTAAATGTAAATAAATGTATGTATGTATGTATGTAATATGTATGTATGTAATAAATGTAAATGTAAATATTCGAATTAATTTTATCTGTAGTGATAAGCTAATTTCCTACAAAAACATGGAGTTTAAAAAGATTATAATGGAGGCTCTAGAGGGGGTGGAGCTAATTCTAGGTCTATTCATAAGAAAGCGTATCCCTAATTATTTATTATTGACGTGTATTGTGTTTTTTGCAAAAATCAATATATCCCAATTTATGTAGTTTGGATACGTTTCATTCAAATGTACTGTAGTACAATAAGCTAGCGACATCTTAAACATATAAAATCCCCCAACCATGTGAAGTTGCGCAATTCTCTGCGCACCCAACCACGTTCATTGATCAGAAGCAAATTTTGAGTGTGCGTAGGAAAAGAACGAAGTTGCGCGGTTCCGCGCTAGAGAAAAACGTTGTTGTAAAAACGATCTGGCACAGTTCGCCTTACTTTCTAATATTTTGACAACTAGCTTTAAGATAATCTTCAAACGTTAACAACTGTGACTATAATTTAAATAAAATCTCGAGGGAATATTTTAATTTAATTAATTTTAATGAAAATCATCGTTAAGTGAACAAAGTTATTCCACTTGAAACAAAGTGTAAAGTATTAATTTGTAAGAATTTAAGAAAACAAGCAGAAGATAATTATTAAAAAATAATTAATATTCCTTGTATAGTTAATTATACATAACAAGAAACTTGCTAAATTTACATATATAATTGTTGATTCGGTAGGAATATGTAGCCTCCCAAGAAGAAGCCATTGTATTTTAATCAATGCTGCGTAAAAACACAAAGCACAAGAAATTTATTTATAAATTTAATAAAATTCTTCATTGAGAGAAAATTATGACCAATATTGTATTTAATACCTACGTTTATTAGCAATTTGTTTATTTTTTAAAATATTTTTCTTTTCACATCGTTATTCGTCATTCCTACTACTATTACTTGTAATTCACTTAGAACTTAACTAAGAATTCTAATTGTCGTCAGTAATTAAGTACAGAGAACAAAAATACGGGTATCTATGAATTTTCCAACGCATATATTCGATTAGATTATTACAACTGCGATTTTCTTGTTACAGACAGATTCAAATGGCAGGTGCTTTCTTGAATTTGCCAAGATCTTGAAGGTTATTTCTCGGATGTTGACGAATTTATAAAAGCACTAAAAAGAGCAGATAAAAGATCGGATGACGACAATGATCAATAATGTTAGGGATATAATGAATAAATGATTCCCCTAGATTAAACTTGCCTCAACATCAATAATTAATTACAAGGGAGCCACTCTGTGAATACATTTTTGTGAATGATTCTTGGACAATTAGAACTATTTAAACAATATTTTCTAAAATTTTATGAAACGAGTGCGTTTTTGCCTGATGATTGAGGACAACACCTTCAACAGCTCAATTCGAGCAATTGTTTTGACTTATTTAATACTTTATGTTATTCAGTAAACACAAAGATAATCGTTTTCTGTTCATTACATATTTCTTCTCCAATCTAACCTTATTTAAACTTAACTGACAATAATGAAATCATATTAAAGACCTGCGTTTGAATTGAAAATAAATGTACTTAATTATGTTTCTCACTGTAAACTTTTACTATTGAAATAAATACAGATATTTGTTTGTTTGCATAAGAAAAATGAGTCATTACTATAGAATCTTACTAAAATAAAAATAGACATATACGCGTAAAGGAAATAGGATTTCCTAATAACTTAATATTGATGTACATACTACATAGTATAGGCAAAGCTTACTAAATACTATTTTAGTAAACTATATTGGTATAAGTATTCGAAGAAAGCTTCATCTCATAAATATTACGGACTAAACTTGTTTTATGGTTGTACTAATGTGTGTATAAAGATTTAAGGCGGACGGCTGGCAGATAATATGAGGGGTTATAAAAGGCGGAGCTTAATTAAGGGTGGCTTTGGGGAAATCTAGCCCACCTGTGGAATGTAGTATTATTTACTATAGATTAGAGTTTACAAAAATTAATGTTAATCAATTATCTCAATATAGGGTGTGGTTCACGCACACAAACAATATTCACATATACAAGGTGTCCGATTTCCGTTGTTGAACATTGAGATCGCATATCAAAATAAAGGCAAAATGAGGTGATCCGGCGCTTTTCGTCCATAAGGATAGTTTTACCAATAATGAATGAAATACTCGAAGAAATATCGAATTAAATTTTAAAAAATTCATCGATTTCTTTGGACTACCATTGCGTTGTATTTTTCTTACGTGTTACGTAATTTCATTGAATTTCGCTTTGCTAGATCCTATTAATCTTTTAACGAACAGGTATATTAAAGTTATTATGTAAGTAATTATGTATTTTGTGACAAAATAATGTAAAAATTATTTATATTTACAATATTTATTTTATGTATGTATGTATGTATTTACTATTTCTTTTTGACGTATCATAATGTACAGGGTGTCCCAAAGTTGATGTCTCGGGACTATATCTAGAGAATGAAAAAAGTTATCACAAAACCGTTTAAGTGGTTTAATTTGGGGCGCATTAAGGTACATTTTACGCTAGAAACTTTTTTTTCGAAATCTGGAAAATGGCGAAACTGACGTCATCAGAAGTATTTTTTCAGGAACATACACTTTTTTTGTGCTACCTGGAAAGTGCTATTTTTTCTGAACATTTTCTATTAAAAAAATTTTTTCGTATCTTTTATATTTAAAAATATACATGGTAAAATAGTTTGGAAAATACCCTTAATTGCATACAAGTTAGCCATGATGTAATAGAGTGGCCTATGGAAAACAATGAACTACGGCTGTTGACATAAGTTTGTTTAGTGAATATATTATTTGTGTCAAATACTTTACGGGTGTGAATTAATTTAAATAGCGCAGAAATGTTTACAAACAATGAAAAAGTAGTGATTTTAATCTATGGTGAAGCTCAAAAAAAAAAAGATTTAGAATTTTGTTACTGTTTTAAAATATATATTTTTTTAAATATACTGTTACAATTCTTTGATAAAACGTATAAATAGCTTTTGTTCATTGTTTTCCATAGGCCATTCGATTACATCATGGATAACTCGTATGCAATTGAGGATATTTTCCAAACTATATTACCCTGTATATTTTTAAATATACGAAAAAACTTTTTCAATAGAAAATGTTCAGAAAAATAGCATTTTCCAGGTAGCACAAAAAAGTGTATGTTCCTGGAAAAAAACTTCTAATGACGTCAGTTTCGTCATTTTCCAGATTTCGAAAAAAAAAATTTCTAGCGTAAAGTGTACCTTAGTGCACCCCAAATTAAACCACGTAAACGGTTTTGTGATAACTTTTTTCATTCTCTAGATATAGTCCCGAGACATCAACTTTGGGACACCCTGTACATTCAATGTATCACTAAATGATTAATAAAACATCTATCTATCTATAATTTTTTTACTATTATAAGAGTTGATATTTTGAGTTTGATGATTGATATATTAAATTTTTACTTTATATAGAATAAGTTTTAGCAGGATTTTGTTATGAAAATGTATTTACTAATAATTTAAAAAAATTTGCGCAAAATAATTTAATTTCAGTACGAGTGTTCACCAAAGTGGAATTTTATTTTATCACGTAATTATTAATAATAATATAATAATAAATTGTCTTTATTGAATATGTATAATAATAATATAATACACATCGGAGAAAAGTCTAACTAAGCTACACATAATACACATGTTGCTAAAATATTCAAGTTAAGGCACAAAAAAATAGGAAAATTATAAATACAAAATAACCAAAAGAACCTACTTATTTCAATAATGAAAAATATGAGGGACGGTCCTGTGTCAGATTTACTGTCTGTGGATATAGTCTAAAAAACTTACCATGGTCTATCACATTATTTATTTTTTTAATTTAAAACAAACCAATATTAAATAAATTAAAGCATTATTATTTTTTTAAAATGTTGTCTTGGAACGGTAAGCAAATGTGGATTTTTAGTAGCGCTAATTATGCTTAAATTAACTTATAAGCACTCTGGATCCATTATACCTATATACACGGTGGTGAATTTTTCGATGCCCACCATTGGCATCTCGGAAACTATATGATATAGAGGATCGGTTTAATTAGACAAAAGTTGCGCTATATTCTGCTCTACAATTCCTGCCAAGAAATGCTGGATATCTTGATTCGTTCGCGATTTATTCTGAAAAAATTGAAAATCGTGATTTCAAAACAAAATTAATATCTTCTATACCATTTATGCGAATGTAATGAAATTTGGCAAGGTTATATTTTTGACCACTACCAATTGAATGGCGTTGATAGAAATTTTCTAAGCCTTCCAGATTTTGAGCAACGATAGACAATTTTTTTTTCTTATGGCCGCCATATTGGATTTTTACACCATTAGTTAGAGAAAATAATTCTCTTTTCACCTAAATAGACTGATTTTTAAAAAAACGTGTTGATATTCGAATTAATGTAAAACTAATTTATAAAATCCAGTATGCTTTGGAAAAATAATTGCAAGCAACATTGTGTAGTTCAGACGCTATTATTAAATTGTACACTCGTAAAAAAATTACAGAAAAATGCCAGGTTATTTAAACTCCTATTAAATATTACAAACAATTTATAAAATAAAAATAGTATTATTTGTTCTCTTGACTCTTAAATTGATTGTTTGTAATATGTAATATTTAATAGGAGTTTAAATAACCTGGCATTTTTCTGTAATTTTGCTTGCAATTATTTTTCCAAAGCATACTGGATTTTATAAATTATATCAACATGTTTTTAAAAAATCAGTCTATTTTGGTGACATAGGTGAAAAGAGAATTATTTTCTCTAACTAATGGTGCAAAAATCCAATATGGCGGCCCTACAAATAAATATACCATTTATCTAATTTATACCCATAATATTCATTTTAACATATGTATTTAAATACAACTCTTAATATAAATCCTTCCGTAAAATATATTTTGACAATATTAATGTATTCATTCATCTTCTATAAACTGTATGAAAAGATACTGAGGTTACCCAGAAGTCATTCTTAAAAACATATTTTTCATTTAATCTTGAAAGACAATTATTAGTTGTTTCTCGGATAGTGTTACTACTTGTGTGTTTAAGTGGCTCTACAGAGGGTGAAACCGCCATTAATATTATAATGTAGGCAAACCAGGCGTGTAGGAAGACACTTATAAATAGGCAAAAACTACCTGCGTTTTTATTAATTGTAGAAACCACAACGTGTGTGGTGGACAATACAGATCGATCTTTGTCATGGAAAAACTACCGAAGATATTTTATCCCTTTTAATCTTTAATTTTACGTGATATTTGACACTCACAATTTAGAAGTGATATTTAATTGTTATTTGAAGAGGGTTACAATAAAAATTCCAGTTTAGAGCGCATTTTAAAATATTATTAAGTTATATATTACATTTTATTGTATCATATAAATTGGTATTTTTGTCATAAAACCTGTTGGAATTGAAAATTTTATAGGACTTTTTTAAATATGATTGCTTAAACGGTTCGAGCTTTAACTGATTAGCCTGTTTTACAGTGTTGTATTAACTATTTTCCGCATTTTACTTCACACATTCATATTTATAAGTTAACGTCGGCGTCGGTCGGGTTCTACTTACTTACTAATAGATACCCTGAGTAAAACTTATTTAAAAAATATATCTAATAAGTCTAGATAAATATAATTTACTTTTAGTATTCTTGAGTATATTGGTTTTATATAACAAAAATCAAGTTTTATTTTTACAACAAAAAATTAAATTTAATTAAATTTTTGTTGTAAAAATAAAACTTGATTTTTATTATATAAAACCAATATACTCAAGAATACTAAAAGTAAAATAAAGAGAATGGTTACGAATAAATATTGAAGAAAGATAAATATAATATAGTATAACAATCCCTAAGTATGTAGTATGAAATAATTTTTGATATTAGTTTTAAAGCAAAATTAGATATAAACAGTTGTATTGGGCAAAAATAAAACGTAAATGTAAATAAGTATTTTATAAACACGATTAAAAAAATATTAATTTTTATGATGTCGAAGGTTGTTTAGCGTAATTTTATTAAAATATGACATAAAGTAGCGTACCAGGTTCTTGCGACCTTACGGCACACAAAACAATTGTCATGTTGCTAAAAATGGTTAAAAGGAGAATTTTAACAAGTATTGCCTACGGAATAACTCAGTTATTATGAAAGATAGACTCCTGCACTTTGGAACATGGATAATAGGTCACAAAAATCCATGAATTATACTACAGGGTGTTAGGTATCTCTTATGTAATCCGGTATACCAATAATATACTGCTTTAGGCAAACAAATTTAAATGTCTATAATTTTACAAATCGGTTTAAAACATGTAAAACAATTTTAAGAAAAAAAACATTATCTTGAGTAGTTGGGACTTTTAAAGTAGTAATATAACAACCAAAATGTTTTGTAAAAAAACAAAGAACAGAAATACAAAAAAAAAATAGATGATTTTGTATTGTATTTGCATTTTATTTAATTTTTACTCGCTAAATTAAATTTCCATGTAAAGTTAATTATCAAAATACTAAAACTACCATAATTGCTATTTAAAGAAAACTCCATATCTTTTAGGATAAACGATATTTAGAAAATTATATTACAATATGCACAAATATGCAGGGTGATCTAGTCTAAGGTGGACAATAGATTTCCTGGCCTTATTATTTACACAACATTTTATAGATTACTATTGAAGTGTTATTTCTACACGTTAAGAATCTGGTGAAATAAAGAAAATCGGACAGCAATTATTCGAGGAATGCTATTTCGAAATCTTAACATATATTTTGCCGAGAAGAGAACTAAAACTGCACCAAAATGTGACATAATTTATAGCCCTGTCGGACTAAATCAGAAATCGGATGAATCATTCCGTATACTTTATACAAATTCTAAACATAGCGTCAGCTCCGTTATCATAAGACTTTCTCATATTCTTCTAAATTGTTAATTACTGTACTGTTCTCTTCCAATGTTGATTCAATAACGAATTACACCAATTTTAATCATCTCCTAATTATACCAATTTGGTTGGCGAAATGCGCGTTGAGTTAAGTATTCGGTGTTTTGGTGTTGAGCAGAAACTATTTTAGTTCCATGGCACAAAGAGATAATAACATCTTAACTTTATATTGAAGCAGCGTATTCTAAAGTATGTATTTAAATTACTGAGTAACTTATTTGGTGATTGGCACTGATTAAACCTAAAAATAATAGAGTAAACTGGATTTCAAACCTATTTGAAAATATAAACACAAATGTTTTCATTTTATAACGATTTTTCAAAGTATTGCCATAATATTTTAATAATTTTATTTAATACTACAGCGATTACGATCCTTAATACGACCCTGTTGTTGTTGGGTCATCTTGACCACATACACCTGTGGAACTGCAGGTAATTATTAACAATATTTATCTACCTTAAATAATACTTAAGCAGCTCGTATCTTTAGTGGTGGCTGAACTTATTAAAAATACTTGCATCTCTATAATGCCATGCAAATGGTGGCCTAAAGAAGGTAACAGCAAATAATTCCTAGGCGTTTTAAACGAACACGGGAAATACATTGATTTAAATCAACCGCGTTTCTAACTTTACGTATGTTACATAAGCTTGTTGGAGTTTCAATAAATTTTACTTTACACATTTAATTTTTTTGTCTTGGTACAATATAATAAGAACTTAAAATTGATTAAAGTAACACAAAGGCTTAAAATCCAGATTATTATATAATAATAGAACTATTACATAATTATTAGATTTGGCATTTATAAATGAGTAAAAGTGGAAACAAATTTTAGGATCGTTAGTTTTTTGGAAAAATTTGTCAGTTATTAGCTTTGCGAAAATAAAGTACAAAGTTTATTTTGTGGTTTATTATTATAAGACGTAATGGTGATTTAGTAATTTATTATTATTTTTTTATTGCTTGTGTGTAAATATTTAGTTCATTTTGTACAATATTTAAGAAATGGTAAAGGGGACTGTATTATTTGTGAGGTTTAATTTACAATACAATATTTAAGGCTATCATAATGCAGGGAGTTTATTTTAAACCTAAAGAAAATGACGACCAGTCAATTGATTTACTATTTTAAATTGGCAACTTCTTTGATAATTTAAAAAAATGCGTGTACATTTTAGGTCGGTTTTAGACAATCGTTACATCAGAATATTCCCAGAAACAGATGTAGACTAAATATCCCTCTATTTTAAATGTAAATGCAGAATCCGCCTATTGCTGCCAGTAAAACAATTAGCTCATTTTCAAAAAAACAAGAGAGATATTTCGCTTCTCGAAAGAGCGTAAGACTAAGTTAATCTGAAGATTTGTGTGCATTGAAAGCGTAAGCAACAATATAATTAAAAGGTAATATAAACAATAAATAACTTCCTCTCGATTTACCCAATTCTTGCTTTATTTATTGTACCTAATATTCCATTTACAAACGTAAAAATTAAAGATTCAAGACTGTGTGACATTGTAGGATTTTCCATGCATTGCTTCGTAATAATTAAACCGGATATCAATTTCTGAATTTGTTGTCATGCTATATATCCCAGTAGGACAGCTATGGACGGTAAAATTAATTAAAAACTACACAAAAGGAAATTAATTATCTCCGAGTGAAGTTTATTAATCACAAGCCAAACAGTTACATGAAAGATGAAATGAAACTTGAAACAGGACTATCTAATACAGCTCGATTATTAATTATGTTACTGGATATGTGGTTGGTTGCACAACTGACATTATTATGTATCTGAATATTTTTGCCATTTAGGTATATTTTTAAAGTTAAATACGATATGTGATTAGTTATTCATCCATGGGAAAATGATACAGTGAGGGTCAAAAGTAAGGAACACTTTCAACAAAAAATCGTCGATATTTTGATAATACCAAGTTACCAATTTTAATTGTGATTTCTCTTGAGGTTATACATTTTTATTATCTTTTCCTTATTTATATTTATATAATTTAGTATTAGTGGAGGCATATTTCATACAGTGATTAACATCAACATAAAGCAAAATTCGACCATTATGGCATCAGCAAAACATTCGAAAAACTAGAAAAACTACTACTGGAAAAATATCAAAACCGACATTACCGAATTTATAAAAGATTGTGAAAATTGTCAAAGAGCAAAATACTCGAGAAAACTATCACTTGATTTGACAGAAACATCGACGAAACGACATCAAATACCGCGTATCGATTTATTTGATTATAAAAACAAGTCTTCTGGGCAAATTTACAAAACTAGGTCAAGTATTTAATTGTATCAAAGACGTCATTTTGGTTCAGGAATATTTCTAATTTTATGGAATTACTTGTCACAATTATTGTGTTCGGCAATGGCAGTGAATTTGTAAATCAATAACTTATTTAATGTTAATACAAAAAATTAAATTCCACTATGCAATTTCAAGGCACCACGAGCGTTGAGAGAAGATACGATTGCCTCACTCAATGCCTTGAGTCAAACCAGAACCGGATGGTGGCATGAGGCTTACCTCACTAGATGGAATTCAGAGGCACATTTTCGGTTAATTTATTCAACTGAAGTCACATGCCCCATCTGTCTTCCTGGACGACCGGCGTAAGGGAAGTGTCAAGTAACACTTGAAAAAAATCACAGGTGCGTGTATGACCTAATCAAACTTACTACCTCGTGTTACACAGTAAAGTTAGCTACCCTGTCGCGTCTAACCTTAGCAAATTCTTTCAGGAGGCGAATTCTTAAGGTTAGTTAAAAATAAATTTTAAAATTAATAATCCAACAAATCTTAATTTTCATTTAACTAGCTAGGCAATAATAAATATAGTAACTCTAACCTAACCAGTTTGAACTTCTAAGTAATTAAATGTACAAAGTGATTAGAAACACACTGATCATTAGAAGTTCGAAAAAGTATGTTTTTCTAATTATAATAATTATACAGGGTGTTTCATGACTAATTATATAGGTACATCCTTCTAAGGATGATAGAGAATCCCTTGACTATTCACGACTGGGTATAAAAATTTGTCTGTTACGCTTAATTACTCAGATACCTACAGGGTGATAAACTACTTATGGCCAATATTTCTTTTGGCCAGAACATCCTTACTATTTACCACTATTTGTTCAAATTTTATACAATTTGTGTACTTATCACAGTTGATATAATGCCGTTTTTAATATTTAAAAATTCCAGGACCGAACTTTTTCAACTCGTTTTTTTATTTCTGTAGAGAAAATCACCCTGTATAATATTTTCTTCAAATTGTATGGGAAATTATAAAAGTCCATACATCGGTAATCAGTAAACAAAAGCATGTGAACAGATTTTTTGTCGCACTTTTATTGTTTTTTTTACAAGCGATTGAATTTGGCTAAATAGGGAAATGAGAGATAAAAAATTATAATTTGCTTAACTAAATTATCTAAATAAGAAATAAAGACTTAGTATCTATGTACCTATTTATTATCTAAAATAAATCTTTAACACAAGTTCCTTTTAATAATTTACAAATATTTACAGCAAATTTTCAAATTGAAAACCGTCAGCTTCTCTACATTTTTGTTGCCACCCTCTCCTTTGTTTTTTTTAAATACGGACCTGATATTATTTTTCTTTAACTTATTAGTATTTTCCATCATGATTCCAACGATATATTTTAGTTAAGCAAATCATAATTTTTATGTTTCATTTTCCAATTTCGCCAAAGTCAATCACAAAAAAATCAATAAAGGTGTGACAAAAAATTTGCTCACATGCTTTTGTTTACTAATATATGGACTTTTATAATTTCCCATATAATTTGAAAAAAATGTTATACAGGGTGATTTTCTCTAACGAAATAAAAAAACTTGAGTTAAAAAAGTCAGGTCCTGGAATTTTTAAATATTAAAAACGGCATTATATCAACTGTGATAAGTACACAAACTATATAAAATTTGAAAAAATTGTGATAAATAGTAAGGAAGTTCTGGCCAAAAGAAATATTGGCCACAAGTAGTTTATCACCCTGTATCTCAGTAATTAAGCGCAACAGACAAATTTCTATACCTAATCGTGAATAGTCAAGGGATCCTCTATCATTCTTAGAAGTATGTACAATTCGTCATGAAACACTCTGTATATCTGTTCTATGAGATATTAAAATTAATTGCCTCAAAAAAAGATAAAACAAAAAACCTAATGAGAAAATTGTGGCAGAAGGAAAAACTTAACTTACAATTAAGAAATTGGCATTAAAAATGAATAAAAAATTCAATTTAATCGAATCTAGTCTGTGTGAACATAACTTTAATCTAGACTCTTCATATAGAACGTGTTTCATTTTGCTTGAAACAACTTCCATAAACAGTGTATTTTAGGTTCAATGTAGATCGAGTATTTTCTCTAATATAGGTACTCAGACAATTTAGTATACTTTGATTATTATTTTGACTCATTTCTTCTATCACATTGGAAATTTTTTCTTGGAGTTCGCTTAAATTTGTTGTTCGGTCTTCGGTCTTTATACACCTCATTTTTTAAATAGCCCCATAAAAATGTGTCGAGGGGTGTCAAATCAGGGCTATTTGCCGGCCAGCGAATTGTTCCATAACTTCCAATCCATTCGCGGTACGTATTGCCCAAAAAATTTCCAATGTGATTGAAGAAATGAGTTAAAATAATAATCAAAGTATACTAAATTGTCT
Source organism: Rhagium mordax (assembly GCA_963680705.1). Classification (NCBI taxonomy): domain Eukaryota; kingdom Metazoa; phylum Arthropoda; class Insecta; order Coleoptera; family Cerambycidae; genus Rhagium; species Rhagium mordax. Next base: position 91,084,077 of record OY796656.1, on the reverse strand, counting down.
GAGTAATTTACGACGGAGATACCGTCTTTGTTTGGAACATGGTGGACGCCATTTTGAGCAGTTCTTATAAATACTTATAAATTAAATCGACATTAAGTTTTTAGGGATTAATAAAAGAGTGTATTAATTTTTCAATTTGTTGTTTTTATTCATGGCTAAATACAATTTGGAATAATGCGTCATAAACAATAATCGATATTAAAAACAGTATATTGTGCAAACGGTTGGAGCAAAGATACAACATATATACATCACTGGAATCGTAAGCAAGCATAGATTTCAAAAATCGAAAAATATACAGGGTATTTTATTTAAAAAAACATAAGTTACATCTATAATTTCTATGTGCGATGCTCAATTGTTTTTTTTAAAATGCATTTTTAAAGCCCTTAAAATATCTTATAACTTTCATATTACACTTTTTTTCTAAAGTGAAAAATAAAAGAGTTATGACCCGGGACATCTTCGTTTGATAACCCTGTACATAGATGGTAGGAAGTGTATCTTTGTGACATATTATATATTAAATTTTACAAAACATAAAAGCCGGACAATTGCGATTTCTTTATGTTTCTAGCAAATTTCAGAAAATTGCTATTTCTATATTCTTCCCCAGATTAATATATATTTAAAATAAAAATTGAAATAAGCAATACCTATTCAAAAGAATATGACAGTTTTTTTAGTTAAGGCCCTTTAAAAATACACAACAAAATTCTAATTTTTTCTCAGGAAGAATGAAAAAATAGGAATATGAATAAAATTTGGTACAGGTATTCAAAGTAATATAAAAAAAATCTCTAATGCGATTCTATCATTTTCCGTCTAGAGAAAAAAATGGTGGCAGTTCGTCGTTCCATGTTTTATAAAATTTTATATATCATGTAATTACATGTATATTATAAAAAAATCTAAAAAATAAAATAAACATAAAAATAAACTTTTTATGAGGGTGACTTCAAGTAAAATGGGACATGGTATACCTCTGTATACAATACATTTATTAAAAAAAATCATAACATAAAAACATATAGCTCAATATTCATCTAAGTAAAACTTAATCTTAAAGTTATTAATGCTAATTTTTTATGATATATAAATAGAACAAAGGAAGATAAATTTACGTAAGTGTAAATAAACAATGTCTCATGATTTATATCATGACCACAAAAAATGACTAACCGATAAAGATAAGCATTAAAGTTTTACCATAATGTAAATATATAGTAAAAACTTTTATAATCTGTGTTGTAGTGTGAAATTCCAAACAATAAATACTATACTAAACCGAATGGCAGAGTAAATTTTTATACAAACTATTGTCTTAAATTTCCCGAATTATTTATAAAATTAAGACTTGGATTGAAGTTAACACGAGAGGTCTTTTTTCCTTTTTCTTTTAACTTTCATTTTACAATCAAACGAAATTATAAAGTAGTTTCTTAGATACCAAATTCCATCAGGAGCAAAAATACGCCATTTTATAGAAAGAGTTGTTTTAGCTAAATTTTGTATTCGAACCTCTTCGTTGCGTTTCTATCGGTCAAAACGTAGAGGCAGTTGCATACATTATTTGATATAGAACCTCTATTTATTTATTTACTGATTCCAAGTTATCAGGTATCTTCCATGACGTGTTATTCTTTCAATACATATTTACTAACATTTAGTTATACAGAGTGTTTCTTAAGTGCGTGCTGAAAACACAGTGGCTGATTGTTTAAAAAAAGTACGTCCGGATTACGTACTACTAAATCGAGGGAAAACAGAAAGTTGCAAATGCCCCACCATCTTAATGTGCTAGGTTAGTTTAGTTTAATTTGTATTATTCGATTAAAAATTTAAAATTTGTTTTTTAATTTGTCGACAGAATACCACTCTTTAACTTCCTAGTTTACAACGGTTGAAAGTAAGATCAATTAGTATTTGGTACAGTAAATCCATGAGATAAACACTCCCATTGAGTCATTCCTAGAGTGGGCACGTGCTTTGGGATTCGTATTCTGCCTCACAACCACATTTTAACTAACTGTGCTCGGTATGCATTTACGATACATACTGTATTCATGCACTGATCAGTAGGAAAATATTAAGAGTTATTGATCGATTGAGTATATTGTAGTACTAAGTACTTATATGTTATATGTTAGCGACACCCTTTGGCCAATAAGATTCTAATTTTATATGTTAAGGAAAACTGGACAATCTGGACATACTTATGTTCAACAAGCACGATTTCGCTTTATTATTTGCTCGGTGTTTGATTTAGCTTATAACGCATTCTACATACTACATCATGCAGGAAGTGTCTTACAATATTAAAGTTACAGTAATTCACATGTTGTTCTACGTGTATAATTAAATATTTCTGTTCAATATGACCAGGTAGCGTGGCTACAGTTATAGATTGAGGAAGCGCAATGTCAGAGGGCATTAGAGTCGCCACGCACCAACGGGCCCATGCCGAGTCACGCGAGTTAGCTCGGTGGATTCACAAGAAATATAAGTATATTTGCAAGTCATGGCATAATGGTTTTAAAAAAATTATGACCAAAGCTTTTTTTGAACTTGTTCTCTTGGTGTTATTTTGCTAAACAAATTGAAACGAGAATATTAAATATTACAGTTATACATTTGTCGTCTTGTTATCCTAAGAGGCATTTATTGTATTTATTTACTTCCTCAATTGATTGTAGCAGAAACTTGAAATTTGAAATAGTTTCCATGTTTTATCCAAAGATGACATGCAAATTCCGTCTTCCTTCTCTTGTTTTAATTTTTGACTGTGTTATTGAGTTATTGTAACAACTGTTATTCTAATTTCACTGGGACACCATATGTTGACAAACTTAGATATAATAATGTACCTACACATATTTGCATGTCATTTGGTAGTTTATGAAGAGGTCACAAACAACGTGAATTCTTTATTTATTGATGAATTTTTGGATGATATTAACTGACAAATATAATTCAATGGAAACGAAAAGCCATTAGGATTGAACGAGATAAATGCTATAACCAAATACAGGATAATAATAGCGTGCACATTCCAATGACATGCTTATAAACATTTAGAAATTGGCAGACACAAACAGTTTACGAAACATATCCTTTCATTTCATTATTTAACATAAATATTCTTGAATTTCTGATATAAAATTGAATTGGTGGAGTAGCAGCCATTTTTTCAGTAACTTCGACTGATTCAAATATAGATGAGGAATTCTAAAAATGTATTTCAATCGTAAAAGAGATGAATACATTTAATATGATTATTTATAAGTATGCTGATGACAAAACATTGACTATTTATGTCATTAATATTCTTTATGTTGCTTTAGTTGATATCGTATGTTGTAGGTTTATTTGGAATACAGAATATATTGCAATTCTTCCTATTAGTACCAAAGACTAAGCTATAAGCTTAATAACGTTTATTCAACTGGAAACCAAAGAACAAGTTCTGAAGTAGTTTTTCATTTTATATTAAATAAGTAATGAATTAAATTAAAGCAACTGTTTTTGGGCAATACTACACATTGTTTAAACAGTTTCAATTTGAAATAGTTTGTATAAGAAAATAAAGGATATGTAGTATCTCTAAAACGAGCGCACTGGACGATCTGGACGTTATTATCATTTTAAGTTACACTCATTAGTAAGTCAAATAATGATAAAAAATACTTGGGTATTTACCCGACAAATTGCGAGATAAGTATAAATATAAAAACAACAATAATATTTATTAGATTTTCCGCATCCTATTTCCGATTGCAAAACTAATTGTAATGTATTTATTTTAAATTTAAGTACGTAATAACATAAAAAGACGTCATATTCCCAAACCGCAACTAATTATATAAATGAAAATAAATTAAACAGTTAATTTGGCTATTATAGTAACTTACTGCAGATGCTGGATGTACATTATATACATCTCGGCTTACAATTTTCCCCCCATATTTTGTGTCGTTTTCTCAGCTGAAGGCGCTACAGGACTATTTTTTGGTGCTCAGCAGAACTTAAACTAGTCATGGACAATATACTAATAGTCGTAAAATTCTCTAAAACTTTCCCCATTTAACCGTTCTTCTATCTCTAATAATAACCGAGATAGCAATGCGTACACCCCCAATTTGGGACAGACTGTAAAAGTGTAATTTGTTAATTATTTTTTACATATGACTGATGGTTGAGAGGTAGCGCACTTGCCTCTCGCCCGAAAGTTATAGGTTCGATTCCCGGTCGTGGCAGTGGAAAATACTGTGATAGGGATTTTTCCACTATACACGGATATTGAGTGTATGTCCCTCACACAAGGCTCTTCTAGAGCTTTCCGGAGTGTAACATCAATTTTCTTTTCTTCTCATGCACGATCAACGACGTTGATTCTTATAAGTCTGGTGAGAGATCCACAACTCTCTATACTAACCTTTTTACGTTGCGGTGCATTGGAAGATAAGTTTCGAGAAAAAAAAATCATTTGCAACTTACTGACAAAAAAACAGCAATATATTAACTAAAATTGTTAAAATAAAGGAAGTGGAAGTCTGTACCAGATGAGTAATTGAATAAAAATATCAATGTGTTCACAGTTCGACGACAGAACTAATGCATAAATGTGAGTATCCTCTTAATAAAAAAGAAAAATGTGATATTAATGATATTTAAGTTTTCTACCAATAAGAACTTGAACTCTCGCAATACTTTTTCAGATTATTACATTAACGGACTTGTTTAGAACCTAAACAAATCTGTGTTATTTCATTAATAGTCACATGGGCATTGTTTTATTAAATCTCAGAAGGACGTCACTTTTGGGACACCCTGTATATTAATATTATTTTATTTATAAAATAAAAATTTCCCATTAAGAGATAAGCGAATATTATCATTACTTATTTATATTTTTGTTTGCACGTAGGTAATTAAAAATCTATGACAGTAAAGCAACAATACAATACAATATTATTTATAGGGATAATAATAAATTTTGCACCTTTTTTTTTCTTAGAGCTACCGTGCTAAAGTAACCAGAAGTCCAACTCATCTACTCCGGCTATGCCTGCAGTCCTCACGGACATCATATTGAGCGCAAATTACTGAAAAATATCAGCTATTTCACGCATTGCACCTTCTAACTATTTATGAACATTGATTTTTATTTGGTTTTAATTCAGCTTTCCGCGTTGTGGTAATGCGGGGCAATATTGCAATACTCTAAATCACTTAAAACATCTGGTTCAACAATAAATAAGTAAGCTAACGATGAACGTTTTACTCTGCAGGTAGTCGATTTATTGCATTTAATATACAGGGTGATTTAGTTTTACTCCTTGGACAGGATGGATTAAGGCCTTGACATTAAGAAGAAAAGTTTTTTTTAAATAAAATAAAGATTACAATTTTCTTTGTTTTTGGTTAATACAATTGCCCATAAAAATGTTGAGGTTGGTTCAGGGAAGTTTCGAAACAAGTTGGGAATAGTAATCAAAGTCTGACTGCATTAAACATCAGACCTGTAAAAACGTGAAAAATAATTGCTTAAAATTATTATACATACAGTTATATAATTTTACATGTCTACTAACATTTATAGGTACTTATATAATTTTTAAATTACTAGTTAATAAACAAATAAAAGAGAGAATGTCATTTTAAACGCCTTACATTTCTGTAACAAAGCATTTAGTTTATAAGTTTATACAGGGTCTTTTAACAAAAACTTGACCCCCCCCCATAATTACAAAACCGAAAAAAGAATTAGAAATCGCCGAAACCCGGCGATTTCTGTTCTTGGTGGGTATTTCTGTAGAAATTAATATGCGAATGCATGTCGGTTTGTCAACTTTAGCCAATAACTTTTCTCAACCGATTCCCAAAAACGATACACCCCAATGTATTCTGTATTCGTAATGGAAAGGGCTTTAAAATGATGTGTAAGAAGTATGGTAGTTCCATATGAAATTTTAAAGTTGGAGTTGCTAGGGGTTAGGGGATGAACATATCAAGTTGGCTTGACTGTCAAAAATGCTCCCCCCAAGAATAGAAATCGATAGGTCTCGACGAATTCTAATTTATTTTTCAGTTTTATAATTATAGGGTGGGAGGGTCAAGTTTTCGTTGAAAGACCCTGTAAAAATTTTTCTTCATAATTTTCAGCCCTGAATTCATTCCATTTGGGAACTGAAACCTAAATCACCCAGTATAATTGTTACACATTCTGTAGAATAGTCTTAATGTTTAAAATAATTTGCTTGGGTAAGTATAACGTTTTTTTAGCTTTCCTTCCAAATTGCCAACCTGATAGAATGAGCATTATTTTTCTGTTTATAGAAACTCTTTTAGTGTTAGTCTCATTTCGAAGATTATAGGAGCATTTTTTTTTGGTTGAAATAACCGTTTACTTTTTTATTTGCTTTTGAATTTTTCAAAAATTTTCTTGGGAACACTTACTACAGTCAACATATCAATACGTTTACATTTTGAGTTATCGCGTTTACAAGAAACGTGATAAACGTATGGATATATTGAAAGTTTTTTAGAATTTGACAACTAAGGAAGTACAGATTTTTTTGGTCTACAACCGATATTTACAATAAACTACTGGTAATTAAACTAATGTTTGTACTAACAATTAGGTTACCTATTTAAATTTTAGATTTCAAACAAAAAAATCATATTTTTAATAAATCAAAATTTATTACTATGTTTTTTTTTTAATTACATAACTTAGAAGTTTCTACAATATATTATATCTATTAAGAAAAAAATCTATTATCTCTGTGTCGCTTTACATTATTTAAATTGTATAAAAAGAGGACTTACGTCATTAAAATTGGCCTTCATTGTCCAAAAGACGTACCTGCAATTAAAAAAATAGAATCAGTAACTGAGATTGTTCATACATTGTAGGTATTAGGGGTGGGCGATAATAAAATTGAATGTCGACAACCGGTATCCAAAAAGTATCGATAACATCGATATATTAATAATTTTATTGATAATATTGACAACATCGTTATAAAGATAACTTTAGAATATTGATAACTATGAAGAATGAGTCACTTTGTCATCTTTTGCTTTAAATTATCTAGCTAGGATGCCCCAGCGCCGTTCCTGGAATAGTTAAATCAAATCTAATTAAGCTCCTTATTTATTGCTCGGGCCAAGTTTTATCAAAATCGGTCAAGTAGTTTTTAAGATATTTGAAGAAATAGCCTTTTTATTATTTACTTTAACACCCTGTATCTCGAAAACAAAGCTTTAAAATATACAAGTTCATATGAACTTTTCTTTTTATTTTTGCGAGATCTATTCGTCTATTACATTTTTCCCAGTAAAAACCGGATTATCGAAATTGCTGATAATATCGAAATTGTTGATATCAAACTTATCGATAATATCGAAAATGTGGATAATATTGAAATTGTCTATATTATCGTTAAGTAATATCTATATTGGGATAAGATATATTGTACCTTAAACTTTAGGAAGTTCAAATATTAGAGTTTTTGTATTCAACAAGAATTTATTTTAAATAATAAAATTTAAAAAACGAAAAACAAATAAATTCTGTACTATATTAACATTTTATTCCCGAGTAAAACCTATTGGTTAATATTTATTTATAATTAACGACAATTATTGATATATCAATAAATTATTCTTGGTCTAGAATACTAAGCACTAAAATAATTCAATTTTAAAAATACTAAAATAATTTAGTTCGGTACATTTAGTTAGAGCTATTTTAAATATATACAAGGATATTCCTATAACGTTCTCCCTTTAATTAGTGTGTTTGCCTTTGAAAATAAAGAAAAACCTTTAACGTAAATCATAGTATTTTTTCCAAAAATTTCGAAAAACAAAGTAATACAAAAAAAAATTGAAAATGAAATAAATGAGGGAAGGAAGGCAGTATATTAGTAACCCATGGGTTAAAATAGTCAATATCATGTTTTTACATACATTTCTATTTTGAATAACATTAACTGGAGAACGGATAGTCTAAATATAGACTTTATATAGAAGTTTATAGAATTTCACCATTTTGCGATTGTCATTGGTTTATTTTATTGGCAGTTTATTAAAATTCAGGAAAAACGCTGCAACTTTTGTATATAAAGTTTTTCTGTATTTCTTCTCAAGAAAACTGTAGGGGGGGGGGTGGCTAATTATAAGGTAAAACCCTGTACATACTAAAGGGTGTTCATATTTTTTTCAGAAATAAGATAGGCTAATTAGTTAAGTCACTTAACTTTATATAAATCAAACGCACATATACATAATATAATTGATAATTTCTGATGCAAGAATAGAATTAATCGTCTTATATTGGGTGAGTTAGGAAATATGTCCGTCCCGTTATATTATAAAATATTTGGGATTCAAAATTGAAATATGGAAGGGTTTATCATAAGACTAAAATGCATATTTGAATACCATGTTGACCACTTTATCAAAAACAGCACTGTGTACCGAAAAAAAAAATTAGTTTGGGATTTACACGATTAGAAACGTTACTATATTCATTTCTATTTTATACTATAATAATGTAATATAAAAATATTGGTCAACGCTAATCATGTGATGAGAATCACAGGAATAATTTATGTTGTTAGAAATATTAGAAAATTAAATAATTAACTATTATATTTGCATATTAACATATTCTGTCAATCAAATGTCTTTGTTATTAACGGAGCAGAACAGCGTGTTGTTATTAATTGTTAATTACTACTAGCTCGAATAATCAATAATTGCCATGCTAAATAGCATGAAAATTCCTTTACCAGAAATGTATAATCATTGATTAAAAAGGCAAGTTCTAGAACTAGAAGTGAAATGTCAAAGATATTTTAATCCACATGTGGAGGTAAAGTTAATCAATTTTAAAAGCAGGCGTCACAACTATAAAAGTATAAATATCATAGCATTGAAGAGGGCAAAGTATTCTATTTTTTATTTTGTGGAATTTGGAAGATAATGATGTGTAATTAATATTAATTTTAAGGTCACTTTTGACGCTAATCGGGCACCCAACGAAGTAGTGTAATGGAATTTATTTTTAATTACATCATTTATATCAGTTGGATTATTTGAAAGGTGTTCCATATTGATACGCAAAATGATGTTAGGTTGTCTTTAGTGTTATGATCGAAAAGTATATTAACCGAGAAATTATATGTTTTCGATATGAAAAAGTTTTAAAAAATGTTTCTCGATGTGCTTGTGTTTTGAATAACTTGAGAATCTTTTGAGGTATTTTGAATTCATTTTGCAGGTGTATAGTTTATAATCTGTTCTAAATTAAGCTCAAAGTTGAATAATATTGGTCAATAGTACGGAAAGATTTAAAATCTTGATATCTTTGAAAAAAGATCGGTTCACAGTTTTGTCAAAATAGTTATTCATTGTATTCTTTTGTATTGATAATTTAAGGTGGAGAGTCAAGTGCCAAAAATTATTTTCAATTGTTTGATTTTCAGAAATGCTTTGACTTGATTATGTTAAATACTTATTTGTAAGAGAATTATAAACGACTTATATGTTTATGATTAAGTCTTATACCGGGTGGCCACGAGTCAATGTACGCTCCCAATTTTTTGGTTGTTTTTGAATTTAAAAATTTCGTTTTTGGTATATACGTGAATAAGACTAAAGTGGGCTATTTTTAGACTAACAGGAACAAAAATATCACTTCCGGTTGAACTTTTTTTCTTAAATGGAATGACCGTGTTTTTTTTGTGGTGTTTTATAAAATATGAAATTCTAACTGCAGCAGTTTTTTCCAATTTCAAAAATTCCAAAAAATAAGTGAGATACGAACGATTTTTTATTTTGTACAAAATGGCCGCGTCAGATGAATGCGATGTAAGAAAGTTACTAAGTAGGCTATAAATTATTAGCAAGGTAGTAAGCTTGTCTGTAAAGAATAAAATAGTTATTTAAATTACTGATAGATAGATACGACTATTTTTAGGTTGTTCTCAAAAAATGGAATTTAATTTTCATTTCCGTAGGGGTCCTTAATTTTCATTTCCGTAGGGGTCCTATGGAAAATTTTTAAATGGGACCGTATTATTTTTTTTTAAGGTTCATTAAAATTACTTCTTGTTTAATTTGTGCTTACCTTTTAAATACACTTTTATTATTACAAAGGATCTCGTTAAGAAATGATTATTGGCGAAAAAATTAAAGCTTATGAATCATTATGCCCGAATAATAAAAAAAAATAGTACGGTCCCATTTAAAAAGTTTCCATAGGACCCCTACGGAAATGAAAATGAAAATTAAATTCTGTTTTTTGAGAAAAACCTAAAAATAGTCGTATCTATCAGTAATTTAAATAACTATTTTATTCTTTACAGACAAGCTTACTACCTTGCTAATAATTTCCATAGCCTACTTAGTAATTTTCTTACATCGCATTCATCTGACACGGCCATTTTGTACAAAATAAAAAATCGTTCGTATCTCACTTATTTTTTGGAATTTTTGAAATTGGAAAAAACTGCTGCAGTTAGAATTTCATGTTTTATAAAACACCACAAAAATACACGGTCATTTCATTTAAGAAAAAAAAGTTGATATCACTTCCTGTTAGTTTAAAAATAGGCCACTTTTATCTTATTCGCGTATACCAAAAACGAAATTTTTAAATTCAAAAACAACCAAAAAATTGGGGGCGTACATTGACTCGTGGCCACCCGGTATACCCACTTAAATCGTAGTTTTAGAATATCCCCTTTAAAACTTATCCAATTTGAATGCAATTTAAAATGCATGCAAAAATTTTTTTGCATGCATTTTAATTTTTTTCTGGCCAAATTTACTAACTCTCCGATATTATTCATTTTCCCCAACTTTTGGTATGAGCTGTAAATTAATTTGTTTGAAAAACAAAAAGTGCATGTCTATACCTTAAAAGTGCCACCATCTCGCACGAATTTGCGAAAACACATATATGCACCTGCTGCAACCTGCAGTCGCGGTAGTTTCGGTTTGACTGCATCATGTCAAACTGACCTTTGTGGAGTGTGGTAGAATCGAGACTTGCATCTCAGACTATGCAAAACTTTTTTTTATGAAAATCCCTAAGAAAATTATTTGGCAATTGCCTACATATAACTGTTAAAAATTAAAATTCTGTTCTCTGTTCTAAACTAACTTTTTCATTGTCAAAGAACTGTAAAAATGATTCTCATATTTCTGGTTGCGCTTTCACTTTATTATAAGAGAAGCAGTCAACAATGGCGGTGCAAATATAGCATCAGTCAGAGAAATTTATACATAAATACACCACATGTAATTACGACCCCCTTTATCCCAGAAGGCTGAGCCTTGTGCGGGAGGGGGCTACACATTTAAAGACAAGGGACACACATCCAATATCCGTGTATAATGGAAAAATCCCTCTCACAGTATTTTCCATTGCCACGACCGGGATTCGAACCCGGGACTTTTGGGTGAGAGGCAGATACTCTACCATCTCGACCATCAGTCATGTTAATGTTTAAAACCTGTCGAGCGTTGGATCCAGAATCAAGGCATGATAGAGGGAAGCATTCTCTTACCATGAACCATGGACGCAAAAAAAATTAAACTAATTTGAGTGAAGACATTGCAATAAATTTGAGATTAACCAATCAAAATGTTACCTCCCACTTTGACCATTGTTATATTTTAAGTAACTGTACTATAAACAAAATTATCTAATACTTCAATTCAATTTCATACTGGTCTACTGAACAAACAATATGGTGGCTTATTACAACAACGATATAAAGCGGAAAGTATTTTATGTATACCTATGAATGAGTTTATTCTTTTACAAAACCAAAAAATAATATACTTATAATTTTATTGAAAAGGGATGCGCAAAACATGCTGAAAATCAAAAGCGTACAACAAAGACATATTCGTTTTGTTAGAAAAGAACATAGGGACGCAGGCAACGCGACGGGGCTTATTCCTCATTCAGTAATTTCTAATGCACTACTAACTACCCATTTTTTATATACCTACTAATTTATTTTCTAACCTATGTTATCCACACAGGCGAAGTAGTCTTTTCTTATTGAACATATTTGACTTTTCCATTTATCATAATGGCACTCTTATACTCTACCTATACAGTATATTGCAATACGAATTTTAAAATTAAATATACTTAGTTAAATCAATTAGATCATACCCTTTATTATTAACAATGGATATTAATTATTAACGAATTTGTGTTCACTTAGTTCTCTTTATTCTGGGTTGCTACACGTACAATGTTATTCATTATAAATTACCCACCCCTTATCAGCGTTATTATTGCCTATAGAAAAAAAAGTTTTAAATAAAAGTTGTGTGGTTATGACTGAATTTTGTTAAAATGCCATCAAAAGTACAGTGGCGTGCAGATTTCAGGGGATACAAAAAAATTATACATTTTTTTAAATGGGATACCCTGTATATTATTACATTTTTGGAATGATCCTTTTTTCCTGATTTCAAAAATATACCATATGTTACCCCTATCATATACCGTTTTTGAGTTATTAATTGTCGAATATCTTAGTTAAACTAGTTACTGTAAATATGGAAAAGTTAACATTGTTAAAGTGAGCTATGAAAATGACAACTGTTATGTTTGATAAATGACATTTCTTTAATGAAATTATCAAAATGGTTTACAGTGTCATTTTCATAGCTCACATTAATAATGTTTATCGGTTTCAGGATATTAATCCTTTGTTTACATATGCAAAAGTAGGCTGGTAAACAAGTCATAGCTAAAGTTGTACAGTTATATTTAAAAATTGTACGGTAATATTACAAATACAGATCTGTCAATAACTGTCAACAGATGAAATAATAAATAATGAAACTATAGGGCTATTTATTAATACAAACAGACAGAAAACTCCAAACAATAATAATTAAGTACTGAAATCCAACTGAAATGTATTTTCAGGCAATCCAAGGTCCATTTTTATGTAGCCGTTGTGACATTAAAAATGTAAACATTTATGTAATATGAAAAAAGGTAACAAATAAGAGAATATCAAAAGGTAATATCTATTAATAATGTCTTTATTTTCTGAAACCGATAAACTATTGAACATATCACGGATGTTATGAATCATAACAGCCTTAGATGTCTTAAAATCCTCGCTCTACGAGCTCGGATTTCAAACCGACATCGGCGGCAGTTATGATAGTCATAACATTCCTAGATATGTTAATAGCTATAACTTTTCCATATTTACAGTAACTAGTTTAACTAAGATATTCGACGTTTAATAACTCAAAAACGGTATATGGTAGGGGTAACATATGGTATATTTTTGAAATAAGGAAAAAAGGATCATTCCAAAAATGTAATAATATACAGGGTATCCCATTTAAAAAAATGTATAATTTTTTTGTATCCCCTGAAATCTGCACGCCACTGTACTTTTGATGGCATTTTAACAAAATTCAGTCATAACCACACAACTTTTATTTAAAACTTTTTTTCCTATAGGCAATAATAACGCTGATAAGGGGTGGGTAATTTATAATGAATAACCCTGTACGGTATTTTTGCTAGACGTTCTGCAGAGTAATTATTCAACATTAAATGTCGACACTACAAGCAGAAAAAAGAATATTAATTTATCAGTCAGTTACTTGAAAGTATGTATACATATGACTCGCTTATTTCAGTACATGTGAATAGTAAATAATTGGTATCCGCTGCAATTTTAAATAATGACACGTTTGATTAGCATTCAAGTAAAGTAATCAATTATAAATAAAAACCTGAAAAATATATAAGTTGCAATTCAATATCTAAAATCATTAAAATACAGAGTGTCCCATTTAAAACGAAACACCCTCAATAACTCTGTGTGAAAAATTGCCGAAACACGTCGATTTTTCTTTTTGGGGGACAATATTTTATATAAAGTTGTTTCCCTTCCCCTGTAGAACCTCCCTTTCAAGAAATATAAATGAGAAATGAGTGATAAATTTTTGAAAGGGTGGAAGGGAAAGAGAAACAATGACAGCTAACCGCTTTATGTCAAAAGTTGTCCCCTAAAAATAAAAATCGACGTGTCTCGAGACTTTTTCATACAATTATTTTCTCAAGAGCTATGGAGGGTGTTTCGTTTTAAATGGAACACCCTGTATAAGTAATACTTAGGTTTAGAACCATATTTAGAGGTATATCTAAAAATGTGTGTTTGACAATGTATTTTAATTATAAACTAGATTAGAGTTCAGTAAAGCCATATTGTCCCCGTTCACAATTTGCAAATATAATTAACACATTTTTATCATATCTACCCTTAATAATAAGTTAATCAGAATTAACATAAATTTTTGTAAATAATTATTTAGTCGCGTGTATAAATGATTACATATACAGTTCTAAAATATAACAACCCTTCATGTTGTGTATAATCCCTATTTAAAAAGCGTTCTTGGCTTCCCCTATATAATTTATCTTTCATCAGTGTTTATAACGTTACATAAAAAACACGACTACCTTTTAGCTCTTCTTATCACTTCTGTTATTATAAAATTATCAAATGGGGGGAAGAAAAACGTTCCATCGTGGATAGCGACCTTTGTGGGTCGGTGTTGGTCGACGTGTAGAATAATGGTAAGTAATATTAAACTAGTATATTTTATTGATTTTGGTTAAAACTATAGTTTTGTTCTTACTTAATTATGTGAAAAAAATTGAGTAAAATAACATTATCCATCCTTATAGATCATAGGATTTATAATTTTGGAAATAATTGAGGATATTTATATATTTTATAAGATTATCATAAATTCGTGCTGGCCAGCACCAGACTTATCACCTCTGTATATGAGATGAGCAATATGTGTTATTAAAAAAATAGTTAAAATTAAACTTTTTGGTTGTCCAACATACTTCTATTCTTTGCAACCCTACCACCTTTTTTTTACTGCAATTATATGATAATTGGACTCTCCAAGTTGATGGTACTTATAATCTTTTGTAGGTGGTATAATTTGGATAGAATTGGGATAGATATGTGTAGCCTATTTCTTATGACAGGAAATCAAGGTGATTTTCATTTTATCTCCGGTAGTGCTTGTTGAATCATGTGCAATTTATAAATGTCAGGGCCTATTTTAGTAGTAGGTACTTTTTAATTTTATATTCAACCTGGAATCACCTAAGAATAATTATATTCAGAACAACAGATAATGGTCATTAGCATTTGAATTAAGTGATTTTGATAAATATTTTTAAGATAATACATGACTCTTAACTTCTAAGAATCAACTATTTTAGACAATATTTTAGAACGTTTGAAAAAGAACGAATGGAAACTCAACTATCGACATTGTCGCTACCTACGACAGAGCGGATCCAAAGAGGAAGAGTCACGTGAGGTGTTTAAACATAAAAACGTGGCGACTAATGCCCCGAACGCGTGCAACCCTAATTTAGTAATGGGGTAGTCGGGGTCATTCCGTTTGGGGGAAGAATTACGATCTCATTACCGTAATTGACTGTGGTTACCTAGTGCTGGAAGGGAAAACCAGCTGTCACAAAGCTATTAGCCGAGCAGGAATTGATAGTTTAGTACTGCGGTATAGCGCTTTAATTGCGAATTAAAGCGCCTATTACGTAAGGTGTTATTATGAACATGATATTACACATTTTTCCCAACGGGAATACTATTTATTTCAATTTAATCTATTCGGTATTTATGGTCACGGTCATATATAATATTATGAAAAGAGGATTATTATAATTTATAAAACGCTGGAAGCAAGATTCCAGATACAAGTACTTAGTTATATAATTTACATTACCTTTTATAAATTTTTATAATAAAAGAAAATTGTATAACAATACGAAATGGGTATAATTATGCACGTGAGATTCCGGGATGCCCAACAAAGTACTTATTACTTCTGTAATAGTATATAGTCCTCATACTTTCCATTTTACTTTGTACGTTATTGAAGCTGTGATTAAATTCGTGTGAGTAGATCTCGGGCATATTTCTTTCCTAAACTCACTAGAAAATATCGTCTTTTAATGTTTACATATTCTATAGGCTTTTCGAAATATTTTCACTGAAAATCTAAAATTGAACTTGAATGACAGTAAGTATCCGAGGGGTTATTCATTATCGAGTATACATTACACGAATTCAAGCAATTCTACTGTGATTTCCATGAATGAATGTATGAAGGAGTGAGGGACACAATGCTATTAAAAGTTGTGAGATATAGAATGAAACTGGGTGGAGATGAAAAACATTTTTGTAAATATTTTAGTCTCGGTTCAAGTCTATCTTTGGGATTATGTATACAAGGCACAATACATCTAGTTCTAAGAAATCGGTAGTTGAAATCAAAAATGGGAAGGAAAAAAATATGCTAGTTGGTAACAACGAAATAATTGTTAAACACGTATTTGTTCTGATAAAAGAATTGCCAAAATATGAACATTTCCTTTGCAAAACTCACTTAGGTATTAAACACAAGGTGAATTACAGGAGTGCACTGAAAATAATTGATCCAATCAATTAGGTAGTTGTTAATCTATTAAAAACACGGGATGTTCTAGCTACGACTTACGATCTAGAAATGATGCTAAATTATGACCTGACCTAAAATAATAAATAATGCCCCTGAGAGGATTTTAAAAATTTGGACAGCTCTCTGTTTCTTTAGGGCATGGAGATAATTAATAAAGAGAGATCAGACTGTTAAAATGAAATCGTATATCAGTATTAGTAATGCCTATCTCGTGCAGAACTTAATGCACATGATTTGTTAAATAATCAAAGGCACACAAAATAAAAAGTGGAATGTAGTATATTTTGACGCGCTGAATTCAAATCCGGAATCAGAATTGCTCCGTCTACATATTTGAAGGCTCAACAAATGGAATATTCTCTTCCACCGCTTCATATTAAACTTGGTCTCATGAAACAGTTCGTCAAAGCTTTGGACAAAGGTGCCGACTGTCAATATTTAGAAGAGAAGTTTCCCAAAATAAGTGATGCTAAATTAAAAGAGGGTACCTATCACCGACGGTCCTAAAATTCGTACCCTGTTTCGGGACGAAAAATTTATAACAAAAATGAATGATACTGAAAAAGTAGCATGGCTGTGTTTCAAAAAGCAGGTCTCTCATAATTTCTTGGGAAATGAGAAGGGTGAGAATTACAAGGATAGAAGTAGTTGTTGAAAAATTTCAAACAGTTGAGTTGTCTGATGAATCACAAGTTGTATTTTACATACTCTCACTTTGGCTACATTCCCGGATATCTATAGCGAAGAACAGGGAGAAAGATTTCATCAAGATATAAGTGAAATGGAGAGTCTCGATACCAAGGAAGGTAGAATATTACCATGACGACAGATTTATGTTCGACACTAAAGAGAGAAATCAAGCAGAATGAAAACAAAAGAAAGAGAAAATCAATAGAAGACAAGAGAGTTCATTATAAGAGAAAAAAGGAGTAAGTGGAACATCATTCCGTAGCAAGAAACATCGTTGACTTCTTTATCTCTCTTCACATCTCTAGATAGGCACAGAATACCTAATTAAATTTTGACAATTTTCTGGAAATACAGGACGTTACTCGCTTTTGAAAAAAAAAAAAATAAATAAATAAACGGTGATGGAGCATTTACGATACGAATTCAGCGCATCCAAATACATGAAGATAGTTTCCAATTGCATAATAATGGGTTTCCCCGATTACACCTAATGCTAGCGCCCCATATAGAGGATTTTCCCAATTTAAGGGTGGTTTTCCACAATTAAAAAAAACTAGAGGGTGATGGAGCAATTCTGGCTCCGGATACGAATTCAATGTGTCAAAATACATAAAGATGGTCTAGTCAAAAGAACTGCTCACTTCTTTTTTGCGTGCCTGCGAATTGATGTTTTAAGAACAAATGGAACACCTAAATATTTTTGTCCAATATTATTCAGTAGACTTGTGCACAATTTTTTTAGACCACACAGTCAATGATGCTTACAACATGATAAATTTTAATGTTATTAATTAGACATATTAAATAGATTAAAAAGAAGAGAATTATTCTATAAAGAAGAACCCCAAACATTCAATTTGCCAGCAAAAAGGGATATGGAATATAGACAAAATACAAGAACTAGAAAATAACTATAACTAGAAATACCATTGAAACTGCAAAAAACAATGCATTGATATGTAGTATTGAGAAACTTAGAAGTTCCTCTTATTGAAGATGACTTTAACCAAAAATTAACGTTACGAAAAAATTGACTGAAGCAGATATAATATAAGAACTGTGATACAAGAAACAATAATAGTGACAGTGACAGCAGCTTGTGTAGTAGTCAGGAAAGCCATGTTTATGAAGACAATACAGAAATACATAATAGCGATACCGATGATACTGAAGTAGATATGGATGATATGGACATAAAAAGGACAATATGATTGGGGATTTTTGAAGCGAGGGCTTCAAATCTATTCATAATTTGGCTGTTATTTATAGAGGGTGCCACTTACGGTAGTTTGCGTGTCGTTCATACGTCATAATGTTTTTGGGGATTTATTTTTTTTTTTTTTTTACTAAAAATTCATGTTTTCTTGTCTTTACGTAAAAAAGGTAAACCTTCTAAATGTCGCTACGAGTAACCGTTTCCGAGATATTTGATTTTAAAGTATTCCATTTAACCTATTTAAATTATTAGGGATGTACAAATTTTCAAAATAGGCTTTAATTAATTCAAAATCAATAAGAGACGCTTTCAAAAAGAGAGAATTTGCTTTGTGTACCATTACTTATGGGACGCCCTGTATATGATGAAATCAATTTTGGTATTGATCATAGATGAACTACCATTACACGTCTAAAAATAGTTAATATTGTGTGTAGTGGTGTGTCTACTTCATGCAGAGAGGCCAGAGAGCCATCCACGAAAGGTATTATCCACCTTATATTTTCTATAATTTATCATAGAAAAAAGTTATAAAGACAGAAGTGTAGATAATTTTTTTATCATCTTAAGGCTCTTACCGTGAAAGCAATTATTAAGCATCGAATTTCAGAAGTACTTACAGACTAAACTTGTGCATTTTTAAATGGGATGTTTTTTTAAGTGTAGTATTAAAATAGATGCTTCTTTTCGATAATATATCTCTTATATTTGCTCCAACCATTTGCCAATTTAATGAAGCGTTTTAATTTTATCTAAAATCAAGACTCTCATGATAGTTTAAAAAAAAAATATTATATCATTGAGTATTATACGTCTTGTGGAAAAAATGCAATAGTAATTTTTTTCTAGGACAAATAATAAATAAGAACAGGTTTCTTAATTTTTTCGCGAATCCCCTGTACATATCATATTCGTTTAAAACTAATGGCTACTGTTTTCATTTCTACTTGATTTAGAATTAAGAACTAACAAGTATTCAAAGTAATTAATTACAAAGAAAAAATAGGCGAACTAGTTTTTTTTTGTAACCTGAATACAAAATAACAAATCATAAAAGAAAATTACTCTTGTATCACCTTGAGCGTTTGCTATCTGATTGCAAAATTAAAAATATAAATTGTTTTTTGTCATTTAAGAATCACCTTGGAAAACGTGATTCTGATAATTATATACCTTAACTAACATTTAGCAAGATAAATAGGCAAATCTGTCAACTTAGCATGTGTTATGTGTTATTAAATATAATTTTTTTCTATCGAAATTATTTTTAAAATATCAATGTAATATATTACTCTTATGAACAAATATTTGCAAATATTCTACAGTGTGGTCATTCGTATAATGCGTGAAGTAGAATTAACTTAATTAGTACAATCATGGCCAAAAAGGATTACCAACTCGAACTAAGAATAAGTTATTTAATAACTTTGAATAAAAATAGGTGTGAATTAAATTATTTAGGTTGGAAAATTTTTGGGAACCATTGGAATATATTTGACTATTCGATAGGTTTGGCACCCCTTGGCACATCGCACTTGGGGATACAATCTTGACCCTAGGCTATTATAGTAGTTTTTTCAAAGTCGATTTATAATATCTACTTCTCACTACTGGCCTAAAAAGATACCATTATTTTTCTCAAATTTTTAAATGGGCAGTTGACTCCATTTAAAGTGAAATTTTCGGTGAGGTCAATACATCTCCATTGAATTTATGAATTGTAATAAATTTTATACTTCTCGTGTACATGCTTAAAAGAAACTAACCCAAGTAGTAATAACACTGACCAGGTACATTAAGAGGAATACTGAACTAGTGTTCCTATGTCCGCCATTTAGTAAGCAGTAATTTTGGCGAGACCAACTACCTGATTATTGGTTTTAAAAGTGTGAGCAGGTGCATTTCTAGTTATGCTCTAATTGACGACTCTATTATTAACGAAACACTACTAGAGGAAGACTAGAGACCAAGCAACTTTCCACTTATGCTTGGATCGACTATTTACTAATAACTAAGTTAGTTGCAATGAGATTTCGTTTCTAATACAGCATGTGACATTTCACGTTTTTAAAAGTGCTACTACATGAAACGTAACATAAATTTTCCTGTGGTACAATATCATTCCATACCAAAAGATGAAGCGGTTGCAATCAGGATACAATTTACAAATCAAAAAAGGCGTCAGTCAAAAATAAATTCTCGGTAATAATATCTAGTATCAAGGAACACTATTGGATGTTGCTTTATGTTGTTTCTGCCACGGACAGCGAATTGACGGAATTCATTTTCCAACATAGTTCCTCAAGTTCTGTTCGTCTCAGAACTTTAAGATTCGAGTGAATGCATGAATCCTCCATTGTGCGTCAGGTGCACATTACAAGTGAGATGCCATTCGACAAATAAATAAAATAAATAAAAAAAAATTGTTACGCTAGTAACAAAAATATAAGACATTAATTCAGTCAAGATAAGTATAAATCAGTGTTTGTCTAGTAATTAGGTATTGTTCCATGCACAACATGCCACTGAGAAAATATATTTTTCAATGACTAATCCATACTAATAAATCAGTTTTAAGAAGTAATCCAAACTTGAAATTTATCCATCCAAAGCCGACATGTATCTATCACGTTATCGGCAACTCGATCAAATTCAGAAGCTTATAGCCACTTGGTTATAACAATAATCATTCTGCATCTAAGAGCTTGATGCCACCTGCTGTCAAAATATCCTACAGACGACAACAAGAAAGGACACAAACAATGATTTAGCTTATTTTCCAAACGAAGTGGCTTTGTTTGTCACAATACGCTCATAATAATACAATAATCGTTGGTATTTTGCAAAGCGCTTTCTTTGTTGTATTGTATTTTTTTGGTGTCAAGTTATTGCTGTATTCGTTCACTGCCATGTGAAAAAATTGATGCACCATTTGTTCAAGTATTATTAATGATGGGATGTGGGACGTTTGAATACAAAATTATCGGAATATCATTTAAATTATTTACGTATTTGTCTCTTTAATATATAAATATGAAGTTAATTGTGATGGTAAATTAAATCTAAGCAAAATAGTATCACTTATTATTATGATTAGATTTTTAACAGCGTGCTAACTTTATGGAATCAAAATTAGGAGTATGTGAAGAACTACCGCTTTTAATATTTCATTGTCATTATTATCTATCTTCATGTATTTTATCTAGTAGGTACAAGGTCTTATGGTTTATTAAGCTACTGCGTATATTACTATAAATATTTTTTTGTGTATACTCCGCTACGTAGGATAAAGGATAACTTATTTTTCTTTCATACTTGATGGAAAAACATTTATTTGCATAGATTAAAAAGATACACCAAACAAGTTGTTCACTAGAAATAATTCAAAATAATCTCAGTTTCCATGTTTCCATTTTCTCAGAATCACACTTTATTTCAGAATGAGAAGCAAATGCGCTTGTCTTTTAACCAAGCAGCCACAACATAATATGCGCAGATATTGTTTAAATGTTATTTGTGGCATTTCATAAATTATTTCTTTCCTTTTCTTTTTTGGGATTTATTACCACATTCCTTTGAAAAAGGAAACGGATATAGTTTCCGAAACGTCAGCGCAGTATTTTTGTATTAATTTAATTCCTATTAGTTGTCAAAAAACACCCTCTAACTGATCCTCTGACATTACGTCAAAGGCGTAGAGGTTATTTCCCAGTTTTAAACTGGTTAATTTGAATATTTTTTAGATAAATCGAATTTTTTGGATAGGAATCTCGAGGAATGTGGTAATAAATCCCAAAAAAGAAAAGGAAAGAAATAATATGCGCAGAATTGAAAACATTATTTCCTTACGTAAAATCATATTAATTTACTATAAAACAGCATTGTATTAAGAATAGTTTTAAGAATTTGCATTCAACAAACAAATGAATATTTCCAAAAAATAAAAAAAAAAGTTTAGCATAATTCATCGCCTCCTATTGCAGACCCATACCGGGTGACGATATCACTAGCAGCCCTGCTGTTTTGAACCTTGTTTTTCAAGATATCAAAATGATTCTCGACGTAGTTAATATAATAAATAAATGAGGTATTTGAAGATTTTTTTGGACTTCCGGTTTATGATTAGACTTTATTTAACCAAGTTACATAATGAAACATTTTTGGCAAGTCAAAGGGAAAGATTACAAGTCTATATAGAAGAGTACTGCAGCGAGCATACAATTATATGCACTGTTAAAAATAGTAATACAAAATATTACGCATCAATAATATTAACAATATTTACAAAAAAATAAATAAAATAGTTATATAAACACAAACAATGAATTAATAATATTATGTTGTAACGAAGTGAATTTTAGCACCGACGTATTATTAGTTTTTAATTAAAATATAATTTTAAATGTATAAAACAGGCAGGTAAAATGTAACAAATATTAATTTGAATTTTGAACCGCGTCTTTTCCGTTTATGCATTTTTAAATTATGCCGCAACGAATGCGATAAACCAGAGATAGCTCCGATCACGCGTTATACAAGATAATGCAAGGACTGCAGTACCGGCTACACTGTCTTAATAAGTGAGCGATGCTTGAAGTCAGTTTCGCGTTCAGTGCGCAAGTTGGGTAGGGGTGCACGTCAGAAGCCGGCTACAAAACTAACACACCCGCCGTTTAACGTTCAGTTGGCGCTTCGCCTGATCCAGACCAGACCACCAGACCGAGCCGAAGTCAGCACCGAAACACCGCCAAGAGAGAGTTCTGACGTCAGCAAAAGAGTAAGGAAATTTTTCTAAGTTAATATATATTTGACCTGTGATTTATTTTCAATCATTTTATATTCCGTGTATGTTCGAATCGTGTTAATTCTAAGTCCCGTTGTACGTTTTGCTGATTTAATCCTAAGTCAGTACAACGTCACGAGGTAGTTTGTCCGGCCCAAGAGCAACTTGTGCTCTCGCGTGATACGTCTTGATAACCTGCCGGTTTACGTGGAACCGCTTACTGGCAGTAATTATCCGGACGGCGTCGACACTTGTCTGGCTTAAGTAGTAAAACGGATTATTAAGTTACGCGTGCAACTCAACGACGTTTTGGTGGCCTGCCGATTTACGTGGAATCGTCTATTGGCACTGTCATCAGGACGTTGTCGCATCTTGTCACGCGATCCGGGATTTAACAGTCGCGAACAAAAACGGCGTTTTGGTGGCCTGCCGATTTACGTGGAATCGTCTATTGGCACTGTCATCAAGGCGTTGTCGCATTTTGGTCCCAAAAAAAAAGTCATTTCTTAAGTATCGCGTACACTTTGGCGTTTTGGTGGCCTGCCGATTTACGTGGAATCGTCTCTTGGCACTGTCATCAGGGCGTCGCCGAATTTTTACTCCGAGATTTTGATTTTGCATACCGCGTAAACCTTGGCGTTTTGGTGGCCTGCTAATTTACGTGGAATCGTTCAATAGCACTGTCATCAGGGCGTCGCCGCTTTCATTAAAAATATTTTAGTAGTTTTATAAAATACGCGTTTTCCACCTTGAGTAGCCAGTCAAGTTTTATCCGTTTATTCCGTGTTGTAGTTATTTTATTTTTACCAATTAAATTTGTCTTAAAAATAATCTGCCGAACGCCATTCGAACATATATGTTTCGCCTGTAAATTATATTATCCTACCTGGTCAAATATAGATTGCTAACCGAGCTTTTGCTAGTAACCAGTTTGTAGAGAGCTTTTTACCTGCCGCATGATTTCCGCTTAACCGCTTTACCGTAGATTTGCTTACTCGCTTTATTTGCTTGCCGTTTTTCCGCTTAATAACCGTAGTTTGCCGCTTTTAGTTTTGCCTAGCCTGCCTGCCTTAAGTTTTGCTGTAAATATTTGTGCTGATATTTGTACCGTATTTTACCCTAGTTATATTAAATTTATTGTATTAATTCCTGAATAAAACTTGTTCTGTTTGTAATCCGAAATTCTGAGTTTTCTTTATAGGTTAATTAGACCCCTGGCTTAACCGTGTCTTCACTGAAGCTACCTGAAGCCTCTATTATCCTGCTAATAGAGTAAAGTGGTCTTTCTGCACTCTAAACAGAAAGTGGCGCCCGAGACACCGTCCTAAAAAACACCGCCGCCCCTCAGGCGTCAAAGTAATCTCTTTCGAACTTCCGCCATTAACGAAAGAAGGTTACAATGTTTATTTTGGTGGTGACGGTAAGCAATAGTAAGCATATCTCAGAGTAAATAAAAGAATTTTTTATTTATTTTTTGTTTGGTTACCTAATTAATTAATTAATTGCCATTCAAAGTGGGTTTGCATATATTCATCTACAGAATAAAAACAGTGAGTGAGGAAATGTTTTTTGATTATCAGTTTAAATTTATTAGGACTGTCTAAGGATTTTAAATCATTCGGTGGATAATTGAACAGTTTAATATCTAAAGAATTTTTTGTTGTTTTCGTAAGGCGAAAGCGTGGTGTTCACGTTTCACGTTGCACGTTTGAAATAGTATTTTAAATAAGTTTTGAAAACGAGTCTTTTCACACGAGTCAGACAGTCGAATGAGTGTGAATAGATGTTTTCAAACGTGTTGTTTACAATATTTTTTCTACGATTGAACAAAAAAACAAACAATTTGATATATATTTTTATTTAACAAAACCAATTACATTAAAAATTAAAATTACAAGTCGGTTACTATGAAAATCAATAAGCCTAGCCTACCTAAAAAAATACAAATAACAGATGTTCGTTCTGTTTTTGACAGGACTGTGTGAAAAACATGACAGTACTGTGTTTTCGGATTTTTGCACACATCAAGTGAAAAATTATAGTTTCGGGTCGTGGTTGCTGTGGGTTTTTTTGTAATTTTCGAGGGCAGTCGTAGAAAAACATCTTTTCACACTCATTCGACTTGACCAAACTGTCTCACTCGTGTGAAAAGATTCGTTTTCAAAACTTATTATTATTATTATTTAAAATATTATTTTTTCAAATGGCATCGCTCTGCAGCATTCCCTCAATTAAATACAACTTTTCAAGACCAATACAACTACCTACACCGTTTTAAACCCTCAATAAAACGTTGTGAGTATTAAATTAAAAAAAAACTTATTGTTTGTTTTTCATTGTGATATAAAAATGGTAAATGATTTTTTAAGTAAGCCATGAAAAAAAAATATTATTAACAGTTATAAGAAACTTTATTAATAAACAATCCAGTCCTGTTGATGAGTATAGTGCAATGCTTGTCTATTCGTGGTTTTTAACATTACTACTAGTATTTTAGAGACAAACAAGTAGGCATCCTACTAATTTACGGCGAATGCTGTAAGAACGCAACGGCATGCAGGCAGCTGTCAAATAATTTTTGTTTTTTATGGCTTACTTAAAAATTCATTTATACTATTTTTCTATCATAATGATAAATAAATAATAAGTTTTTTAGTGGTAGTTAATTTGTTGGTTAAAAATCAAATCTGTATTTTTGCATTATTTTTTGTCACATAATATGATGATTTAAAGTTAATCAGAGCACTCTAGATTTAAAACAAAACTTGTCCCTAAAAAAATCAAGCCAGCGTAAAAACTCATCAAATAGTTCAAACTCATTAAGAATTATTCTACGATTATGAAAATGGAATAATACACAGGGTGTTCCATTTAAAAATAAAGAATTAGTGTTAGTTTGAAAAACTCTTCAAATACATCAAAATGTGACATTTTACGCCTATATTAACTAGGCCCAATTTCATTTTGATATTGTACCGAAGTGATTTTTCCAGTCAAGGAATGTCCGTTTTTGCTTTAAATATTACCGTCACTTGGGTACACCCTACCGCCGTTTTTTAGTAAGTAAGTCCTGTTTTAGTTAAGTTAGTATTGAGTGGTAAAAAACTCGCTGGTAAACAAGCAGTTAAATCATTAATTGATTAATTTTCAATAATCCCCGGTATAATTATTAAAATCTGTGAATTATTATAAATAATGACCGAGTGGGAAACAAAAATCATTAGGTACTAAAACCGGTTAAAATATTAATCCGTGTCCGTTTTAATCCGTTTCTTTTTGCAATATAGTATAGAAATTGGAAGTAACCCATTTCCGGTTATTGATGCTCCGAGTCAATGTTGCTAATTACATAATACGCTCGACCTCCGTAAGTAACATTGTGAGTACGAATCCTTCGTTTCAAGTCAGTACGCTCCTTTAAAGTGCCGTCTGGATACGTCATAAAAGTGATAGAACGCCGGAGGAACGTTCAGTCCGAGACAGTCCGCATCAGTTCCAGATCAAGCCGAAGCAGTCTGCATCAATCCACCGTTTTCACTATCCTTCCGTAACCGCCGCTCCGACTGATATTAATAAATTTTCTTAAAAATAATATTGGTAAGAATACACCGTGGTCCGCTACTATCCGTCCGTACCGCCTTTAGTTAAGTATAGATATTCAGAGATTTTATTGTTCGTGAGTACCGCTGCATTATACTACTAAATCAAACTAGAGCTAATTAGTAATTTCTCCGTTGGCCTTTTGTTTCATAAAATATGCATCGGCTGGTTAGATTTGCTCGATCGGGCAATCTTTAAAGCTCCAATGCATAAAGTTTTACCGGGAAAACTTAACTTACGAAAAATAGTCATTGGTAAATAGCTCTACGTTTGTGGCAGTAGTTCGCCGTATTGTAAAACCCTCTGTATAGACAAGAATATCTATAGCTAACCGACTGCCCGCCGTTCATACTATATCCTGTTGGAAATTCCGTTTGCTTGCCGTCCGAAATCGTTTCAAGCGCCGCGAAAACAGACACCGGTTTTCCAAACTCACCGTCTTCCGAAATAAAATCGTATTCACGCGTATATACTCTTGATTGCCAGCCCGCCTAATTATTATCGTTAGCAAATTTGTACATACTCGACTGCAAAGTCGCTGAAATATCCGATTTATTGATTTATTCATTACTGTTTTAATAAATAAATACATTGGTCTACATAGGTAAAATTCACGAGTTATTATTTCAGTTATTTATTTCTAATGAACCCGTTTGAGAAATTGTCCAAGTCCAGTTGACAAGACAATCATCTTAAGACCCCTGGAAATAACCGTATCTCCATCTGTTTAGCTACCCCTTAACGTTCTCCCCTTGGACAACCAAACAAGTGCTGTTCCTTGCACTTAAAAATAAGGAACTGGCGCCCGAGTTTCCGTCTAGAAAGTGTTACAAAGCCAGAGAGTTCGGTTTGTAAGCAGCCAGTTACAAAAATTACAGGTTACGTAAGTAGGCGTCGTCACAATATCTCGAAAAACCAGGTGCAAAATAGGGGTGTTAGTGATGTTGTCGTCACCCGGTATATGGTATATACCACATAATCTACAAAATATCTTTAACGCGGTCTTTAATTACCATGACCCACGGACATACATTTTTAAAACACATGTTTCCTGTAGGTACTTAGTAAATTTATTGCATAACGCCCCAAGTGCAGCGTTTAAAAGGATATCAAAATAATTATATTGGAGATGTAAGGTGGGCTTTTAATAAATATTCCTATTGAGCAATTACGGTATATTCTCCCAAAAGAATAATCAACAATGTGGATAAGATTTGGGAAAAGTATATCTTTGCATCATTAACACACAGTGTGCTAGAAAATCAGCAAACCAAAAAAAAAGAATCCATAGAAAAGAGTAGAATATTCCGAAATCCTCCTTTTTCTAATTTTTCTATATGTTGCAACTCTGGTATCCATCTGGCCATGTATAACAGCAGGTAGAAGTGTAGTGGCACTTACTCGTGAATTAATTAAAAGAGAATTTAATTTGAAGAATATACTAATTACTACACTACTGCAAAGATACCGAACGTTTTAAATGTGCTACAATAACTACAGTTCTCTACTAAAATACATAAATCTTGTAGTAATAGCGATACATAATCACGTTTACCTATAAGCTTATTGATTGATTGACCAATCGAGTTGATGCCGAGGGTCTCGAGACTTCCGCCACGAACTATCTTACCACCAACACACACAAATAAACGACCTGGAAATTTATATAATAATTAAGACCGCTCATCATTCATAGTACGTATTACACATGGTAAAACAGCATAACATATGGTGGCCTCTTATTCACTCCTCAATCTCGTTTTTTTTTTTTGGATTTTGGATAATAAAGTATACCGCATGGCTCTATCAAATACAATCATAAATCAAATCATCCTCTTCTATTATTGATGCAATCTTTTTAATTAAACTAATGGATAATGAAATCAAATTGAAGATATATTACACTTAATATAAACATAAATTGCCCATAAAACGAGTTATCTATCATTATAGTTGAGAAAATGAGTGATAGCATCTTCAACGAATTCCATAACAAAATTGTTGCTTGAAGAAACCGTAAACTAGTTTATCGCCTATTACTTTTAATATCTTGTTACATCCTACAATTAATGTATTCATCATTTCCGATACGTCTAGGTTTGTAATTTTTGGATAGATATAAAGACATAATTTTTTTACCTATGATTAATCAATGACAACATTTCAACAAACGAAAGACCCAGTGTTATAAATAATTAATTGCCTTCTATGAAATAGTTTTTACTTACCTGAGCTCTATAAAAATTTATATTGTTTTTAATTGTATGACAAGAATAGACATTCTTGACATCTTAAGCAGTTTTTTTTTCATTAATAACTATTTTTTTAATAGGGTGGTAGATTATGCAACTACATCATTATTATAGAGGTATGTGAAATGATGATTAAAACACCCAAAATAAGGAAAAAAAAGAAAGAAATGAAGAGTAGTATAAAACACTTGCTTCTTGTGGTGATGACGATGCACACTTCTCGTCCTGGGGCTGATCAGGATATTGTTATTAAGGTAAAATAGGAAAGAAAAAGAGAATAGAGAGAAATAACATATGGATAACATGCGAATTACGAAGTTAATCTACAGCTTAATTTTTGTTTCTTCGATGAATGCATTCAAATATACAATTATAATCTTGAGCAAGTTACCAGCAGAGTAAGTAAATTAAAAGTTGTAAGTTTATAACAATTAATTCGGAGTAATAAAAGATTGGTAGATGAATTCAAAAACTCCTTGAACATTGTACTGTTGACAATATTATAAATTCCAATTTTAAACAAATATTTAGCATAGCAATCGGGGCCTTAAGCTGATTTTTGGTCGTGGTATTTCGGATATCCGTGTGAATAAAAATGTATCTCGTGGGATTTATGGAACAGAATTTTTTCCGTTAATTCAACTTAACTTTCATTTTAATACATTGAATACTTCATTTTTTCGGAACTTGAGTTTAAACATTTTTTTTTTAACTTAATAGATAAACAATCTACCCAACGGCAATAAGACATACTAACATGATAACAAATGGTTTGTGTAGATGGGTTCCAGTGAGCGAACTAACTAAATTAGTTTTCCTGATTATTAAGTCAGATGGAGTAGACCTCTTAAGGTTTTTTTGCTCCACGTGTCTGATCGAAAATTTCATTGGGTAGTACATTGGGATGAACTGACATTCTTTATATTCTACTTTGAATTCTCGGTTTCCGGTATTTGACAATTAATTGACAATTTGGATAAGAGGACATATTTCTCTTCGCATAATCAAGGTTATGTGGGTGGATTTAATTTCATTTGCCTTAATCCGCCATTTTGTGGGCCATTTTTGTATTTCATCTAAGTTAGCTTGCAAATTTGTTGGTGCTATCGTTGAATTTGTGTAAGATGCTTAAGACTGCTGTGTCATCTGCATATGTTGCCACAAGAGTTTGTCAGCAGAGGGAAAATCTCTTGTGAAGATCAGATATATAGCACTGGTCCTATGACATTTCCTTCGTTGTTTTATCTCATGAAATGAAATGTCTGTTATTGAGGTAAAATATGAGTAGAAGATAATGTTGATATGGAAGATTTAGATATTTTGTAGAGCAATCCCACATAATGCAGCTGAACAGTATCTTTTAGAATTAAAATCACTATTGATCTTATTTACTATAATATGATTTTTCTTTCTTCTAGAAATTCTTTTATTCAATATTTTTATATACCTAGGTATATATTTTTTCAAATATTTTGGACAATATTGGTAAGAGAATTATAAGTCTACATGACGAGGCATTTTTCGTTTTTTTCCCTTAAAAAACTGCAAACATTTGTTTATTTATTATTCAAATTTTTGTGTCATATAATCTATATTTTCTTCGTGACTTCCTAACGTACTTAAGCTTTTTAAGTTCAGTATTTTAAAGGAGACGCTGTGTACCTTTCAAACTATAATATTTAATACTGACATTAAAACTACTGCAGTTAGTGCAACGTCAAAGGATCTAACCATCTTCATCAAAACAAGAAACTATATGTTAATAGAGTAAGTTTTCTTAGAAGTCCCAATACAATGTTTGTTCAAAAACTCACACGGTTTTTATAAAAATGGTTCAACATTTTCCACTCTCGAAAGAGTTGAAAGCATCTTCAATTAATTATATTTCGAAGAACCTGGACAGAGAAACGTCAAAGGCTTTGTGACTACGTCGATATATTTTTGTTTCGATCAATGTCAAAGAAGTTTTCAATATTAAAATCTTAACAGAAGATGAAATCGTTACTATTTACGATGAGGTGATATATTTATCATTGTAAGTGTCAAAAATGAACATTAAACTGAAAACCAGTAGCGGCAAATTATTTCATAAGCACTAAATCAAGGCTTAGAAAAACATGGTCGTTATAGTTTTACCTCATCATATCGAATTATTCGTCCTTTTCCTTCTAACGGAATTATTAAAATGCCTTTTTGGAAGAGGAATGTTTTAAATATCAAAGAGAAACGATTATTGATTATTAACTAAAAAAAATAAATTTTTATTATTATTCTTTAAAATGTCTGTTTTGTGTAGCATATAAAAAGGTAATGTTTGATTATATTAACTGAGAGAAACATAAAATGAATGAATTAATTAAGAACCTAAAAGAAAATATCAAGAGTTACAGTTTTTATTTACCAAAAACAACTTAATTTAATTATATATTTCTGTAAGGGAAGTCAAATGTTGACTAAATTAAATACATTGGTAAGTATGTGGGTGTCAGTCAACATTTCTTTTGCTACTAATAATATAGTAGTAGTATAATAACGTTTGTTTGGAAATAAAATCTGCATTAACAACTCCAATTACAACTAAAATATATGTGTGCTTGTTCCACATTTCTTTACAAAAACTAATCCTATTCCGACAGTTAGTCAAATAAAAGCCCACATATGTATTCTGTCCACGTTCTTTCACAGAAAATTGTAGACAACGGTTAATTGCGTAAGCAAATGTATGCATTAAAGTAATAACACGTTTGTTCAGTCGTGCACAATCCGGAACGGTCATAAAAATACTTCAATGAGATATTAATTTATGATAATAATTAATTGTAAAATATCTGCAACTTCATTTGCAATTACTTGACATTTCGAGTGTGATTGATGCGCCCTTGGGCAAACAGCAAGACTTGATCTTGGAATATTGTTGCCAATACGAATCTATAACGTGGTAGGTATGCGGTACCTGATTTTATACGAACACGCCGGACTTAAAGATTTAAAAATACCCGGAATATGCAATATTTTAAAATAAAGATTTGAAATCCACTAAAAATGTTGCATGTTGCAGTTTTATTAACTAATGTGTGCACAATAATGCTTTTTATATAGTGATATTCCTTTATTTTCTCCACTGTTGATATCAATTAACTTAATGTCTAGTTTCTATTAATTCTGTATAATTTAAAACACAAATTGTATAAAGTACGCACTGTAAACCATTGTAAACATTTTTTTATGTTTCCTTTATTAAAATACTCTTTTAAGATGATTCAATAAATTGAAACATCAGAAGTAAAAAAATATTTTCATTTATACTCGTATGAGCAAAATTCCAAGAAACTACACATCAAGTTGACATGACAGATTGTATTTTGAATTTTATTGAAGCAACAGTTTGTTGCAGATTTGATTTATTCAACATATCATTGCTTACATTTTTCTGGGATCATTATTCAAAGATATACGTATTTAAATGAACTCAAACTAGGTCTATCGATATCTTAAAACAAATGACTTCCTTCTGTCGGCATCTTACAACACATGATTCATGTCGTTCATTAAACGGTTTTCAAAATTTCTAATTATTATTATTAATGACAATTCGGAAGCTAACGATAGAGCTAGGTATGTGAGAGCTGTCTAAAGAAACTTTTGGTTCATTTAGTTAGCAGCTATCGGTCAACGGATCAGCTGACCTGCGCCAGCACTACCAAGAGTAATTAACTTAACTTTTAAGGCCCACCATGAGGACACTGATCATACAGGAGCAGACTACGGGCCAGGTAAAAGGGGACCGCTGAAGGATATTAATTACGGGGGAGATATACGCCCAGTACTCCACTCCATTGAAAGCCATCATTTATTACGGACAACTTTTGGTAGTACTACTGTCAGTTGTTTTTAATGGAATGTGATTAACGCCTTACATAGGATTAATCGGTGTTAATTTGGCTATTTACTTGAGAAATCAATATAGTAAACGTTCTAAGTTACGTGTAAATGAATAAAATTATTATGCGTTTTAATAACGAGAAACATGCATGTAACTTATTTGACATGGTCAATCATGATTCTTTGGTGTTGAAACTGAATTATGTTATTATGTTATAATTGACGACAGTAGTTTTTTACGTTATATTTGTATAAAAGGAAACAAATAATATGATCGATGATTCGAATCCATCCTAAGGCAAATAAAAAATTTACCTAGTTGTGATTTGCTTTGGACTTCGGATAAGAAACTGTCTGACTTGATGCCCTAGACGAGGTTTGGGCTTCACAATAAATTCTAGGGCCTTGCCTCTCTTTTCCTAATACAAAATTCTAGGATTTTCCGGGGTTACTTCGGTGACTTAAGACACAATTTTTTAAAATATTAACCTCAAAAACAGAAGATAAAAGTGTAATTTAAAGTTGTACGGCAATTAATAATATATTAATTATGTAGTCAAAATCATTTTCTAGTTTCTATTTTAGGTCCATCCATGTTGCAGATTCATAAAAACTCACAACGTGATCAGCGAGGTCATCAGTGAAGTTGATTATAGCATAGGAAGTTTTTAAGGGCAAAAAACTATTAATATATATGATAAATAGTACGAGATCTAGTATAATACCTTGAGGCACTCCACATTCTACTATTCTCTCTCTACTGAAATGAGAGTAAATTTTTACAAATTGTTTAGCTAACCAGTTAATGGCAAAAAATAATAGGTATAACTTTTCAAATACTAATAACTGTTATTAAAAAAGATCATTATTGTTGGCTTCTGGCTATGAAAACTAGAGCACATGTAGTTGTCTCAAATCATTAAAAAATGCTGTTGAGTTAAATGAAGCACTTTTAAACTGTGTATGGCTTTTCTTATACACCTATCACTATCAGATAATAAACAAAATAAAATTCATTTCTTATAATTAAAGTTTCTGACAAGTGCTGCTGCCAATTAATTTTGATTTTAAAAATTGCTTTTTAATTACTGCTTATGCGATTTTAAAATCTCACTGTGAGCGAATAGTGGCGGTTACGTTTATATGGATGAATTATCATGATTTATTTACGTCAAATATTTCAAAATTATATTCACTAATTATTATAGAAACATATTCACTAATTGCTAAATAATAATTAGGTTGCACTCAAACACTAGTTATTATTGGGATCAACGGCTACACGAGATTAAGATATTACCACTCATTTAAAAATTTATTTTATAAATTCAATTTATTCTATTTGGTATTTTTTTTGGTATTGACTCAAAATGAAATTATCCAAATTAACCTCAGATCTAATTTTTTAGGTTTTTATTGATCCAAGATCGAAGATCTACAATATTTTAACAAATAATATGTACAGGGTGGCCCGTTTAACTTGGGCCTATACCTTATCTCAGAAACTATAGGTGTTATGAAAAAAATGTCGAAGTAAAAGTTGTTCGAAATTAAATGAACTGTCATATTTTAATAAAACGAGATCTCTATCTTGCTTCTATACAGGGCGATAAGTTAAAGTTGTATTTTTTTAAATGTAACACCCTGTATATTGTTGCAGTTTTAGATTCTACGTAAAATTCTCATCATCGTCATATACGGTATCATGTATCTAAAATGCTTATTGTTTGAGTTACAAGCATTTAAAATAAAAAATTGGCAGATTGGGATCAACTTTGAAAAATTAATAATTCTGATACTAGATATTATTATTATTTGCAACTTTGCACAGACGATTAGCACATGCCGTTGTGTAGAACAGTCGCAGGAAAATTTGAAATTTTTTGTACAGGGTGGTTGTAAAGTCGCTGTCAATTTCCAAAACTTTAAACCTTGATAAGTCAAAAATCTTAAATGG
This sequence comes from Rhagium mordax, assembly GCA_963680705.1. Taxonomy (NCBI): domain Eukaryota; kingdom Metazoa; phylum Arthropoda; class Insecta; order Coleoptera; family Cerambycidae; genus Rhagium; species Rhagium mordax. The sequence continues at coordinate 91,049,119 of OY796656.1, read as the reverse complement.
AACACCCCGTATATTATTCCCTAGATCGATGTAGAATTAAATTCCCTTCAAGCTGGTATATGGTTTCCCTATACTTAAAGTTGCTCGTTTTCATGACATTTGACATTTACATACAAGTTTACCATTTTTACTTCTTACGAATTCCGAAACTGACTAAACATTTTCGCCACTAAATAGTTGACAGTCAATAAGCGGTGATATTATTCTTCTCGTTTTGATAATCTTTTACTACTCCTTTAAAATATTATTAGTCGATCAAATTAGTAGGTAGATCACACATGATTCATATTCTAATTTTTACTAATTCTAAAAAGAGTATTCTTTGCATCAATAAATTATCGCAGGTAGCAATGAAAGAATATAACAAATTATTTGACATTTCTAGTTTATTTTTAAGTATTAGGTACTTACATACTTAACCAGCTTCTTCTTTCTTAGGTTTTTTCTTCCATTAATTTATTAAAACAGCAAAAGGGGGGAATAACGATTATTAAAAAGTGTAGTTAACATTTAGACAGACATGTTTATTCTATTATTCTATACATGTTGACGTTTCGCCCCTGATCAAGGGCTTTTTTAAAACATTATTACATTTAAATACATTACCAAAAAGGAAAATTGATAACACTAGTTAAAATATCATATTTTATTAAAATTTATAATTATGGTGGAAACAATTAAAAACGTGGTTGTGGCCATTCCACTATTTTGGACCAAACTTACATACTTATCTATACGGTGCTATTAAATTTCTTGTACTATTTTTAACCCCCCAAAACATCACTTCCTTTATTTTAGCTACGCTATGCTGACGAGGAGCAATAACTCCAAAACACGTGTCCGCAGCTGCATCATGTTTCTTTTTTGGAGTGTACGGCGCTATTAAATTTCTTGTTTAGTTTTTCAGATTTCATATCAGTAAAAAGTGGTCGTGTAGAAACATTGTTAGTTGTTTACCGAAAATGTACGACTTTAATTTTATTTTATATTTCATAGTATCGATTAAAAAATTTTCGTCTTTCTGTTTACGATTTTATTTTGTTATTCTTAGCAACTCTGCTGCCTCGATTTGAATTGAGTTTTTATAATGTGCATTGTGACATTTTGACACACCATAAGAAATGTAAACTTGTAAATGTCAAATATCATGAAAACGAGCAACTTTAAGTATAGGGAAACCCTATACCAGCTTGAAGGGAATTTAATTCTACATCGATCTAGGGAATAATATACGGGGTGTTCCATTTAAGATTTTTGACTTATCAAGGTTTAAAACTTTGGAAATTGACAGCTACTTTACAACCACCCTGTACAAAAAAATTCAAATTTTCCTGCGACTGTTCTACACAATGGCATGTGCTAATCATCTGTGCAAAGTTGCAAATAATAATAGTATCTAGTATCGGAATTATAAATTTTTCAAAGTTGATCCCAATCTGTCAATTTTATATTTTAAATGCTTGTAACTCAAACAATAGGCATTTTAGATACATGATACTGTATATGACGATGATGAGAATTTTACGTAGAATCTAAAACTGCAACAATATACAGGGTGTTCCGTTTAAAAAAATACAACTTTAACTTATCGCCCTGTATAAAAGCAAAATAGAGATCTCGTTTTATTAAAGTATAATTGTTCATTTGATTTCGAACAACTTTTACTTCAACATTTTTTTGATAACACCTATAGTTTCTGAGATAAGGTATAGGCCCAAGTTAAACGGGCCACCCTGTACAATGTACATACATACATAGCATCCGATCATACTCATTTTAAGTTCGAAATTTAGAGCCGACCTGATGAAAAACATTATCCTGCTATATGTATAAATAATTTTCTGGCTTGTCCAATTCTTGATCAAATCTCCTTCTGTATGTTGTATCGCTCACTTATGATGATACCTAAGTATTTAAAGAAAAAAACTTTGCTCACCAACACTTTAATTGATTTCAGGTTGAGGTTCTCTTTTCTTGAAAAAACCGTTTCTCTACGTTATTTTCTATATATTTATCTACCTTTATTTTCTGTATAATCTAGTGTGTATAATGTTTTGTTTTCTTAATTTTATATTATCGAAGTACAACAAATAGCGGAAAGCATATTATTTCGTACACGTCCGTCCATAATTATTTCTATATTCTTGACTTGTGCTGAGCTAATATTGCATTCAACTGCAGTAGAATACTATTCGTGTTAATTAATTAGCTAAATGTATAACCTTCTAAGAATTTCACTGGGCAGACAGATAATGTTCAGTAGGAATAAATGAATTTTAATTTCATTAAAGTGGCATTCATTTGCGCTTCAGACAGATTCAGATTGCCAGTTTGCGTGTGGCTGGGCTTCACACAAAACGTCGTTTTGAATCACTTCGAACATGCGTTTTTGGAATCGCCTTTAAATACACTGAGTTATTATCTTCGCGAAACCCATTTACAACGGAAACGACTCATTTTGCTGCAAGATAAATTATCACTAAGTGCAATTTTTTTGCTCAACTCAAAATGATTATCGATGAAATATTTCTGGAGGTAGGTATAATTAATATTCAGAAAAGCGAAAACATGCATATCTTTCCGTTTAATTTATAGGTAATTCTTTATTATTTACCCCAGGGCTTCTGTTTTGTGGTTAAATCAAATCTGCGTGAATTTTAGCTAAGAAATTATAAAATGGTTGTTAAGATACTCACGAAAGTATTCTTTTCTTGTTTTTTGATTTCAGCACACGAGTATAAATTGTTAAGTTGCATTTAAATGTTATTTATATGATTTGTGATACATAGAAGGGCATATTTAAGCAACCAATAATTTTTATACTTGGAAATAATGGAAATAGGAATATTTTATCAATAAATTAAAAACATTAGGTACATAATATAGAACTAATTACAAATAAATTCCTTTAATAAAGAGCTCAACACATGAGTGGAAGAAATCTCACAAAAATATAGAAGCTTAAAAATATTGTTAGATAAGGAATTTGACGGTTTTAAATGCATTTTTTTCTTTATTATTTGCTCAATTGTAAAGGTATTTCTTTCAGTTTTAACCAATTTCATCTTATACTTTTACATTCGAATATCATCATTATCAGTGACCAAAAACGGAAACGCAATATTGTGAATTATTATGCTGAATGAAAATAATTGATAGCAGTAACCATTTGAATAGGAAGTTAGTGTGACTGGTCGACTTATTACGTTAATGGTAAAGAAAACACACATTAACGTGATTGGATAACTAGCTCATATTCTTCTGGCCTGCTTAAATTAACAGATATTTATCTCAATGCTTGATGAACTTCTTAATGCAGTCAGTGAACGATTAACATATCATGAAGTTCCCTTGTTGGCGCTTCTGTCTCGTTCTGTTATTAACCGCCTTTCGTTTAAAATACCAGGCTGGCGAAAATTCGCGCATTGACTGATTTTGGGTGTTGAACTTTGAAAAAATGAAGATCATTTTTTAAATATTGATTTACGTGTACTAAAGAATGCATATTTAATGCAAGTTTTCAAAAGGTCCGGTTTGCTTTTGAATTAAATTACAGAAAATATTGGAATCATTGGAATGTGTACTACCTGCATGAGATCAGGTGTATCTCTGTGTAATAATACCATGTGTCATTAAAAATGCCAATAGAATAGTAATGGATGATACCAGTTAATTGGAAATAGTAAATAAGACATATATCATTGTAAACGTCCACTTAAACAGTTATTTTTATGTCGTTCATATTCAGAATACCTAAGAAGTTACAAATAATTTTATGGGGTAATAAATAAAACTTTAATGTTACAGTTTCATATGGAGTACCTAACCTTGATGGAATTGATATATATATATATATATATATATATATATATATTATTTACATTTATGCATTTAAATTGCAGAATCTCATGTGCAATTGCAATTTTTCCTTACTGCAGTTTGCGTCATTTATAGGAATAATACAAAATTTTACATTAATAATTGATTTTCTTTAATATAGGTTGTATTCATTATGGTGATTGTGGGTTTACCTACGGCATCTGTGGTTAGAGAAAAATTGTTTTTCATTTCTTGCTCTAGAAGGTAAAGGTTTCCTGTTAATTATTTTTAATTTGTTTTCTGTTAGCGATATTAGTGATGGCTTCAGACTAAATAATCTTTAAAAAATTAGTAGATCACAAGCAAATATTTTTCTTATATTTTTTTTCTCTAAGCTCTACGGGAAATATTACAACTTTGTTTTTGTAAGAATATTGACAAATAAATTGTTTTATTTTACAACTCTCTTTCTTTGCTTGATATGCATTATTTATAAATGACTTTGTTTAGGCTTTATACAAGCATAATAATAACAAACATATCCAATTTGATATACTTATATTGATATTTCATCTCTAAACATGCTATTATTAAATTCATCGGACTTTCTTTAATACATTATGAATATTGGATTAAAAATTATAAAATTCAAAACGTCTAAAAACAAATTATTAAATTTTTTTTTTGTGACCATAATGAATGAATTTTATGGAGTTAAAAAAAATAATTTTTTTTAATAATTTGTTTTTAGACGTTTTGAATTTTATAATTTTTAATCCAATATTCATAATGTATTAAAGAAAGTCCAATGAATTTAATAATAGCATGTTTAGAGATGAAACATCAATATAAGTATATCAAATTGGATATGTTTGTTATTATTATGCTTGTATAAAGCCTAAACAAAGTCATTTATAAATAAATTGTTTGTTGAGTTACAAAACTGCTCAATAAATATGAGGGAACCGGCGCGGTGTGATTTAACAAAAAATTATAAGAAAGTACCTACTGTATTGTTCTACACCATATTTTTTATTAAAATGTTTCATAACTTCTTGATTCACTTAAGTATTGATTTTTTTTAAATCATAGAATTTTTCCTATGGCAACACTAAATAATAATTATAATTTGATTTATGTGGGACTTTCCCTTTTTAAGTTATCCTGTTTACAAGAAACTTAAAGGACGAAAGGACGGACAAATGGATGACAGGACGGTTATTTTGAAAGTCATTTTAAAATTTGCGTACTAACACAGTGGTGCAAAAATCTCTGCTCCGCAAAAAAAGTGTAAAATTATATCTTCGCTATTGCGATGGGAATTATAATAACTACTATTCGAGGTGCAGTAATAATAATATTATTTTATAATGTATACATAAATTGGTCAACATTGGTAACTAAATAAAATTCTCGATGAAATCACTAAAATCTAAAAGAAAAACTAAACAACCTTGTTCGTGAATTTAATAACTAAAATATGCCTTATTTAAATTGTTGGACATAGGCGAGAGCCAAAATTTACTTATAATTTTATCTTGGTTGCTTAACAAAAACGCTCAGTATTTCATTCTGGCACGGTATACCTTACGTTTGCATGGAAAATTTTTAATAAATTGCAGAACGGTAATTTGAATTGTTTACAATCATATTAAACGGCACAACTAAGAAAATATCAAAGCACGGAATGCCAGAGGGGTTAAAATTGTTTACTTTGGTAATTGCCGGAAACAATGTGTAAAGTTTACTCAATCGATACTTAATTAAGCAATTAATTAACACGTCTACGTGACAAATTAATTTATCCGTTATATGTATTTATTTTGGATGAGAGAAAAATAGGTGAATGGAAAATTTACATTAATTTTATATTAATAAGTAATAACAATTAACTTGATGTGCAGTTTCTTGAAGTTGCACCAAAAAATTGGTTATGTATAATTTATAACAATACGAATTTAGATTTCTAAAGATTGAATAAATCGAAATGTAAGAAAGAAAAATAATTTTCATTTATATAACTGAAAAAAATCCAAAAAAGTACACACTAAAGTAGGTAATTGATATCAACGGTGAAGAAAAAACATAAAACTGTTTCAGGTGAGTAGAATAGGAAACGTTACTTACTCATAACATCTGCGCATGTTCTATTAAATATGAATCAGAGTACAGGTTATATTTAAATTAAGTTCAGTGCTAGAACTTTTAAAATTATTTACATATACATATTGACATTTTAAACATTTTAGGAAATTGTTTACGATACATGTAGGATAAAAAGTGTACTACTGCTATTGAAACAACCACACATGAAATTGGAAGAGCTGCTAGATATTACTTGACGATCGATGGTAGTGTTTTGAGTCAAATATGTTGTGTTGTGTTGAGGAAATGATTTTTATTATTATTATTATTATTTATTAGCAATCAGAGTTACAACAATATTCTATGAGCTATTTGCTGCCTTAATTTGGCTTATTGACGTGGCGAGATCTTCTCCAGTGACAAGTCATCTGTATTCATTATTTCAGATCACTGGCCGTTTTCTTTTAAGTCTTCTTCTATTCAGTGGTTCCAGAAGAGGGTTTAAGAGAATAGGCAAGGTACTAAGAAATCACAGAATGGCAACATCGTTTTCAGGAAATTGCGTCGTAAGGGAGTAGTAACACTGGGTCAACATCGTCTCATCAGATTCCAATATTTTCTTGACAAAAGGAAATTGCGGGTTATTATGATTCCTAAATCAAGTCCTCCTCGAAATACAAGCTTATCGATTTACTGCTAAGAATAAGCGACCAAAATAATTCTCCTGAGCAAACGCCATTTCGAGGAATTGAAGATATAAAATCAGACGATATACGGTAGCAAGTAACAAATGATTTCAACAGAACACAAGTTACTATTGTTACTGGCACATCGGACCTATATTTAAGATACCGAACGTAGTTTATCCCGACACGATTGTCAATTTAGATCTAGATTCAGAGTTAGTTCTGCACAATGCGATGCGAAACGTGCTTCAAGAGACAGTACTGTTTTCACAATTACTCATCTTATATATCACTGTTTTCACAATTACTCATCTCATACATCACTGACCTATCCAAGAGGTATAACCGGTTTTCCAAGAAATAGAAACCATTTTGAAAGAATAATAAAACATGGGATCAATTTACCTACGTTAATAATAAAACAGATTAATGTTAAAATCACACTTTTGACTATAAAACGAAAGTTAAAATGTACATTGCAGTGGACAGAAATAGATAGCTTTTACATACAATATTGCAGATGGTTCTAAAACAGAAGCAGGAGCCGTAACAGGGATACAAGGGGCATGAAGGATAAAATCGCTCTCTGGGATACCACGCTATTGTGTTTCAGATAAATATTTTCGATGTACTTGAACGCATATGCATGTGAAATGTTAATAAAGAGGTGCTATGAACTATAGACTACCATCGCAATGAACAGTCAGGATGGTATTATAATGCCACGAAATACTAGGTGAACAGAACCTTCCTCTGTTAAAAGGTACTTGCATACAATGGAAAAATATAATTTTCAAGTGAGAAGCATTAGTTTGCAGGAGATACAATTTACAGGCAGACTCAAACTGTTGCAACAGCAGAATCAACCTAAATAAAACAGAATACTCTATATACTCAACGCTACGGCTGGCCTAGGAGGATCCTGAAAACAGATATAACCGTAAAGAAACGAAGACACCGTCATATCGAACTTGATCCAGCTCTACAGCGAAACAGTGATGCAAGTTCAAGAGCAATTGCATCCAAATTACTCATCTTAGCTTATTTCTATAGTTAACAATATGATTTTTTTTAAAGACAACTTAAACTACTTTTTGATATTTTTAGTGGAGACTTTAATTATCTAATTATCTAATTTGCTGTAATGGAATTAAATATGTAAACAGTATATTGAAGAAACTGCAATAATTTGTCAATTTGGAAACGCTCTATAAGTACGGAAATAAAATGGGGATTTTCTAAGGATTATCTACGTAAGAGACCTCTGTTTCTTTTTTGATATCGGGGAGGAATCAAACACCTAATTCTAATTTATACATTATTTATAAAAACGACATAACATGACGGATGATAAATGCTCTATTTATGTTACGCTTTATGCACACACCAGCGTTATCAAAAGTTACAAAATAATGAGGGACTGGGTGCACTTAGCGTGTAATTTGCAACACGTGCTTCGGTCACGCTAGTAGGCACTTCCTTGCCTCTAAACTTTAACACCATCAAACTCTTGTCTTAGGTAACAAGTCGGAAACATCAGACTAGGTTATGGAAGTGCGTGAATGCGTATCACGTGCGTGCGTGCTTGGAATCAAAGTTTACTTATTAAGAGCATTTTTTTCGGGCTCAGGTAGATTAGGAGTGTGACCTGTTTTTATGTTAGTTTTTTTTATGTTAAGAATGAAGACGCATAGTTGATCTTGCCGTTCTTGGCTTTAGTCAGTAATAAATCTTATCTAAATTTAATTAATGAATTGCATCATATTTTATTTATTTGGTAATTTGTCAACAGGACTTGGGTCGAATGGTTTTAAAATAAAACTTTAATATTTATTTAAATGGTTAGAATGATTAAGACAGCAGATTTTCTTCTCAAGAGCTTCCAATTTTATTTCCGATTGTTATACACTCACCTCAATACTAATAAATAAAGGGTTGTTCTTGGATCATCGTAAAGTAAAGTTAATTCAACATTACCATTAACGTTACTCACCTATTTTCGTTAAGTGAAATTATTATTATTTTAAAATTGACACACCCTAAGCAAAAAAAAATAAAGTAATAAAAACGTGACATATATTTTTCAAAAAATAGTGTTTAATACTTAATAATAATTACGTTTTTGATTTGATAATTCCATGAGACTGTATGGATTTACCCTAAGTCTGAAATAGATATAATTATAATTACGTTTGAAATCTTGATGTCGATTTTTTTTATAATAGTAGGTATTACTTACTTTCAATAATTTTATTGTATAAGATAAATAATAACAATGAGGCGCAACCAAGCAGGTATCGTGATTTTAATATTATATTTTTTTGCCAATAGCTTCAGAATTATCTTTAATTTTCAAGGTTATGTAGTCAAATTACAAATACCTTATCATAGCACCTAAGATTGGTGACGATCCTGAAACTATTGGCAAAAAAAATACAATACTAAAATATCATAACCTGCTCGGTTGCACCCGGTTGTACCTCTCCAAATGAACAAATTTTGTCACTTGAAGTAACGCGTGATTTCTTTAAGCAATTAATAAAGGTTGCGAGTTTTTGTTAGCGGTGGGTAGGTATATAAGATTATTTATTTTTTGTGGAGTTTCATAGGGGTATATAAGCTTACTAAAAGGTTTTCGGTTTTAGAAAGTGGTAACAGAAATATTTCCATAATCGGTTGTAATAACTTCTGGCAACTGTTACTATACTTTATACAAACTTTCTATAGAAGTTGCCGTAACAAATTTATAAAACAGGTCACATATGAAGATCATCACCATATACCACCTAACTTGATAGTTCACTTTCATTTTGCGTGCTGTCATTGGGCACCAATGGCACCATACTGATAAAGATATGACAAATGTGAAAAACCAACAGAACATTGGTTTCCCAACGTTTTCGACACTTGGCGCCCTTTTTGAAGTTTTCCCACGGCCCCTTCCCTAAATCAAAGCATGATTAATCATAAGTAATAGATAAAACTAAAAAAAAACACCAGAAAAAATTGTAATGGACGTTTAATAAACAAGTGAAACAACTTCATTACTGAACAATTAAATTATGTGATGGATGATCCTGCAGATCACTGCACATTTTCATAAATCTTGGACATAAACTGGACAGGCCACTCCCATTTCTTTTTCCACGTTGATTTTCGCTTGATACTTGCTCTTTATCACAGCGACCACCGAATACTCAGCTTGGCACAAATAAGTTGAGAAATGGAATTAAAATCCACTGAGCTTTATCACTTTTATTGAAATCCAAAATCGCTCAATTCCATGCTGCCAAATTTCGCTCTCAAACTATTGTCGCAAGACAGCTCAATAAGATTCTTTTGTTCTGCAGATATGAATTTGAATGGATCGTGAACCCATGCAAACTTATCGATGTTTTCATTTTGAAAATATTTCACAAAGCAGCTGACAAGCTGTGATAAGTGTTCTTAAAAAATTATTGATTTCATATTATCTTGAGAGAAATCACTCCATTTGAGGATACAAACATTTTACAAGAGAGACAAAATTGTTGCATCTTTTTGATAAAAAAAATTGCATAAACTGAGTCGCCTATAAAAAAAGTTATTGAGTAGTTTTCGCCCTTGTGTAAATTTAATGAACTCAGTTAGAATATCATAAAATTACATCTCATTATCATACTTAATTTCATTCCAATCATGCAGAGCGTTTTGAAGTTATTTGGAAAAAACTAAAATTTTTAACCAGCCTTGATGTCCTCTAGAGGCGAAACGAAGCAATTTGGAATAGAGGTAGGTAAGTTTAGTTAAACCTATTTATTTTGATCCCAGGAACCCGCATCACTGTATTTACACAGAATATTGGGACACCCTGTATAATCAACACGAAATCAATTTAAGATACATTTATTTAATTTTGTTTCGGTTACGATACAAATAAACATTTCGTTAATTCAGTATTCCGTTTCCATCTTCACTTTCACTATTATTATTATTCATTTCTAATTAATGTCTAACAAATTATCTAACCGCATCAGCCATTCTTTATAACATCACAGAAGGCTATGAAAATGCGTGGATATGCGTATCGCGTGCGTGCGTGAACTGAATTACAATATTTATTAAGGGTCCCGTCAACCACTGGACCTGCTACTTGATTAATGCGCCACGAAATTTAATTTAAGGGTGTCGTAATGGGTTCATGGTGGACTACGTGCCTCAGATCTATCTTGGGCTTGTTTATTTTTTTATACACAATGAATGATTACTATGTTGTTCTTGTTTATAGATACAGTTTAGAGCATACGTTTATTAAGTTGTTATTATTAATTGTGTATTAAATTTCTCATTAATTAATTTTACAAAAAATAAAATTCCTTTTCTGATGTAATTTCGATTTTCAACAACTTTGTTATTTAATTTTATCATGAAAGAGTACTATGCATACGATGTCATCAACAATAAATACAATCAGGTGCACTTAAATCCTTGATCATATTATTACTATAGTGATTCCTTGTTACTTTAGAATGAGACGTCTTAGCCGAACTAACTTCTGATTTTTCGACATCAAAATAAAATGTCTTACTTGGAGTAAAAACAATTTTTTCTACTACCGATCTTAAAGTACTAACTTTCCGCAAGCTTTATAGTGCGTAAAGTAAAATAGTAAAAAATTGCATATTAGAGCACCTATAATAATCATATCTTATTTTAAAAACGTTAAATGTGGTTATTTAATTTTATGTAGTACATTTATTTAATTAAACACCTAATGTTCAGTATTCTTTAACAATAATCTTTGAATTTTTTATAAGTTTGACGTTTGAAGTTTCATTTATATTTTCAAAACTGATTATTTTCACTCATTTAAAATTAAGTAGGCCATAGCAATATCGTCATTGTTAAATTTTGACGTATAAGTAAGTTTTGACATTTTGAAGTTCGTTTTATATTATTATTATTATTATTATTAAATGTTGTAACGAAGTGATTTTTCTCCGTCAAGGATTATTTTATTTTAATATTTCCGTCACTTAGGTACACCCTGTAACTCTGTTAGTATTTAAGTCACGTTTAAGGTAACAATGAATTGTAAAATCAGCTGGTAAACGAACCGTAAATTAATTGATTAATTTTCGATAGTCCCCTGTATAGCTAAAATCCGTTAATTGTTCAAAAATAATGTTCAAGCCGGAAGTAAAAATCATTAGCTACGAAAACTTGTTAAAATCTTAATCCGTGTCTGTTTTAAACCGGTTCAATGCATTTCCGTTTTCCGTTAGCCCGGTTGAATATGGCAAGTTACATAACACGCTCGGACTTAGTAAACCGCGTTCTTCGTTCGAGCCACCTGTCCGGATTCCACCCACCGTATGAGCGCGCTACCGCCTGCGTCAGCCAGAAAAGATAATAAATTCACCGGGAACGGCCAAATACGCATCAATCGAATTATCGATACCCTAGCACTTTAATAAAAAACCCGACCAGAAACATTTTCGTTTATCGTGAACCATCTTGGTAAGAACAATAGTAGTCCACCGTTTTCCAGCCGCACCGCCTTCGAATAAACACCGAGATTCGCCGTTGATTTCATCGTGAAAGTACCGACATCTTGTATAACTACTTAATTAAATCAGAGTTCGGTTTAAAGTTTCCGTTTATTGGTATTTACTGTTATAGCACACATTCACCGGTTGAGCCCTTCGGTGTTCTGCTAAGATAGGAGGGCCTAGCCATCAGTGGATGTATTTCAAAACGTGGATTTATCACACAGGCAAAGCAAATCGGTAACCTGCTCTGGTAGTTTGTGACACCAGTGTATGATTAATCTTTATTTTCCGGTGAGGAAGGAAATAAATTCCTTGTTAGAATAGCTCTGTATTTGAGGCAGCAGAAATCCGCGTTTATTAAGTAGTGTCCGAAACCGAAATAAAAAGAATCTCTGTGACTTATTCATAGCGCCCCGATATTTTGGTGTCATACTTGCTAGCTCCATCTCCGGCCGTTTGATTTCACCGCGTGGATATATCTCGATACGTTTGCACTTCGAGTCCGCCGTCCACACTTAAATTATTACAACGCGTAAGTACGCCGGTTTTACCAGCTGATATAATATCGATATCAAATTTGTACATAACCGATTGTAAAGTAAATCGACGCATTATCCTGTTTAGTTTTAACTTGTTTATTTATCATTACTGTTTATTAAATAAATACGTTGGTATACATAGGTAAAATTTACGAGTTATAATTTCCGCTGTTAATTTCTAATTAACCCGTTTGAGAAATTGTCCAAGTACCACTGACAAAACAATCATCTTAAGACCCCTAGCAATCACCGTATCTCCATCTGTTTAGCTACCCCTAGACGTTCTCCTCGGAGGACCAAATAAGTGCTGTTCCTTGATCTTAAAAATTGAGGAACTGGTGCCCGAGTTTTCGTTTAAAACAAGTGTTACAAAACCAGAGATTTCTGTTTGTAAGTGGCCAGTTGCAAGCATTAATTACACAAGTAAGCGGCGTCACAATGTAAGTAAGGAAATTTGTTATTAAATATGATTTTTATGTAACTTTCAACTTTAAATTTTATTTTATTTTAAATTTCTTATTTCTCGAAGAGATAAGTACAATATGGATTCGGCACAAAAAGCTGCTTTAGATGTGTTACCTAAAAAGTCTGCAAGCATCTACAACAATCTTAATATTTCACTTTACGCACTAGTGCGTAAAGTAAATTGTACTTTATACATATATTTCTTAGTAACCATTTTGGTAGTAGAAAAAATATTATAAACAATTCGTGCGAATCGTGCGTAAGGTGAGCGTTTTTCACTCATGGAATTGTCGGACAGAATTCCCATTCGTGAACAAAATCTCACATTACGCACTTGTTGCATAAATAACTATTGCTGGAGTTTTAGGTTTTATTGCGAATAATGAATTGTTTAAAATAATTTTCTTTTCGACTGACATATAATTTTGACAGGTGACAGGAACCAAAGTGACACTTTCCTAGGCATTCAAGTTTATTTCCATTAAAAGTATGTGGTTATTAGGAAAAAAATCTAATTTAATATTTATAATTTTAGATCAAGCGTAGAAAATATTTATGCTATAGGCATTAGTCCGATCTTCATAGGTAACCGTCACACACATAAGAATTCGAATTTTTTTTTTGCCTATATTGAGAGGTACTAACTTCCGTTTTTTTCGGGTTAAAAAGCTATTAACAGCAACTCGGCACGATAACTTTTTGACAATGTCTTAAAAACAAAATGAGGTAGAATAAAAAATTACACAATCTTTGGGTAGAGCATAAAATTTCCAAAATAATAATTTAAAAAAACGATACAGCTAATAGCTAAGTTTGTGGTTGTGCCGATCGCCAACGTCTCCATCCGTTTCGTGGCGTCAGTTTTTCAATTTTTCTTTTTCTAATACCGATACGAATTTTTAGATAATTCATAATCTGAAAAAAAATCACAAAGTAATCTATTGTAATATCCAAAAAAAAAACACGTTTTATGACGCGATATATTATGTTTGATATTTTTTTTGTTTATATTATTGTTATTAACTTGAATTTAAAAAATGCCTTTTTATATAGTCATAGTTTTTTTGCTACTTTCAGGTCTTAGATATCATTTAAGAGAATTCTCGTTTGTGACGAAATGTGTAGCAAAAAAGGCATTCATTGTTTTTTTAGTAGAACGAACGCTGATTTCTTTATGTAAGTACAAAGTCATGATATATTGCGAATTGTGACTGAGGCAAGAAATGCGCGTTTTAATAAAAAAGATTTTGCTTTATAAATTGAGGTTTTCTATGTACAATATGTGCACATTTATTTAATTTATATACCTAATGAATTCATCAGATACAAAAATACTACTAAATAAATAAATAAATATTGTTTGTCAAATATTTTTGTAGTTGATATGTTATCTCCAAGACGATATATCCAACTAATATCATATTAGTTTATTTCGATTGTCGATTGATAAGATAGCATTTTTTTAAATAAAAAGTTTATTAATGAATTAGCAAAAAATAAAAACAGATGTTTTTTATTTATATAGAAACAACATAAATATAAAGGAAGGTCTCAAATCTCCTGTGCTATGAAAATCATGTTCTGGGATCCATAGTGAAATCCCGTACAAAGGCCAAAGATTTACAAATATTTAGTTTATCATTAAATTAAATTATGTCAAGACAAATACCAAATTATCCATTAGAGTTCGGCCACTATAAGAACAAGTCACGGACGTCATCAAATAGCTGCGCGGTCGTCCGTCAAATCCGCGCCCCCTAGCAACCGCGATAATTTCTTGACAATGCGAACGACGTACCATAAGCGTTTCATCAGAATATTTTTGTAAATAAATTGATGAATGTACACGTCACTGCTTACTTTGTAGAGGCATGGTGTTGCCAAAGCTAACGCAGCCGTTGACAACGCCGCTGGCTTGTTCTTATAGCGGCCGGGCTCTACTTAAAATCAGATGACGTATCATCAGTTGATGAAGAAGAAAAATGTCTTGCAGCAGATGTAAGACGCTGAATAACAAAATACGGCTCTTGCGTGTGATGACGTGCAACGGATTTTGTTTTGTATTCGGTATATATTTCCTGAGTCCCTGAAATCGAATCTAATTTTGAAGCCGGTCCATTATGTCATAGTTTTTCAACCTCAAAAAATGACCCAAACTCTATCTCCGACGTTCTAATCATTCTAACACAGAATATTTTTTTCTTCCAGAAAATAGTTTAAAACTTCGCAATGCCACTATTTCTGGACATTTTTGCCTACTTATATAAAACCTACGAGACCCATATTCTTATCTTATGTATTTTGAGCCGAATCTACACTACCACGACACAGTTATTTTCTAAAAATAGTTCAAAATCAAGTGATAGTAATACCCGTATATACTTACTTTTAACATTTATGTCTATGCACAAATTGAGTTATTTTTGCCAGCTCATTCTTTTACCTTCGAAAGATCTGGCTTTCTCTTTGGTTTTTTTCCTTTTTCTGGTCTTTTTATTTTTAGTATTTAACACATTCAATTAAAGGAATAACTATAATATATATACTTTCAATTCAATTAGCAATTAAACAATATTCAGTATTAAAAAAATGCTACTTATTCGCTAATTATCTTTAATCAGTTCGTGGCTATAAACCAAAGCAATATTTAACTGGAAGCGCTTTCGTATCTGTGATTAAAACTTTATATAATTTTTAGTTTAATCATCGAGTGCAAAATAATACACATTTATTCACTCAACGGTTCAAGATATTATATTAAATAAACATTACATTATCTTAAATAAATATTAAAAAAAATACAGCTCACAAAATTGAGCAAATATTACATTCTTGTAATTTAACAATCGAAACAGAATACATTTATTTTGGGCTTCAACGGCTGGAGTTATTGCAGTACTGTGGCATTTTATGACTACGTAATCAAACCATAAGATGAAGAATATACAACTAGGGAACTAGGGTGCCGTTTCCTTCAGTAGAATATATTTATATTTAAATATTGCATTATTAATTCTATTTACTTGAATTATCCCTAATTTTATAGTTTAATTTAATTGAGATCTATCTATAATCAGAGAAGTGGCTAGGGTAACAAAACCATTCACACAGTGACATGTAGAATTTAATTGAGATAAATTGTGCAATATTAAATATTTATAAAGACATCGATTGGTTTTTAATTATTGCTTTATTGCCCTTACTGGACCTCTTTTTAGTGAACTATAATAAAAACGGGCGTGACGTCACTGACGTGTTGTTTCGTCAACTTAGAAATTGATATTCTTTGACATTGATTTTAGCTCACTTTATGATTATTTTCAGTATAGTATTCAATTTTTTTATGAAATAGATTTATCACTCTGTATATATACGATAATTTTACATGCCGACAATTAGAACTGCGGACACAAAGTGATTTAAAAAATACAACTAATGAAATTTTCAAGGCAGTAAATTATTGCTTATAACATACTGTACTTTCTTATCTGGTCATTTTCACTGACAAATAACAAGCTAATATGTTTCTACATATGTGTATCCGGGTAATTACAAAATAATCTAGACTATGTAAAAATGTTTTCGTTTAGATATTTTTTATCTATGCAATCAATGCAATCAAGTTTTTTAGAAGTGGGGAATTAATTAAAAAGAGGTCAAGGTTGTGAAACCAGAATGGGAGCTGAACACACCACTGAATGCCAATATTTCTCAATTAATGTTTGCCATTTGTCAAAGTAATGAACACAGATAGGAGTTTCTAAATACAAACACAATTATTCTTTTTTTGAATATTTATGGATCGTGTTTCCTTTTGAAGTAGCAATTCTACTAACTTAACACCACATTAAGATATTCACATCAAACTGGTAGTACTCGTAGTACTACAATATTATATATCATACAGTTAAAAATAGGAAACAAAAGCAAATAGAGAATACTCAAAATTTTAATAAAAAGAAATAATGTTTAATCCTCTAACTGTACCATAGCTGGGCTCAGTTACCTTGACATCCCTAAGTTCTTTTCTTAAAGGATCAATTTAGGATGATAAATTACGACGATATTGTTGATACAAGACACGTAAACAAAATTTACCTTACAACAAAAGAAAAAACTAATGATGGGTATAAACATTTCTGATCCTGATGTCAGGAGTGTCAGGACATTATATTATCAAACGAAAATTTGGGGGACCACTTAAAGTCAAAAGGTGATGATAAGACATCGGACAACAATAAAGAATACAAGAATTTAAGAACTAATGGAAATGAAATGTCATGGGCACTGATCAATTGACATGATTAATTAAGTGATACCAGAGAATATGTGCAATTTATTTGCCGATTCCACGAAATATCAGATTAATTTACATTTTTTTAAATTCTTACTTAATTATTAAATTCTTTACATCTATGTAATATATAAGACACTAAGCTATTCAAATAAATGCTTGAATATCTTCTGTAAATACTTAAAAAAATATCGTATATTCATGTTGCCAATAATCTGATTATTATTCATTAAACATGGAAATATATATATGTGCAATTTTTTTGGTTAACCTTTGAACGCATATTTTAAAATAAATAATTGAATAATGCCAACCGCTGCAGCCGAGAATTCTTTTCTATATGAGAAGTAACTGCCAAGGTTATAACAGTTTTTAATTAGAACGCCAAAGGTGTTATGTTTATCAGTAGGTACTTAGTTTTTATCTAGCCAATTAGTTCTTATTTTAAAACTGTGTAATTCACACTATGCAAGTAAAGCAATGACAAACAATGTGCAGTACCAAATTTGGCAACAATAATTGATAATGCAGAAACAAAAAAAAAGACAAATATTTTATATTATTTACCATGCAGTGACAACCCTAAAATTTGGGTTAGCTATATATACTAGTTATAATGGTGTGGTTATCACGATTCATTAAAACATTTTGAGAACAGGAATTGTTATTGAAAGCTAAAAATATTTGTGAAATATTTTCGAAATATTTTTTTTTTAGAATTGAAATTCATATAAACAGGTGCACAATTGAAGTGGATATTGGAAAAATATGGGCAATATTTAAACCTCAATATTTTTGGAATTAGACGATTAATCTTGATACGGTTTTTTATGGTGAGCAAGATTGATCTTCGTCCACCATAAATAGATTTTTAGATTGTGGGTGTTTCTTTTATCTACAGGGTGGTTATACAGGCCCTTACATTTATATTTCGTTCTTCCAAATCCCCAAAAAAATCCTTATGTTATAAGTAATTCTAAAGAAAAAATTTGAAGATTTTTTTAATAAATTTGTTATTTTTAGAGATATCCAAGACCCAAAATGCCTTAATGAAATTTGAAACATGTCGGTCAGTTTTCAATAGTTTGCAAATATTTTCCTAATTTCCATTTTAATTAAAAAAAATTACCTACCTCAAAACTTCATCATTTGGTTCTTGGCAATCATGTCTTAAAATACATCAATATTTGGTTTTATCATTGCGAATTTTGACATAATACATTATTTGTTATATTTACTGCTAAATTACTTTTTACTGAGTTGCCGAGCCACTGAGCGTGCTGATGAGATATGGAGAAAATTTAGAATTTCGGAAAATACACAAGTTTTTAAAAAAATTCGAGAACACTTAATTTGTGTGTAAAATTATTACTTATCTTTTAACGTCATTGGTAAGTACTCAGTACATACGTGTTTGATGGGTGACGTCACCAATTTTTTTCGAGGGAAACCCTTATTTTTATAGGTGGGTTTTGTATATCTCACAATCCTTTGTAGCCACGTAGTATTTTTAATAATAGTTAAACAAAAAATTGATTGAAATGATAATTATTTCATTTAATTGACATTAAAACAAAATCCATATAACAATGAAACTGTTACTATAAATATTCAAATATCAGCCAATGGACAACTTGATATTGCCATCTTAAATGAAAGGTAGTAGTTATTTAATTTTTTTAGTTTTAGAAAGAGTTCTAAAAACATTGTATAAAACTTTTTTATATTCTATGTACAGGATTAAATGTTAATTGTGGCATTTCATAAATTTGTTTTCTCTTCCTTTCCATTTTTATGTACAAGGTGGCCACTATTTCAATACTCACCGTTGGCATCTTAGCAACTATGAAAGGTACAATGTCGGTTAAGTTAGAAAAAAGTAGTATATTTTTAAGGGCAATTTCTCACACTTACCAGTTAACTGCAGAAGCATTAAAAAAACAACTTAATATAAAAAGTTGCCTTGTGTGATATTTGTAGATTTGAAAATCTGATATCAATGATTATTTTTGTTACCTATTGACTTTAGAGGTGAATTTTTGATTAAGTTTATTTTATTGTAATTGGATTTTTCGGGATTTTGGTCCTCATTAGTTTAAAGAAAACTATTTAAATTAACTAGACAACTTAATCAAATAATTTTATTCAAATTAACAAGGACCTAAACTCCGAAAAATTCAATTATAATATTGAAGTGCTCTATAAAATTTCTAGTATATTATTTTATATTGTGTTCGATGAAACGTTTTCGGTATAGTCTCAATATGGTGGGATATTCTTCAGGAGGAAACAAGGAAAACAAGAAATGTACAATTTGTACAATAAATATTGCAAGAATTGTATTGAAGCAGCACTTTAATACCAACGATTCTATCCAAAAAACATTGCCCCTCAATTTTCAACTGTATTTACAGGAACATAACTGAGTATGGCAAATTCTATAAAAGGTCTCAATATTAAGGAAGACGTAGATAATGATTCTGACTCGAATTAATATTGATCCAAGTGCATGCAGAATGTATTTACATGGATGTGGGATATCTAAAGATATTTTAGATCTTCTAAGTAGCAATTTTAAAAACTTATTAGATGCTTTGGCGTTAGCAACTATCAGAAACTTAAAGTCATTTCAACAATATCAAGCTCCAGCACACAATTCAAGAGTTGTTATTGAGTATCTTAATTGACGATTTGGTGATAAATGGCCCAGTGCGTCAGCTATTACGTCCTCTTAATTATTCCTTGTGTGCAGGTTGTATGGGAATTAGAGGCTACGATTTAAGATTCCAATAGAGAACAACCGCAACAAAAAATAACAAACACATTACCATCGTTGCGTTCAGGAGACATCAAATAAGCAGATCATTTATTTTTGCTATTTAGTTTTAAATGTTAATCATATGTTAAAGTTAGAATTCATATTCACAATTGTTGGTAATTTTTTCTGAGGTTCGTTTTTGGCATTATTTCTTGAATTAAGTAGTAGGTAAAATGCGTCACAATAAATCTAAATTTTTTTCTCCATTTGATATTAATAAAATCCAATATGGCGTCCATATGGCATAAAAACAATTGACTATCGCCCTGTCATATTCAGTAGACTTAAACTTAGATACAAATCTGACCACATTATTAGATTCAGAATTTCTTAAAAAAATTTAAAAGTTAAAACTCATCAACTGCGGAAGCTATTTCTATAGTACGCATTGAAATAGAGGACAGTGAGGACACCCTGTAATATCAATTAAGATAAGTATAATATTTCGTTTGTTTTTGTTGTCGAGCTATACCGTGTCATGGTCTTTTCACAACTAATTCATCTACTACAAATAATTTTTCAAGAAAAGTTTCTTTATATCAGATATGTTTAAACCGACTCTCTTTAGTAAATATTTTCTTCGTTTCCTAGTTATTATTAAATTCACAAAAGTTTTTTACGAAATCACTGGTATTTCCGGCATGCAGACTCAAAAGGCACAATGCGGATCATTTCGAACTATGCCGTATTTAATAATTACAAAGTAAAGTAAAACTACATGAAAACAAACTACTTAGAAGAATACCAATTAATTTTACCGAGATGTGATTACTTTATGATTTAAATATAAACATGTTTTTTTGATGTGAACAGTTATTATAATTGACGTCTCAATAACTCGGATTCCAAAAAAGCTTTCACATAACTCTTTGAGGATATAATTCGAACACTTTAGAATTAAATTAGCGCCTCGACGACATTGGTCGGCGTCACAAGTAGAGAAATTATCACCTTCCCCGTGGGAATCAGACTTATTGTTTAAACAGCACTCGAGAATCTTTGAATTTCGGTCAGTTTTAACACTTATGTGTGATTTATTTCTTCCCTATAAGGAAACGTGTATGGAACGGCATTTCAGAGAGGCCATTACATAAATGCGAAAGATACTCTAATGTAAACGTCATCTCAAGAAAAAAACTGAATTAATGGCACCCTTTGGGCAAGAAGGTGATCCTGGATGCCGATAAGCATATTTGAGATAATATAGTTAAATCGAATGGACGCCATTAATTAAGAGATTCCTGGTTTTGTTTGATATTCATAGCACAATAAATTTTATATTTTTTTAGTTCAACATTCTTATTTTGTTAATTATAACTTCTTGCATGTATGCAACAGTACAAAGTTAGTAATCAATTTAAGCGTGCTTAAATATTATACATCAGTTTAATAATATTTACTGGAGTGTGTTAATTACTACGGGTAAATTTACTTTCAGCAAGTAGTAATTGGACAATTTCATAGTATTAAATTGTTTTAGAACATGACAAACATAATTTTGTTTTGAAAGTAACCTAATTGTATATTTAATGACGGCTCAAACCTCTTATACTACGTCTATATTCAGATTCAAAAGTTTTGATAAAAAATAAAACATGTTTAGGACAAGATTTTATATTAATACAATTATTACGAAAAAGGCCTTAATAAAAAATATGACAATATACAGGTATCACTAAAATACCGACTATTTTGCGATAGGGATTATTATCGTCAATTTTTGCAGTAAAATATATATTTTTATTAATATAAATCTTAATAATGGTGTCAGGAACTTCTCGATAGAAAAATCTTCCATGTGTCACACAGTACAGCAGATAATTTACAAATCATGACCTAATTTAACCTCAGATGAAGAATAGAAAATAAATTAATCATATCCTAGAGGTAAACATTGATTTCCATCAAAGACAGTTGAGCCAAAATCCAATAGTAAACCATTAATTAAATATCACAGATTATGGTTGGGGTCATTATCTAAGAAAAATTAACATTGGATATAACCTTGCATAGATTGATGATAACTCTCTTGATAGACTGACAATTCTAGGACATTTTGTTGACAAATGACACATTATGGTTACTTTATTAATTAATTAGTGAAAGTCAATTTTTCACATCCCATCCATTAATAATTATTTTATTATTCACCGACTAACATACCTAGATAAATACAGATTTTTTTAAAGATTTAATATAATTTTGTTCTAACGTCTAAATTACTTAACTGTATAGGTCATAATTCGAGAAACTACATACAGCGTGTCCCACTTTTAATGGCCCCCCCTTCACAACTCAGTTATTAGTTATCCAATTTTAACCAAATTTGGATCGGTGTCAATGACCTTTGATGTGATCCTTTTGAATTAAACAAAATTTATTTTTATCAGTGGCGTGCATTTTTATTAAGAAAAAAGGGGTCGCTTTTTCGAGAAGTCATATTAGGCATTTTTTTACAGAAAAACTAATACAATATTATTAACCAGCATGCTTTATAGCCCCCATGCCGAAAGTTTCACAACATTTTGATTAAGGGTTTCCGAATAACGGGCCCAGTAAAAATAAATTTTTTCATTCGTAAATAATTGACAGCTTGAAAACGGTTTGCGTTCTGAAAAAAAGTCATTCCTTATTTTCAATTTAAAATGATTTACTCTATCTCCCCATGCCTTCAAAAGTTTCAAATGCTGCAAGCAAAAATTTTTCATTGGACGATAAAAAAATATTTTAACCGGTTCTGTATTATTTGGGCATTAAGTGATAAAAAATTATCTTATGTGATAATAAATCAATTTTAGACCACAAGAAAAAAAGGTTGCTCTTAGATTAAATTTAATTATTTTTCGAAAAATAAACCGTTGTCAAATTAATTATTTACGACTGCGGCATTTCAAACTTTTGAGCACATGATGTGATAAAGTAAATCAGTTTAAATTGAAAACGTCGAATGACTTTTTTTCGAAACACAAACCGTTTTCAAGTTATCAGTTATTTACGACTGAAAAAATGTATTTTCACTGGGCCCGTTATTCGGAAACCCTTAATCAAAATGTAGTAAAATTTTGAACATAGGGGTTCCAAAGCATGCTGATTAATAATATTGCATTAGTTTTTCTGTAAAAAAATGCCTAATAAGACTTCTCGAAAAAGTGACCCCGTTTTTCTTAATAAAAATGCACGCCACTGACAAAAATAAGTTTTGTTTAATTCAAAAATATCACACCAAAGGCCGTTGATAGTAACCCAAATTTGGTTGAAATCGGATAAATAATAACTGAGTTGTGAAGGGGGGGCCATTAAAAGTGGGACACGCTGTATATAAGGTGTTATACAAACATATTGTGTTTTATTAGTTTTTTACTTTGAGTGGGAATAGGGAACATGATATTTTTTAAGAAATTCTGACAACTAAGTTTTTTACATCGATAATCGTGTCATTTGATTTTTAACATCTCATGAGATATTTAAGTGTATATCACTAATTTAATTAAAATTAACGCTTTTTCTAATACTTATATACGTGAAGGGGCTCATAGTAGGTATTGATATATGTACAATTGCAACGGTTTAGCTGTTATCACTTTAAGAAAAATAGATGAATGAAAATAAAGCTGATTCACCTTATGTAAGATAGCGAATTTATTAAGACTCTAACAATTCGATATGAGTTATTACAAAATTATTGTAATTAGAAGTGAAAATATTTAGGTGATATTAAAATTAAAGTCGTGACGAATGTAGGAATGAGAAACCAGTCATTATCTAAACGGTCAGTCCTTTTGTTTGCAGTGAATGAATTGTTTTCGGTTCGCAGTATGTGGTCCGATTTAATAATAGTGTACAAGCGAGTACTTTTGCATTCGAGTGTTGTAAACCTTTTTGTAATTATTTTATTATCTGTAAAATTATTAACTGTTTGATTTGTCGAGTGAATAACACAGAAAGAAAGTCAACATGTACTTTTACATTTAGGAGTAGGCGTGATAACAATCGTAAGTGTGATGAACTGTCAAAATTGCTATTTCTCTGGATGAGGCTATATAATTTTCCTTAACCTCCGTTCTAATGATAATGTTAAAAAATGATGTGTTATTATTATAATTAATTGTTTTCAAGATTGGTTGCAACATGGAATGTTTATACTTATATCCATGTATGGAATTACAATGTTATATTTAGTTACGTTCGTTCACTACACACAACTCGAAACAACAAAAGCAGCCTTTATTTTGCAATATTTTTAGACCATTAAAACGTATAATTATATCATTCAGCTATTATTAATGATTCAGAAGTTTATCTATTCTATTTCAAAACGGCTTTGAACTTTTAAATATCATACGAATCTTGACTTAAAGAACACAACTATTTATATAGCACAAATAAATAAATACACTTAAATAAATAAAATAAAATACACATGACGTACAAATGTTTTTATATTTTTTTTACTTAGCCATTAATTGACAGTGGTGTCAATATAAATTTATATTTGCAACAGTTCAATATCAATAAGTACTCCCAAAAAAAATGTTTGCTCTGAAAATCAATTCACATATATAATGTATCATTAGCGACTACTCGAAGGTTTCGAATACTAACTGTATCTCATAATTTGAATGAATCGACATTTTGATTTTACTGAGATATGTTCAATTTTAAATACCACGTAGAAAAAGTCAAGTCTAGTGACCTTGTTATAAGTCCATAGATCTCCATTGAAATTGAAGTAATTCTTCATTTAAAACCAAGTTTACCATTTCTTGAGGTTATTCTGTTTATTTTAAAGCAGATTCCCCAAAGGATTAAAAAACCTTCTGGCAAATCCAAATAAGTATATGTGTCTAAATGCTATCTACAGAGAAGAAACCAATAATTTTGATTTGAAATCAATCCAGATGTTTCATTTTTAGGGGTCTGAGATTTATAATTGCAATATTGAAAATTAGTTTCTTGACTTTGTTGAAGAAAAAAATTACATTCGTCGATGTGTCAGTAAGTCGGGAATATTGAAGATTAAATTGCTATCGATACGAAGAGATGTTTTATATTTTTTTTAGATTCGACGCCAGTCTGCAGTGCTCGGGATCTAGAACCGCATGTCTAAAATATTGATTTCCAAACTGAATTGGCCAGGGCTTTCTCCAGAACTTACTGCTATGAATTGAAACACAAAATTTCTTTACAAACCTGAACATTACGATCTAAGTCGTCCTCACTCATTTGTTGAAGGAACTGAATCTTATATATGAACTAAATTTATTCATTTTAGGATTTCTGCAGTTTCATTGTTTCAAGTGAAAGCAGTCCAGTGAAGAGATTGAAGAGAACTTATAGAAATCTAAGTGAACTGACTGAACTTAAAAAGTCTGGGTAGGTTGAGTTCTTTCTAGATTTGTAGTTGAAATTTAGACGTGCAATAGCAAACATAAGTGCCTTTTATTAAAACTGGTAGTTGTTCTTTTAGTATATTGCAGTTGAGAGCAATTGATGCAAATTACGTCAACTTTCCATTTTAAAAAATTCAAAAAGTTCTCAGAACTAAATCAACAAACGTCTGGATGGATATATGAGACTTGTGTTATACGATAGTATTTGCTAAATGTTACTTAGCTGCTTATGTTTTTTTTTTTAATTTGCAATACACATCTTCACGTACTGAGCAACACTTTGGACTCATTGAATATTTTATATCAATATTACACATTTTATTATTGAGTGGGCATTATTACTCTGTTGTTACAGTCTCGATATTTCAAGTTTACTGCAGATTTTGCACTTGTGTCTTCCAGGGTTGATCATTTTCTATGTTTTCAAAATGTCGAAAAATAGCATTTTTAGAGTCAAGACACTTACTTTCATTTCGAAATGAAGGAAGTTTGCGCAAGAGTGATAAGAAACATTGAAAAATACTGATATTAACCGTATGGACACATAGCCATGAATAATTTAATGAAAATGTACATTAATTAACATTGATAAGTGCTTCGTTGAATAAAATTATAAAATACATTAAACGCTTCAGATAGTTAGGATTGCATTACTTACATTGTAATGCATTCGAAGTTGTAATTAATTATTTCTATAACTACTGATAATTGCAGTTTCGTGAAGTCATTTATTTTACATATAACCTAATTCCCACATACTCTTGGTAGCCGAAGCACACTGTCTAAATATTTAACATAAATTATACTATTTATATTTGACATTCGCTAAATTATTACTACTTAAATAATATTCCGAGTTATAAAAATATCAAATTATTAATGACAGAGATAAAAAACCGCAACTTAAAACAAATATTTATAACTCGTTAATTTTTTTAAAATAATTAAGATACAGTTTGTTACATTATTTATGGCGCCTTAACAAAGATATTTGTACAACATATTCACACAAATACCTACATCAATTACATCATAATATATGAATGCTATTTGTTCAGTATGTGTTTATGTACTTACAAAAAGAACTTGGTTTCAACAAATGAATTTTGTTTGTTAACTAAATATACAAATTATTTTCCATTATAAAATAATTCTGAATAAAAATGTGATACGAAAACAGACATTAACACTTTCTTTATTATATATAAAAATTATTAGATCAAGTAAAAATCGAGAACATATTTAAAGGAATCTTATTTGTATGTGTATATATTTCAAAATAAATTCTAGAATAATATAACATCTTTACTTTTAGTATAGGTATCTACTTTTTTATTTGTACAAATTTATGGAACACCCTGTGTATAAAACGTTTATATGCTAATGTTATTAATTCAAAACACCTATAATTGTTGAAAAAATAAATTCGAGCAGAAACGCTGAAACGTGTTTTTAGTTTTTATTGTGAGGGGAATATCTTTTGACATAAAGCGGATTTTGGCTACTTTAACTCCCTACCATCCAATTCAAACCCGCTCTCTTAAAAAATTCAAATAGGAATAATATGTGATCAAGTGATACATGAATGAAAAGGTTGTTTATTGATGACTCCAGCTGCGTAGTTTTTTCAATTTGGGTTAATTACTTCAAGATATACGAGTTTGAATGTTGCGGAATCGATTCAATAGGTGCAACAATTAAGGATGATTGCGTAATACAAGTAACGACTTTTGTTGAGATTTCAATTTCATTTAGTTTTAGAATATTCCTCGGAATATTCCAATAATAAATTATCAAATACAAATTTTTCAAATCAGCGTATTTTGCCCAATAAAATCAAAACATGTTGAAATATTTTAAAAACCTGTTATATGTGTTGTACTATAATTTTTAATTGTTGTCCCAATACACCGATATCATAACATTTTAATTTGTACACCTTGAAAAGTACTTAACTCAGATAAGTAACAAAACTGCATCCTTGAACTTATCAATGAATAAACCTTTTCATTGATGAGGAACCCGACCCATATTCGATTTGAAATTTTAAAATAGATGATTCTATCTATTTAAAGATAGATCAAGATAATCAAAATTGATCTCCTTCAGAATGTTTCTAAAGAATATTATTAAAGCTGTTTTTTTTTTTTTTTTTTTAAAACGGCACCATCAATTTTGCGATATTCTTAAACTTTGTTCAATGCAAGTTCACGTTAAAATAGTCGGAAACTCGGTTGGAGGTAAAATATTATTATTATGGCACCTTTGATGGCATCAAAATTATACTAAAAAAATACATTACGTCTGTATAATTCTCGTGATTATCACAGGGGGGCGACGATTTCGCTCGGGTGATAAATTTACTTGGGTTGGGGCCGCCCCTCCAGAACTAAGGAATGCCCTTTTAGTAGAGTAGTAATGGCGGAGCTGGGTCTCCCCCCACCCTTTTTTTTTTGTGGTGGGGGGTAACTAGGGTAATTCGAGTAATGTAGGTAATTAGACTGATGTAATTGCAATAGAGGTAATTAGAGTATTGCAGGTAATTAGCCTGATGTAGTTGCAATAGAGGTAAGTAGAGTAATGTGCAGTAATTAGACTGATGTAATTGCAATAGAGGTAATTGGAGTGGTGCAATGCAATTGTAGTTGTAATTAGTGTATGTACTGATATGTGTATGAGTATTTCAAGTAGAGGTGGTGGGGCAGCTTCACTCCGTGTATATAAATGAGGATGAGGAGCACACAGCCATTTGTGGTGCTAGTCTCCCAGAGTAAAGACATAAAATGTATATTTGTACTTCTTGTGGTGTAAGTTTTACACGTGGTGACAATTTGCGAAGACATCAGAGGCAATCTTGTAAGAAGATACATGATAGTGGTCCGCAAGCAAAATATCCTAAACTGGAATGTAATCCTTCAACATCTACAAATATGGAAACTTGTAATTGCTGTAATGTGACTCTAAGCACAACCCAAATGAATTCCCATAGAAGGACATTGCAGCATAGGACAAATTCATGTGTTCCGTTTATAGAAGGTGTAGAAATTGTGCAGAGCGCTTTCAAATACAGGATTGTAACCTATCGAGTATATAGCGAAAATAATCACCAAGACTATGTAATGTTCTTCAATGAAATTAGATCAAAAATATTAAATCTCTTCGAGGAAGTGTTACGTATTCATAATACAGTAAAAGTAAATATGGAAACGTTTGCTACGTACGTATTACAGACACAGGAACTATCTGAAATGAAATCATTTAACACTTCCAACAAAATCTTGGATCAAGCTATGGATTTGAACAATACTTTGGACACCTTTGTGGATGCTATGATTACACAAACTACGGAGTTCCTGGAACGTGATTCAGGTATTTAAACATACATTAAGGTGGAAAGAAAATGACTAATTATAATTTAATTTTAGGATGGGCCCTCGAACGAATTGCTTTTGTTGAAATCAATGTGAATAAATATAGTCCTCTGGGTGGTTCATCATATGTCAAGTTGCCAAAATCCATAGAAAACAAGAAGGCAGTGGTAAATGTAAAAAACCAGGATCAGTATTGTTTTGCTTGGGCTGTAACTTCAGCGTTGTATCCTGCAAATGGCTGCACATCTGAGACCTCATCATATCCACATTTTTCAAGAGTTTTAAATTTATCAGGTATGAATTTTCCAGTAAAATTGCGGGATATTTCAAAATTTGAGGAGATGAATAATATTTCAATTAACGTGTACGGGTTAGAAGAAAAATTTGAGAATAATAGAATAAAGTATGAAGTTGTTGGGCCTTTACGTTATTCTGAAAAAAAACTATTTATGCATGTAAATTTGTTACTACTTTCCGGTGAATGTGGTGTAAATCATCACTGTAAGAAAGATTGCGCTAATAATCACTATTGTTGGATAAAAAACTTGTCTAAGCTAGTTTCCGCTCAAATTTCAGCTCATGATCATAAAAAGTACTTTTGTGATGGTTGCTTACTATATTTTAATAATGAGCGTCAGTTATTCCAGCATCAGAGAAATGACTGTAATCATGTTTATACAACAACACCATCGACACAATTTCGGATTGATAAATATGGTAAACAAGTACCTGAAAATATATTAAAATTTGAAAACTTTGAAAGACAAATGCAAGTACCATTTGTAGTGTATGCAGACTTTGAATCAATTCTGAAACCTATTCATACTTGTGAACCGAACCCCGAACGTTCTTATACAAATAAAACTTTTATACACGAACCTTACTCCTTCGCATATTTCATAAAATGTTCTTTTGACAATTCTTTATCAAAATTTGAACTCTATCGAGGATCTGATGTAGCCAAAGTTTTTGTATCGCGTATTGAAGCCGATGTAAGGGAAATCTATAACAGATATATGAAAGATATAGTCCCAATGGCTAAACTCACAGCACAAGAAAGACAAGACTTCCTGAATGCGACCGTATGCGGTATATGTGAGAAACCATTTAAAGTAGAGGATGTAAAAGTTAGAGATCATTGTCATATAACTGGTAAAGTAAGATTTGGTGCCGCACACTCTGTATGTAACTTAAATTACAAATTACCAAATTTTGTACCTATCATATTTCACAATATGAGTGGCTACGACAGTCACCTATTTATAAAACAGCTCTGTGCACATAAGGACAGAGTTGATGTTATAGCACAAAATAAAGAAAAATATATATCTTTCACGAAACACCTTTATATGCATGATTACGTCAATAAGAAAGGGGAGAAAAAACGGAAATTTATACAACTACGATTCATCGATAGTTTTAAGTTCTTATCAACATCGTTGCAAAATTTAGGGGGCAACTTAACTGATAACCAATTGTTTGTTACGGGAAGTTTCTATACAGATAAGGAAAAATTTAATTTAATGAGGCAAAAGGGTGTATTTCCATATAGTTTTATGGATAGTTTAGAGAAACTAAATAATGTAGAGTTACCCTCGAAAGATGAATTTTACGATAACCTAAATGAAGAACATATAACAGATAAAGATTATCAGAGGGCTAACGATGTGTGGAACTTGTTTGATTGTCAGAATTTGGGCGATTACTCAGATCTTTATTTAAAATCAGACGTACTCCTTTTGTGTGACGTATTTGAAAATTTTCGTAAAATTTGTTTGGAAAAATATAAACTTGATCCTGCTCAGTATTACACTTGTCCGGGTCTCTCGTGGGACGCTATGTTAAAACTAACCAAAGTGGAGTTGGAATTATTAACGGACATTGATATGATCCATTTTTTTAAAAAGGGAATACGTGGTGGAGTAAGCCAGTGTACGGAAAGGAAACATATTGCGAATAACAAATTTCTCCCTAACTACGACCCCAAAGAACCTTCTTCATTCATCACATATCTAGATGCCACGAACCTATATGGGCATAGTATGTCGCAACAATTGCCGACAGGTGGATTCGTGTGGCTGTCCGAAGAAGAAATCATGAATTTAGATATTACGAGCATTTCAGATGAAAGCACCCATGGGTATGTTCTCGAAGTAGACATACATTATCCACAAGATTTACACGACTTACACTCAGACCTACCCTTTTTAGTAGAAAATATTATTCCACCAAAATCAAAATCGAAATTGACAAAACTGATACCAAATTTAAACGATAAGAGGAGATATATTGTGCATTATATAAATTTGAAACAAGCGCTAGATAACGGGTTAATGGTTATAAAAACACATAGAATACTTAAATTCAAACAATCACCTTGGCTTAAAAAATATATTGACCTAAACACCGATATGAGAAATAAGGCTAAGAATAAATTTGAAAAAGATCAGTATAAATTATTAAATAACGCAGTATTCGGTAAGACAATGGAAAATGTTGATAATAGAATGGATATAAAATTAGTTACCCACTGGGAGAGCGTTAGGCGGAGTATGGGTGCAAATGCATTAATAACACGCCCTAACTTTAAATCATGCTCAATATTTACTGATGATTTTGTAGCCATCCATATGGGTAAACTAAAGGTAGTCTACAACAAACCAATTTACGTTGGTTTTTGTATCTTGGAGTTGTCTAAGACAGTATTATACAACTTTTTCTACGACGTTATCAAAAAACATTTCGGCGATAATGCTTCTTTGCTGTATACAGATACGGATTCGTTGATTATAAAAACATTTACAGATAACTTTTATAATTTCATAATACAGAATCCAGACAAATTCGATACATCTAACTACGAAGAAATAAATAAATTTAATATTCATAAGGGCTTGTCGGTGTTAGGTAAAATGAAAGACGAGTTCCCCTCTGATCCCATTATTAGTTTTTATGGTACGGGTGCGAAAGCTTATTATATACAATCGGTGGATAATGAACTCAAAAAAGCTAAAGGTGTGAAGAAATCTGTTATTAGAAAGCAGCTGTCAATAGATGACTATAAGAAAATCGTTGAGCGGGGAGGTTTAATATTTAGAAAAATGAATACGTTTCGGAGTTGCTTGCATGACATTTACACAGAAATAAAGAACAAAGTGGCCTTGTCCCAACACGATGACAAACGTTTTGTTATTCCTAATACTACTAAAACATTACCGTGGGGGCACCGTGACATATCATTTTTTCAGAGCGAACAAGAACAAAATATAGAACGACTGATAGTTGCCATAAATAATATGGAGAAAAAAAATGAAAACTTGGACGCTTTACTTGCAGCAATAGCTGATTTAAGCCAATAATTAATTTAAAATTTTTATTTCATCTTCTAACGTAAAGGTCGAAAATTCGAATACATGAACTACTAAACTGGAAAATTCAAACTACAAAATTTCACCAATATTTAATTGTAACATTATAATACAAAATTATTGTGATAATTTTAAGTACTTTCAAATAATAGAATAAAAATATCTAAATAAAAATCACAGTGTTGTTATTAGTAAACCTTTCTCCCAAAATAAGTTAAATATCGATTAGGTTAAATCGTAAATTATAAATAATGTAGGTAGTGACTTGAAGAGGTGTGTGTAATGATACAGTTTTACAATGTAAGAGTAGGTGACGTTGCTAAAACTAAAATGTCGTTTTATGCTGCAGTCAGGAATGTGATGTCATTTCAAATAGAAAGTTGTTGCGTCAGTTATTCGATGTGCGCATGACATTTAGAAAAGTTTGACGTCACTTTGTAGCGGGATTCTGTTGAGACAAAGAAAATCAACAGTGGGGTGAAAGCTTGGCTTGCATAAATCACGTGATGTCGTCCAACCAATGAGAGACGAGAGTGGTCACCCACTCCCTACCGTTGGAGGGGGAAGTTAGCTTGGCTTGGGTTTGAGGACGCTTACAAGATTCTTTCCGTCTTCGCCTGTGCTAGTGTGTGCAAGTGTGCTCTCGTGAATTTCATTGCTCAGTTTTTGTGAACAAAATGGTAAGAACCGTTAAAAATGTATCATCTGCTGGTGGGCGTAAAAGGCGCTCGTCGACACCGCCACCAACTTTACCGCCCTTGACTTTAATGACGTATTTGGCTACGTTTAAACCATCACCTGACGCATCTACGGCGTCAGGTTCCGCCATTAATGGCGGTGCTGTGAAGTCAGCAATAAAAAATCCATCCTCTGGCAGGGTTAATGTTTTAAACAACATTATTGTTAAAGATGGTATTGCTGCTGACGTTGGGGGCGCTTCGTGTTCTAACGAAGGCGGTAGTCAGCTAGCGTATCATGGGCACCATCAGCAGATGCACGGCAATATACATCCTGGCGCAGATTTACCTGTTTTGCACCTTGAAGATGGTGACCTCGGCAATACCGTCAATGTCACCGTATCCAGGAGTAATGCAGGTAAAGCCGTTCATACCCCGAAATTACATGGTTTGGCTTTAAACAAAAAATTTAAAGTCACACCATCTACTTCAGGGTGTCAGGATGTACGCGCATCTCATCCGCGCAAATCATCTATGTCTCTGGTGGCACATGACTCCGATGACGACTTTTTGCCTAGTAATGTAAACAACAATAAAAACACAAAGTCGTCGTCGGCGCCATCAAAAGGTAAAGGTAGACGTACAGAAACACAATCCATAGACTGTGACGCGACTTTATGGGACGAGATAATGGATTTCGCGCAGACAGTTGTACCTGCCCCTCTAAGTCCGCTACCTGCTTCACCAAAAAAAAATAAGGTTTCGGCAGGTAAAGGGCAGGTAAAACCGTCTGCGTCGTTTGTGGCTGTACCTCTACCTGGCAATAGCGCATTACAACAGCCAAGCTGTTCTAATGCGGTGTTGCCACCACCACGCAATGACGCATTAGAACAACCGGGTTGCTCTAATGCGGTGTTGCCACCGCCGCCAGAGGTAGCTCCGATTGTTAATGAGAATCCGCTCCCAGCACAAGCGGACTCTGATTCTGAATCGGAGGTGTTCTCGCAAGTTGACACCAAAACATCTGTTAAACAATTTTTTAAAATATACGGTCAACTTAAGAGAACACATGATTTAAATTTGAGGCTTTGTCGGGATCATCCGAAAATCTTGCGTCGTGCTGCTGATATGCGGGAAAGAGCCGCAAAATTAGAGGCCGACGTAAAGAGACAAAGGGAGGCTCTCGACAAAACTGCAAAGCAGATGAGGTTTATTTCGGATCAAATGGGTGGCTGAGCACTTGCGCACACGCGGCGGAAAGTTATTTTAAGTTAGATTTTAAGTTAGTTAAGAATATTGTTAGTTAGATAAGATTATTGTTAATTAGGTTTAAAATATAGTATTAATAAAAAAACATTAAAAAAATAAATGCCAAAAAAAATTTAAAATGTTTGTCAAAAAAAATAAATGACAAAAATAATTAAAAAAATAAATGCCCCAAAAAAAAAAATAAAAATTTGTCAAAAAAAATAAATGACAAAAATAATTAAAAGAGCATACAAATAAAGGCAAATTAATTAAGTTAGATTTTTAAGTTATTTAAGAATATTGTTAGTCAGATAAGATTGTTAATTAGGTTTAAAATATATTATTAATAAAAAAATATTAAAAAAAATTAAAAAGTTTGTCAAAAAAATAAATGACAAATAATTACAAAAAAATGATACAAATAAAAGACAAAAAATGATAAAAAATAAATTACTGTGTATTATTATGTAAGAATATATTGTTAAAAATAAATATAAAAAAGTTTAAAACAAATTTTAAAAAGTGAATAAAAAATGATAAAAAAATTAATTAGTTAATAAAATAAATACACCACATGTAATTAATTAATTGTGCATATTATGAGTACATGTTTGACATGAATAAACACATAATGTAAAGGTTAATTAATTTAAATAAATAAAGAGTTTAATAGGTTAATAACAACATAAAAAAAAAAAAAAAAAAAAAAAAAAAAAAAAATTAAAAAAATCGAATTTTAAACACATGAAAATCAAAATTAATGGTTAATTAGGAAAGGTCAAAGGTCAAATTTAAAAAAAAAACCGGATAACCACCACCTCCTTTCTCCGGGGGGCGTCCGAGGATTCGATCCTGTGGTCTTCTGAGTGACCTCAAGATCGACGCGTATTTGCCCGCTCGGCTACTCGAACGCCCCACAAGAGTTAGGTCTATTTCCTAATTTCAACAAAAAACTACCTGCTCATCGATCCGTATTTACCAGGCAGGGTCGCATGGCCTTAGGCTATAAAATCAACCCAAGCTATCGGCTTTATACATTTACAACTGTATTATTTTGAATCAGTTTATATCTTGAGATATTTTAATTTAATTTAAATAATAATAAATAAAAGATAACCATTTTTTTTTCAAAATACTTTTTAATAAAATCATTCATATGTTCATTTGTTTTAATATTTATATGATTTACTAATTTTCACAACTTGTAATATACAGGGTGGCACAAATATTTTTATTAATTAAAAAATATATACAATTAAACTTAAAAATAAAATGAAATATAAATTTACATTAATAAATACTACTTATAACGAATCAAATTTAGTAAAACACGTTGTATCGTTCACGCAATTGTTTTATTTACATTATTACATGTATGACATACTTCAATTCGATGCAATTGCACCAAGTTTGTGCTGCAACATTTACATTTCGTTATCATTGCACCATCCAACGTCGTCGTTTTGTGAATATTTACATGCTGGTGACGTCCGGACACTATCCGTGTATAGGATATATAACATAGCCCACACAGGAAGTGTTTGGTTGCATCCGGCCTGGTTCTGATTATGACAAAAGACGCTGACGTGCAATATAGTCTCCGCCGATCATCATAATTGTTTAATATTTTTCCGGAGAAGGCTAACTCTCCCGCTTCGTCTTCCACATCATCCCCAAGACCTTCATCTACACTGACGGGAACCAGGTTGCCATCTCCCCAGTCGGCACCCTCTTGGTCGACATTGATATTTTCCACGATGATGGGATCCCCCCTGTGGACAGCATCTTGATTCAAGTCCTGAAGCTCTTGATTTACACCATCTCGGTGTAACACCATTGCACCCATATCATTTTCTGCCAGTTCAGTGAGGAATCGTCTATAAGCCATCTTTAAATGTTGGAACTCAACTGATTTGATGTTAAACCTCCTCCGTTTTATATTCTATAATTCGTGACGGTGACGCCCTTCCTATTGCGTCAAGTTTACTATTAGCTATTTAAACCAAGAGTGACCACAAGAGGAACGCATTCAAACTTCTTACGTAACACAATCGTGTCTTAAAACAGAAGTGCATACAATGGTCCTACCAAGAGAGTGGAAATTAAAAC
The DNA here is from genome assembly GCA_963680705.1 of Rhagium mordax. Lineage (NCBI taxonomy): Eukaryota > Metazoa > Arthropoda > Insecta > Coleoptera > Cerambycidae > Rhagium > Rhagium mordax. Next base: position 91,012,719 of record OY796656.1, on the reverse strand, counting down.
CAATAATAGCAGTACAACCGTATAGTTACAATAATTCAAGAATTTGCCATAATTGCTATACTGCATGGAGGAAGCAAATTATCAACCCATGCACTGGACTGTGCAAAAAGTGTGTAATTCAGAACCCAGTGCAGAAAAAAGAATTTCGAGACAATTGTCCAAATGAAACACAATGTCGCAATTGTCTTACCATACTCAAAAGAACGAATTTTGGTATATATCGAGACGTATGTGAAGCTTGCAAAGCAGACCAACCACAATTAAGACAACGATGCGTGTACTGTAGTAAGTACGAGGACAATTGTTGGAACAACATTTGCATAAAATGTATGTCAGGGGCACTCATCTTGTGTGATCGCATTGGTGTGTTTTATAGTAGTTGGACTCACCATAATAGGGACTGTTGGTGTCTTAATTATAAATAAATTATATTATTTGTATATATGTATGTGTGTATGTAATATATATTATAACCATAAACTGTAAATATATTTTTAGTATTGTAATAACATATTATTTTGTAGGAAACTTTTAAAATTATACAAAAAAAAAAATGATTATTTTTAATTTTTTTACAATTTAAAATGAAGGAAATAAATTAAATAAATATTTAAGAGTTTATTAAGTAAATAAATGTATTAAATGACTTACAATTAATTTATTTACTAAAACTATTTATTAAATTATTTACAATGTTTAATTTATATGGATGCCTAATCTGTTCCCTCGCAGACATTATCGCACTCTATCAAGAGCTGATAATCTGACCAGTGGCTCTGGTCAGGTGATGGCTGGCCGTCTGGATCGTAGAACACCGTTTCCATAGACCATGCTGATGGTGATGTTGCCCTATCAGTGCTGCTGTCCGGGGGGTTATCTTGGTCCTCGCCTAGATTCTCACCTATCCAATAAGATGAAGGTGATATTGGTCTGTCGTCAATGCTATCTGGGGTAGCTTGGTCATCCTGGTCCTCTTCGTCTTCCTGGTCCTCTTCGTCTATCGAATACGATGGAGGTGACCGTTCCCACCAATCACTGCTGTCTGGGCCGTATTCACTAGGCATTGACCAGGTCGATGACGTTGATTTTGAGTCGGTGCTGGAGGAGACGCAATTTACTTGAGAAGTGTCCATGATGTTAATAATTTTAAATCTGACAAACAAGAGCGTTGCTGTGTGTTATATAAAGCAAACTAATCTCCACCCCCAGCAGTGGCGCCTCCTACAAACATTACTTTACAGGCACCTCTATTATTGATGATGGAGAGGGGGTAAACATTTAATGTATAGTGTTTTACTGAATCAATGAATAAGTCAGGTTGGCCGAGTGGTTAAGGTGTCAAACTTCACTAATTAAAATTCATAATAACACGTATCCTATGATTGGATATGAATACCCCCTCTATTATTTTAGAGTGACTCCCTCCCCACACTACTATATATATGGGAGTAATATTAAACCAAACTTAGTTGCATTTACTATTTCTATCTATATACCACGTATCGAAATGGCAAATCCATCTATTATATCTATTCTAAGACGGTTGGCGCAAGAAGATTCCAATAATTGGATGCTGTTTAATCATGAGGCTGCGGAGATGGGGGTACCTGCTGAGGCTGTGGAGATTGGAGCACCTGCTGATGTTGATGCCAATGGTGCCAACATCGATATCCAGGAAGTCATCGAAGGCGGCGAAAATGGTATAGTGGACGATGGAGTCGACGAAATGGTGGACGATGGTATAGAAGTCGATGTTGCGGACCTCATCGAGGAAGACCAGCACGAGATGGCTTTCCAGATAAAAGATATGGTGGCTGGTACAATGGACAAGGTGTGTGCTACAGCGGCCTTCGTTGTGGTATGCAGCATTGACCAGGGAAAATACTTTATGTGCACTAGGTGCTACGTATCGTATTCTCGCATGGTCGTAGAGGGGGCTGTTCACCAACACGCAAGTCTGCACAACACGGTTGAGTGGTGGGACGTACCTACCATAAAGTGCAAAGCTTGTGGCGATGACACAGTGACAGTCGGTGCCATCGAAGGTTGTTTTGTGTGCAATAATACTGGAAAAAGAACAGTACCCATATAATAATATTAGATTTTCTAGTTTGTACTTTTTATATTATTTTTTATGTTTGTTTAATGTTTAATTATAATTTTTAATTATATTTAATTAATTTTATGTTTTATGTTATATGTATATTTGTATCATTCTTATAATATAGATTGTAGGAAAATAAAAAGGAATTAAAACATTTATGTGTATGTTTATTATCTTTCAAGTGTTAAAAAAAAAAAAAAAAAAAAAAATGATTATTTTTAATTTTTTTACAATTTAAAATGAAGGAAATAAATTAAATAAATATTAATAAAGTATATTCATTTTATTATTCATTTGTGACACATATTAAAATATTTCAATCGACATAACTATATAATGATACATTAATATATTTTTCTAGTTAATGACAATTTTAAACAATAGAAGCTATATCAACCCACGAATTGTGTTCTACAGATAGCCCCAACCACTTTACCAGCACTTTATTTCCTTTCTTCTTTAATACATTTTCAACTAGATACACATCGGGGTATTTTGCTTTTAGTAGCTCCATTTCATAAAAACATCCCTTGATTGGGTGTCCAAACAAGTCTTCTATCAGGTAAGTTGTGGGATTTGTTATGTTTATTTTGGTAATTTTAAAAAGTTCTGTTGAAAAGTTCGGTGTAAACCCTTTATCAAATACACCTTTATACTTGCTAATACGAACTATATCACCGAGATGAAATTTCGGTTTCAGAGCAATCTTAATATAATTATATACGTTTAAATGTGTAGTTGGTTTGACATCAATGGGCTTTCTGCCAGTTGTACGATGGACTTTGTCATTGTAACTTTTTGTAACGTTTGGTAGGATATCGAGCCATTTATATTTACCCATAGCTGAGAATTCTTTATACAACCAATTTTTTAATGTGCGGATTACTCGCTCAACAATTGCTGCTTTTTTTGTGCTATACGTAGAATAATGATTAATTTCGTGCCGCTTCATTAATGCGGAGAACTTTCTGTTATAGAATTCAGTACCATTATCGGTCTGTAAATTTCTCGGTGAATAATTTGCTTCTTGAATAATAGTCTGCATAGCCTTGGTAACTTCTACAGCTGCTTTATTTTTAATAGGTTTGGTCCATACGTACTTGGAATAGCAGTCAATCACTACAAGAATATAACGATACCCTCTATTTTTATCAGCGTATGGCTGCATTTCAGCTAGGTCTGCTTGCCACAAATCACCAAACCCCTTAATTATGGTTCGCCTTCTACGAAAATTTCGTCGAGCATTTCTATGTAACTCGTTAACAACTTGTAATTTTTCGCTGCTAACCTCCATTATAAAATTGTCTTCAGCTATATATCAACTTCAGGCATTAGTTCTGGTGGAAATGCTAGGCCTCCGGATTGCACCTTCTTTGGTTGGAGTTCGGTGGCAATATGCTCTAATTTAGAGATTCTAGTGATTAAAGTATTGCGATTGTTTATGGCCGAACGTTTAACTTCAGAAATTGCTTTATCAACATATTTCCTCATTTCTATTTTCATTTTCTGCATCATCTCATTATTTTGTTTATTGAAAATAGCGCGATTTTCTTCTCCACTTCTTATAAGTCCCACATCAACATATTTTTTCATTTCCCCAATAATTACATCGGTTGTATCAAAAATAGCTTTGGCAGCATTTTCATCATTTGTTTGTAGACGCTTGTTAACGTAATTACATGTTGCACCATCTTGATCATCGACAGGTTCCCCTAAATTTTTTAAACGCTTATTTTCAATATCATAGTGATTATCTCTGGTAAGTTTAAAACCCACGCCAGGTAATCCACGATGGGCTATTAACTTACTCGCACTAATTCTTTTGCTGCGTCCAAATTTGTCGATAGTGTTTACAGTAGACATTTCTGACTGCATCTGATGCGGTTTATAAATTGCAGACTATATAATACTTATTAAGTATAATGATACTATGTTTTATTTCATCTTTAATACACTATTTTTTCTTCCCTAAGTTCTGATATTATTTCTATTATTTCATTGTCGTGGTTGTTATTTCCCGCTATTTTCGAACTCCATAGTAGACGTAGACGATCCACGAGTTCGCTGGGTTTATTCCAAAAAATATATTCTTTATCTTTATTTCTGTACAATTTGTGGGTAGGTACACGTTTTAAGCCGTGACCACTTGTTGACGATCGTGTCGCAATTGTAGAAGATGTTAATGGTTTGATAATTTTGTGAAATTTTCCACGCTTAGTAGTGTTATAGCCATTCGCTACATCGAATTTTTTGTAAGGTGCCTTTGTTTTTCTTAGTATTTCTCCATATATCTTACTCCATTCATCATCGAGAACACCCTCTCTATTATCATCTAAAATTGTTGGGCGTTTTAGAAATATTAGATCGTACAATTTAGGACTACCTAGATACACGCCAAGTTTCTTATTGCCATACCATAGCGTAATATTTCCATGGGAAAAACGTATTTCGGCATTGCCCATCAGCAGTTTGCCTGTCTTGGGATCTACACGCACTCCATATAAACTATCATACTTGGAATCACCAGATTTTAAATTTTGTATATGTCTTTTTACAACCTCATGTCTTTTTTCTAGTTTACTAGCTGGAGAAGTTTCGGATACAGGGGTTGTTCTTATTGACGATGGTGGTGTTTCCATAATGGGGATATAATGTGGAACATCATCACCACCTACATACTTATCGGATCCTTCTTCAGAAGCACTCTCCCATGATACAGCCCTCTGGGTGGACACCCTTGATGATGATGGTTTTGAATGTAATTGTTGGATATGAGATTTGTTCTCTGCTGCTGAAGATATAACATTTAAAGGTTCAGTTATCGGTTGGTAGATCTTTTCAAGTGTTACGTGCATCTCCATATCTTTGTTCTTGATATAGTTAAACTTCTTCCGCACAGCATCTGTTGCCTCAATCAGCTGTCGCTTGAGTGTTATTTCGCTACTGGGATGTGCAAGATTGTTATATTTTTTATTATCTTTGGTAACCTTCATCTTAGCGCATACGTAAACGAAGTAATCCTAACGACGTATGTAATTCAAGTGAAGTTTTTAATAAAATGCATTATGGATATATGAAGCTATCAAACCCTTTTCTATATCGCCCACCTTGTACTTCTCTATCCTTATCAATCACTAGAAATCCATATTTGTCATTCCAGCACTTTGCACACATATTTTGAAATACTGTAAACGTTACATCAGGTGACACATGATCGGAAAAGATGTGATGCAGATTCATGTCGTCCTGTTTAAAGACAACAATTAAATTACTATTGTCTCTTATTAGCTGCTTCGGGATTCGAGAGTATGTCTGGCCAAGATAAAAACAATCCACATTTCTATGTCGGCCCATACTGAAATATCCCCTTATAACATCTTGTTTCTCACATATTACATCGTCAAATATAAACACAGACTCTGGCTTTGCCTCGGATGGTTCCACTATTTGCGTACCATTACTAAATGTATAAAATCCTAACCCCTCAATCGGCGCTAATACATTACGTAGATACTCATACTTGGGTTGATTTATAGACTTTGAGTATAGGTAAATATTTAAAAAACGTAAACCTAAACGATGCGTGATCAAAGATATTAAGACATTTGTTTTCCCACAATTCGAGGGTCCTATTATGAGGGCACGTACAGTTGAAGGTAGTAGTGGTCCATGGCGATTATCAGCACTTAACCCACGCCCAACTTTTTCATCCAAATTATCTATAGAAAGCGTTTGTTTCTGTTTCACAATGTGCATTGTACCGCGGCTAAATGTTATATAAGTAGATGTGTGATTTACAACTCTTATTTAAATGGTTTCTACGATACGATACACACGTGAAAAACGTACGAAGCGCGGTGGAGGATTAGTTAATTCCCTGATTAATAAGCTCCCCGTCGAGTTGCATTTGCCAGGTTATCAATTTTGTGGTCCAGGCACAGATTTAAATAAAAGGTTAGCACGAGGTGATTCTGGCATAAATCAGCTCGATAAAGCGTGTAAGCAACACGATATTGCATACGACAAAAATAGCAGTAATCAAGCAGCCCGCCATAAAGCAGACTATCAGCTTGAACAGGCTGCGTGGAAACGGGTGAAATCCAAAGACGCAGGACGTGGAGAAAAGGCAGCTGCTTGGTTAGTCACAACTATAATGAAGGGAAAACAACGTCTTGGTATGGGATGTAATTCAACAATATCTCGCAATCCAATAAGGAAACGAATCATCAAGAAAACAAAGAAAGGTAAGAAGAATGTTAAAAAGACAGCGTTTGGATCTGGGATAGTACGAAAAGTGCGTGACACACTGCGAAATGCTGGAGGCAAAAAAGTAAAAGACCAAAAGAAGGTGGTTGAAATTGCTCTAAAAGCTGCACGTCGATATATAAAACAGGCCGGTGGAAAACGCAATATTCAAACACCTCGAATTATACCAATTCCAAAAGTTGGTGGTATTTTACCTCTAATACCCATTTTTGCTGGATTATCTGCATTGGGTAGTTTGGCTGGTACGGCTGCTGGTATTGCTAAAGCTGTAAATGATGTGAAAAAGGGTAGAGAAGAATTAGCTGAAGCAAATCGGCACAACAGAAGTATGGAAGCAATAGCTATGAAAAGTGGTAAGGGGATGTATATGAAGCCATACCGAAAGGGGATGGGTCCTTATCTAAAACAGAATTCAAAAAACTAATAGACTCCCTACCTCGGAGACCTCTTACCGACATTGATCTTAAATATTATGCTAATAAAATGAAGGTAGCATACTTTCGAGGTGTATTTATGCGTGACTCACTACCAAGACATGGGCCACATTACAATGAATCCGCAATAATCAATTTGGATAGTATATATGGTCCTGGGACACATTGGGTGGCATATAAAAAACGAGGTAGTTTAGTAAATTATTTTGATAGTTTTGGCGACTTACCCCCACCTATAGAATTAGTTACATATTTCAATAACGATTCAAGGAGGGCCAACCAAATATTCTATAACTACAAACGTGTACAGAATTTTAACACAGTGTTGTGTGGACATTTGTGTTTAAAGTTTCTCTCTACGAAACAAATATAAAACGCCATGGAACTGAAATCTATGACCCCAGCAATAGATCGAGAAGGTATCAAGCGAATGGGTCACTCACTAATTGCATTCTCCCGTTTGCGTAGTCTGTTGAAGATGAGCAAACAACAACTAGCAGATATGCCCAAAGAGGTGATGATTGGGTTGGCTTCACATGAAATTGCATTAGTATGGGATAAGCTACCTACACATCTTCAGAACGATGTCGATATATTAAAATATCAATATTGTACAGAACATTACCTTAATGATTATGAAAGCAATGTTGACGTAAATGATGGTCCAACACCTAGAAAAATGTTTTGCTGCTATTGTAAGGTAAACGATGTAAATGTGGCATCCAATAACAATGTAAATATATTACCATCAACTTCTAAGAAGAGGAAATTATACCATTATTGCTGTAATCCACAATAAATTGGGTAACACAATTTAATTATATCAGTCATGTCGTACACGTTCACACTAACGAGCCGCTTAAGTGAGCTAAGTGTCAACTTTGATCCACCCATTGAACTGGATAGGAGCAGTCGTCATGGGTTAGGTTTAATTGGATTCTACTCTTACAACTCCATATACAATGTGGATGAAACAAATAACATCTTCCAATATAGGGTTAGTGCTAAAGATACATTCACTACTGTTCACATACCTCTGGGGGCTTATGAAATTGATGAAATCTATGCTGCAATGTTGAAAGCTATGAATATTGATGGAAAGGATTACACGCAAATATTCACTTTAAGGGCAAACAACAATACCTTAAAGTGCGAGATTTTGTCAAAGTATGAAGTAGATTTTAGACAACCAAATTCAATAGGAAGTCTGTTGGGATTTGGACAAATATATTTACAACCAAATAAAAATTACGAATCAACACAGCCTGTTGATATTATGAAAGTAAGGATGATACGCGTAGATTGCAATATTATTTCTGGAGCTTATCTGAATGCAGAAGAGTCACACACTCTCTTTGAATTTGACATAGACGTTGAGCCTGGCTACAAACTTACTAGAGAACCCAAAAATATCATATATTTACCTGTTAGACCTAAAGGGTGTCAGTTAATAGACAACATCACACTACGCATACTGGACGACAACGGTGATTTGATCGATTTTCGAGGTGAGAAAATTATTGTAAGGCTAGAATTGAAGAAAGTCGGATATCACCAACCAAATGGGTTTTAGATATAAACAGCGACAGCAAGTACATCACCATCAGTATGATACTGTAGCGAACAACAGTATGGATAAAAAGAAAGGGAGATGTGGAAAGCAATTCATTCAAAGTCTATACCTTAAACAGTTAAGACATAGATTGTCAGCTGAGGATCAAGCCTTTTTAAAATCTATTGGATTAAAACTGCGAAAAATTGGTCATAATAATGGTGGCTACTGCAACTAGTGACAAACTTGAGGTGTTTGATGAACCTGTGTTAGATCATTCCCTAGTTAGCCTACATGAGCATACATATAAACCATATGGATCCCCATATTACAGAAACTCTGATGAAATACGTATTCCCATCAATTTTCAAGATGTTATACTCGACATTTCAGAAAGTTATATATACATAGAGGGAAAATTTACTCCTAGCGACACCACAAAGCGTTGTTATTTATCCAATAATGCACTAGCATTTCTCTTTGAAGAGATACGACTGGAAATGGGTGGTGAACAAGTAGCAGTAGTCAGAAGACCTGGTATTACTACCACAATGAAAACTATGGTGTCGTATGGGCAAACGCATGCACGCTCATTAATAACAACAGGTTGGGGTCTCACTGAAAAGAGACAAGATATTTTAGATACCGCCAGTCACGTGTTCAGTGGCAAACTACCCCTTAAGTTCCTTATGGGTTTTGCAGAAGATTATACCAAAGGCATTCTGAATGTGAAGCAAGAATTAATTATGATAATTGCACGCTCATTTAAAGACTCCTATATCGGTGAGGTTGATGCAGAGTTGGAAATCAGCAAAATTGAGTGGAAGATAAGGCACATTGTACCTGAAGATCGACAAAAGTTAAAATTATTGAATCGAATTAATAAAAGTGGTAATAATACCAAAGTTAAGATGGTCTACCGTGCGTGGGATTTTTATGAGCTTCCCTGTCTACGCGATACTACCTATGACATATGGGCTCTTAAACTCTCCACCCGTCTTGAAAGCCCACTTTTCATCCTTCTTGGCTTTCAAGGCACTGATCAGGCCAATGATAGAACAAAGGATGTTACACAGTTCAAACACGCAGACATAAATAATATTCGACTATTTCTAAACTCTGAAGTATATCCATATGAACGTTGGAATTTAGATTTCGATAAGAAGCTCGATTCTGCAGCATATTATGCTTATGAGAACTTCCAACGTAGTTACTATGATAAAGATATGAGCGAACCCATGATGGATCTTGGGGAATTCAGGAAGAATCCTTTGTTTGTCATTGATTGTTCACACCAACCTGTTGCAGTGAAATCATCTACTGTCGACATAAAAATAGAATTTGAAACACGAAAAGCGAAATTTCCGGAACAAACTCGAGTGTATGCACTTATACTTCATGATACATATTTAAGTTATAACGCATTAGATGGCTCGGTTCAGAATGGTTTTCTCGATGTCAAGTAAAAAAAGAAAATATTTATTATTGTGGAATTAAGTAGTGCAACCTATTTCTATCAAGATATCTGGATAATTTTATCAACAATAATCATGATGTACTTGCAACTGTTTATTTTCTCAGAATGTAATTGTAGAATTAAATATAAAATTAAAATAAAAACTGTTCTAATTATACTATGATTGTATTTTTTGTTGTGTAATAAGAAATATGAAATAAAATGAATGTAATCTTTTAATGTGTATTTTATTTATTCAGTTTTATAATATAATATAAAATACAGAATATTGTTTACTACAGATACATACAATATTTGGTGTAATAAATATGACAATAGAAGATGAATATTATTTATGTATCTACATTGTTATCTTCTACATCAGACTGGTCGAGTTGATATTTTTCAATAATATTCTTAGGTAGGTACTCCATTATCTCGTATAGAAAATGTTTTAGTTCCACTCTGTCCATATGCTCACAAAACTCATCCAAATTTAAGAAGCCACGGGAATATCTACCACATAGATTTACACCAATGCTATACGCTTTAGAAGCTTCTTTAACCCGTCGAACTTCTTCAGCGTCGAAGCAGATATTCATATCATAATTTAATGAAACCAATGCATCCCTTATTAAGTCATCTAGTTTACAAGACAATCTCTCAATGGCAGATTTAATGTCTTCTGCAGGGGTCCATGTTTGGGTTGAATATTGCATCCACATCTTTGCTGCGTACCTACAAATAAAAAATGAAATGTAAAAAAATACATAAAAAACAGCACTAAATGGACTTACGTTTGAGCTATTGGTGTACACGAAGTAAAAATATGTTGTACAAATGTCAATTTAGATATATCAGAATCTTTATAGGCTAACAAGTGATACTATTCTATAATACTCCTAGCATTCTTCCACAATATTCCATTTCTACTTAATACTTAAACTTAGCTAACTTAAATACTTTACGATTATTTTTGTTTGAGAATTAAACACCGAAACTTATTAATGGACTAGATTTTGCTCCAGGATAAGCTGGAGAACTTTGTCCTAAATATGTCAATGTAACTTTACCATTTGACGAATTTATTTTATCGATAGTGTTCTCACATATAATTTCCACAAACCGTTTCGGTAAAAATGATTTAAAAGTCGTAATTGAACTTTCCTCAAACAAAGTTACTATGATTGATTTTCCAAATCTTGTATTAACCAAAGATATTTTTTTTATGATATAAGGTTTATTTAAAATTAACGCTGAAATGGATCTTTGCTCTAAAACCTGCATATCTTGATTTATTAGCTCATTAAGTGCTAATAAGTCAACTTCGGAAATTGCCATATTTAAAATGAATATAATGAAAGAATTATAAAGAGTAATATAAGATATTGCTCACTTGAAATAACTGAAGTCACTGACTGCACTAGGCTGATTTGTTAGCTGTAGATGGTTCACGATAGAACACGATAGAAATGATTTTGTGTTGCGACTACATCTTCTTTATAGCACCACTACTTGGAGTACTCATACACATATTGGTACATACACTAATTACAACTACAATTGCATTGCACCACTCCAATTACCTCTATTGCAATTACATCAGTCTAATTACTGCACATTACTCTACTTACCTCTATTGCAACTACATCAGGCTAATTACCTGCAATACTCTAATTACCTCTATTGCAATTACATCAGTCTAATTACCTACATTACTCGAATTACCCTAGTTACCCCCCACCACAAAAAAAAAAAGGGTGGGGGGAGACCCAGCTCCGCCATTACTACTCTACTCCTTTTAATATTTAATTTTAATTTTTTATCAATGTTTACTATGAATTTGATATCCGAAAATCATTTATAAATACCTAGTAGAAATTTTAGGAGCGGATAATTTACCTCGAATGCAGCATGTAACTGCTCATGGGGCAGCGAGCGGAGGACTGACTTCACTCACTTCATAGCGATATTAGGAGTAAAGCAACATTTACCGCGTGTAGTACATGGATGGGGACTATCCATGGAAAGACGCGGTCTCGCTTCCCTACTTCTAGCGGCTTGTATATCAGCTATATCGCAGAAGCAATACAACTGTAGGCGAGAGGTGTATTGAGGATATACCATCCTTCGGAGGGGATGTAAAGCAGTCGGTCCCTTGTCTATTAAATGTTAGGCAAGTAAAAAATCCCTACTCTTAGTAAGATAAGAGGTTCGGCAAAATTTCCAGGTTGGGGGTTGCTCGTCTCCTGGCGTCGGTGATTGGCCTCCGTAGCGGAAATAGGCCGACGTTAAATAAGTGATTAAAAAAAAAAAAAAAAAACTGCTCATGCTCTTGCCACTAGTTAAAATAAACGCTGTCAATTTGTCATCCTTGGCCTTAAGTACCCATCGAGTTGATACGGTGGTCTATTGGACGCATGACGTTATGACATGTGAGAGATGATCCTGGGTTAAATTTCTACACATCTTATCTTTTTTTTTATTAAATACATTAACTTTTTTGATCTACAACACTGAAGAGAATATAAAAATTGCATTAGTTAGGTAAAATTTGATGTGACTATCGGTTAATGGTTATGTCATATATCCTCTCTTGAAATTTTTAATAAATTAAAAATATCAACCAGATATTTCTAAATAATGAAAAATTTCTACCAGATATGAATGAAAGAAAAAATTTCTAGTCTATCTTATGCTTAAAAATAATCGAGGTGTTAATTCTTGAGTCAGAATTATGACAACAAAAATGCGTTCCTGTGAAGTTACAGCACGTTAAAATTGCAAAAGTAAAACAAAAAAATGTGGAATTAATACAAAGTGTGTTAAACTTGGTAGGAGTTTTTGGATCTAGTCTCTGATTAATTCGATGCAATATGAAAGAACTATATATAAACTGGGAGGCGTTTTAAAGGGTTTGCCTTCCTACCACACATTTGATGTAATGTTTTTTTGAAGTGGTTAAACATAAATATTCTTCCCCCATTTTTCAAAAATTAGAAAAGAAATTTTTATAATAATTTTGACTTAGAATTCACATCTCAGTAGTTATTCTAAATATAAGCAAACACCCTGAATAAAGAGGATGTTGTGATATGAAGTACGTACAATAAACAGAAACAATTATTAGATATTTTGTACTACATCTGTAAGTGGAAAGCAGAGGTTACTACGCAAATTAAAAGAAAAAATATATATATTGGTTTAGCGGATTTTGTAAGAAAATGTTTCAAAATTTCGACAACGAACTGAAAGTTAGATAGTCCTGAATGGTGAATAACTGTATACTTCACGTGCCTACCACTTAGTTACTATTCCTCTATTAGGTGTTATTTTGATACATTTGTGTCTATATCTACATTTTTGTAAATGGCACCAATTTCATTTTATTTGAACATACTTACGACTACAGACACTGATCCTCAAGAAATTGAAAATGTCCCCTCTGTACTCATATCTTAAAATCGATGTAAATCAAACTAAGTACTAAAAATGACACATATTTAACCTTTAGCAAATTAAATTTATTATACGTGTCCATTAAATAATTCCAATATACAAACTGGCAATACTGATGAAAAACTGCCTTCCGGCTATAGAAGTACGATTCGTTTTACTGTTATCTAATATTTATTACATGAGATATGTTTGCCGTCATCCAAAAGAAAATGAATTTTAATTATAGAAACATGTTTCTATGGTTTACATTCTGCAAAGTTGTAAATCGATTTAATATACTGGTAGAATATCATTAAAGTATCCGTGCAGATTAGGTTCATGTGAAATATTTACGTGGAAATAGTTTTCAAACGATATATCTGTTTGGTTGTGCGTGTTATTTTATAATTCAAGATAAATACGTTATAAATGGATAATTTTAATATTTTATTAGTTATTTGTAGAAATCGATGATGACGTATATAATGTTAATTTATTAACGTAGAAATTATGTAGTTTCAACTCTAACAAACTGAGAAAAACTTTATTAACGTATCCTGCAAATTTATCTCCTCTAACTTCATTATAGTAGTGTTTGCTTCAAAGAGTATAACGTTGATATATTCAAAATTAGAGATTTCTGAGCTAGTTGCACTATACAAAGGTATTTTTCCTACTCCAAAAAATAATGTTATGAATTTAGTCTTCTTCGGTCTTTATGGTCACATAGTATATGTATAGGTAACGGTGCCCTACAACTGTAATAGATCCTTTGCATCGAAAATAAACCTAATTGTCAGAAGCTTGGACGTACAGTCGAAACAGTTTCAACTTATTACAACCAACTGAATTAAATTATTATTTCATTCGAAATAACGTAGTTAATATGCAATATACAAGTAGAATAACAATGGTTATCCCACAATAAAACAAGTGACAACCACGCATCTCGTTTTGTAATTTTTATTTAACAGATTTCTAAGATTACCTTTAAGCAGTTAATTTCTCTTTTTCTCGCTGAATAGAAAAATAATGGAGTCAACAAAGAAGACACTAGCCGATGTAAGTTTGCCTCGGAAGCTATAAAGAATACGTGATTATGACTATTACACGAGCTTAACTTTCCTAACGTTTGTTTAACGCAGTTCATAAACGTTCATAGCAAATATGTAATACAGGTTGAGCAAATGTAATGATAAATAATGACGAGATTTACTTTTGGATACATTTTTCAAGAGTTATAATAATGATGATTACATCTGCGTACTTATGGGTGCCGATTAGCTTGTACTTTTGTCAGCTGATTTTAACATATTATAACGTCGCTAAAACTGTTTTAAGAGTGACAGTCTATGATTTCTTGTAGTCCTCTTTTCAGAGGAATAAACTTTCTATAAGTTATATGGACAACATATCAAAAAGAGGTAAACTAAATTAATGTTTCAAATGAAATTTACAATGTGGCAAAAAAATGGTTTCGTTATTTACTTTTCGTAGCAGAAATCAGAAGAAGTTTGTAGAAAAGAGTATTTATAGTGAAGGAGACACATTTTTGAGGCGGATTACAATTGTCTAAAGTTGATTCGGGAAAATCAATTGTCTTCGATACCTTCAAATTGATGAATTTTACTTCGAAGTTATTCTGAAGAAAAAGTTTGTTTGATGAAACTTCAAATTATGGATAGTTTTGTCGGTAGATTGTTTCCAAAACTGACCTTCATACACCTTTCAATTTTGCAGAAAATTACGTCAAATCACGTTTTTAAAATAGAGAATATTTCTTAAAATATATTCTTAATCGCCTCTTAAGTCACTGAAGTAACCCCCTGGAATATTGTGTTAGAAGGAGAGACGAGGTTCTACAGTAGTTCAAACCATCATATACATACGTTGCGTTTTTAATATTCTCATTCATAGTAAATAGGTTTGTATTGTTTGATAGAACATTACTAGCTTGATGTCGAAGAACATACTGGGCATATCAGAAG
Organism: Rhagium mordax; assembly: GCA_963680705.1. Lineage (NCBI taxonomy): Eukaryota > Metazoa > Arthropoda > Insecta > Coleoptera > Cerambycidae > Rhagium > Rhagium mordax. The sequence goes on along the minus strand of OY796656.1, from coordinate 90,997,481 downwards.
CCGGATAAATGACAAAGTTTTTATTTTTCAAGATATCAAATTACAGTTGCCAAGCATTTGTGAGATCTTTAAGTTAATACTAAGCAGTCACACTTTTATCATATTCGCACGCGTTGTTTTCTTCTTCCTGTTGATGGTTTTACCATATATTATTGAAATCAATCACGGGAAAATCAGGAAAATTATTTTCTTCCAATAATCACCTAAATTATGGCTTGAAGAATGCTCGGCTTTGGAGATATTACCAGCAGTCTTCGAATCAATTCATTATTTGCATTACTACCACGTCGTGAAAAAAACTTGAAAAAATGCCCATTCCCTGCTTTCACATTCCACCCGGTCCTTATTACAAGACGAAAGGAAATTAATTTCTTTAGTGGTTAATTGGGGTTATTTGAAGCGCTGCAGTTATTTTAACTTCTATTCCAAAATTAAGCAAATAAGAAACTACCAGAATCCTATATCCCCTACCGAGTACGAAAAGATTGTCCGTGCCTTTAAAAATATTCATCACTCAACACGAAGGCATTGTTATTACTCGAATCCGAAAAATACGGCCCGTGAACATCAAGAATGTATCCAAGGGAACTAGGAACTCAGATTTAAAACATGATATACCTATTTATTTGTGTAAAAGGATTTCTTTAGGATTAAAAAATATTATTTTTTGGAGATCTTAATATACATTCTACCCATATAGACAGCCGTGTATTGCGCTGAAAGGTATCTGAAATACGTGGTTTTCAGTGACTGTAAAATTGTTCTCTATCAGGAATTCGTGTCAGAACTACCAGGTATATTCTTCGGTATCAAACTAACAATCAATATAAAGCTATTTATTAAGAAAGGGAATATTAAAAACGCTACGTATATAAATGGTGTACTGATGGTAAAGTCATCAAGACGGACTTCTTGATGTGAAGTGAGTGTCCCAGTTGCTTGTCTCCTTATGATCAAAGTAGTGTTTGTTTAGGTTCGCTTCCACAGAGGTATATTTGCGGCAAGAAGGTATATGATGTGGATGCTGAATTGGCGCTGGTTTGAGTTTGTACCTACTTATTTGAATATTATGTTTTTGTTTTCTTTTTTTTCTCTACATATAAGTCAAGGGAAAATGGCTGGTGGGGTCACGCAAGATCAAAAGGAAGAAAAAAAAAATGATGTACTGGAATTTTGATTCTAAGGATTTCGAGATGCAGCTGCTCTTTTAGAAATTTGAAAATTGTTCAGAATATTGTACAATTGAAAAAATACACGCACACCAAATATTATCAAAATCTCTCAAAATGAATAGAAGCTACGAACATTGTTTTCTACGAGCTGAATTTGATCAATTGTAATTTCTTGAATGCATTTTGAATTCATCATTAAAATTATCGCTCTTATATCTTCTTGGTCTTAAAAGATATGAATTTTCAATTTGAGCAAATAATGTCCTAATTTTAATTAGTTCGACCAAGTAATCATTTTCTATTTCTTCCGATTTAACCAGAAATGAGTAGTAATTAATTTAAAATATATAACTTGTAAGATCACGATGAGGTCGTCTTAAAAAAATCTCGAGGTCCTATTTTCTTTTATTTAAATTTTTTTTAAAACTTTTACTATTGATGTAATCAATTTATTAATTGATTATTATCAAACGTATTAAAGTTACAAATTTACCGCTTAAAACTAAGAGTATTAGGAAACAAAACACCCACTGAGATAAGTGTTTTTCGAATCTATTAATAATATTACTGAAAATGAAAGAGAGAAATTTTCAAAATCGTTTCTAGCTAAATATCGGAGGTATCTTTTTTGGCAGCGAAACTGCAACGATTATTTTAAATTTTTGTTGACGTTAAGTTAGTTTAAGCTCCATCTAAATGCTATTGTCAAAATTGTGAAAATTCACTGCCAACAACTTAATATATTGAAAGGTGTAGTTGTTACTAAATATAGACGTTGTTAATATATAAAGTGCAAAAGTAAGAATATATGATGAACTGTCAATACATTATTTTCTTATTCATTCCATTACCGTAATTTTCTATTATATTATATTATCAAGTGGAAAACAGTTGTATAGTGGACGTCAAGTATCAATTTAAACAAAATTTGAAGGTGTTATTAAAAAAAGTTTGATAATTTACGAAGTCAGGTAGGTACAACAACATTATTCTTTTGTCATTTAATGATGTAATAGTATTTGATCAAGAAGATTATGTAATTATACTTAAATGTTTTGAGTTATTCCTTATTGGGTGCTGTAGAATATTCTGTCGTCCTAATGTAATTATGTATTGAAAAAACAAAACAATGATTACTTAAAAATTATTTCATTGAACATATTTCTAGTCGAACCTGTTTTTAGGAAGTTAATTTATGTTTTTTACTACAAATATGTTATGGACTTTATTACGGTTAATTTAGCATTAATACTTTAAGGGCAATGGGCCATGAAAATCAATTCTTGATTTTATAAGTAAAAGTACCTACCCTGAATGATTTTACGATCGTTCATTTTTTTTTAAGTGAATTGTTTATGCTTTATTTAAAAGATTCATATAATAAACATTGCGTTCAATATGCGTCTTCAGTTTGAAAAAAATAATTGGTACGTAATCCAATTTTATTGCCTCTTGCCTCCAACCCTAACGCTATCAAAAAATAAAATTAAAGTTTGAAATTGTTCGTTCCCTTCCTAATTGATGTTCAAATCGAGGCGCCTCAAAATCACAGTGAATTTACACTTTCCAAAACCAAGAGTATCCTTTTCTATAGATTAATATCTGGAAATCACAGAATTAATAATGATTAGATCAGGTCACTCGCCATACTTTTGTCATCTTGATAAGAGCTAATAAGAGAAGGAGGAGTTATTGATGTATATCATCCAATAAATTGAAAACTACAGGTTTACATAATCTGAACAGTTTTATTATTAATAGTTATATTATTTTTCATTAGTAAATTGAAAAGATCTCATTTCTGCCACGTTATCAAAAGTCCCTTTCCGAATTTGCTAAAAAATCTTTTAGGGCTTCTACATTAACAAACTTATTCAGAAAAATAAGTTCATTCATTGCAGGACAAAAAACAAAGCTACACACAAACCTTAGTACTATTAAAATAATTGTAGTTTTATTGAAAAAATTAAAATATCAAAACAAATAGCAAAAGGTATCCTAGAATATCTCAAAACAATTCAGCCCACGAGGGATATTGCGAATGGCATATGGAATATGCATTTCCCATTCATAGGTTAAGAAGTAATTGTATGACCCTAGTTCCTATTTATAATTATTTCTACGGTAATACTGGAGAATGGGAAACGGCGTTCCATATAAGATAGCAACCATATTTCCTATTGGACCAGAACAGATGGAATGAATTAGAAATAAAACATTTTCTCAACACTCGTTTCATAAATTTTCATCTGTATCATTTTATTTTGCGAAGAGAATGATTCTAGCTGTAATTTAGATGAAGAATTATTGTAATGCATAATACCCAGGCGTAAAGGTTATTTTTTAATGGGAACATATGAATAGCTTTTGCATATTTTAAAATTTTTGTTTACAAATAAAAAAAAAACTAGTCATAACGCAATACTGTGCGTTAAATAAACACTTCGTTTATTATAAGGGAAATCTTTCATAAGTGAAATTTATCCCCATGAAGTGGTTCGCACTCCACTATAAACTGTAGGTCCACGTTTCTTTTACTCTAATTTAGATCTGTTAGATTTCAGAGGGTTGCTTCATTATGGAAGCAGAAAAGCGATTAATTACATTTGAAATTAAAATTTAAATTTTTTAATAAGGCTTATATTCGATTTAACGCGATATAGGACATATTGTGTGCAACATTATTTATTTTACCCGTCAGTACGCCTATGATCCTGAAGTACACTCCGGTGTGTCTGACACCTCTCCATATCCGTATTTGTAATGTTATGGTATTTAACGGTTAAATGAAACTAAAAATAATAATATCACTGTAAAACAGCACAGATACGTTTAATATTGCTGAAACCATTTTATTGGATTAAATGTTTACATCATTTGAAATATCATAAATTAGCATTATTGATGGCGAAAGGCCTCATTAGGTATATGAACATGCATAATAAACTGAAGAAAGAGAAAATTATAGTACTTTGTTAATTTTCTTGCAAATGTTTTGACTTGGCTGCACTGTTACCTCAAATCATACAATAATTTATGTGTGTAATGATTTTGTACCTTTATTTTTAAATAATTACTACGTATATAAAAGTATACGGATAGTTAGATACTATTACAGTGGAGGCAATTTTAACAGTTTAATAACCACTCCAACTTTAACTGACGTGAAATTGTTGATAACTTTATCAAATAAGGTTGCGATATGCCCAATTTCGAATTACACGAAAATTGATAATGTCGAATACCAATTTTCACTTTCATATAATTTAAAAAAAAATAATTTCTATCCAGAATTCAGGAATAAGGTTTTCTTCTGTGCTTTCACGCCCCCCTTAACGTTACTTCACGCCTCCCAAGTGGGGCGCACCCCTCAGTTTGGGAGTCACTGGTTTAGACGGTTTTATAATTAAAATAAGTCATGTAGGTAGTAATTAACATTTTTGAGAAATATTTGCTTATTAAATAGTAAAAACTTCACAATACGCGTAATTTTAACGTAAATATTTTTAAAACGTTTATTACATAAAATCGGCCCGTGTTAAAAGTAAACAAATAAAATCCTCTAATGTTCAGTATGGTAAATCAGCATCCTTTACTATTTAAATAAAGGAATACCAACATTTTAAATGATGATAATAAATTCAATATTTACATTGCGTCCGGTAAGTATCGCATATTAAGATAAGACTGTTGACTTGGTTACATATGCTAATGTCTCTGTAAGTGCAAAAATAGATTAGATTGGAAATAGTTCTAACCATTAGGCACGAAATTTATTTGAAATTTAATAGTGTGCCTCCAACGGCGTTATTTACAATAAAAATGCAAATACATGGAAATCAAGTTAAAATAAATGCATTTATTCCGAAAGCTCATTTTTGAGATCATTGGTGTTGTGGCAAGAGCGCCATATCAAAAAAATAGCTTCGATAGGAACATATTTACTCTTTTTGGTCGATTTCTTTTTTCTTAAATGTACAGGGTAGTTTCATATATTTTGACACCTACCTACAGCCTTTATGTTTAGGGGTATGAAAAAAGTGTAGACACAAAAGTTGTAGATTCTAGGGTCAAATATCTTTTGCTGAGAAAATATAAAACAAAATAGCATAGGAAAGTAGAGAAAAAGACAACTTATGATTTTTTAAATGGAACACCCTGTATATTTTTGCATATTTTAAAATTAATCGCATATTATGCTTTTGTATTCCTAAAGATACTTTGGTAGTAGGCTACATATTTGTAGACAACGGTCCGATACCCATTATTCGAGTACACCAGCATTCATTTCTTGTTTCAATAAATCATAATACTTTTTACATAATAAATCACAGGATTTCAGATTTTCTGCCAGAATTTTAAATAATTCAGTAATTATTCCTACCTGCTTAGTTCATTGTAAACAATTGTTACAAAATCATTTTATAATTTTATGGGCGAGTATCCTACAGGTGTAATTTAAATTTATGTGAAAAGAACACCTGAATCGTCTCATACAGGATATGAGTTTATTGACAATAAACACAGTGGGATATACAAATTTAGCCCCTATTCATCATTATCGTATCCAATTCAAGATATATCGTGCTAAGCTTAATAACATATACCCTCTGGTTCAGCATATTTCTTCATTAGAAAATGGTTGTTATGAATACGAGGGTGGTTAAAATATAAACGAGAATTATTTACTGGCAGTTGTTACACATAGAACTATAGCTCACTAAACGACGATGTAACTATGTAATGTGGCTAATTCCATATCCTAGTCCAATAAAAACAAAACTGATAAGTGTGCAACGACCGCTATGGAAAAGAACCACAATTTGTTAGTAAGAACTGTGAGCATTCAGATTTTTTGTACCTTTGTTTAATGAATATAAAATAATGTAAATTATTGAAATAGGTTCTCAACGTTGGTCCGTTATAAAAAATACTTATACTTTATGGTAATCATTCAGGCAGAGTTTCCTACAACAAAAATTGTATAATTAACTGAATTGATTGAATAACAATAAAAGTAGCAACCCACTCAAAAATTGACGAGAGTAGAAGAAATATTAATTAAAATAACTTTTTCCCTGGTAATTTACACCTCGGCAGGATGCGGATGGCACAATGGCCGTGATTCATCGGTAACTCATTTGATTTTAATAGCGCTTGCCGTGTTCTAAGTTCCATGTCCCACACGTGTATGCTACATTGATTACTTATATATACCGCCAATTAGCTCAAGTACGATGAAGTGGGAAGTTATTATTTATATACACATCTGCTTAACCTCACCTTTATTCCATGCAAATAAGAACTTACTAAACAACAAAAAGGTGACATTTTTAGCTCAATATTCTCATTAAAGCATATCGCAACAGATCTAATCATACGTATAATTGAAAAATAGAAAATATTCAAACAAAAGTAATAAAACAAAACTATTTAGAACGCCGCGCCGTATTCAATAAGAGGAGATTCAGTAGAGACATATTTACAGTTCTTAATACCTTTTTTAATCTATGCTGCCAAAAAACGTATACGTCGTTCTACCTAATTTAACTATAAAAAGATTAGAATTAGAAATTTTTATTAAAAAATATCAATAGAGTTAACAGTCTAGAAGTTTTTTATCCACGATTAAATTTAAAAATTCAAAATTAGCTACTTCGACATGTCTTTATTTTTTTTGGCAATAGATTCATTAAGAAAAATGAAAAATATTAAATACATATCTCCTTATCGAACTACACAAGAGTCTAGAGAGCCAACGTACGTTTTGGTTCTGGGCTTGCGCATGCGCGCGTTGGAAAGGTTGACGGTTAACCTAACCCTATTTCATATGACTAACATAACCTTAAATTTTTAGTTTTTGTAAATTTATTTTTAATTTTAATTTTAATTTTTGTAGTTTTAGCTCTCAGACAGTGGATTTATAAAGTTTTAATATTGTAGAGAATGTTAAAACTTTATTTAATTTAAAAATAGACTGCTTAATTATAGGCTGGATATCCAATCAACGAAAAGCATCTTATTTTATTAGATTAAGGCAATTAAAACTTCATTAATAATGACTGAACAAGATTTTAGTTGATAATACATGAACCAAGCAATCAGGAAGTAATCAGAAATTTTGATAAAAATGACATAATGAAAAATTTCGAAAATGCATATATTTTAAATCAATTGTGATGTCACGTGCAAGACACCCGCCTCCGTAGCCGGCACCGATTAAATGTTTAATTGTGTATCGTAGCCGGCAATTCGACAAACAAATAAAAAAAATATAAAACCTAACAAACTAACCAAATAATGATATCCCTTTTCTCAAATACGTTTTTATCATTTTAAAGAAGGAACCTTTCTAATAAATAAATATAGTTAATTTAAAAAACCAGATTGTATAGGGAGCGAACCCGGGCTCTCGCATGGCAATACTACATGCCTCTAATGTACAATATTGCAAAATTAATTAACAGTTGTGGGGTAGAAAATACCAGGTTAGTAATAGTGAAAAACTAGAATTAGGTATAAATAAAAATAAAAAGACTTTCACATGAATTCCAGTATACTCAAGTTTTTAAAAGACATGTAGATGCGATCTTAAATAAACCAAGGACAAATTGGGGTAAATGAATGATTAGGTATTTTGTAAAAAATGCAAATTAAAGAATCGCTCGAAATATGAATTTGTTGCCCAGCATGCATTATCGCAAACAAAACTTTACTGTAGGCCAGAATTAATAAAAAAATGTACCCTTTAATAACTGAAACATGCCATTTGCTATATTAGATAATAAATGAAAAGTAGAGCAACATTTAAATTGGGGATAATTAAATAGTTTTTCCCCAGTTGAACATTGCAGTTTCTAAATGTTTCTCATCTTGGTATTAAAGAATAGTTCATGTTAATCTAGCCCAGCCCTATCGGGAACAATATTCTTTGGCAAGAATTGTAAAGAACTTTAGTTTCCCTGTTGTGTCTGAGAATTATTTCAAAACTAATTCACTTGTTGAAAATACCAATCGTGTTGCATTTAAATTATTATTATCATTGATTACGTTACTGATGATTATACAAAAGCGTTTATTACACGTCCAAAAATTATATTTATTGCAGTGTTAATGAATAGGGTGTTTATAGGCAGCATAGTGTGAAATCAAGTGACCTTAGCATTTACAGATTTGGTACTCCTTTTATATATTTTCTGAAAGTTAAAGAATAAAGGATTAGTATTACCAAATTAATAGTTGGATTATATCATAGTTGCAAATGAAATTTGGTGAGAAAAACATATAATTTATCTACAATAACATTTGATTAAGGGTACCATAAATTTATGCTCTCCAATAAATGTAGACAAAAATTATTGTCAGTGTCTAATGTAATGAATAACATATTTGTGTGTTTTTAGAACCCTGGTATTAAACCAAGTTTGATTTTTAAAAACTGCCAGTGAAGTTTTAGTCTCCAGAATATTTTATATAAAATGTTTCTATGCATTTCTTTTTGTGATTAAATATATTTAAAGAAGAAAGAATAGATGATAAAAGACAAAAATTAAATTACGATATCAAAAAGTTAAAAATTATTATTTTTTTATAATACACAAAAACATTAGTTCTCATAATGAAAATATTTTTCTAATAATTCTGTGTTTCTTTTTTTCATCAAAATTATTTAGTTGAAAGGCAAACACACAGACTTTTTATCCTGGAGTTCTGTTCAATTCCGCTATCTCCACCGTACAATTCTATTAGGAATTAGGTGGTTCCTCTGTAGTAGTGTTTCATAACCATAACCACATTTTCGAGTTCTTACTCTTGAATCACTAGGCAAATAGTTGTGTGCTTAAAGAATGAACGAATATCGGCTGTTACTTGAACTATATTTCATTAAGAACATTAATAATTATTAACATTCCACGTAACTAATTTATTGATGATAGAAAGTGTATTCTAAATAAATTAAAAAAACGTTTAATGATAAATATCTCGAAATGTATCATAATCCACCGGATGTTTATAATTCATTCTGGTTCTGTTTATCTAGATCTTAAAATGATTTGTAAAAAATATTAGTATCGTCGATGTATTTCTATACTGTATTTAGAGTAAAATGATCACGGAATAAATCACACATTATTACTTGGTAATAGTTGCTATCGAATGCAATTAAACTGTAAATATTGTATCAACCATGTCGTTATTGGATAGGTCTATAGTCATATCTTCTACAATTTTCCTAAATAAAGTTCATTTAAGTGCGTTTTCACCAGCTGTGCTTATAACTCGTCTACAATCAAGTATGTTTTATTATTAAAAATAATACTTTATCGTAGGTACGTTGGTTGTCTCATAAATTTGAATTTAAATTATTCCGTTTTACATACTTAAACACTCTTAGAGCAATGGAAAAATAATTTTTTTTCCAGACTGAGGCACACACAGCTACCAAAATACTTGCGTCCTGCGTACCATAATATCTACTTCGCTACTATCGATCCATTAAGTAACCAAAAGATCACTGAGTGGGAGGAAACGTGGTTCCTTGACTTTTCTATTATCCAATAGACTACCAAGAAATTGTATGGGTGGCCACTACAAGGGAGCGACAATAGATTTTCCTCCAACTTCCTTAATTTGATCCTTTAAAAATATATTTTACAAATAAATGTGAGGAATGACAACCTTCGATTTCCTTAAATTTATATTTTCTACAAGGAAATTTGATCATGAATTGATTCTTTTAATTGTAATTTTGTTGATCCCATAAGTATTGATAACAATTAAAAGAAATATATGCTTGACTTTATTGCTATAAGAACTTTAATCAACTCACATTATTTATAATAATGTTTGCTTTTTAATGAAAACGCAACAATATAAATAACGGTATTAAATATTTTTATAACTGATAATTGTCCGGTTTAAATGTTACCGTGGATATTTTATTGTCTCACAACAAAAAATACACGTACATGTGTATTTCATATATTTTAACTATGCAAGTCATTAACGCTAATAAATAAGAATACGAGAAAAACTCCCTGCTGTTTTAATTGTCAAGAATTACATTTTCAAATCACTCTTTCTCTCACATATTTTCTTGTTTATTAATACATATTAATACTAACCAGAAAGACAAATTAAAGTAGTTTGTTTTATATAAAATATTGCTAGTCAGTTAGTGTTGATATAAGGCCAATTATATTACGAGAATATTTATTTTAACGCTTATTGTTTGTTAGGGTGCTAGATAAAATACTTCACTTATACATACTAGGTTTTGCAAAAGTAAGGAATATTCTCCGGAAGATTTTATTTCTTTTATGCATATCTTTTGATGTTGATGATGACGATGATGCCATCATGTGGGAGTGATATAATCCGCGATTTTTTAAATGACACGATTTTGTTAGTGATATTTGAGAATACTATTTAACATAAATTTAAGTCGCTAGTAGTTTCAATGAAAAATGAAAATATCGCGAATTTTATAAATTTTTAATTTTCTTCCAGAGAATCTCACTCTTAAACACCATTAAGTAATAAATATAGCTTTCTGGTCGTTCGAAATGTCAACTCGATAATATTAATCGACATTAATATGTCTCCTTCAAAAACATTAGATGCATACTCGAATATTTTAAAAGCATGTTGAATAGACCTGCGGCTCTGCAAACACTTGTTGACAATCTAGACAAATATAAAACAGATATAATCGCACTCCAAAAAATCAGGTCGCTAGGGAAGAAGATATTTGAAAAGAGAAAATACATTAATATACCACAGCTGTCACCCAATGGAACATACATTCGGAACAGGGTTCATAATTAGTAGCAGAGCTAAACACCTAGTAATAGATTTCCAAGCCATGAAAGAAAGATTATGCATGCAAATTCATAATTAGAGGAAAATTTCTATGAAGAACTGGAAAGATTAATACAGAACTGCCCAGGAATCGATATAAAAGTGCTATTCGGAGACTTTAACGCAAAGATAGGAAAAGAAAAGGAAAAATTATAGTCTACACGAGGAGTCGAACCACAACGGGAATCGCCTAACACACCTTGCAGCTGCAATGAATGGCGGTCTCCAGTACATATTTCGAATACAAAAAAATACATGGGTTAGTCCAGACAGAAACACGGTTAACCGAATTTACCATGTGGCAATCGACGCAAAACATTTCAGTGACGTCATTGATGTACGTACTAGGCACGGAGCAAATTGACTCAGATCACTATTTAGTTCAATGTATAATAAGATCAAGAATTTCTAATGCGAAAAAAAGGAAAAAAGAAGTAAAGGAAAGAAGTTTCACACGGAGGATTTTAAAATCCCCGGAACAGCGAAAATTTGAACAAAAACTGGAGGATCTAAGAATAACATGTGTGATGGTGTAGATGTATACTGGGGAGAATGTAGGACAGTAGTGGAAGAAGTAGCAACAGAATTAATAGGAAAACAAAAACAAGAGTGAAGCGGATCAGAGCGCCGAGCGGTATGATGAGGAGTGCAAGCATGCAACGCAGAGAAAAAATCAAGCATACATAAGACTTATCAAGGTCGAAGAATAAGACAAGTAGAAGAATATTAGAAGCATATGAGATAAGAACAGGAACGAATAATAAAACGAAAGAAAAGAAGCGCATAGAATATGAACTACAGGAACTGGAAAGGCTTAACGTGTAAAATGAAACGAAAATTTTATAGGAATGTCAACTGAAATAGAAAGGAATTCAAGCCTAGATTATTATTGTTAAAAACAGAGAAGTGGTCAAGATTTAGAAAGATAGGGTCAAGATTTAGAAAGATAGGCCGAAAACTTTTGAAGAATGACTAAACATGAGCAATCAGATACAGGCAGATGAAGCAAACACACAGCCTAAAGACATAGACAACGAGAGAGAGAAAGATAACATCCCAATAGAAGAAGAAGTAGTGAAAGCAATAAGGAGACTGAAAAATCACAACGCACCCGGTATAAATGGCTGGTATATCCTCTGAGATTTTGAAATATGGAGTAAACAAACTAAAAGGCCACATACGTAAGCTTTAATCTGAGGAGAACTCATGGAAGACTGGAATACAGGTATAATAATATTTATACATAAACAAGGAAACCACATGACATGTGACAACTATCGAGGAATCACCCTCCTAAACGTGACGTACAAGGTACTGGTTTACGTACTCTATAAGCGTATTAAGAGGACCGTAAAAATACTAGCATACGCGGAAGACATTGATATAATAGCATCAAAAAGGAAATACAAACCTCTAAAGCATTAGAAGAAGCAGCGAGGGAAGTGGGATTACAGGTAAATATAGCAAAAACAAGTATATGAAAGTTTCTAATAGTTAAAATTTAGCACTAACCCAAGATCTGGTGATAGAAACATAAACATTTGAGTTTATATCTTTGATCTCAAATAAATTAAAATAACATAACATGTGCAGAAACCAAGAGAATAATATATCTGGCTAACAGAGCATACTAATGCTTCTAGCATCAAGCATAGTAACCAAAAAAACTAAGGTATTGATATATAAAACCCTTATTACCCTGCCCTCACATACGCGTCAGAAACATGGACGATGACAAAAAACAATGAAGAGGTGCTGGACGTACTGGTTTGAACGAAAGATACTTCGTAATATACCTATATTAGAAGTGTGCAGGAGAACGGGACGTAACGCAGGCGCAGTCGCTATAATTTCGAACTCTATACGGCCTCTACAAAGAACCTGATATTGCTCGATCCATCAAAGTCTACAGATAAGGGTGACTTGGCCACCTAGAAATGATGGACGAAATGGCAGTGGCGGATTTATACCTAGGGACTACCGGCAACTTGCCGCCCCACTCTCTGCTTCTTGCCTTCATCAGTCAGCAGTGATCTGTACCTCACCTTCCTTTAAAGAGCCAACTCCCTACTCGCTCGCTCCTTTTTATGCTTTCTCTCCATATAGGTTTATCAATAGCACAAAGCACAAAATCATTAGTACTAGCCTAATTTTGGTTAACAGTGTTTTTGGATAAATTAAAAATTTTCGGATATGGGAGGAGTTAGATACTTTCATTCTGCATTCCCCTTTAAAGGATTTCTTGTAATTTCATGCAACGTCTTTCAAACATGTTATTTTTATTTTTAATTTGGTATTTTTTCAAGAATTTGCCTCCCCTGGAATTTGACGCTATAGGGGCTATAGCCCCTTCCTAAATTGACGCCTGCGAAATGGAACCTGGAATCGCCAAAGCAAATATTCCACCAAAGACCAGAGCCAAATTCAAGAATCATGTAGAAGATACCATAAGAACGCTGAGAGTCAGAAATTGGAAAGGTAAGGCAAATAATAGGGAAGAATGGTTTATGCCAAGGAATACTACAGATCGCAATGGGGTTAGGTTTGACTACTTTGAATAATCCACTAATTGAAAAAAAATTGATTTAAATATTTAAATGTTTAATTAAGAAAAACGTAGAGATATACTTAGTCGAATATACAGGAATACCAATTATTCAATTTTTTAATTAATCAACTATAGTTGTTTAAATTATTTTTGAGTAGAATTTTTAAATGAATTAAAATGATAATTGTAGGTTAAGGTTAACACCACATTGATGACGTCACCTACAAAATATGGTGTATTTAAAAAGTAAAATCGTTTTGTTTTTTAATTTAGGAAAGTGGTTCTATTCTTCATTTCTGTAATACCGGTCTAAAAAGTACCTACCTAAAAAATCGTGGTGGTATTCCCGGTATAGTCGAGTAAACTTTAACTTGGCGTGTGGATGAGTTGTTATTGTGCATACTATTTCATTTTCTCTTGCACACAAAGTTAAAGCAATAACCCAAAAACATTGTTCACGTATGTTTATACGTAAACAATGGTTTTGGGTCATTGCTTCAATTTTGTGTGCAAGAGAAAATGCAATAATACGCACAATATCAACTCATCCAGACGCCAAGTTAAAGTTTACTCAAGTATATATAATTTAAATGAATATTATCTTTGCAAGTCTTGAATAAATCTCAAATAATGGATAAATCATTGTTGTTTTAATGAACCATTAGTAATAAATTAAATACTTATTGAGTAATTAGTACTTCTCTGCATGCATTAAATGAATGCCTCTGAAAAAGTGGCTCAGCTTGTTAGCTGGAGAATTGCATAAAAAGGCAATAAAATCCCCGTCAGGGTACAACAGTGACAAATTATCATTCGTTATTGGGTTTTTATTAAGATGTAAGTTAATCTGAACGTTTCATTTAGTTTCATTCAGAGATAATCAAAATGAAAGGACAGTTTCACTGATACATCTCGTCGACTTATGAATAATTTTGCGCAGATGGATGGTCCAATATCGCCTCCCTGTAGAGACGAAGATGGCCTCTCATCTGTCTACAATCAGATTAGACTTAATACCACTTAACTTACCTTTTCAGAAGCAGCCATTCAGTTTTCTACCTTTTATCTGATCTACTTAAATTAGATTCATGTTCTTATTTATTCCTGACTATAATGAATCGTATATCGATATTATTATAATATACGCCAGGTGTTGCAATTCATACGTTAACTGTAAGCTTTGTTATTAACAATTGCATATTCGCTTATTGAATTTGCTCGAAGCCATTTAGACATGGCCAATAAGTTTAAAGGCTGTGGCAAACTAAATAAATGTCAGTTTGTTGAATTGAATTATTATTTATTTTTAATGAGTCTGTCTGCTTTATGAAGAGGAAATATTGTCTAGGTCAGAGCTGAGCTACATGCAGAGGTGGCACATTAAAAATGTTCAGGGACTAACTTCAAAATTCAATGAGTAAAAGTGGGTGTTTTGAAAAGTGATCCATTATAGTTAACAGTGGTGTCCCACAAGGAACAGTTTTAGGACCCATTTTATAACTATACTATGATAATTCAGAATGTTGTTTTCTGTCATAATCAGTCATTTTAATAGATACTATTTATTCAGCTGCAAACTTCAACTTTTTGTTTTAAACTGACAGTGGAAAAAGCCTAATTCAATAATGGTTATAGGAAAAACACAATAAGTTTCAAATCAAAGATAATAACATTGTCAGTAAATTACTTTTTAAATAATTCTAAATCTGATTTGATTATTTGGGGACAAAATATCGCCAAATTGTTGTATAAAAATCGATGTCAGATGTTGCGTTATCTTGGGATAAAATTCTTTGTATTTTTTTGTTAGTTTCTCTGGCAGACAATTCTAATTAAAAATGCATTTACAAAGTATGTCTGTAGTAACTAACGTAACATGACAAGAGCAGCATCATTAAAATGCAAATAATAATTATATAAAATTAAAGCCACACGGCGCACTAATATGATGGAAAGTATTACTGTTCTCTTATTTACCCCTTTAAAAACATGTTAATTACCGTGCAGCGCTTGATGCGTGGCTGCTAAATGATCTTGATATGCCCCTAACAATATATCAGGTAGCTGAATGTGTCAAGGAAGCTCATCTAAAATTTAACGCTTAATAATCTAGTGGGATTAAATAAATTTATTCTTCCGTTTAAATTATACCACACTTGTGCATGGCAACTTTTTTTAACATGTCGTGTTGCTGACGTCTAAATGAAATGAATTAAAGAGTTGACTTATATAAATCATTCCAGTTTTGCACGGAGATTAACTGAGGATTGTATGCCTTACCATAATAAAGGTGCAATTTACACTGTGACGGTATAAACTGGTAATAAATAGATTTCTGAAACAGACCAATTCCTAATACGACTAGTTTATTTTCTTTATTACCTTTCGGATATTTTCCTTTATTATATTTTTACTCGATATTTTTGGTAATGTAAAGTTAAACGTGAAATATTTGTATGTATGTACAGGGTGTCCAACCGACAATTCCCCTATCATAACTCGCTTAGTTATAGACATATTTGAAAATTTCAAAAACTGGATGAAACTAGATCCTTTTTTTTATCCTCAGACGCTAACTGAGGTCTTTTTGACTTTTATGATAGTAACAATATGGCGGCGACTGATTTTTTTTTTAAGTAACACCCTGTACATAATATAATATTCGGTTAATGTCATAGCAAAAATACCTGTTTAAAAACAATGTCTAAAATCAAGCTGCATTTTGTTGTGGTACATTATGAGTAGGTACCACCGTGCTGAACCATTATTTTTTAGGTTTAGAACAAAATGGATGCAAACTTCCTTTTTAAACTAATGTACTAAAGAAGAATTTTTAGCAGACTTCGAAAATATTTTCTCAGACACCGATTTTATATTCGAATACACCTATCAAAATGAAGGATTTTAGAAGACAGGTCTGTTGAAAGAAAGATTGGTATTTTTTAAGTCCCGTAGGAATTACAATCATTACCGTTTTCTGCTCCTTTACTCATAAAAAAACACAAATCTACAGTTCCAGTTGAAGTTCATCTTCAAAGTTCAGCACATCAACCCGTAAATGGCAGCAGACGAAAATGTACACTATGCAGCACCAAAACAAAACAAATTTGTTCTACCAGGTCCTGTTCGGTTTGCAGAGTTAGTTCATCTTTGAATAAGTATATTACCAAAAATAAATAATTTAGTTTTATTTTTATCACATATTATTTTTGTCTTTTTCTCATAGTGGTACAGGCGTGGTTCCACTCCTTCAGGAGATTGCCTCTATTACAAGGAGAAAGACTTAATTTTCTCAATGTTTTTTAACATGTCATGTTTCTAATACGAATCAAATGTTTTTTCATATAGTAATAACATTTAATTTTTCTGTGCACCTTTATTTACTATTGAATCGCGGCTTTTGTCTCTATCTGTTTTTCATTTCATGTTATAATATGTTTTATGTATAAGCTTCATCCATACCCAATAGTATTATATCGGTTATAGCTTGCGAATAGGCAAATGGATCATTTGTATTAAAGCAAGCATCACGCCATGATGATGAATAGAACGCATAAATTCCATTGAATTGACTTAAAATGTTAGACCGAGTGTTAGACTTTCCGTGCCTACGTTTTTTTAATTATCGGAATAACAAAAGAATAGGTACAGCCTCCTGTTCTTTTGTTACTCCATAGTCCGTATTAAGTTTGTGATCGGAATCACCAATAGCTGGAAACAATGTAATCTTCTATACAACATTGGTTATCAGAGAGGACTTCTTAATCAAATGAGATAAATTATTATTAGTTGCGAAAGTTTCAGGTTCTCTACCTGCATTATCAGCCTTATTGGAATGCATCGGTCAATTTGATTTGTGACAATTAAAGTTTCCTAAGATTACTATTTTGTATCCGCTTGAAAGAAATGGACTGAATAATGGAATTTGAGTGAATGATTCTATTTAAAAACAAAAAAGTAATGCTTGTAATTTGGCAAAGTTAGATCGGAATGACTATATGAACAACAAGCTGTGTCAAATTTGGATAATATAATAAAAAACGTGGTCCGAAATTAGTGGTAATCAATTTACCCGCGTATTCCTCGATCAAAAATAAGACAAAAAGTTCCTATAAACATGGCCCCGAAAATGCTTCCTAAGGGAGCTTAAAGGTGCATCCTTGACGATGGTTTTTATTTAATATTTCCGAAACTGGTAAAGATAAAAACATGAAATTTTGGTCAATTACTAATCGTTTTATGGCCAATAAGGTGATGTTATAATGATCCAAAAATTTCAATCAGGGGTGCCCCACAACTTTTTCGCATGTATGTCCAGATTTTGATAGCAAATTATGGAATGCCAGAGTTTTTTATGCAATAAAAGTATTCTAGTTGAACATTGATAGGACGCACCGTTTTCGAGTTATTTGAGTTTCTGGAAAACATTAATCACAAAAAAATCAAAATGGAACGAGTAAGAGTAGAGTTCTCTAGGTAGGTACTTAGTAATTAATAATAAAATTATGCTATTATTATTTTTATTATTATTATTATTAGTTTAGAAAATATTAAATAAGAACCATAGTCAAGGATGCACCTTTCAGGGGTTGTAGCTCCCTTAGGAAGCATTTCCGGGGCCATATTTGTAGGAACTTTTTGTCTTATTTTTGATCGAGGAATACGCGGGTAAAATGATGACCACTAATTTCGGACCACCCTGTATAAATTACTTTATATGTTAGCGTATAATATTAATCGGCACTGAAGTAATAATTCCAAAACATTTCAGATTAAGTATTTATTTAGGTGACGATAACGAAAGTACAACTAACTTAACTCAATTTTAAATGGAAAATTATTTTTCAAAATTAAGGCAATCTCAGTCATGGCAAAATTTTTTTACGTAGGTATATCCATTAATCTAGTGTATTAATTCACGTAGGTATCTTAAAATAACAAAACAAACTTTGAAATCGATTTTTTTAAATAAATCGTAATACACACATACACACCGACACTTTTATAAAACGAAAAGATCTTATGAACTATGAATTTAGAATTTTTGATACATTTTAAGAACTTCCTTCACTTTAGTAAGAATATAGTTACTTTATAAGGATATTTGTTTAATTTAAATTAAAGAACGTAAACAAATAAATTTATAAATATCAAAATATTATTCGTATTTTGTTTCCAAAGACATTGTACATATTTATAACATAATACGAAATCACGGAAGTTTTGGGATGGAATTTCAGCAGTAATCGATCTCTGTTTTTATATTATGTAAATTAAATATGTGTAAGTATACCCTAAAGCGCGGATGTATGTTCGTCATAATTTAATGTATTTAAATACATAAATAACATTTAATTACTACTAACGTTTTTAAACGTAATTTGAAACTATTACTTGTAAAATAAAGAAACTGCAAGATATCGTAAATAATTAGTTCCACATAAAATCACATTCTTAACTGTATACAATATGTTCCTAAAGTTTAGAATACAATCCATGAAATTAAAATAAACGATTTTTTTGAGAAACTCCTTGAGCACATCGATTTTTATTTTCAAAACAACACCAGTAGGGGTTGTTTTCACCTCCCCACCATCAACCCCCTAAGCCCTAACATCCCGAACTTTGAAATTTCAAATATGAATGTACCCCGTGTGATACCTCGTTTTAAAGCATTTTTAGTGCTGAATTCAACAAAAAAGTATTTTAAATGGTCACGTGATAACTCCTTCGAAACGTCCTTTAATATTTTGTCGGACCATATTTTTATTGAACCATATCAATTTTTAATTAGTCAGAAGTTTATTCTAAAAGAATACCTTAAAAGAGCGTATCAGAACGGAAATTTTAAAAATAACTATGTAGTGTAAGTAGTAGTGGTAAACAAAGTTGAAGAAGAGTGTTACTGTTGTCTCTCTCATAAAAACATAACAAAATTCAGTCATAACCACACAACTTTTATTTAAAACTTTTTTTTCTATAGGCAATAATATAACGCTGATAAGGGGTGGGTAATTTATAATGAATAACCCCGTACGAAGAGTTGCATTTCAATTGCATCTACACCCCACTACTGTTTTCGCGTAGGCTACGGAAGGGCAGGAGAAGAGAGAGAGACGAGAGTCACAAGATCCGGCAAAAGGATTGGATGACATGATGTATTCAATGTATTCTAATAATAATAATTGTAAGTGTCAAAAAATTCGCCAACATGATTTCCTGATTTTTGGCTCCTATAAAATAAATTATAGTAGGCCAAAATTTTTTTTTTTCTAAAATATTATGTGATTATAAAATATAACTTTCAGAGATCTACAACTTAAAAAAAAATCCGGTTAAAATCAATCCATAAATAAAGCTTTTATGGGGATGTGTCCACTCAAACGAAGACACACTGTATATGAAGCGACGCTCAAGAATTGATGATCAGAAGAGACTCAAATGATTCTAATAATAATAATTGTAAGTGTAATATTTAGTATTAACAAACACTTGCCAGTATAAAACATGACAAATTAGTAAACTTAAGTTTCATGTTGAGCTATTTTTGTACTGTAGCAGAGACAGTTATACATAGCCTTTCTACATTGTTGTATAAAATAGATCCTTCATCTACAAAAATGTAATCGCCAATTAATTTTCCTTGTTCTGAGATGAAAAGGCCATTATCAAGAGAAAAGACCAGTTATATTAGAAATATACGTGTTATACGTTACTGAGATAACTAACTCGATCTAGATTTAAAGTATGAGACATATATGGTCAGTAATAAAGAAAAGACTTTCTAAAACAAAGTAAAACACCCACGATTGATTAGGCCATTCTAGGAGAAAACGGTAGTGCATATTTGTGTTATTTTTGCGTTTTATGTCATCTGGAAAGTGTAGTGATGCATTTCATATAGTAAAAATAGACGATCGCAAGACTCGACTTGAGTTACATACCAAATCAACTTAAGTAAAAGGTGAATTTATTGAAAATAGCAACCGCACGTGTATGAAATTTTAGTTAAGTCGTATATCTAAATAATTTGCAATAAGTTATTCCTGGTATCAATCAGACCCAATTTCACTCTGCAAAAATGGTTGCTCTGGGCGTAAATAAATACGTTATAAACTGATGAATAATGTGGGATAATTGACAGTTTTAGATTGTTTTCTAATGGATATGTTGAACTTGGCCAAGAACACACTTTATTTCATTAAATTATAATGCTTAATTAACTAGATCAAGCGTATATATTGTAATATATTAACGTTTTGTAACACACTTGCAAGTGAAGAAATATATAGCTAACACCAACGCCAAGATTTAAACTTTAAAAATGTAAAAACATGTTCTTTGGTGGGTGAATATTATTTTGCATTTTTTAAATTCTAGGATATAGTATTATTTTGGCCACCTTGTCAGTTATATATAAAATTACTTAATTTTTTTTATCATTTCGATTTATTATTATTATTATCACCAGAAGTCATTACTTTATTTTTTTAAATGTTAATATTTTTAATGTGAATACTTAATTGCAACTGTATAGAAAAGTATTTAATTTCCGTGAAAAAACTTTTTATACCTAGTTATATAGAAAATATAGTTCAACACCAACTATTTATCCCTTTTGAATGTCGAAAGATAATAAAAACTCCACTCGAAGCGTCTGCAAAAGTATGGTTCCGATAAAAATTATAAAAATGAATTTCAACCTATAAGGCACTTTTTGTAGTGGTTTCTAATGGTGTACGTAATTTTATGCTTATGTTTGGTTTTGAGTTTTTATCAACATTTTGGTTTTAAAATCTCAATGAAAAAAGTTATTGTGCTGACGTGAGATCTTCATCCTCAGTTGTAAATATCTAAAAATTTAGACAGATGGAGATACAGATAAAATTCTTTTTTGTATAAAAGCACAGCTTTATTAAACATCTATCACATAAAAAAAAATTTGGTTAAATTAAACTAGTTTTAAGTAAGCATAATTATAATTAAAATAGCATTTCATTATTTACAGTATCATGTTGTTATTCATTATTCTACAGGATGTCGAATTGGGTGTCGATTTTTGCAGTTGTTACGACACGACTTAATGTAATCTCTAAAACAATGTTCTAACAAGTCAATTTATTAGTTTAACAGTAATCTCTCATCAAATTTATGAGATCTGTTCAAATAATGCTTCAGTTTATTTATATGTTACCTGTATCTACCTATTCTATTTTTATTGACTATTATTGTCTATAATTATTCAAATGATGTATTTTTTATCCACCTGGAAAGGTTTAGAAACATAAAATAACGACAAAAACGTGTAAAGTGCATAAACATAACTCTTTCTAGAATCGGTTAAATATGATAATGCGCTCCGAGAGTAAATTCTTATGTTACCTGTTCAGTTGCATTAGAACTAATTCTGTGACTTATCCCACAGTTGTCGAGGACTTTATCCTCAGGTTTTTCTACGAAGCAAACCATAGAACGAATCTAGTACACATCTTGAGTATCAAGTGTAAATAGTGGCGTAACGGAAAATATTAATGCTAAATCGTTTGAAGAGTAAGCAAATCAATGATTTTTCATAAAAACTAATTATATTTTATGTTGTTTAAGAATGTTATATCGTCAGGAAATATAAACAGAAGTTGCTTTAAAATTCCTGTATAATAAAGCTAGTGAATATAATTAATTGTACAGGATTAGATAGAATATAAAAACATAAGAAATATTATAATAAAAATGGGAAGAAAAATATTTTAACAAAGTATTAGAAGAAAATAAATATAAAGAACTTTGGAGAAATTTTAAAAAATATTGCCAAGTCCAACTCTTGGACTACTGTAATACAGTTGTTTAATTGTTCCAAACCAGCCAGGCTTTCGTAAAAATCACTTATGTGAACAAGTTATAGGTAATGTGACATCTGAATAAATGCTATCGATCGTAACATCGGTATTTTTAGATTTTTGCAAAACAGTTCAAACGATAGATAGGATACTAGAAAAAAAGGTTGTTTGTCATAAGTTTGTAACGGCGCTTACTTTCGACGTATACTTACGTAACCTTTTTAGACGGAAATCTCGGGCGCCAGTTCTTTAATTTTTTAAGTGCAAAGAACAGCACTTTTTGGCTCTCCTATGGGGAGAGCAATCCGGGGTAGCTAAACAGTTGAAGATACGGAATGTCCGGGGTCCGTAAGCTGGGGATCTGTCTAATGGACTTCGACCACTGTTCAAACGGGTTAATCAGAAATTAACGGCGGAAATTATAACAGAAATTATAACTCGGAAATTATTATAGGTATACTAACTTATTTATTTATTAAACGACAATTAATAAGACATTTCATTACAAAAAAAATAAAGCCTCGGTTGACTACACAGTCGGCTATGTACAAAATTAATAATAACTTTCCTTAGGTTTGGGAAAGGAAAGAAATTAATAACAGGCTACTACGCTCATTTACTATTAATAATAACCCTATCAGCTGGTAACACGGTGTATCTACACGTTATATTAATTAAATTTCGAGCGGCGATGGGCTCGCAGGGCGAAAGAATCGGAATATATTCACGCTATGAAATTGAACGGCCGGCGGGGACGGCTAGCAAGTGAAACACTCCAAAATAACGGAAAGCTATGAATAAGTCACAGAGATTCTTTTTATTTCGATTTTGGACACTACTTAATAAACGCGGGTTTCTACTGCCTCAATTACAGAGTTATGTTAACAAGGAGTTTTACTTCCTTACCGGAAAATAAAGATTTAAACCATACACTGGTGCCATAAACTACCAGAACTGATTATCGAATTACTTTGCCTGTGTATGATAAATCCGTGTTTTAAAAATACACTAGCTGATGACTAGGCCCAACTACCAGAACGGGTTATCCGAAGGCTCAACCGGCGAATGTGTAATATACCATTAAATACAACTAAACGGAAACCTTAAACCGAACTCTGATTTAATTAAGTTGCTTTTTAATACGTCGATATTTATGCAATAAAATCTACGTTGAATCTCGGTGATTATTCAAAATGCGGAGAGGCTGTATTACGGTCAACTACTGTTGTTCTTACCAAGACGGTTTATAAAAAAAACGGATAAATTTCTAGTCGGATTTTTGGTGACTGATGCGAAGGTATCGATAATTCGATTGATCCGGATTTTACCGTTCCCGGTGAATTTATTATCTTTCTTGCTGACGTAGGCGGTGGCGCGCTCATACGGTATGTGGAATTCGGACAGGTGGTTTGAACGAAGAACTTGGTTTACTAAGTCGGCGCGTGTTATGTAACTTGCCTTATTCACCCGGGCTAACGGACAACGGAAATGAATTGCTTATAATTTTTAAACTACAAACAAAAAGAACCGGCTTAAAACGGACACGGATTAATATTTGATCAAGTTTTCGTAACTAATGATTTTTACTTCCGGCTTGATCATTATTTTCCGAGCAATTAACGGATTTTAGATATACAGGGAACTATCGAAAATGAATCAATTAATTTACCAAAAGTGAGGAAGGTATTCGTGGAAAAGTTTTTGAAAATTTTTATTGCATTTCTGGACGATTCTCGACGAATTTCAGATAAAAAGAATTTTATATCTGGGTGTGTGTGTGTTTGTGTGGTGAGGAAGTTTTGTACCCATAATTGGCAGCGGTTTTTTAAATGTAATAATTGATATACACTAATAAAAATTATACTTGATAAATACACCACATGTAATTACGACCCCCTTTATCCCAGAAGGCTGAGCCTTGTACGGGAGGGGGCTACACATTTAAAGACAAGGGACACACATCCAATATCCGTGTATAATGGAAAAATCCCTCTCACAGTATTTTCCATTGCCACGACCGGGATTCGAACCCGGGACTTTTGGGTGAGAGGCAGGTACTCTACCATCTCGACCATCAGTCATATATCAGAAGTCGCTATAATTTTGTTTTTAATTGACATATGTCAGATATGTGTTGTCAATTGAAAAATAGATACATGGGAAATTTATCATGAATCCAATATACGCCTAGAGAACGTGCGGAAATTGCAAAAAATTTTTACCAAAAAAGTTCGTCGATTATCTTAGCTGCTCAGCGATGTGGCATATCCGCCGAGATCTTCAGATTTGACGGTGCCTGACTTCTTTCTCTGGGACAATCTCAAAGATCGAGTTTTTATGAATAAACCTGAAACTTTGGAAGCATTAAAAGCTAACATACGAGAGGAAATCGTCAACATACCACCTGAAATGTTGGAGAAAGTAATGAAAAAGGCCTTAAAAAGGGCTCACTATTGTGTCATAGCTAGGGGTGGTCACTTGGCTGATATTATTTTTAGCATGTAACAACAAATTTCCAAGATTTAAGTAAATATTTATGATTCACAAAATGAGAATTTCTTAAATAACCTAAATACTATAAGCAAACCATATCGGGGACTTCATTTTGCGCCACCTTGTATAACAATTTAAGGGCTATTTCTGAAGATCACGAATATGGAACTAGAAATAAAGTTGATTTTTTTATTAAGTCATAAGGGGGTCATATTACCTTTCGTGCTATTTATTTATATTGTAACCTTTCTTCGTTCCTCGGAGGTTCTAAGGTGGTTACATGCGGCGGTGCTATCAAGACAGTATTTCTCGGGCGCCAGTTTCAGTTTTAGAGTGTAGAAATATCACTTTTCCCTATTAGCAGGATAATAGAGGCTTAGGTAGCTGCAGTGAAGAAACGGTTAAGCCAGGGGTCTTTGTAATCTACAAGAACACCCAAGAGTTTCGGGTTACAATTTATACCAAATTTTATTCAAGCCATCTAACATCAAAATAAGTCCCTTATATTTACGGTAAAGTAAAGCACAAGTATATACCGGGTGTAAACGAATAGTGGGCCACCCTTGTAACTTCCTCGTTTTTAAAGATATCAAGATAAAATTTTGTATCGTGAAATTAGGTGAGATTTCCAACTTCTTGAGACCTATCCGCCATATTTATCACTTCCGGTTTCACCGGAAATGGCCCCTTTTCTAAATGGACCATCTTGTATATTTTTACATTTTTGAAATAAAGATCGCATTTTGGATACATTTATACTATTTTGAACAATTTATACAGGGTTGCAAGAAAAATAATTCGGATTTTAGTTGTTTAGGTGTTTAGCTGGCTGCGAATATGTTAAAATTATTTTTGTTCCAATGCAATTCATACAAAAAATACGAAAACGTCAATTTGTCCAACAATACATTATACAGGGTGCTCTAAACTCATTAATATCATATTTTTCAAAATAACTCTTTTTTTAAAAACATTATGATATGGGCCACCCGGATATTCAGAAAGCTATATTTAGTAGGGGTTAAACGGTACCAAAAGTTCCGTAATGTGTAATCGTTACCGGCAGGAATGACAATTTTTCTTAAGAAATTTATGATTTATATAAGTTCAATTAAATTTTGATCAACCCTGTATATTTGTGTTAATCAGAATGGACCCCTGGCTCATTCTTGTTGCACATCATAAAATATTAACACAAATATACAGGGTTAATCAAAATTTAATTGAAGTTACCTAGATACCTTGTTAAAAAGCGACAAAATTACGGTTAAACAGCGGGAAAACTACGGTTAAACATGCGGAAAGCATAAGGCAAGCAAAAGCACAGAAATTTACTTACTCAAAATAGTTAACATTATTTTCTAGACTATTCTAAACACATCTAAGATGTCATAGATACATTCTGAGTATAACATATCCTATTCAAGGTTGCTCCAACAGTAATTAGGTATTCCAAAACTACCATTTCAAAAAAGTAGCCACCAGAAAAAATCTCCACATGATTTACCAGTTTATAAACTAGTTAGTTTCTCTTGTGCTGATTCAAATAGTGTTGATTTACCATTACCAATGATTTCTACAGCCCTTCTATGACTTGAATATGCCAACTTTTTACTGAAGATTATTTCAATCAAAGTTGGACCAATAATAATCATTTTTATTCATTAATTGTATTAAATAGATGAAAACCTTACATGGCATTATTTTACTAGTGTAACGCCACTGCGAAAAAGACAGTCATAGTCGTTCGTGTCGATGAGACGATAAGAGACACATCGCAAATGAACATTATGACTTCTATATGTTAATTATTCGAGGAGGAGAGCAGGACACACCGGTTAGTTACAATTATGTATGTTAATTCAAAACAACGTCAATAATGCACTTGCATATTCAGAGTGTTTCCTATACTAACGTAACGTTTTATAAGTTTGGTTAATGAGAAGATAATTTAATACTGTGTTACTTTGATTGTAATTTCATTATATTGGTAATTTTCTGGAATACTGAATACTAATTTCTTGCATAACACTGCAAAACACTGCAGGAAATTGCAAATGTGTAATGCCAATTTACCAGCAAAAATGATCTTTCAAACTTTCAATCAGTTCTATTCGAAAAAAATATATGTATCTAATAATAATAATTAATAACTTATAAACCTCATACACATAATATAGCAAACATATACCTACTTTCATTCATACACAAAACACATATTTATACTTTATATAATTTTATTGTTTAAGAAAGTTGTTTTTTCATTTTTACGTACAGAACGAATTAATATCTGCTTTTAAATATACACAAGTAATTTTCGATTCGATGTAAAATTATAAACAAAATATTTTTTAAATAAATAGGTCGTATTTGCCCTCGGGTTTTCGATATATTTTACTATGTGGCTTCTATTCACTTGGTTAATTTTGATGAGAAAAGTGAATTATGCTGTTCAATCATGTTTCAAAGTGAAAAGTTCCTTAGTGATTAAATTTGTGATTATTTTTGGTTTTAGCTATATTTAATAATTTAACATATTGACTTCGATTGTATGGTATATGCTTGGTTGTTGTAAATATAGAATATACTTGAAACTAGAATTTATATAATAATAAAAACGTTTAAAAAATTTGATAAGCACTATCCAAGTTACTAAATAAATTCTAAGAAATCTCATAGCTCTACAGAAATAAGTGCACAAAAAGATACCACATATTCTTGACGCCAAAATAAATCGATTAGACCAAACCAAGGGGAGTCCAGGCCCCTAAAAGTGGACCCCTGAAGATGGTTTTTATTTATTATACCCGAAACTGTTCAAGTTAAAGTGTTGAAATTTGGCTTACTTGCTTGTATGCTATTTGAAAAAATCGATGACGAGAAATCCTAAATAATTATCATAAGATTGGTATAGCAAAAGAGGCGCGATCAAAGATTAAACTTGATACGCAAAGCAATCTTTTCTACACACTTTGCAAAGATTTTTTTAAAATTCATTCTTAAATTTAGATGCTTACTGTCCCATTGAATGCATCCACTTGGCTATACTATGTACCACCAACACAAATGAATAGACTCCTCCCCAAAAATGTCCGCTAAATTTGAATGGAATTTCTCTATTGGTCGTATTTATAGAACCCGAATTACAAAGCAACTGCTAAATTTGACTGACTAAGGCCGACTCTACAAGTACTCGCGTAACGCATTAAACTTTTACACATTTTGCAACAGACCAATCAAAACGCATAAACGCCAAACGCGAATAAATGGGGGAGCCGGGACGTGACTATCAACTGTGTTATTCGTATTCGTTTTACGACGAGGCAGTAAATTGAGACCCTCGTGCCGTAACGTCGCTCATTTCAACGACGTTTTGGAGCACAGTGGCTGGTCGTTTTGCCGCCATTGATCCTTCTTGCATTAACCATGTACTAAATCTACAATAAATAAAATTATAAATAAGTGTGCCACTGCGTTGTTACAGGCATTATAACGGGCGAAAACACATAAAATACAAAATAGGTACAATCTACAATAAGAAATACAACACAACAGAATTTTGGAAGTTAGGTTCTTCTTCCTTCTTTACGAACGTCACGGCACGGGGGTCTCAATTTACCGCCTCGTCAACAAACCATCAATCAGATGAGCTGGTCTAGATGACCGGAAATCGGAAATAAGTTGTCTCTGATAAAGTAACGTGAGTTTGCGCAAGGCGGACTACTTCGTTTAAATTTTCGCAGGAATAAGTATTATTTTTAAAAATCCAAAATTGAAAATGTATAATAGAACATTTTATGGGAATAAACATTATAAAAATACAGTATAGCTGTAGTATAAAATATAACACGTATAATAAACAAATTTTGTTGAAGCTATCTCAACTTTCTTTAATTTCATCGTGTAAAACTGACTATTGCGCACACCGTTCTGCGGAACCATAAAATTAATGGGGCGGAGTCTATTCATTTGTGTTGGTGAGACATACTATAGTTGGCATGAAGAGACTGTGTGGTGGGCTAGTATCAATTTCTAAAGTGTTGTAATTTCTTGTTAGAAATTAGTGATAAATACTTAATAATTTGTGTTAAACTTACGGTATTAATTTTTTTTTTTTATTATTTATGGCATTGGGCCAATAGCCATGCAGCCAGACACATCATTCATAAGGAGAAACACTTTAAATGGTTATTCTTTTTTTAAAGAAAAGAGAAACATGAATTTACTAATTTTTCGATTACAGTTCATTCAAATATATACTTTTGTCTGCTATGGTACTTGCATAATATATTTATAGCTGTATGTTTTTTGTTCTAGCTCGGGAATAGAATCTGTTGGATAATTAGGCGCATCGTCTCTTATTCTGTAAGTCTTTTAAGTGACAACTTATAGAGATATTACGAAATCAACTCTTGGAAATTATAGTCCTGCAACGAACATTTTATCAAACAAGAGAGCAACTAACTTGACCAGAAAGGGTGGTTCCGAGGGGAGAAAAGTTTTGGAGAATGTTCCCGATCTAACTCTAGACTCTAGAGAGTGATTGAAATTCAGAGGAAATTCTAAGTTGACAGATCAGTTCCATATTTTCATGATCTATTCTAAATTGAGAGGAACAAGAACTTTATTAGATTATAGCCTTGGTGAAAATTATTGGGAAATTATGTTTGGTTTATATTAAGAAATTTTTAGCAATATTTGTGCTTGGTTCGCCCAGTTTTAATTAAGATTATCTAACTTCGCAATCCAATCGCATGATCAGAACCGTCAATAATTGTTATATAATAGTTTATACGAGAGAAACAGGCAATACAAATTTATTCAGGTTGCGTTAGTTAAAAATTGGTGTACAATTATATTTTCATTTTCAAGTATTAATTTTGTGTCTCTTACCGTCTTTCTCTCTCCTTTCGTTGTTTTAGTGTTAATCAGTTTTAAGAATTTGTTTAGTAGGTAATATTAATTAACTGGAACGTTAGTTAAGGAACCAGTCACAAGGCGTTTCTACTGATCAAGAAATATGATATATTTATTTTGATAAAATATTTTATCTAGATCCTTAGTGAAACAATATCCTTAGAACAATTCACGGAATATGCATAATGTCTATGTTCCACTATAACAAATAAATTTTGCATATCAAAAACTTGGTTGTACATATCATTTTTAAATGAGAAAAAACTGATGAGGTCAGCAGATATAATTGAGCAGATGACCGTCACGTCAAATAATATTCGAGGCTCATTGACAGATTCATGAGTTTACGCTAAGAGTACCTTGTTTAATTGTATTGTGTAGTTCATGGTAGTTTAGTTGTGTACAATTGTATATTTCTTTTACTAATTTAACCAATTTTCTGCGTTTATTGTCCGTTTATCAGAACAACAAGGCACACGTCACAGTTTAAATACCATTATCAGAATTAAAATTACAGTAAAGCTTTCTTAAAAGAACGGTTATGTTTACATTTCAATTTGACTTAGATTATTGGCCTTTTATGGTTAACTTAAGGTAAGTTATTAATTTTCGCTTCAGACATTCTTCAGTGACGTCATACGTGTAACCCGAGTCAAAACTGAGTGTTTTTTTTTGGAGAAAATATAAATTAATTTAAAATGGTGGTACAGCAACACACTATCGTCTTCTTTTGGAATTCTAACTCCTCGCCTAATGAACAGCATTTACCGTTTCTACACATCACTTTAGTGTTATGTTACACTTCCCTTTTCTTTATTTAATCTTGAAGTTATGAGAATCTCTTTACCTATCAACGAATTAAAGTCTTATGAGGCGGTTGTTTTTTTTCTAAAACGTATTTGGGAAAGATAAATTAAACAAGTTTTATCAAATAAATTCACTATTTGTGCCCTTTCTTGCAGCGACAACATTTTACTTTTATCAAAATTGCTTTACAATAATATTAAAACGAAAATTCATAGACAACTTGAAGTATTTTTTAAATTATTTCAATGTTGCAGGCAATAAATTATTGCGACTTTTATTTTCCACTATTTATTTATAGTTACGTTGTAATATTAATATATTAATTAACGACACTCTGAAACGACGCTAATTTGCACTTGTATTTCGATATTAGAATTTCCTCTGTGAAATTGGTTACCTATTTTGTGTATTGGAAATTAAATCACCAATAAAAATGAAAAATGGCTAAACTAAATAATAACAATAATATGATCAATGTCCTTAAATTCATATTCTCTATGACAACTCTTTTACGGAATTCCAGCTTTACCATAAAATAAATTAAAAAAAATATGTATACCGCAATTTATTGTATCGGTTAACTCACAACACAATACATTAATGTGATACTTCCATGACGGTGAAAAATATGAAAAAAATCCATGCATCATTCATAAGCTACGAGAATTCAATACGCAATAAATAATAAATGTCAGTTATTTAAATCTTTATATAAATTATAGTAAAAATGAAGGTAAACGAGCTAGATTTTTTTTAAATAACTGCATATGCAGCCGTTACTGTTATTATGAAGATGTTGAATCTACTAATAAATAATAATACTAAATGCATATTTAATATGAAATCAAAACACCATCTTTTTGAATTTTTACCAATTTATTCAAGATTAAGAAGACCATTTCCAAACTGTAATCTATAGAGTGACAAAATACACACCTAATAATACTATTAATATATTATACTTACTAGTTCAATAGGATCCACCAGCGATAGGTACATTTATTTATTTACCTGCAAAAGAAAGAGTATATATAAGTAAAAGTTGCGTCACAAATTAGTTTCCAGTTCTAAAATAAAATCACAAAATAACACCAATGAACAAGAGTAACTTTGTTATTTAATAAAATCGTTAGTCATTTGATTTATTATAAACAAATATTAAATAATCCGTATCCAAACGGGTTTTTTAGATTAATTAAGAGCTAAAAATAGAAACAAAAAATGCATATCATACATTGATAACTATGTTATAAAAAATTTTCTATCCGCTATTATTCATGTTAATTTTTAATTTGATAAATATAGGTAGGTATCAATTAACATATTATATTCTCCCACCATTTAGTCCATTTAGTAAATCATATTTCAAAATTTTATATGTTAATTTATTTTTAGCTTTGCCAAATGTCCTTTCTTATACAAATTTACAGCATTTTCCCACGTATCAGCATTTCATAATTTAAAAATTTCTAATAAAAATAAGATTATATAAATTTTATTTTATATTTAAATATCTAAAATATTATATAAAACAACAATTTGTTTTTATTAACACAAATATTAAATTACCATACATTTGCATTTACGTCTATATGTTTCCAGTTTCAGGTTTACAAAATTCATTCAGACTTAGCTGTTGTAACCCCGCTGAATTAATAAGCCATCAAAGTCTCTGAAAATTTATAAAATTTTGAAATATTGATGTATTCAAATATGAATACAATCGATGTATAATTTATTCATCACATTTGAATATGTTAAGATTTAACCGAATAAATTATTTCGTTTGTTTTATTTTCTACGCATATTTATTTACTAATATCTATAGATTCAGGAACAATTAAGCTCAGAGTATTAAGCAAACAGAGAAGCATATAAAATAGCT
Source organism: Rhagium mordax (assembly GCA_963680705.1). NCBI lineage: Eukaryota > Metazoa > Arthropoda > Insecta > Coleoptera > Cerambycidae > Rhagium > Rhagium mordax. The sequence goes on along the minus strand of OY796656.1, from coordinate 90,964,961 downwards.
GTTTTCTAACGCATTAAGAAATGAGAGAGTAGGTACTGTGTGAATCATACACGTGTATAATAAGAATTAACTGGTTAATTCAGTAGCGGCCCTTGTGAAATCCAAAGTAAACAGATAATAAAAACACATGTGGATGACGTAAATTTGATTATACTTGTGCGCCACAATTTTTTTCGTTCTTATGTCAGAAGATTCGTTTTCGTTGGAAATAGTGATAGTTATTGATATTTTCTGAAAGGGAGTATTTTTCTGACTTCAAAAATGTAGCGTAAGCGTTTAGTTGAATACAAAATTTTGATAATAATAATAATTTCAGCCAGAAACCCAAAAATACTAAATCACACTTTATAAATTATTAGTCAAATATATAAATTTTATTTAATTTGCATCTCTGAGGTGAGCTTCTTGTTTGTAATAGTTAAGATTTTGTCGCTTACTTTGTATTTCAGAAGGGTTGGTCTATATATTTTTCGTACACTGTATGTCGAGATAAATTTTAAAGTAGTAAAATTGAGGGGTCTGCATCTATTAGTTAAATATCCATTTATATTATAGTTACTGCTATTTTAACATATTCTAAAGCTATATCTTATTTTTACTATCACTAAAATTTCTTAAGTCAACTTCAACTTTCTACTAAGGCAACCGTCAATGTCTTCGACTCAATTTAGGTCGGTCTGGATTTAAGGGACATTTCTGAACTTTCTTCCCAGTCAAATCATCAGGAGAACATCTACAATTTTAAAAACATGTTCTTTCCAAATGATACTTTCCAAAGAATCAAAATATTCATTTAAAAAAAAATTAATTATTTCATTGTTCCACTTTATTGCCCAGTAGTTTTATTTATTCACTCTGTTAAAACATATTCTTCTGAGTTAATGAGAAATTAGTAAATTCACGCTGAATACATCATAATTGCAATTTCTGTGTGGTCTTTTTTTATTGGATGTTGTTCTCTAGGCTAACAAGTTAATTTGATTGCATGTTTTTTTCAATAAAATCGTTATGACGGGGCTAGTTTTGTAATGAAATATGTGTTTTGTTAAATATATACGTATCGTTTTCACAACAAGAATTTTATAATTTAATTCTTTTCTAATTGGATGTCAACCATATATGAATAGGCAATTTATTCTTTGCTAACCTAAATAAATGAAATTCTATATACTTGAGTTTCTATCTATAATATAAATATTATTTTGAATTTTGTATTTGAGTAGGTAGGTATTAAGTTGTATGATTAATTTTTCATTCAGAAAACTTTGGACCTATGACTGTCCTAGAAACATAGTTCTACAACATATTCATATTCATATTTTTTAGTTCTTATTTATTTATATTTCTAGCCAAATTTATAAAAAAAAGAAATAAAAACAGCTGGTTAAAAATACTGAATACATATAAATTATAAATTTTATTTGTGACTGCTTTTAGCTTTTATCATCAAATTTACTACTTAAGCAATATTTTATTTTCTGAATGAAGTCGCCTATTAACCAATCAGAAATGAAAATCTATTAACAATTTATTGTATAAAAAGTTTTCGTATTATAACACCACACCACATGTAATTACGTGTAAATTATAATAATATAGTTAAAGTTATTCAGTTAATTGTATGATTAATCATATATCACTGGGATTAATCATTAGTGGAGTCAAGGAGTCGGTAGAGTACCCAACAAAATTCTGCAGCAACGAAACCTACTCCCCTCCCCTTTTTCGAGGGTGCTGAAAATGAAAAAAATAGTTTTTAGCGACCGCAACCCCCTCAAAATGGCCATAAACTACCCCTATTACACGTTTTCCGGTTGTAAGACTAGTAAAACCCGTGATTGGAGGAAATTAGCCGGGAAAATCATTAGGGTTTGATAAAAAGGGAAGGATAACGGCAGGAGAAGGCCTTTAACTACCCCTTGGGATTGTTACAACCCTTCCGGAGGGTTGAGAAATTAATCTTTTTATCTTTTTTCTTTAATCTCTATACCCTATTTTAGGGAATGCTGAATAGAAAAAAAATAGTTTCATCAACGTTTGACCCTTCCTACCCCCTCAAACGGACAAAAAACCACCCTCGTAAGCTTTCGCTAGTAAGCGTGCTCGGCAGCGCGGAGTTGGAGGGAATTAGCTGGAAACATAATTGGGAATTGGGATTGGATGACAAGTGAAGGGTAATGACAGGGGAAGGCCGGTCACTACCCCTGGGGGTTGTTGCAACACTTCAGGAGGGTTGAAAATTGATTCTTTTTAGTTTTTGATCTCTATAGAGGGTATGAAGGGTCAGACGTTGATGAAACTATTTTTCTTGCTTAGCACCCCCAAAAACGGGGGTATAGAAATTATAAACTAAAAAAAAGAAAAATCTTGTTTCAACCCTCCTGAAGGGTTGTAATAACCCCCGGGGGTAGTGACTGACCTTACCGAGCATGCTTACTAGCGATAGCCTAAGAGGATGGTTCTTGCCCGTTTGAGGGGGTAGGAAGGGTCAGACGTTGATGAAACTAATTTTTTCTTGTTCAGCATCCCCAAAAAACGGGAGTATGGAGATTAGGAGATTACAGAAAACAGAAAAGAAAACTCCCTTCCCTTTTCATCAAACCCTAATGATTTTCTCAGCTAATTTCCTCCAATTACGGGTTTTACTAGTTTTACAACAGGAAAATGCGAAATAGGTGTGGTTTTTGGCCAATTTGAGGGAGTTGCGGTCGCTAAAAACTTCATCCACTATTTTCCTCGTTCTCAACACTTTCGAAAACGAACGGGGGGGAGTACGTTTCGTTGCTGCAGAATGTTGTTGTCTTTTTTAGCCATATCCCGACTCCTACACTGCACTACATTGGGACATAAGTTAGAGATATATCTCGCCGGTTGTAAATTGTGCAACGGCTAAAGTTTGATGATATAATGTATACGCCAAATCAAATGTTTTGTAAAGTTAAAGATAGGAATACTACCAAACTGTAATTATTCATATTTCAACATAATAGCATGACGTATTTCCTTAGGACTCCAATTGTATCAAGCTCTCCTTTTAACCAGGAAATTACTGCTACATCTTAAATCCTAATTTTAGTTATGGACCCACGCTGAATGGGACTTGATTTACAGAAAGTTTGGTGATCTAAAGTTAAGAATGCAAAACAGAAATGAAAACAATGGAATTCCTTTTGTATTTTGTTTACTCCTAAATTCTTTGTAGTAAATCAGGCAGGTCTATGCCATCGTTAAACAGAGAGTTAACAGAAGAAGATCAGATTCGACTCCAGCAACCGAAACATCCGTCGACGTAGTGCATTTTGTAGAAACCGACCAAGTGGTTTCAATTCACCTCTTTAGGTGGTAAATTGTTATCTTCGGGTCATATTCTAAGCTTAGTCCCAATAACTTTTTGTCACTGTCTATTATTTTTCACCAACAAATTATAGAGCTTAAAATTTCGCACTATTAGAATAATATTAGCCCCAGTCCTGTTACATTCGTTCCAATTAGCTGTTACATTTAAACTTTTTTAGATGAAATATTTTTATGTACTTTAGAATTGTACTATTTCATTTAAAAAATAATGAATGAATAATGGTATCCATGGGGATTAGGTATATCTATAAAAAAATACAGTTAAAAAAAAGAAATAAAAATAGTCTAATTGAATAGAGAATTGAGTTTTTCTACGCCTATTATGTAATATGAGCATTATGATGTCGATTTTAAATAAGGAATTATAGGTCATTCCTTATTCCAGTGAGTGATATGTAATATTTATTACATGCCTAAAATGTATAACAAAAGTATGTAGCAAGCATGGGTTGCGCCATCTAGAAGTAGTGCAATTTGTAATTACGTTTCTGCTGACAGTTGACGTTTCTATTGACAGTTAACCTTAAAAGGTCGTTGCACAAAACAAGTTAAATGTAAGTAGATTAATAATTAATTAAATTATAGGCGTAGAAAAAGTATAGTCTGTAATTCGTTTGGAATGGCATATTCTGCGCTCGCGGACCGTCCCCCTCGCTTCCGCTCGGGTGACAAACTTCCGCTCACGCAGAATATGCTTCATTCCAAACTTATTACAGAATATACTATTCTAAAAATGAGGTTCCAATTTTGCACTTTATACTAATCCAACAGAAAATCAAACTTTTATTAAACTATTATAACGATATCAGAGTGTATTTTCATTTTGCATTAGCAATTGTTTCGTTTTTGTTTCGACACAATTATTGTTCTAATAAGTACAAGTATAAGTAGAGAAATTGTACCATAATCATTTCGTGTCTAAAGTGATACACAGTATTCAAATTAAGTCCTAACTGCACCTATTTATAAAACATTATATGTAAAAACATCTCGTAACGTAAAACTAATGATTTACTTGCCATATTTACATAAATTTCAGTATTATCATTTTTGTATAAGATATACATTACTTTTTCGTAGAAATCTACATTAGAATATTGTCGTGCATAGTTTCATTGTACCAACTCAATGAAATTTCCATAATAACATAAATCTCAAAATAAATAACTGAAAATTATGCTTACCAATGACAATAATTTACGTGTTTCCGGAAGCGCTAAGAAGGTTCTTTGCGCAATTCTTCACCTGATTTATAACCTTTGTTGTTAAATAATTATAATCAGCCCAACTAAATTTAAATCTGTCAAAGGATTTCATTCATATTATTCATTCACATTTTAATTTATTAATCGTCTTTTTTTCTGATTTTTCCATCCACCCATTATTTTAAGATTTTTTAACCTTACGAAATCTTTACATTTGGCCAAGAAAACTGCGATGTAGTACGTAAGTTGCTGTCTGACCTATAACTTTAGGCTACAAACAAATCAAAATTAATTGGCCCAGGTGGTATGGCCAAAAAATTAACATGTCTGGAAACAATAGCAACATATTTTTTGAAATAATTAAACGTTGACAGTTCGTTGTGCTACTTTGGGTCTGAAATAACTCAACAGTCATATTCAATGAGTCATCATATGTGTAGATAGAGAAAAATATACTAGTAGCGCCATGCATGTTTCGCCATATCACTTGAACAGAGGATATTCTTAGTGATTCTTAAGAATCATTGTACTTGTAGTGTAATAGTGAAAATAGAAAAAAAATAATATAAATAATTTTGAAAAGATCAGTGTTTATCTTATTCGTTTTACAATAACCTATATTCAAATAGTTAAGTTTTACGCTCAAAATACACTGCCGAATACTCATTTCTAGCAATTTGTACATAATAGATAATAATTTCTATAATACCGTGCACAAAATTTTACCAAAATACATATAAGTATGCAAAAAAATCTAATGTCAGATTGGTTATCTAAAATACTGACAATTTCTTTGGTAGTAACAGGATTAGCTTAATTACAGGGGTCTATGGGCATTTCGCGACGATAATTTATTTGTTGTCGGTATAACTATTATACGTTCAACGGAAAAGTGGAAACAGACATGGTAAATCGTAAAAATGGACACTAACTAAGTTTCCATTTGATACCAAAACACTGTACAGTACAAGCATTTGATATTCTTTTAATTATCTACTAACGATTTCATCTCCGTCACATTGAACCTTGTATGCTATTTTGTGGATGATGATATCAGTCTCCTTCCAACCTTTCCTATTAGAGATCAAACACTGTAACTATACAGTAAGCGCAACTTAGTTGATTACGACCTATTTATTTGAAAGAAAAAAAAATGTAGGTGTCATTAAGAAAAGTGGAGCATCTGAGGTACGGTAGGAAAGCTATTATCCAGTATTTGGATAACTTTAATGAAATCATAAAAAAAGTCTGTTGGGAATCTTTTTGAAAATATTTTGATAACATTAAAGTCATCGGTAATCATGACTAATCTGTCGAATATTTTCTAAATATCAAATAATATATACACAAAAAACAGTTAGTCGTTATTGGTGATAATCTTTTCTTAAATGAATTTAACTAACAGAAGAAATGGTAAATATGATTGACATTATTAGAAAATGGTCAATAAATATTTGGGTCTATGAGTATCAAAAATTTGGGTAAAATAAACCCGTAAAAATACGAAGACCAATGTGTTTTATTTATTTTATTATTGTGCTTTATCAGGTAAAGGCTTTTGTGGTCTATTTTTTTTATTAAAAACTCCCCAGTACATAATTACTTCTAGTTAATAATAAAAGTCAGATATATTCTATTTGTGGTAGCATAATGGGAACATACTATTATGACCAACCAGATTGTAGAATAATGATAAGTAAATAAGAGGGGTGCATCTCATCACCCTAGAGCTGACCAGTTGGAGTTTTATTGAATTATACAATAGGGCGACCGGTTTCTCCAAGTACTAGTTTTATGTTTTAATCCTTAGCACAAAATGAAATATTTTGTTTTAAAAACATTTTTAATACTTCATAGAGACTAGTAACTGTATGTACAATATATTTTTATGAATTTAACGATAATAATAAAAACATAAACCATTATTTTCCTACTGTTTGTATATTTTAATTTACGGAAATGTAAGAATGATTTAGGCTGTTAATACAATTAAGTTTTAAAGGAGATTAAAAAGTATATACAGGGTGGTCCAGATTTGTGTACATTAATTTTGAGAGGTGATAGAAAATCGCAAAATAAGGGGACTTTTCTTAATAAACATACCTCGAAAAATGCACCATAACTTAAATACAGGGTGTTGAAGTTTCATTAAAAAAAGCTTTATAATTTAATATCTAAGGAGAGACAAAAGTCATCCTTTTAAAATTTTGCACACTGCCTTTCTACGTAAATCTGCATCCACGCTTCAAGTAAAAAATAGTAACAGAAAGCCATTGGCGTAGATACGGGGGTTAAATATCCCATTTCTAGAAATATGTAGTACGCCACTGGATATTTTTGAAAAATTATTAAACTGCTTAATTGCCTATGGAATTCTGAAGAAAAATGTGTTCTTGTAAAATTTTGATAGAACAAGCCGTTTCCGATTTATTCGTCAAGTTTGCCATCAATTACGCGAAAATCGACATCAAATATTGGCGGCAATCAACTCCATTTCCAGAAGATGTCAAAAGTGTATTGAAGCCGAAGGATGGCACTTTGAAAACTGTTTGTAAATACATATTATGTGAATTGCCTTCGTTCTATTTTTTGTCAATTTTTTAATAAATATCAATAAAACATATTTTTGAATCATGTTTGGAGGGCTATTATATCCTTTATTATGCATGCACAAAAGTGTTTAACCGTAAATAAATCGGAAACGGTTTGTTCTATCAAAATTTTACAAGAACACATTTTTCTTCAGAATTCCATAGGCAATTAAGCAGTTTAATAATTTTTTAAAAATATCCAGTGGCGTACTATATATTTCTAGAAAGGGGATATGTAACCCCCGTATCTACGCCAATGGCTTTCTGTTACTATTTTTGACTTGAAGCGCAGATGCAGATTTACGTAGAAAGGCAGTGTGCAAAATTTTAAAAGGATGACTTTTGTCGCTCCCTAGATATTAAATTATAAAGCTTTTTTTAATGAAACTTCAACACCCTGTATCTAAGTTATGGTGCATTTTTCGAGGTATGTTTATTAAGAAAAGTCCCCTTATTTTGCGATTTTCTATCACCTCTCAAAATTAATGTACAAAAATCTGGACCACCCTGTATATTCAACTCTTCAAGATTTGAGTTACAAATTATTAAACCTATTTTTCTGACTCTTCAGCACCACTTTCCATCTAGCAGATTTCTAAATATACGTCAATATGGTGATGATGTATAGAGAAGAATATTATTATGGCACCAAACAAGAAAACTGTGCCACAAAATTTAAGTATTTTTATTACATATATTTTAAGTGTTTCTACTGGTTCAATTATCATTTTTCTGTTTCCATTTAGCTACTTTACTATTCAACCAAGACACAAGCAACACAACCATTTTCTAAGACATTGTCATCGACCGCAGCTTACATTCGAGGGTGAGATAGATCCGCGGTGGCTAACCGTGTTCTCTTACAAGCAACAACTGAAACCTTTTGTTTAATTACTTTTTTAAGTCGGAGTTTTCATTCCCTAAGAGGAAAGTAATAGTTCCATATGACGCATTGTTATATTTTGAATTATTTTCTTTTCTCCAGTGCTAAAATATATCATTCACTCTCTCTTCATATTAATACGTATGTAATTTCTATACAGTAAAACAAGGAGAGAAACTTCTTTAATAATTGGCTAAAAGGAGATACGAAATCAAACTAAAAACAGAATTTATGAAAGATTATCAACCAAATTATGTTGAAACCTTCATATATATAATTTGTCGTACATTTCAATAAGAAAGTTTGTTTATTGATTGCAGGTGTACAATTTAACGCTGGTTTTGAATTACACACCGATCTGATGTTTAAGCTTGTTAAAGAAATTGATATAATTATTATTTACCGGTGTGAAGTTGGCGGCCAAAACTTAGCAACCGAAATAACGATATTTGTCGAAGGTGCATTTACGTATAGGCACAGATTTCTATTACTCTAAACTCTTTATACAAAATGGATTAGCGGTTTTTTTTAAACAAGCATAAAATTCTGAAACCATATACCTAAACCCAGCAGTTTAGGAGATATTTGACATTTTATAAAAAAGTGGACGGGTGCAATGGTTTGCTTGAACCGCTCTAATTTTCTTCATGTAGAAGATACTCGTTTGCTTCTTGGCACGTAAAAAGAACACAAGGTGTGCTGCGTTTCACAATGAAAATAAGTTCCATAATATTATACCAAGTGATCCACTTGTCACGTTGCATTTTGTCAAGTTATGTAAAATTAAATTCTCTTTTTTCTAGTATCGGCATTGTTGGGGTTTAAAGTTGCAACTTTTTGAAATATTTGCGATTTTCTTAATTTTTCAAGAATTTTTCCATAAATAATAAATAAATTTAAAAGGTCTTCGAGGGCGTAATTTAAACTTTCCGGCATTTTTTGACATAAGCGAATGACTAACACTGACGTATGTTTGTAATCATGGCAATTTTTACTAAAAATTTTTGAACATTTAACAAAATCGCGAATATTTAAAAAAGTTGTAATTTTAACCCTTCAATGCCTATACTAGAAAAAAAAAATTTATTTAACATAACTTGATGTGAAATTACAGGGTGCTAATTTTCCCTATATCGATCAAGTTCCCGGAGATGAGGGCGATCGACTTCTTGTTCAAAAAGGCCTTATAAAATCCTATCTACACAGAAGAATTCACGATATAAATATGTATCCCTCGAGTGCCGTTTAAGGGTTGCAAAACATACCCTTAATATACTTATAAAAGTGGTCGACCGTCAGCTCAGGAAGATTTTGTAAAAATGTTAAGTGAAAAAATCATAAATATGAATCCCTTCGGTGCCGCCTAACGGTTGCAATTTAGACCCTTAAATATTTAAAAAATCATATACCGATGAAAGCGATCGACTCGATCGACTGCCAGCTCAGAAAGACCTTGTAAAAATCTTATTTATAAAGAAGAATTTATGGCATGATATGAATGAATTATTATAACTATCCAAAAGTTAGCAGGGAGTAATAGACTTTTGATCCTTACTGTATATCCGAGACAGGTCACAGATAATATAAGATAAGATAAGATAAGATAAGATATAGATTTCGAAAAATATATTTTAACTACAAAAAATTTTATAATTTCGCGCAATACTTGCACAATCATTTAAATATTTTAAAAAATCATAACCGCAGCAATGAACTGTACTCGAAGCAACCACAAGTTCTATTAAATTAAATTTAATACAATTTTTGCGTTATTTGTTGCGGTTTTATTATTACTATCTTTCACAATTTCGTCATGTGTAATTTATTATACCTGACCTATGAATAATCATTGTTTAAACAAACTTACAAAAAATCAGGATGTTGTGTATAATAGTAAAAGGAATATTGGTATTAAATGTTACTTATTATATTTATTATTATTACTGTAGATTACTGTAATTTATAATAAAAGTTAAAGAAACTTTTACATTCAAATTATTCTTTGTTCCTTAATGCATATTGTTTATAGTTTTTAACTAGTATTCATCCTAATATATAATGCATATAATTAAGGAGCACAATTGATTACCCTGGAAAATGTAAAAGCGCCAAAATTGAAAATGAAAAATATTTCTCTGTTTATTTCCGTTCGTTAATTATTCTGGTCATATGTATTTAATATTAATTATAACACCCGAAAATAGAAAAGAAACTTCAGCTGACCAAACCCCCAAACGAGGCTTGACTGAATGAATATCGCTGGAAATTTTATAAAATTACCGTTGAATATCAAATAATAAATACAAATTTTTACAATAAAAATTTTTTTTTGCGAAACTATTTTTTTATTTACTTGTCATTTGCGACTGGTTTCATATTCGGACATATTTCAAGTCACCTACTTGAAAATGTCCGAATATGAAACTAGTCATAGAACAATAAAATAAAGTGGAAATTGACAAGTACATAAAAAACAATTTCGCAAAAAAAAAATTATTGCAACATTATTTATTAGAAATGGATTTTCACAAAGTAACATCATCATCAATCAACTATTTATATCAAATAATGAAATCATGCGATAATGTTATGCCCAAAATGACGCTTTCATTGTCCGCTAGCTTCAAAATAATTAGAAAATGTTTTGGAGAAAGTTTATAAAAATATTTGCTAACCAACACTTGTGCACACTATTTGCTTTTAAAGCTCCCGTAGAAAACATTACGAGCCGGCACTGTTAAAGAAGATAAATTGAATTTATAAAATACAGATAAAAACATTAACCCTTCGTTTGTGTTAATACTCAAGGATAGACAATAATGTTAACCCCCAAAATAACAGTGAGCAGGCGTGAAAATATCCATTTTGTTGATTGCAGGAATTCAATACTCCTTCCTACCTTGCGCATTCGTATAGTGGGGATTCGGTAATAAATATCAGTTACTCCTGCTGGATTAGGGCATTTTTCGAAAAAGTCCTGCGCATTGCGTTATAGACGCCATATTCTGGCAGTCATTGACGCCCGACGCTTGCGCTTAAGGTAATTTATTATCGATCTTATAACATAAATAAATACGGCGTTGGAGCCATGGTAATATTAAAATCGCTAGCTATATCGACGTTTAAACAGCTATCACGCATGTTTATGTATTTTTTTTACCCAACTCATTTGAATAAAAAATATAAATCTTACATTATTATACAGAAAATATTGACACTTTGACCTGATGATACTTTCTTAGTCACCACCTTAGTAATACATTTAAATAAACAAGTTATTAATTAAATACAACACCAATGAATAGTTTTGATTCGATGAATCATTTTTCACTTAAGGCTATACATAAAAAATCAGTGACAATATATTTGTTACGTTTTAGGTTATTGATTTTTATATGCTGCGGTTTATATAAAACTAGTCATAAAACCTGATTTGTACGAAGGCGTATAGGGGCCAACAACTTTATTTTTTTACAAACATATGGAATTGCCAATTCAAAGTGACAATTGTCACATCGAAGTGACAATTGTCACTTCGAAGTGACAATTGTCACTTCAAAGTGACAATTGTCACATCAAAGTGACAATTGTCACATCGAAGTGACAATTGTCACTTCAAAGTGACAATTGTCACTTCGAAGTGACAATTGTCACTTCGATGTGACAATTGTCACTTCGATGTGACAATTGTCACTTCGAAGTGACAATTGTCACTTTGATGTGACAATTGTCACTTTGAAGTGACAATTGTCACTTCGATGTGACAATTGTCACTTTGAATTGGCAATTCCATATGTTTGTAAAAAAATAAAGTTGTTGGCCCCTATACGCCTTCGTAGATTTGAAATAACTTGATATTAAACTTTTTTAGGATCATCTGCAGAAGCTTTTGACCTTTGGGAATACATTTGTTTTTAGCGTAAAGTACAACTTTGCAACTCAAATTGTATAAAGACTAAAATTAATTTATGGTCTTGTCCAGTTATTTTGTTACTACTATTATTTATTTTACAAAAAGTTTGAGAGAAGCCACATATACACTGTGGGCCAAATTAAATGGGACCCTAATTCTTCTTGTAATAATTTCTTTATTACTCAACGATTTTTTACCGTTTTTGGGTATGTTGTACTTAAAACTATCCGAAATGAAAGTCTGGTTCAAATGTAGCAATATTCAACTGGCGTGCAAGAAAAGGGGCATTTATTTAAAACTGTGCATTTGAAGTCGTTGCAAATATTGCAGCAGGGTTGGAAAAAAAACCGGGTTTTATATAAAAAAACTCAGCCCAGTGGGATTTTTTGGGCTTTATAAGTGGGGTTTTTGGGGTTTTTCGTATTAATCGGCTAGTCACAATTGAGATGAAAAAAATAAAATTACAGTTGTCATCAGTCTTTAGTAAAACTCATACGAAATTCGTGTAATGCTTTCACAAAAATGGCTATTTCAAACCTAAATCGTTTTAAATCTTTAAAATCTCACCTACTTTGAAAATTTTATACTATTAGACTAATATTTGCAACGACTGCAAATGCACAGTTTTAAATAAATGCCCCTTTTATTGCACGCCAGTTGAATATTGCTACATTTGAACCAGGCTTTCATTTCGAATAGTTTTAAGTACAACATACCCAAAAACGGTAAAAAATCGTTGAGTAATAAGGAAATTATTACAAGAAGAATTAGGGTCCCATTTAATTTGGCCCACAGTGTATAGCATCACTAGACTATATCTTTCTTATTAATCGTTTCTTGTAATATTTACTATTTTATTTTATTCCAAACCTTGCAATATTGATTGGAATGGATTTAAAAATTTTCCACGAACTCAAATCAAATAGTATATTTTGCTATAATGTTCTGATGTGTATTTTTTAACCACAACCAAAATTTTTTCATTCAAAAAATTAAAAAAATTGGAAATTTTTAAATTGAGATCAGATTATTCGTAATATGTAGGTAGATACTAAACCATACTAAAATTTTAATAAAATCACATGCAATAAATTTTTTCCTGGCCTGAAGTTTTTCGTTTTAAGTTCTTGAGAGAATCGGCTCTTAGTTTCTGGGCGACTCTTGAAAACGCCATTCTTGACAGAAGTTTTCTACCAGGAAATTATTGGGCATAATCTCATGAATTTTTATTATTTTATTCAAATAAATTGACACGTCAACATTAGAAAATTGCATTTTTTGCTTAAACGGACAACTTGCAACGAAACAATTACAAATGCTATCAGTTAATCAATGACAGATGTAAACTATAAAGACATGGAACGACATTGTTGTAATTGATGCAAGAAAATGTACAAAATGCGGTTGGACACTGCCAGAGGGCGATACTGTTCTTTCTCTGTTTCTTTACTGATACTACTGGTTTTAAATATTTAATACGTTTTTTTGAAATAACTTTAAAGCAATATTTTAATATATGTTTTATGGATACTATTAACAGAGTAAGAAGAAAAATTTAATGTCGCCCTCTGGCAGTGTCCAACCGCATTTTATACATTTTCTTGCTTCAATTACAACAATATCGTTCCATGTCTTTATAGTTTACATTTGTCATTGAGTTAATGAAATGTCGTTTGAAACAATTGAAAAGCGCTCTTGTTGAGAAGCATGGTTTACTTGAATTCTAAATCAATGTGGAACTAAGATATTTTTTCAATGGAGAGTTTAAAAATATAAAAATATAGCGGGTGTTCCATTCAAAAAACATAAATTTGGTCAATAATTGTTTGACGTGATGTTCAATTATTGTTTTTATGATTATATATTCTAAGTCTATAGAAGAGCTCCTAAAACTTATTTTTTCGCGAGTTTTGTATATCTAAAAATAAGGGCTAAAATAGGGGTGCACAATTTCGCGTGAATATACCCGGTGCATATAACTAATATATTAAACGGTACAAATCAATCGCTATCAACAATAATAATTGAAAATGAGAAATATGTTGCAAAGGCCTATAAATTACTTTATGTAAATTTTTGTTGTGCAATTTGATAAATAGTTTATTTTATAAGAAAAATACTTAACATTGTTGGCAAATTCATAAAATATCATGTTAACATAATTTAATTATGCATAATGGTTGTTCTGTGACCTTTACATTTGGATATTTTTAGAAAACAATTAAGAAAGAAGCTGAAGTTAAAGATAAAATATTATAATGGCAATTGGCTGTTTTAACTGTAAATATTATTCGTCACCGGGAATCTTTAATATCATCTTTGTGTTTGTCTGGAAATTTAAAATGATTTCCGATAATTTCTTTAGGTATTGCGGCAATCACAATAAATAAGTATAATTCAACTAATTTTCTCTAAAATATTTATTCAATAACTAAAAAACAGTTTGGTGTGCGCCATTTATTTTATATTAATACTTAATTCGTAATAAAAATTACATAAAATCTGATTTATTTTCTTTATCACCTTAATATTTTGTTAATCAAATGGTGTACGTTTAGACGTTGACAGCTTTAAATTATGCCATAAAATTTGATTGTAATTGTTTATGTATTTTTTAAAGTGGGCCTATGTCTGCTGTTACAACTACCGAGTTATGCTAGGAGATAAGAGATAACCACCAGCTCTTATTTAAGCGCTGGTACTCCTAACTGAATCTGCATTGTGCTGTGTGGTAGGAACCTTTATAGTGCACCAATTTCTATTTTGCTTCGTTTTCGAAGAGGAGGGAAATCTTTTTTCTACCTTTCATTTAATATTTCTAAAAAATACCTTTAATTAAAGTTTTTTAACATTAGTTAAAAAAAAACTATACACGAAGAACTGCAGAATATAATATCATTAAATTGTTTTTCTTTGATATATTTTGCGATATGTAGAACTACAGGATGTGATAGAGAGGAACAAATTATTAGACGTGGGTCTCCAAGACTAAGGCCCTTGTCCCACCAAAGCTGCGCAACAGCGACGCGACAGCGGCACGATGTCGCTAGCGTGTATCTTTCGTGTTTAACCCATGGTTTATATACATCGTATACCCACCAACGCTCCAGCAAAGAAACATCCAAGCTGCGTGTCGGCTTCTTGTCGCCGAGCGACTCGACATGTCAGTTGTGCAGCAACATTGAAGCTGTGTGTGCTGTGGTATTTTGCGTTAATGACGAAAAGGAAAATGAATATCATGGCACAACAGAAAAATGAACAGGAATATAATGAAAAATTAGTAGATGCTGTAGAAAAATATACTTGCTTATACAATTATAAGTTAGCCAGAATATTCTCGAAAAGATGTGACCGAAAAAGCTTGGGCGCAGCAGTACA
Source organism: Rhagium mordax (assembly GCA_963680705.1). Taxonomy (NCBI): domain Eukaryota; kingdom Metazoa; phylum Arthropoda; class Insecta; order Coleoptera; family Cerambycidae; genus Rhagium; species Rhagium mordax. The sequence continues at coordinate 90,949,634 of OY796656.1, read as the reverse complement.
AACATTCTGTTGGTTTCTTGCAATAAAAAGATGCACCCACCATTTCCTATTCTTAGACTTTTTAAATTTTTTTCTATTTCGTAAGTACCAGTACATTGCAATCACATCGTCGTCTTCACTTGACATCACTCATCGCTTGAACTGAATGTAGAAAACACGTGGCTTTGGTGGGACAACTCCATGTCGCCTGCTTGTATCATGTCGAAATCGTGTCGCTGTCTCGTCGCTGTTGCGCAGCTTTGGTGGGACAAGGGCCTAACTCTGGGATCCCAATACGCTGGAACCAACCAAACAGATAGGATGCCGGCAGGTTATATTAGAAACATTGTTAATTAAAAGTTTTTCTAAAATCAAATCATATATGATTGAATCTAAATACATACTTATACACATTGTCTATAGAGGTCAAGGTATCCAACTAAACATAACCTAAATATAAAATACCACATAAACATATGCATGTAAATATTTGCAAGGGAAATATCAAAAGTACGTAATAAATCTCTTTTGCATAATCGACGAAATATTTTACAAAACGAATAAGCATTCACAAATATTTATTGACAGGAATGTTACAATAAACGTGTCCTTAGTTAAAAGCCTTTGTTTCAGAGTAAAATTGTAAATGCGTTATTATTATTCATACCTACACTCTCTTTATATGACCGCAAATTTGCAACATTAGGGCAATTTCGTGAAGTATTTATTATTTCATTAGCTTTCTTTATTAACGCATTGTGATTGTCCGTTTCGGTTTGATATAATGAAAGGCTGAGATATAGAGGGTGTTACACAATTCTTGTGATTACAACAATAGGTTAAATATCTCCAGGCGCCAACATTGTGTAGGAGTTAAAATATACGATTGTTAAAATCTGAGAATGAATTTAATAACATACTATTTTCTTTATTTGCCTAGAAAGGAAAAGCAATAACCATTTCATTGTTTTCATGTGCCTTATAGATGAAGTCTTACGAAAAATATAGTTTTGTATGGTACAAATATTTTCTTCATTAAACATCTTTTTTGTCTTTGATCACATACTCTTTCCGTTATGTTAAACAAATATACTCATGGACTTGTGACGTCAATATACAGCGTGTTTTCGAAACATGTTTTATTTTAAAATATGCCTAGTTATTTACTGTAAAATAAGTAAAAAGGTAAAAGAAACGAGTAAGATTTTAAAAATAAAAGTAGTGCTGCTATATACCTTGGTTTATGAAAACGGTTCGTTGTGATTAGAACTGAAAACGGTACAGTTAGTCCTTCCCCTAGGGTGGAAAACTCTGCCCTAATATGTGCAGAGAGTTTGACTTCAGAACCTAGTTTGGGATCATATAGGGATCAGGAAAACATGAGGTGGACATCCCGGTTCGTGGGAGGAAGTCCGCCATATTGGATTTTATGTCAAATTGATAGGTCGCTGTATCTCCGTAACGCATAGTCTAAATGGAATGAATTTTTTATAAGAAAACATGAAAATGTAGGCGGCATTAATTTTAGAAATTTGTTTCTTATGGTTACATGACAGTTTATTAATTGTAAAATGTAAATTCAAGTAAGTAACTTTGTTTTGCGAGATTAATCGTCCACCTGATGAGCTACTAAATAGCGAAAGAATATGTACATCTTCTTGTGGACTTCGTTTTTTAATTGGTGATCATAATAAATGAATTTTGTGGTAAGTTAAAAAAAAAATTTTTTAATAATTTGTTTTTAGACGTTTTGAATTTTGTAATTTTAATCCAATATTCCTAATGTATTAAAGAAAGTCCAATGAATTTAATGGTAGCATGTTTAGAGATGAAACATAAATATGAGTATATCAATTTGGATATGTTTGTTATTATTATGCTTGTATAAATCCTAAACAAAGTCATTTATAAAAAAAAAAATAATTATATTTCTCTTTCTTCTTGGACATCAATGCCAAGTATTTTTATTATTGATTTTATGGCGACCATTCGCAATATGAAAATGAAAGAAATTAAAACCTTTGGTTCTTCATTTCAAAATTTTATCTCTTACATTACAAATATTTGCAAAAATGCTTCACGTATTGATATTATTTTTGACAGTTATTTATCAAATTCAATTAAAAGTAATAAATGCAACAGAAGATATATGCCACAAAATCCAATAGAGCTGGGAGATATTAGAGATGAAACAACTCCAATACCAATCATCAACAAATAAATTCAACTTACAGGAATTTTTTAGAAATAAGTTTATAGCTTGCAATATTAATTTTAATATGCGTGTTAGTTCTTTTGTTAATTGTGCGAAAGTGTTATTTTCTTGTTTATATGTATATGTATACGCAAGAGTGAATCGGAAATGGTCAAGAATAATTTGGAGAAAAAATTGAATCTAATAACATTGGAAGAAGCTGACCACAGAATTATTCCACATATTGTGAATTCTAATGAAAATCGTGCAGTAATTTTATTCTCCGACACTGACGTTTTTATTCTCCTTTTGTTTTATTTTTCCTTATTTCCACTAAAAAAGAAAATATGGTTTCGGATTGGGGTAAGGGACACTCTAAGATATTTATAATATTTTTGAATGTGCGATGTTTTTCCAGCTCCTCACATTCTAACTGGATGTGATTACACTAGTAAAATTGGTTCTAAAAAGCAAATACTAAAAATTGATCCTATAAAATTTCTAAAAAATTTTAGTGTGGACAGCTTAGAATTCTGTAAAATACGCGCAGAGGAGTTTTTAGTGCACATTACAAAACTTGGATCTTCATGTAAATCTTCTGATGAACTAAGGTCCTAAATTTATTTTAATACGAAAATTGTATCCCTAAAAAATTTTCCACCATCGTTTTCTTGTTTGGAACATATTAAAAGGGCATATTATTGCACTCATTTATATCTAAATTGTTTCAATCAATGCTCCATTAAATGCCGTTCATTTTGGGTATAAATTAGATGACGAGGAGGAATTTTTAGAGCCTACAAACATTTTGCGCGCTATTCCTGATAATTTTAATAACTTGGTCATGCAAAACGTCGGCGTCGTGAGTAAAAAAAATTGCACTTGTAAAAAAAATTAAATTTAATGCTCTAAATTTTGCATATGTGTATCCAAAAAATCTTGCAAAATGTTTAAATAAAGAGTTGATTTCATTATATTTTGTAAACACCGCAGGTTGTCTGGCGCAGGGACGCTCAGGAGTAGCAACTACATTCAAATTATAGCCGCCTGAAGTGTCGGCTCGGGACTAAAGTGGCCGTATCTTTCTTACTATTTAAGATAATTTAATTTTCTAAACACAGATTTGTAGCTAAAGCAATTGCCTACAAATATTGTTTCTAGTTTTTTTTTGTTAAGGTGCAAGAAAATGGGTGGAGACGACAATGAACGGGAAAGAATAATTTTAATTCCCTTTTTTGTATTTTTGGGGGGTATTACTTACAGTTGCGTAAAAAATGAATGTAACCTTTTTAGTTCTAAACAAAATTTGCAATCTAACTAAAAAAATATCATTTAAATTAGACTAGGCGTTACGGAGATACAGCGACCTATCAATTTGACATAAAATCCAATATGGCGGACTTCCTCCCACGAACCGGGATGTCCACCTCATGTTTTCCTGATCCCTATATGATCCCAAACTAGGTTCTGAAGTCAAACTCTCTGCACATATTAGGGCAGAGTTTTCCACCCTAGGGGATGCACTAAGTAGCTGTCGCTAAGTTGGCATCTTCGGGACGTGATTGAGTTTTAATCATCTCCTGAAAATGCCAACTTGGTTAGTGAAATACGCGCAGAATTACTTGCTACCAGAAGCAATGTCGTTTCCCTTAAATTGTTAGTTATTTGCTCATTTTGTCCAAATGTTCATTTAGAAATAGGCTGAATTTGAATATTTTATCAAGCATTTTGTACCTACATCTTATGTTAACTTTCATATCAACATATCAATAACATATTTATCGAATGAATCGTTCATTACAAATAAACTTATATCAAACGAAGGAAAATAAATTTATATGGGTACATTCTTTTACTTAAAGAATTTTCTGTTAAACATTTAACAACCGCTAACAAGGGTGTGTTTTATTGTGTTAGATACTTTTAGAATCCAACAAAAAACTAATAAAACCACTTTGCTTTTGTTACTTGAAGGACTCCCCATATAAAATTTTTTAACACTTATGCACTAAATACAGTCAATCCATTAGCCTGTATTATCAAAGTGTTATGCATTGATTTCTTGAGGCCACCCACATTATTAGGAAGCAAAACATTTATTACATGTTGATTTTTTCATGTAGGATATTAAATTATAATTTGATAAAGCGATACCTTGAAAAACAAGTATGTTGTTTTTAAGTTCAATATCAAAAAAAATTTAATATGAAAATTATTTGCTGTTTATTATGTTGGTGTCCTTTTTGAAAAGGTAGGAAGTATTAACAATGTTACAAAATATAATTGCAAATGTGATATCTTATCAGTGGTAAGCTAAACATTATAACGCAAATACATGAGATCAGACTGACCTGTATTGTATGCTTTCATTTTTATATTACTCTAAGTTCTAGGACATTAGAAATAAAATCATAAAAGATAGAATTCGCTTATTCGTTAGGTGATTTAACGGTATATAGTTTATGAAACAAAATATTATAGATGTATCTCAAAAGCTTCTCAAAGTATTGAGTGTTTGGTCAAACCGAGGGACTTAAAAAAATATATTTAAATTCAGCCATGAAAATACAAAACTGCGTCGTAGATCTGTTGTTTTTACATATGATAATACTACTTCCTTTATTCTAGTACATGAGGAAGTAAATCGGAAAAATAAAAAAACTATTAGTTAAAACTAACATTTAGGAACATAATAGAGTGCTAAAATAAGTGATAGTTCTAGACATTAATATTTGTACAAATATGTACCTCATTGTGTGTATAATTTAATCTCATTTTACAAACTGTCTAATATTTATGTCAAGCACTCTACTAAAGTGTGTTATATTGATTGTAGGACTGATAACTTATTAAACTATTAACCAATATTTTAGACCACCCGCATAAGATTAAGCAATCATGCTTCACATTTAATTTAAGGAATTAGATCAATTAATTGATATACGTTTTGTGACAGTGAAATTACAACACTAAATCTTGCATCAGCAATTAACAAATAGTCATTAGGTTCGTTGTTAACGTCTCTTTGACTTGCCATGAAAAAGATAAGATATATGTAATTTTTAATAATATACCTTTGATTGATTATTACCAATATCACAATTTCGTTACAACCAAATGACATATCCATCAGGAACAATATAAGGACACTAGTAATAAAATTATTAGAACAAGGTCAGAATATTTGATTTGCTAATCATCTATTGTTGTGGGTAATTTTCGTATTGTTATTTCTTGTTTTAATCAAGCCATAATTAGATTTAGTTATAATAGTTATTGTATTGTAATTTGTACTAATCCATCTGCTGAGTAATGTTGATGAAACAATGATTGACATTTTTTATCTACTGTTTGAATTTATTAAAGTTTTATTATTAAAACGGTACATCAAAATGTTGTAACTAACAGTTACCACCTACTTGTTTTTTATGAAAGCGGCCATTATATTCATGACACTTCAAATTAAGTCTGATATTTGATTCATACATTGAAGTTAATTTTCATAATAATGTTGAAGAATCCTCGCAGTTCGTTGTATAACTTTAATTATTAAATGCTTTTAGTTTATTTTGTGTACCTTTTATAGTTTCCCTTCACATTTAATTAAAGCAGAGGAAGTCTGTTGGGATTGCAGTTTGGTTTAATTATTTTTATTCAAATAACTATTTATTTCCAGTGTATCTAGTTCATTGGACTTTCAGGTATTATCTTCATATTAAACAAACAAATGCGTTAGGTAACTGATTTTGTCATAGGAGTCATTTCCCAGAAAAAATAATAAAGAAAATAAATTTGTATTGTGTATTTACAATATCGGTTATAACGAATATTATTACAAAGGATAATAAAAGTAAGAATAGAAGGTAACGATTTCATGTTTAACATCAATTTTGAACAAATCTTTGAATACAGGAAAACAGCTATAGGTATGTATGCTAAAGCTTTCGATACTGTGAGTCATAAACAATTATTGGAAGCTTTGGAAGTCATAGAGTTTCATGGAAATGCATTTGAATTAACTAAAAGTTATCTCACTGAGAGGAAATAATATGTAGATATTGAAGAGGAAATTAGTAGAGAAGCCACTTTAAAATATGGTGTTCCACAGGGGACAGTGTTGGGTCCTAATATATTCTTTATTTAGTTTTGCTGACAATACAACTATTTTGTGTCAAGAGTTAAGAAATAATATTAAAAAAGATATAAAAGACGGCCCAATACCCTTAAGAACTTTTTTCTTAGCCGCCTCTCAAATAACCGAAACCTTAGAATTTTGTGTAAGGTAAAGGGCGACGAGTCTCGACAGTTTATTTTATAGCTGAGCCACATCTAAAGTCTGTCTGATGAGAGATTGCAGTGGTGGAAGTGACGACAAAAGCGCGCGCTTTGATCTTATTGGTTACAGAGTCAGGTAGACAATGGCATTTACGAATACGAGTTGACAGGTCATTGAAGTTTGCGTGTATCGACTGTCAAACTTGTGACTATTAAGTAATAAATGTGTATTATCCTAAATTTAACATTACGAATTATCAATTACGAATAATATAAAAGGTATTGTACTATTCCCTTCAACTTTTAGCAAATAGATGAGTAATAAATTCAATAGTAGCCCCTCAATAATGGCGCAGCATGTGGAAGTTGAGACTCAAACTGCGGCAGTTAAAATAATTTGAACTTCATTGCCACGCTTTATGAAATATTTTGAGCTGAGTAAACCGCTCTCTGCCCAAGCCACGCCCACCACAGCAATCTCTCAACAGACAGAGTATATGACATTGAAGGATAAAACATCAAGATGCCTTTGAAAACAAAAATTCTTCAATGAATTGTCTTTATTGTGACAGTTCAGTTCTAAGAATTATTCGCATTGAAATGTGTTATAAATTAGATCTTCAGAAAAGTATTTACAATTTAGTTGGGAGGATGCACTAAATAGTAAGCGCTATATTGAAAACTGTCTGTCCAAATTTGCTGCCTTTATTCACGACCATCATGCAGAAGACATAATATTTTGGCCAGACTTAGCTTCTTGCTATTGCACACGAGAATCTCAAAATTAGCTTAACGCTCAGAACAGACCATTTGTACCTAAAAACGCTAACTCTCCTAACCTATCACAGGCTCGTCCAATCGAAGATTTTTGGGCACTTTTAGCTAGAAAGGTCTACGATGGAGGATGGGAAGCTGTGGATGAAGAACAGTTAAGGCGTAGAATCTATAGAAAAATTAAAGAGATAGATGGTGAAGCAGAAAGTTGCGCCTTGTTTAAGGAGCACGAACCCCTTCATTTAATTTGAGTTGTTAATTTTGTTGTTTATAATATTGTCAATTCTTGCATATATAATTAAAATTTAAATAAAATTACCTTTGTGTATTAAAATTTAATAGCAAAAGTAATTTGCGCCAAAACTTTTGAGCTTACTATTTAGTGTATCCGCTCAACTAAAATGTAAATACTTTTCCGAAGATCTAATTTATAAGACATTTCATTGCAAATAATTCTAAAAACTGAACTGTCACAATAAAGACAATTCATTAAAGAATTTTTGTTTTTAAAGTCATCTCGATGTTTTATCATTATCGCCTATTTTAATCCCACTGAATGTTGTGCCAAAACTTTTGAGACATACGTTACCTATTTCTATTTAAAAACATGCAACCTCTGTGTAGTTTTTTAATGAGGTAGGTCTTAAAACTCTTAGGGCCAGTTGTATAAAAATCAGCTGAACCTTCGCTAAACCACTTTTAACGCCCTTAATAGTACACCGAGTACACACATGACCCACCACGCAACATCAGTGAAACGAAGTCACGCCACCTGGAAAACGCATCAATAGAGATGTTGACTTCGCTTCAAAAGAAGACTACGAGACGACGCGACCCACAGTAGGGTAAAATACTTCGTTCAAAATTCAACATTCCGGGCGTAATCTCGATCGATCGGTGGATCCCTCTATGCGGAATTTTGATACAGTTTTCCATTTTTTTAAATACTTATGAAATATACAAAGTATTCTCAGATGTTTCTAGATGCTCAATTTTTAATCTAAAGAATTTAAAATAGGTTCTCTGGGGGTTTTCGGGTTCGCTGATTACAAATTAGTTAGTAGTTGGAAAATTCCGCGAGGAAAATCCAATATTTCGGCATTGCCATTTTTTTTATTACAGTTTAAAGAATCGCATAATATGTACAAGAGGATTTTGAAGTTGCTGTACAATGTATCCAAATTCGGCATTAAAAATGCTCCAACACGTCAGAATTTTTTATAACAGAAATAATTTAAAAAATAATCAGAAATATTTCTTTCTCGTTCAAAATACCCACCCTCACTTTAAAACAGCAGTCCCCTGTTCAAAATAAACATACTTAAGGCTTTATTTCATTGATTTCCTTATGAATTAGAAATATTTAAAATTTTTAGATACATTAATTAACTTTCAAAATACTTATATAACATTAAAAATATTTATAATTTTGTTTATTTTAACAATGCATTGAAGAATCCAGCATATTAAATATTTCCCGTTTAAATTACTGATTTCCACATATTCATAACATGTGGCTCAATAGTATATTATACAGGGTGTTCCATGACATGGCGGCCATAGCTTGAGGGTATGTTGCCAAAGCAATTTCAAGTCAAAAATGTCTCATGAACATATGCCCTAGTCCGTCATGCAATTTTTTGCCGCGCAGGAACTACTAAAACCTCGTCTCATCGCAAATTTTAATATAATTATTTCAGAAAATAAATCAATATTTGGTGCTACACTTTATTAAGTTTAAAAACGAACGGGAATTCTAAAGTTTCCTAAACTTATATTAAAAAAAAACTGGAAATCCGTCATATTGAATTTTCTTCTCAGAATTTTCCAATTTCCGTAACAAATTCCTAATCAGCGAATTGAAGAATACAGCATATTAAACATCTATTGCTTGAATTACGGATTTCTACATCAAATTTCATAATTTGTGACCCAAAAAACCTTTTAAATAAGAATTTTAAACTATCTTGTTAAAACTTGAATTTTCGAAAGATAATTGAGAATCTACAAACATCTGGGGATACTTGCAGGGGAAAAATAGAATTTGCCAGGCATTCCATAAGTATTTAAAGAAAAATGGAAAACTATATCTAAATTCCTCACAAAGGGATCAAGGATCGATATTCGATAAGGAATTATAATATGATGAATATTATTAAAAAAAACTTGCATTTATCTTAAAAATTGTGACCGGAATGTTGATTTGAACGAAGAACAAGAATTTTACCCCACACATTCAAAATATTTCAAAGCATAAGTTTGAATATTATAGGTACATAGGCGCCATGTTGTGCTACTTTGTAACTACATAATCTAATTCACTAATTGTTGATGTTAATATGAATTCCATATCACTTATTAGAATTGAAATCTGCTGAAATATGTATGTATGCAGTTTTTTTTTTAATCGCTTATTTAACGTCGGCCTATTTCCGCTACCAGGGCCAATCACCGACGCCAGGAGACGAGCTACCCCCAACCTGGAAATTTTGCCGAACCTCTTATCTTACTAAGAGTAGGGATTTTTTACTTGCCTAACATTTAATAGACAAGGGACCGATTGCTTTACATCCTCTCCGAAGGATGGTATATCCTCAATACACCTCTCGCCTACAGTTGTATTGCTTCTGCAATATAGCTGATATACAAGCCTCTAGAAGTAGGGAAACGAGACCGCGTCTTTCCGTGGATAGTCCCCATTCAAGTACTAAACGCGGTAGCTGTTGCTTAACTTCATATCGCTATGAAGTGAGTCAAGTCAGTCCTCCGCTCGCTGCCCATGTATACAGTTGACATTACATAAAAATATATTGTAGTGCTTACACCTCGTTCTATTGTTTATATTTATGTTAAACAATTTAAAGACCATCAGCTATTACTAATTTATCTGTGGGTAAATAAAATTTAATTACTCAAGAAACGAAGAACGAATTGTGTTATCTCGCGAAATTAGAAACATTTTTTAAAAAATTGAATTGAAATATGCGTTAACTTTAAGTTTCAAAAATTCAATAGCCACCATACTAAACTGTTACTGTTTACTTAACCCTCAAGAAGTGCTAACTGAAACGCAAAACAAACTACCATCACACCCCTGACTCCGACTCACTTGTGTTTCCAGCTACTTTGTCGTAGAAAATACACTTCGCTTATCTCAAATGAAAGGGGTAAATTTACCTGCTTTCAGAATAACAAATTATAACTAATTAGCTAATATGAAGACCAAACAACCAACCAACTTCGGTACACTTGTCGACATATCGTTACCTTCATTTTGGAAAAAATCCAGGTAACCTGCCGTCAGTACATGGGAGGACTTTAAGCATTTCGAAAAAAAAATCTGAGAGCGCGCGTTTGTCCATTGTTTACGACGTACGGAACCTGCGGTAATTTGCATCCATGGCACTTGGATGTGTTGGAGTTCATTCAGACACCCACCGCCATTGTGTGGAGCTGTAATAATAACTTTCTGGCGAGCACAATTGATTTTGTTCAGCACGTGTAAGATGATGTATTAGAATAACCTTAAATAATGATGGCATTGTATAAATAGACATATATTAAGTCTTCTTTAGCCACGTAAACATTGGTCGGGCGTTCTCTGGCACTTTATTTCCTTCTTCAGACAGAGGAGGAGAAGGAATTCGCGAAGAGAGTAAAAGTAAAGATCGGCGAGCAAGGGAATTGTGTAGGATAGCCCTTAAGGCACTGAACACGTGGCCCACTTAATAGTTTCCTGTGGTGGTGGTTTATTTTTTATCGTACTAGCATATAAATTCTTCCTACGCATCGGATGGTTTATGAGATTTTGATATGAACTGGTGAACACAATGCAGGTATACGTACACAATATGAAGCAATACGACAAAAACAGATGTATTTTAAAAGTGCCTGAAACTTTAGTACAAATATATCCTCTAGCCTAAAGAGTATAATATTCAAATTCAATAATAGTTTCGTGCGTATCTGATATTAATTATTTCAATATATTTGCCGAGTCCCGGTTTTTTTCAGACGAGATGGCAATAAGCCTCCAATAAATGATCTTATATATACGAAGAAATTGCTTATTTTTAGTTGATTTGGGGAACTTCGTATGTTGTAGTAGGTGCATCTGCTTGTTTCATTCTTGTGATGATAACGCTACGTTTCAAGTCTTCCAATGTAACTCTGAGTAGTTCGTGTGCATGAATGTTACTATGTAGTAAGATCAATCTCATATTCATCACATAATAATTGTCTTACTGAATTGAACAGAAACAAAAGATTCATCACTTCACATAATATGAAACTATTCTTCCCAGTTGGCTAAACTCTTAACTGTTTTAAGTCGATGAGTTTAATAACAAAAATAAATTAATCACAATCCAAGTTAGCTCCTAATTGACCGCTTTATGTTCTTCTTGGAGAGCCAACTAATCGCTTGAAACTAGTAAATGGTTTCTAAGAAGAGTAACAATTGTATTAATCTTCTGAACTTGCGCCAAAATCTTATCAAGGTTGATGCATTTCGATTAATAATACCAATTTGCAAATTATAAATTTCAAGGTCATCTCCTATTATGCCCATTTTAACATTAACAAAATTGAACATATTGCAGCATTTTAAGAATTACGTAGATAGGAGAAGGAACGACTTTGAATGTGGTTTGGATTCCACAATACAACCCAGAACTCTCTTACCAAACAAAAAAATTCTGGGGTGACCTCCATGATTTCAGAGGCGGTTAAGAAAATATATTTTTTTACCATTAATATGAGCTTTTTTAAAAGAATGTTGAATTTTATACTTGATCGTATTAATTCATTTAAATATGCTTATATTACATTTGATGGATACGTTTTGAAAATCAGCTTATGGTAATTGCATTTGTTAATCCAGTTGGAACAAAAAAATATAATTATGATCACCGGATATTTATTTGATAGGTAATAAAAATTGAGCTCTGTTGTACAACATGGTTTCAATAATTATTATCCGAGGATTTATTATGAGGGCGATGTCGTTATCATCCTTGATTTATAAATGTTACGTAGGTGCAAACTACTTTTACGGATGTATTACAATGTATTGAAATTTCATGATTCTAAAGGGTTTGGCTTTATTTCCTTTAATGGGTTTTGTACTTTGTTATTTATCAGTTTTATGGTTATTAACTTAACTTAATTTACTTTTAATAACAATTTAAGTATGTTAACTGATGATTTTATAAATTGTATGAATTTAAATGCATTTATGGTTAGAAGAGGTTTGCATTAAAAATTAACTAGATTAAATAAACTCATGCCACTATAATTATAACAAAGGTAAAATCGAGGATAAAATCTGCTTCATTTATCTTTATTAAAAAAAAAATTAGAAATGATAAAGATATTTCGTGAAAATATCTAAGATCAAAATTCTATATTATTTAATACTAATTTGTGTGGGTGTAGACATTATTCATTCTGTTTACGTAAAGATAAGAATAAAATGTAAAATTAAACTATATATTTGATACTGAAGACACGGAGTTGATATACCTATTTGAACTGTAATATCACAAGTAATCCAGTGTGTGGGCAATCACTGTACGAGTAGTTATGCAATACGAACTCCATGGAAATAATAATTAAGAATTGATCAGAAAACTTCTCTACCAATTCTGGTGTTCCGCGACTCTTAATTCTTAACTCTTAACCTCAGTATCATCGTCCTAATGCTGGCGATTTCAGTCTTTTTTTATAAATTGGTTAGTACAAGCGACATAATATGCTCGTATTACTCATTCTAGTTTCCTCAAACCTAATAATATTCATTGGAAGAGTTAATCAATGCTAATAGTTAGGTTTCGTACTTGCATGGGTAATTTTTATCTAATTACCAATTTTCGTAACTATAATTTTAATTGATATAAATATAAATATTTTTTTATTATATCTGCAGTATTGCAACACATAATTTTATATCGTATACAGTATTTTATACAGGGTGAGTTTAAAGTACACTGAAAAATTGTATCCTTTATGACTTCCAAAAACGATTAAAAATTGTCATAATATGTGAAAAACAGTCGAGAAAAAAATTATTAAATTTTCATTAAAAATATCTAAAAACTTCGTTTTAACAGTATATGTATTGGTATATGCGCATACTCCTACTCGTCGAACTTGTTCTCTGAATGTTTCCAATTTTTCTGCATTTTGATCACGGTAGGTACTTGAATTGATCGGAAAATACATTTGAACTTTCTAAGCAACGACTTCTACAAATCGGATGAACTATAAATACTATCTCCTTTCTTCGTCATTATTTTGTTTTGTAATCCGAATTTACTTTATTTTTCTAATTGTGTTAATGTTTCAATATAGTAAAAACGTAGAAATAACTTCCTAGATCCTGTAATTCCTTTGTTTTATCATGATTTTCATGAGAAGTACGAAGTTGGTTAAAAATATTTTTTAATGTTTTAAAAGAACGTTTTTTATAACTACTTGCTCCGTTTCAATAAATAGGTGAAGTGCAATTACAATATTCTATTTAGTGCCATAATTTCCTGCTTGTTTTAAAATTCTTTTGCACCCTCAAAAAAATCTTGAAATCAGCGATTCTGGAATAAATTAGACAAAACCTTTTAAAATAATGTTTGTCTTCCTGCATCTCTTTTAATAACGGAGATATCGAAATATTGCGCATTTTCAAGTTTTCACGTCATGATTTTTAAAGTAAACCATGGGTCCAAATATTTGAAAACCATTATGTAGCTTATAAAACTCATCACAATTTTTGTGTAATAAATTTTTTTACATGATTGATATTAAGTGATATCCTCGATATCCTGATAAAACGGACAGCCCGTATATTAATATACATATGACGATCAGATCGAAATTATATGAATTATTGTCGGAAGATGTTTGTCAGTCCATTCCTAATTTTGCCGTCAAATATTTTTAAATTATCAAAAATATAACTTGGAATCCTTAAAAAGTGAAATTTAAATGCATGAGATTTTAATTTAAAAAAATGTTTATAATATTATAATATTCTAAATTGCCACAGAAGTTTTATATTTTTTTGTAAATACAAAATTTGCTATAGCTCATCTTATTTGTTACGTCCGACAGCACGGAACCACTTTTTTCAACTAGGCGTTATAAAATAGATTAATTGAAAGAGCAGCACATAAAATAAAACCCATACAATAGTTATAATTTATTGCTTGAGTGTTGAATTGAATTTATTTAGAATATAAATTTAAGCCGTTTTCTGAGTGTACTATGGATCTGTTGTAATAAGTTATTCTTAAAAGGACTCCCGGTAAATACAGAAATAAACTACAAAAATTATTGATACTAATAAAATAAAAAAACTAAAAAATGTACTCCCAGTCCTAAATTTTACTCTTAAACAATTTAATTCCTTCTAACTGGTTGTGTAATAAAGTCAAACAGGACTGGAGAGCCATTAGTTGAAGTGTCGGAAAGATACAGCCTCTCATCGTAAATATTGGGTGTTTTACCTGACCGTGACGGTCGCTCTCTCACGTTGTGTCTTCTTTACACATTTTTCCTTGTCCTAAAGCGCTGTAAACGTCAACTGTCTACACTTTTAGCATGTTTAAGTAAATTTATTTGCCAACCTCTTTGATGGCTATATAAAATAACAACCCTATTAATTTGACCCTGGTGTTGCGAAAACATTAAAAGGACATTAAATTGACATCTTTATTTATTTAGGCGGAATGTGTTATTTTTTATTTTTAGATAGAGAGTGTGAAATACACTCGAAAATAATAAATTCTGAGTGGTGAAGAAAATATAAAAACCGAATTAACGTGGATCTGTTAATTTCAATAAAATAATGTGGCGACGAAGATAAAGTGACTAAAATATGACATTTCTGTATTGCATTCGGAAATACAAAATGGGCTGTTGAATTTATACTGCATAGTTCGAGCGGTCATAGATTTCCGAGTAGATTTCTTATCTTATGTATTTGTAATAATTTATATTGCATTTCTATTGTTTGCAACTGTGTGTGCTTCATGATTATGCAAAATATAACAGCTTATTATGGCATCGTGTAAATTAAAATAAATGTCTGCAGCCTAGATTTTTATGATTGGTGGCAGTTTGGCTGCCATGCTATAATTTGAATATGTAAACTTAAGTGAATTGCCTCCGAACTTTATTCACTTAATCGGTTTAAATTGTATGGTTGGACCGGTCTTATTACTCAGTATCCATAAACAAGTTATTTCTAAATTGAATACCACAAATTTAAATGCTTGTAGAGGATGTTAAAATAACACCAATACCTTTATACGTGTGTCTTCGGAAAATGCTTTTATTGCCAAAATATAGGGGGTTATAATGGCAATTGGCATACCAGCTACATGGCTATATATTAAACAGAGCAGGTTGAGAAATTTGTATGAGCGAGTCTTACCTGAATCAATCGATAACTGGACAATATTTCAAATGCAATACAACGATTTAATGGCACAAAAAAGAGGTCGCAAACCACTTTCTTTTTAATTCCCCAGCCAAAATGCAGGAAAAATACTCTTTCCAAAAATATCTCTAGAGGTCTTCGTATTTTGATTTGATTTTTGATTTTGTATACGAGCAGTAATTACCCAACTCATGGCATGAGTATTTTCATATACAATCGAGAATATCTCGAAGACGACATTTAATAAGGGTGTCATATTACTATGGTATTTTGATTTGGGAAACATTTCCATAATTCCTAACTTTAACTTTATTAACAAAAAGGTATTATGTGCCTGCTTTATTCCACGCCACTAAATCATTGTTAACATATTAAGGATATATCCGTTATTAAGCTATAACTTAAAGTCGATTTTAGATTTGTTCCGCAGATAAAAAATTACCGACAAAGGAACACGTGCGGCGGCTTTTTTGAAGATTAAAGAGGCCGCGATTCTGCTTTGTAAATGCGGCATTTTTTCCCTGCAGTACAAAAATGAAATGAACTATAACTGATATGTCAGCATCCTATATTTTGAAACTAAAGCGTTTTCAAACAAAATAGTATTAAGGTTTTAGGAATATCTTAATATTCTCTACAAGTTTTAAATTTATGGTCCTCAATTTGAAATGAATATCATCATATGACATGGATATCAGGCGATATTGCAGTGTACCACTGTATGCAATGCGAAGGAAACCATTTAATTGTTTATTTATTTATTTAATTATAATAAAAGTAGCCCAATAGAATTAAAAAAAAATAATTAAATATACAGGGTATAATGTATATTTACTATTTATCTATCAAAGATACACTTGCACTTAAATTAAATAAAGATTCCACCTTTTTAAGATATAAATTAGATTTAATAACGCAAATATAATCGTGGCATAAGTTCTTTGGCGCTCTTGGAGAAGCTTTAATACTAATATATCTTCTATGTGTCGACTTAAATGTAATTAATAACTACAACAACATAAAACAGTTTTAGTAGGTCAAATATCATTATGCAATATTGAATATCTAAGCTATTAACTATTCCGAGTAGTAAAGTTCACAGTTTTATATGAGATAAAAGTAATGTATGTGTACAGGGTAGTCGTTATTTAATTGATCACTATTGGTGCCTTTAAAATGGTAAGAGAGATATGGGGTCGGTAAAATAAGGAAAAAATTGCGCTACTTTACGTTCATGAAAATATTCTGCCAAGAAATCCGAGATATCTGAAATGGTTTTTAAAATATTCTATAATAATCATATTAGTGCCTAATCTTTTACTGGTTCAGCGGTTCTCATATTGGGGTGTATGTATTCCAAACTAAAATGAAAGAGTATTTTCTATTTTGTGAGACACTATTAACAGGGAATTAGCGCCGATGAAATTTTCAAAAAACTGAATTACTTCTTTGCAGAAATTGCACTGAACTGGAAGCACCTATGACAAAAAAATATGGAGGTGCTGCTAACAAAGTAAAATCGATTGCAGAAAATTGCACTTTCTGTCATCCACAGAGAAGCTTTAGCAGTAAAACGTATGCCTGAACAATTTAAACATGTTCTGCAGGATGCAATCAAGGTGGTCAATTTTACAAAATCTCGGGCTCTAAACTCTCGTTTTTTTCGTAACCGTGTAAAATGGGCAGCGACCGCATTAAGTTGCTCCTACATACAAAGGTGAGATAGATTCCTCGAGGAAAAATGTTAAGCAGGTTATTCGAGCTATATTCTGAGGTGCAGTTGTTCCTGATCAAGAGCGATTAGCCTACTTATTAGACATTTTCAATCGCCTCAATAACTTAAATTTAAGTTTTCAAGGCAAAACAACAAATTAATTTTCAGTAGACGACAAAATAATAGTACCTATATTATTTGACAAGTGATAATACTATAAATAACTCACGCCGATGAATTTTGCGTAGTGTTTCACCAAGATCGAGATGTCGAGAAGTCTTGTCTTGATCTTGTCTCGACTTCGAGAAAAAATCAAGACAAGAGTTTGATTTCAAATATCGAGACAAGACAAGAGTCAGGTTATCGAGAACAAGACGAGACAAGAGTCAAGTCATCGAGAATCAAGACTTCTCGATTATTTGCATAGGAATATTGTTGAAAAATGGAAATAAATAAATATAATGTCCAATATAGAAGATCCAAGATATTTTATTTTAGAAAATATTAAGTAATAATAATAAAATTAGTCGACGTTTTTTTTTTAATTTGGGGTAGCTCACGAAAATAATAACAATGGGCACATTTGCAATATCCAAATAATAAACATATAATTGTTATAAACAAATTTTTTTTTGTAATTTTTTCTTTTTTGGACTTATGCAACTTATAATGTGCTAATGTATTAAATATAAATTTATAAAGATTATATAATGGTAACAATACTAACAATGTATGCACAAACTATTTCTCCATCAAACAATATACGATGTTACAGCATTGTTACCATTATATAATCTTTATGAATTTATATTTAATACATTAGCACATTATAAGTTGCATAAGCCCAAAAAAGAAAAAATAAAAAAAAAATTGTTTATAACAATTATATGTTTATTATTTGGATATTGCAAATGTGCCCATTGCTATTATTTTCGTGAGCTGCTCCAAATTAAAAAAAAAACGTCGAAATTGGCCGGAAAATAACGGAGATATGACGAATTTTTCTCGCTACCCCAATTTGAAACTCGTTTGATAACAAATTCACCTGTCCCTTGAGCCAAACAAATTGAAGACGCTCTAAAATCACTAATTATTAAAAATTATATTTTGACCTCAAAAAGGGCCCGTTTTAAATAGGACTTGATGAATTCACAAAATTCAAGATCTTATTAACAACCAGTTTCAATTTTGGCCATAAATATTAATAAATAAACGTTTGGCGCAATAAACAATTTAAAAAATTATCTCGGCTCCTACATGTCCCAGAGCAACAATTTTTTTTTATAAATTTGTATAAAAATACCAGCAACTCAAATATGAAAGATTTGTGCAGATACGTTCATTTGTTGTAAAGTTATTTGCAAAAAACGCTGCTCCGAAAAGTAGCAATGCTGTTAACGCCATTTTGACGGTCAAAATTATTGAAAATCGATACGCCCATAACAGATTCGTAAAACTGACATCTTGACGAAAAAAATGAGCTGTGGTTGAATTATTTTTGATAACGTTAATAGGTCAATTTTTCATTAAACATTTGGGACGTTTTTAATAAACAAATAGAATTTCTCGAAAACTAATAAACATTTTGAAACGAAATTTTTTTTGTAAGTTGAGGGTAGTGACACACATATTCCACCAAAGTTTAGAGTCTAGCATTTTTCCTATCAGAGTAAAAAACTCTTGAAATTTTCGAAAATTTCGACGGTTTTCGGCAATTATTTAAATAAATAATCAATGAAATGAAATCAACCGGGGCTTAAATTAACCGGTTTGGAATTACCTAGTAAACAGAAACATTCAAAAAAATTAATCTACTGCAGTCTTACTGCAATTTTTAAAAAACTCCAAATTTCATGATTTTTTCACATAAAAGTGACTTATAAACAATGTTCTGTTTATTTGATTTGGGAGGTATCGCAGAGGTATGTTCTTTATAACTAAATACACCTGTTTTTACCTACGGCTATCTGAAACGAATTAGTTACACCGTTTTTTCTATTTCTGCAGGCCTAGCGGTGTTTACTGATTAATAACAACAGCACTCGATATTCGACAGCGGCCGATATTACACGAAGCACGTATGCTATGAAGAAGCTAGTGTTTATCGAGACCAAGAAGTATCGAGACTCTCAATATCAAGACAAGAAATTGATCAACGAGAATCGGTCAAGACAAGAAGCAATACGTTTCTTGTCTTGAAAATCAAGACTCTTGAAAATCGAGACAAGAAATGACAACTTCTCGATCTCGGTGAAACACTAATTTTGCGCCACGCGCCGCCAGACGAGTAGTGTAATTCATCAAATCAAGATAATACTAAATAACTCACGCCGATGAATTTTGCGCCACGAGCCGCCAGGCGAGTAGTGTAATACATCAAGTGAGTTATTTAGCATTATCACGAGTTGAATACTATACTTTATCTACAATTATAATTTTTGGCACAATAAAATTATTACTTGACTTAATTAAACGTCAAAACTATTCAAATGTCAAATCACTTTCCTCCCCTCAATATTAATGGACCATTCTATTTCACCGTATCGGAAAAGAATTTCTATTGGACAGGCTAGGCATGAAGTTAAAGGAGATTGGTGTAAACCATAGAGATAGAATATAATAGGGAGACGGCATCACGTGGCAAAAGTGGTTTCATGTCCGCCATATTGCTAAGACGTTTTTGTCAAAAATGTCAAACTGTAGTGTCATTTGTTGTCAGTTTATGTTGAGCAATATTTAGAATTTCATTTGTGTTTTGAGAACTATATAAGTGTTTTTTGTTAGTTTCTTAAAAACAATTATGGTGTCTTGTGCTGTGCGTAGCTGCTGTAGCGGAGACCGCGTGGATAAAAATATGTCGGGAATAACATTTCATAGGTTAGTATAAACAATAAACAGAACCGTACCTACAAAATTATGGTACATAAATGCTATTATTAATGGTAGTGTACTTTATACATGCTACAGCGTAGGACAAAGGGCGGCGGTAGACAAATACAAGCATCTTAGAGGGGAAGAGAACGCGTATAACTACAAACGAAAGAAACGGGAGAAAGAAAACCAACTTTTAGATCAGCTTGAAAGTCACCAAAACGAAAATGGCACTAGAAAATTCTATCAGGAATGATACGCGACAAGAAAGGTTTTTAAACCAAGAACTAATATCTGTAGAGACAAACGAGGAAACTTAATAAGTAATAAAAAATATATTCTATCTGGATGGACAGAACATTTTCAAGAGCTGCTGGCGCGCTGGCGGGAGGACCAATCTAAATGAAAGACTGAAACCATTCTCTGAAGCCCACCTCGGAGAATATCAGTCAGAATTCAGACCAGGTCGCTCAACTACCAACCAAATGTTCACTTTGCATCAAATCCTAGAAAAATCCAAAGAATTTGACATTGGTATAACACTGGTATGCACCACTTGCCATCTGCTTTAAAGCAGCGTATGATAACATTCTTAGGTCGAAGTTGCACGAAGCTATGAACGAACTCGGAGTACCAATGAAGCTAACTTGCCTGATTAAAATGACCATGGTTGACACCACGTCCGCAGTTAAACTTCAGAACGACATAATATAGGTACCGTTCGAAATACACAAAGGACTGCGACAGGAAGATGAGCTGGCGTGTCAGTTATTCAATATAGCCCTGGAGAAAATCTTCTGATTGGTACGTACCACTTCGAAGGAGTGTGGGCGTTACACATTCACTGATCGTTTTCTCTATTTAATACACGCTTTACGCTTTACGTACGATCATCCCGTCTTTGGTTCCAATTTGGCTATAATTTTTCTTGGGGTACTGTATATTTATGTATTCTGAAACAACGTATAACATAGGTATGTAAATTAAAGAAAAATTTACTTATTTGCCTTTTGTTTTACTTTTCATATTCACCATCATCATCCACACACCCAATTAAGAAGCTGTAGGAATTGGTACTATTGAACTAATAGTGCATGTTTTTCTTCAAAGCCCCATAAAACTATGAGTAGTTCCACTACATTAAATATCTTGTTTAAAAAGACGTTTGAACCAAAAACTTCACCGACTTTAGTTGATTACGAAAGTTGAAAGTTGACCAACTAAAATCGAATCGTGAGAACGCGCTTAATCCAACTCTGTTAAAGCCGCCATATGGCTACTACATTAAGCTCCACCCAGTGGTACCGTTATTTCCTTACCTATTTAAATCGTATAGCATCTCCTTATATTCTATCTCTATGGTGTAAACAAAAACTCTCCAACACTATCTGTTTATGGATACTATTAATTGTGCAAAACCAGTTGGTTAATTAATATATAAATGAGAGTATGTAGATAAAGGCATTTATCAAGAAATGTCAAATGGTGAATAATGTTTTCTAAATGTTTTCTTAACCGCATCTCAAGTCACCGAAGTAACCACCGGAAAATCCTAGGATTTTATGTAAGGTAAAGAGAAACGAGGCCTGTGGAGTCATAACCACATCTAGGGCTTCGATGATTCTCTATCCATCTAAGTCCGAAGCAAATCATAAATAAATTTTTAATTTGTCCGAGGATGGATTCGAACCATCAATATTTGCAACCGAGTAAGTACGTATCAACGCATTTACCCACGCGGCTACCATGCCCTTTATAGTATTTCAAATGAATGAAGACCTGCACTGTTCATAATTTTGTAACAGATCACGATACTAAAGTAATTGACGATATTATTAATATAAAACGCCACTACCAAATGCTTCATAAAACGTTTGGATAATATTTTAAGGAAGACAATTCTGAATTCCTTTGGATAAGAAACCCATTCATATTGGATAACATTCCTGGAATTCTAACTAACAACGAAAAAGAGTCTTTAATAGAACTATGTTGCGATGAAGGTTTGAAGAGTTAGGTGGTTACTGTCCAGAGAAGCAATTCCATTTAAAACCACATATCTTTGTGAAATGCTGGATGCTAAAAAATAAATTTCATAATAAACTGAATCTTGACCTAAATTTGCGATTAAATCTTAGTACAATAATTAATCCTGTCTTCTCGCCTATATACCAGCAATTTTTTTTTGATAATGACAATATCAAATAACTCTTTCATCTTCTTGCAAGAGAGATACCAGTTTTAGAAGCAGCTAGAAAACTACTGGTACGCATCCTCTGGTATAGTTTATACAAAGTCAATTGAAAAACTTATGTTTGATCTGCACCGCCTTAAAGGTAGTCGGTACTTTGTCGGCTCTTTTGAAATATAAAAACGCTTTGATAAAAAGTTTTTCAATTGACTTTGTATAAACTATAATGGAACATTCAACAGAGAAAGCGTTGCGCTTTGCGCTATATATTGAAGAAGCTGATGTGAATTCCTGTTGCACGTAAAGAACTGTGTTAAAATTAGCTACAAGAAGGTGTCAATTGTCACACTTTATTTTAATGGTGAAACAAAGCGTAGAATGTTTGAAAAAAATGCAGGTAAATAACTCAATCGTCAGCTGCTTGTTGAGCACTCGGAAATATATATCCGGGATTTCAGTACAGACGAATGGTTTACAATATTTGTGTACCATGTGTACAATAAATACAGTAGATTTTACAAATGACTTGTTCTATCGAGAAAATATTATATTATGTGCAAAAATCTTGTTTTTTCATTCTCTAATACATCTGTTTTATTGAAAATGCTAATTAGTCTCCACAATATAGTGTCACTCACAATCCTTTTGTTAATTCATTATAATTTTAATATATTAAAAGTATGCAAATACATGTTTTTGAATATTTTTACACATTAAAAGCCGAATTTGTGGGCGAACGACTCATCACGTCAAAGAAATTACAATAATCCTTATTATAGATAATAATGAAAATATTTTTTTTATAAAACATACCATTTTCAAATTAAATCTAAGGAAAACTGTTTTTGCCTCTCTCCTTTAGGCCTTATATAAAAAAATATTTCAATAACTATTTAATCATTTCGAAATGATTTTTTCCCAGGAATCCAAAGATTTGGTAGAAAAAAAATTGAAAGTCAAATAAAAAAGTCGTAGACGAAACTTATGTTTTTTGAAATGGGACACCATTATATTTTTAAATATTCTGATACAGTATTAGTTTCTGATTTCAAAAATATCATTTGTCTTTGTTATTTTAAACGTTTTTGAGTTATTAATATTTAAAAATCACATTGTTAAATAATTCATTAGTCTTTGTGGGTCATGATCGGAACAACTTTATAATTTGACAGCTCTTTGTTTTCTACCAAATTTTTGGATTCCTGGGATTTCGAAATGATTAAATAGTTATTAAAATATCTTTTCATATAAGGCCGAAATTAACCCCCAAAGAGTGGGCATCTTACAAGAATCGCCGTGTACATAAAAACACAATTTGCCAAAAAATTCGCCGAAACATAAAAGTGTTATTATTTATTTATTTATCCTAACTTTCTTTTCCGAACCTGTTTTATGAAAGAAATATGTCATATAATATAATAATTAAGAATTATTCTGATACGTGCAATAAATAGGCGTTCCAACAATTATTATAAACTCGGTACAGCACCAAGTTATTAAAATTATATCATCAATCATTTACTTGATAATTGGTAAATAAAAGGTTTTTGTGTCTGGAAATGGTGTTTGTTTACACGAGAGAACTTGATCATTTATCATTAATCTGTCCAAAGTCAATTTAAATAATATACTTTGATAATGAGTAAAATTTTAGAGTTGGAAGCAGGCCGATTATTTACTTTTTATGTCGCTATATATTTACCGCCTACCCGTTCTTTCTAAATCAGTGAAACGAGTACTTTGGTCACAAGAATAAGTAAATAACTTTATTCTTGTGCTTTGGTGACACAAAATGTGTAATGGACATATAATAAATATGGAGGGTGTTCATACCGCATACCGTGATATTGCTGACATTGCTGTGGTACTACAAATTAAACAAAAGCAAAACCATGATATTTATAACGGTTTGGTAAAAACAATCCAACATCGATAAAGCAGGAAATGTTTACAATAGATTTATTTTAGTCAATTATTTCAAAAAATGTTTAATATTGAATAGCTTTGCGATAATTTATTGATCTCGCTGCTACTACCGGGAATCAAACCTGTAACTTTTTAGTGAGAGCCATTTTTGTCTCTCAATCTTCAGTCTTACAAATTCTATCGCAATTTTGAACTTCTTATAAGACACTTGATAGAGTAAGGATGAGAGTTATTGGTAAGAAAGCGTATTACTCATTACATATGGAACCGGAACGGGTCCCAAATCATCCTTGATATAGCCAGTGGCATTTGTGTCAAACCAATAATATGACACCACTTTTTGTCTATTTATTTTTTCACAATAAGTAAACATAAAACAAAAGCAAATACATGTCTATAACTTACAAACAATCTCGAAGTTGTCAATAGGAAAACACACAGGGAACGGCGATATGCTGGATATTAAAGAAGTAGACGACTACGTCTATCTAGGAACCCTAAGTGATAACAAGTGCAGAGAGAAAATTGAAATAAACTTAAGAATAGCAAAAAGTAACAGATGCGCAGGAGGAATCAACAGAATCTTAATGTGCAAGGATATATCGCGGAAAGCAAAGATAAGGACATACAAGACTATCTTAAGTCCAATGCTGACATACGACAGGAAGACATGGACAATGATTAAAAGAGCGCAGTTAAAGTGAGAAGCGCAGGAAAAATATTCGATGGAAAGAAGGTTGAAGATATTTGGCAGAAGTTTATGATTTATATCAAAAACCAAACATAACAAAATTTATCAAAGCTCGTGGACTACAGTGGCTAGGTAATCTCGAAAGAATGGAAGACGACAAAAGTGTAAAATACGTAGGCTGAAAAATACCAGAAGGAAAAAGAAAGAGAGGTACACCGAGGAGGAAATGGAGCATGGTAAAGAACCAAACAACTTTTATATTGAACATATTTTGGTAACTTTGCAAATAACAAAGTTAAAGCCATTATTTGATAGTTTTGTTCCACCCTGTATATTTAATTCTTTTTTTTTTAATTCTATTGGGCTACTTTTATTATAATTAAATAAATAAATAAACAATTAAATGGTTTCGGATTTCTTGGCAGAATATTTTCATGAACGTAAAGTAGCGCAATTTTTTCCTTATTTTACCGACCCCATATCTCTCTTACCATTTTAAAGGCACCAATAGTGGTCAATTAAATAACGACTACCCTGTACACATACATTACTTTTATCTCATATAAAACTGTGAACTTTACTACTCGGAATAGTTAATAGCTTAGATATTCAATATTGCATAATGATATTTGACCTACTAAAACTGTTTTATGTTGTTGTAGTTATTAATTACATTTAAGTCGACACATAGAAGATATATTAGTATTAAAGCTTCTCCAAGAGCGCCAAAGAACTTATGCCACGATTATATTTGCGTTATTAAATCTAATTTATATCTTAAAAAGGTGGAATCTTTATTTAATTTAAGTGCAAGTGTATCTTTGATAGATAAATAGTAAATATACATTATAATGTTAATATCGAGCATTTTAAATAAACACGAAATTTTTAAATCCTTTATTTTTAATGAATTACACCTAACGAAAGGGAGGTCTTACAGAATAAAGGAGCATTGTGAATTTGGAGAAGATATCTATTCCAACCACAAGACAATAATTAAATTATTATCTTGCCTGGCACGTCCACGCGCCGGGAAAAGCTTCAATTTGAAAGTTACAGACTTTTACCAGTGAAAATTTAAGGAAAACTTTTATCTCTATGCCTGTTGGCGTCTTATTGTTTTGCCGAAAAAACGAGATGGCAAACCTAAATAAAATATGAGGGACACCTAATAGTTTTCAATCTTCCTGGTTTGGTAAAAAAAATATTTAACTTTGGTTTCATTTATAACAGCTGCAAAAAAAGTTGACAGAATACGCTAAGTGAGTATCCGGTGTTCGCGGAGCACCCGCCACCTACTGGATTTTTGTTGTGTCAGTTGGGAGCAAATGTCTCACTGTTTACCTTGAGTATTATGACATTAAAAGTTTTTTCAATCCATTAAACACTCCTAAGAACACAATAGGTACTGCAAATAATGAGTCTAGTTTTTAAAAGCCATTTTCAAACCGTCCAGCTCGATACTTTCAGGCCGAAAGTGATAAGCAAAGGACAAAAACTTGTGAAAAGTTTTCATGTCAACTAAAATAAATTTTTATGTTTATTTTTATTATGATCCTGTAGCTGGGGGAAAATCGAAGAGTTAGTCGACACTAACTGTAATTGTAAAGGCAAAGGGTACTGTAAACATGCTGCAGCTGTTTGAATTTTTGAAATGAAGAAAACACGCGCTTACAAACCGATTTATCCATGATTTGGAATCGCCCTCCCGAAGAAATGTTACGTGAGAAAACGAGCTCAGAAAATTTTCAGACTACTACTAGCCAGCCAAAATCAGTATATAAATTCAAAGATGTAGAAAATGTAGATCCAATTCTTCAAGAGAACTGCACCCTTGCATTGTATGTAAAAGCTGAGGTAGAAATTGAAGAGTTAAAGCGAGTTAAAGAGATTGAACTGCGTGATACTTTATTGAATTTTCAAAAGTTGCAAACAAATATGTGTTTTCCTCAGTATCATGCGTTTAAAAGTATCGCTAACGAAAACCTTCGTCTCACACTGTCTGTTGTAAAGTGTCTCGAAGCATATAGAGCCTTTTATTATTCTCATGTTGTCGTCGATGACCAAGCGTGGAATTCTATTTGTTTTAATTCAATAAAGCAATCTGAAACTGCAGTGTAGTACAAGGAAAGACATGTACGCATTACAGCCAGTCAAAAAGCTCACCGAATAAAAACAAGAGAAGGAAATTTTGAAAATTTAGCTGCACAGTTAAAAAAACTGCGTTACAATGGAGCCATCACGGATGCAATGCAATACGGATTGTCGATGGATGGCTAAAAGCGTATTTGTGCTAGGAAAATATGATTGTTCGAATACTAGACAAATATTGTGCAATTATTTTGCGTTACAAATAATCCAATTCAACTGGATAATGTTGCTCCAGTTGTTGCATACACTCTTACACAAATCATACGGTTGTCTAAATATTTAGTTCTGTTGCGGTCGCAACTTGCCGCAATAATTGCACAATTGCACAAATAAATTGCGATAATTGTGCTAATATTGCTCGATATGTCTGTCTATCGGGGTAGAAATGTTTTGGAATACGTGGAAGAAAACATGTAAGCAACATTAGGTTATACTTACGCGACTCGACGCACGGACACAATCCACTTTTTTCGTCGATTTATATCCCACGGTCCACTGGGAAAGCTTTAAAAATGTAATTCCGGGTTTTTTGAAGACCAAGACTTACAACCAACGACACAACAAACTTTTCCAGTAATTTTTCCCGACGTGCGTTACTGCGGCTTACTACTGTTTGTCAACATTTGCTCCCACGTAATTTTACGAGTGGCCGCGCGTTGGCGCTACTGTAGTTACTCACTTAGCGTATATGATATAGTTGCTTATGCAACAAGTAAGGTAAGCTTTTTCACGAATGGGAATTTTGTCGCACCAGTAGGCGAGTGCTACAATCCCATGAGTGAAAAAAGCTCAGTTTATTACCGAACTGGACCTAAATTATCTACATAATAATAATGTGAAAATTTCAAAATGTCAAACTTACCTATTACGTCAAAACTTATGTCAATTAAAACTTATAATATTGCTATAGCCTACTTAATTTTAAATGAGTGAAACTAATTAAAGTCTTAAGAATATAAATGAAACTTCAGAATTATAAAAAATTCAAACATTGTCATTAAAGAATACTGAGATTTAGGTATATTTTGTAATAATAATATACCGTTATAATAAATAAATGGACTACATAAAATTAAATAACCATATATAACGTTTTTAAAATAAGATGACTATTATATAGGTGCCCTAATATACAATTCTTTACTTTCTTACTTTACGCAATAGTGCGTAAAGTAAATCCACTTTACGCACTAAACAGCATGCTTAAAGTTCACGCATGGTAGGAAAAAAAATATTTTTGCTGATTTAATCAGGGTAAAATATAATCGAATAAGTGAGTCGACCAGACTAGACTAACCTAGATTAGATTAGATCAGAGATTTTCAATAATTGAAAATGTAATGTAATTGTTACATTACTAGGAGTGGGAGAGCCCTTGACCAAAATTTCGAGTTATCACGACACGGCTAATTTCATGAAAAATGTTTAGTTCGAGTCAAAAGAAACAAGTTTTATTTATGAAGGAAAGTCCCAGGACGTTGAGGAAAGGGTGAAAATTAGTTTTCAGTCGGAAAAAATATTACAGTGATCTGCAGACTAGCTCTAATTTCGTGTGAGTTTTTTATGTACTTTGCTGACTCAAAGGCTTTTTTCAGGACGAGTGTCGGCGCGTGGCGTCGTATTTTATAGGCATCTTCGTGTCAGGAAAATCTTTTAGGCTATATTTCGTAGCGAAATTTGTGAGATTAGAAAGGGATGCGAGAAAAGTGACCGCTTCAGAAAATTTGCAAATTTTAACCCAACTTCAAAATTTTCGTCAAAATTCCACTTTTTCGTTCGCTTTCACTGCCTCGAAAATCGCAGCGAGACCATGCGATTTACGATGTAGTTCTAAGTTGGACCCTCTACCTTGGATTTCTTACCAGAACGGCTGCCCGGCGGCGATTTTTTGTTTGGAAATAGCGTTTAAAGATTTCGTGTATTCGCATTTTTTTTCAATTTTTCAAATTTCTCCAAGCACGCGTCCTGGCCGAGCTTAATATCTCGCGCCTCCTGCGAGATGGACCGGCTGCATAATCGTTATTCTCGATTTTGCCTCTTAAGAAAGTTATTAATTTTTTAAAAGAGGCGATTTTGTCGGAATTTAGCGATTTTTCAAACATGTACCCTTTGGATCTAGAGGATCCGGACACTCCGGAAACTCTTTTTTTTTAGGACCATCACCAATATTAGCCGAGATATGATTTTTTTAAAAAGGTCGATTTTGCCGAAAAATTGTACTTTTCCGGGGGTCCTTGCTCCCCTCCCCGAAGGATTTTTTTGACCGACCTTTCAGGAGAGCTAGAACCAACCTTACTCTCGGATCCCTGAAAATTTCGTTGCTTAATATCCATCCTTTAGCAACGATAGATAGATGTCAGTCGCAATAGAATTTTCATTTTGACATGGACTGTCGAAAAAAAAAATAGATTCCCCGTGTCGCGATGAGGTCGAAAATCCTGGTCGATGGCTTACCTAATCTACTCTATTACTGACTTTAATATCGACTGGGTTGTCAAAATTCCGGTAAATGCAATGATTTTTGCATATTTATAGCTTTATGTTGCGGGTTCTGTCGTGTTTTACGTCGTTACTTGGTAAATGCCGTTGTTAGGAGTTAAGGCCTTTGGGACTTGGTAGATCTGAACAGTTATCTGTAGGCGATTGCAGTGCTTTTTAAAGAAAGAGTTCGAGAAAACAGAATTTGTACATCAAATGAACATGTACTTGTAAGTGGAAGGTTCTGTGCGATTCGCTCGAACTCTACATTGTTTTTTTGAATGAATCCCTAAATGTTCTCATTATCTTTTTTTATTCGAAACACCTACCATACATTTCTCACTTCAAGGAAGTCTAGACAACAGCTAAAGCTATAAATATTGTAATCTCTTAATTAAAGTACACTCAAAGTTAAATATTGAAATTTCAACAAAGCAAAGTCCTGGTCACAAAAGCAATCTTTTTGCATACATCTTGCGATTTTCCGTCCTTTCTATGCACAAGAAACACGAGTTACATAGTCATTAAGTCATAATAGAAATAAATAAAGGAAATCATTGGGAAAAAATTGTATTTTATAGTTCCGTAGAGTGAATTGAATTATGCGCAAAGTACAAGCGGCTCTTATGATGAGCAAGATTTGCTCAGTGCAAATTAAGGCTCATTGAACATAAACATTAGTGGATGCTTCAGAATTATTAACATAAGGAAAGCTTTTGAATGTCGAATGAACTGAATTTATTTGATATCGAAGCAATTATATAGTTTCAAAATACTGTACGACTTGTAGTGCGTAATAACGAGATCCATAAATGCAGCGCTAACATAAGTTCCGTCGTATAAATGCGTACTTTAATTAAAATTGTAGAACATTATTCAATTAAAACATAATAATAAATTTGACGGGATCACCATTAAACTACAACAGTAATCGGACTTGTTTTAACTCTCATAAATAATGGTAAACTCTCAGTGAGTACAACCTTGTTTTTCATTGAAAGTAATGTACGAACTGACTCACATAGAACCTAAATTAATGTTAGGAAAGTACTTCCTAATTGCTTTTTACGATTATCCCGCATAAACAAAAAAGCGTATTGCAATAAACTATAAATCAGAAGAAATATTTTACGAAAAAACTAAATTTTTATACTCCTTTGTATAAATACGCGGAACGATTTGCCCTTGGACATTAGTCGTGGTGGTTTAACTAATAAAATGAAAGTGTTCATATTCGTACTTATGCGAAATTTAAAAAATTAGATGAAAAACAACATTATACTTCCTCATAAGAATTATTTTGTGCACCACAGACAGTTAGCGTTATTTTTATCACATAAAAGTATCTAGGAGGTTAATCAAGCTTTTATGACAGCCACACGGATGGAGGACATTTTTTAAGAAAAGTCTGAATGATGTATATATCTAAAACTTTTTATACTTTTTTTTTTTACTTTTCCATCCCCATCCCATCATTCCCTGAGACAGATTATGAACTATAACTACGAAATTTCTTCCTAGAAATTCTTAAGTTATCGAGTACTCAGATGGATAGAGACACATTGTCTAAAAAAAATATTATGAATTTTCGTGTTAATTTCTATGCAAATAAAACCTAGGATTTTCCAGAGATTACTTGAGTGATTTGAGTGGCGTGAAGAAAACATTTAAGAAAAGATCATTCATTTTATCTAATCTGTTTCTCTTCCTCTCTTTCTTTCTCTCTGATACTACAGCCCTTGGTGAGGCTTGGCCTTCTCAATTAGATCTCTCCAGGCGTTTCTGTCTAACATGCGCCTTCTCCATGCCCTGATTCCTATTCTTCAGCTTTGTCCAAAAGTCGTGTTTTTGGTCTTCCATATAAACAATAAATAAGGACATTAATAAGTTCATGTACATTATAGAGAGGAAAAAAATTAAAAAATCAAACAATGTTTGAATTATTACATTATTCTTCTACAGTATAAAAACAGTTGCTCAGTAAAAACAATTTAATTTTGGCTTTAAACTTTGTAGTATTTAAAATTTTCCATTTTTCTGTAATAATAATTGAAAAATCAAATTTTAAAGTAAAACGCGAACGGATTCAAAAATATTTATTAATATACCTAACCTAAACTCCATACGCGCCGCTCCTGAACAGTTTTTTCAAAAATGAATTTAGGATATGGTCGAGAACCTAAATAAAAGGTAACGTCCAAATTTTGATGTACCTACCTTTTTCGGATACTGAATTATAGCATAAAAAAAATGTATTATCTTCATCTTTGGAAGGTCATAACTCCTTTAATATGCAGTATTGACCTAATAGGCCAGTATGCTTAAAATCCAAATCGGAAATAATTGCTACAAAAGGTTTTATTGTTTTAATGGCTTTATTTGTTGCCCAATATGACTATCCTAGGTTTTCCCCCTCGGCGGAGTTGTGTTAAAGTGGTGGTTGGTGAAAATGTACCCCCAAAATGGGTATTTTTCGGTTTTATGGTTATATCTCGTAAAGGACTCACAATATCGAAAACATTGTCCTATTAAAAGTTGTAGGGCTTTAAATTCTGCATTGAATGATACTAGGCGCATATTTTTTGGACCACCCGTTCCCATAGTAGTGCTCATCAAAGATGGACAAATTTTGCATATTTATGAAAAATGTTTTATTTGCACTATACAGGGTGTTCCAGTTTTTTGTAGCAGGACTTTAACAGTCGATAGACATTTGAAAAATATTAAAAAAAGTTCATATAAACATAGGTTGAGAAATGCTTAGTTTTCGAGACACAGGGTGTGAAAGTTTGAAAATAAATATGGATTTATATTTATATTTCCAGAATGCTAAGAAGTATCGAATCCAAACTTACCAATTCTTTACATACAATTTAGAGGCCTACTTTAGAATAACAAACTACTACTTTACTTAACCATGGGCGTAGATATATGGATTTACTAAGGTTCTTTTTTACAAAAAAGTAGTACGCCACTGATATTTTCCCATGTTTCCAGTTTAATTCAATAAAGCAAGAAAAAACAAAAAATGTATGTCTCTTGGCACTTTTTGATATGACAAGCCGTTGTTCAGAAAATTTACATTTAATCTTTTGATGCACGCATCTGGACGAATTTTAGACAAACTTGAAGTCGCTCAGAATTTCACCAAATTTGATGGTGAAACACCCTGTGTCTCGAAAACTAAGCATTTCTCAACCAATGTTTATATGAACTTTTTTTAATATTTTTCAAATGTCTATCGACTGTTAAAGTCCTGCTACAAAAAACTGGAACACCCTATATGTACTAATCTTGTACTTAACTGATATAAAGACGGAGGCAGGATAAAGAAACACAATTCTTAAATCAATTAGTACAAAAATTGTAGTTAAAGGTAAGAAAATGAAAAGGGGGAAAAATAGGGAGTTACACAGATTTCACAGACGTCGACATTTTATTCTCGTTGGGCCACTCTGCTCCTCATAGCCTGTAATTTCCGAAATGGAGTCCGTCGCCCCATCACTTGGCTCCTGAAAGTCTGTAATTTTCGTCGCCCCATATATACACTCCAGGGGGTCTATTCTCGAATCTCGATTGGCGCGAGTCGCATACTAGTTTCAGAAATGTCTACCGAAATTTGCGCGACTTCATTCAGAATTAGATAAATTTCGGTAGACATTTCCGAAAGTAGTATGCGACTCGCGCCAATCGAGATTCGAGAATAGACCCCCAGGTCTTCGTCAACATCTGGTTCGTCAATTGCATCTGGTTGTAGGGAGTTAGTGCAGGAGTTGCCCTTGCAGTTGGCACAAATCAACGAGCAATTAATCCCAGCCTTCCGACACCCACAACTACCTGCACACCCCTTGTCGCACTTGCAGAAAATTGTGGAGAGAATAGACTGTGGAGCTGGTTTCTTGGAGGTAGGAACGGGGTCAAGAGCAAACTTTAAAGCCTGCTATCCCCAGAGGAGCGGATCCATCTGGTGTCCTAACCACATTTGTACTTGTAAGTAAGTTCTCAAGCAATGTTGGCGGGCTGCTTCGGATGTTGATGGTAGGGATGCCAGGTTGAATTTGGATTTCACTAGGGCTTTGGAAAACAGGTCGAATCGCAATTTATCTAAAGTATCTCCTGCCCTACCTCCGTAGAGGGTTTTTAAAAATCGTAGGCCAACTTCGGCAATAGCTTCAGCTTGAGTGTCATGCTCGAAGAAAGGTTTGATTTCTTCGAGAAGACATTTGTTTTCGACCAACAGCTGCTTAACTTACCCTGCCTGAAGAGTACCTACTGAAGTTGTGTCACAACCACTTATGGCTTGGAGAAATATGAGTGGCCTTCTGATGTTGTCTGCCAGTTTGAAGCTGTTAGGACCAAATGCTTTTGATGGGGTCGTTCCCCTTCCAGGTTTTAAAAAATATATGTTTGCTGATGGTGTGGCTAGAGCATTGAGTATAATTAGGAGGTGCGTATCCTCACCAACTACCACAACCTTCTCATGCTCCTGTGATACTTCAAGGGCCGTGGCAACAATCAGGTGGTCTGCATCTTCATTAACTTGCTTTACTGGGAAGCCTTAATCTTCAAGCCTCTCTAATAAGCCGTGCTTTATTTCTGTCGTTGGAAAGGAATTGCTCCTGAGTCATGGTCACCACCATTAAGTCGGTAAAAATGACCTTAGGAGTAGTGTGTCTTTTGCTTCGGCGGAGGCGCTCAGCAGATTTGATGCTCTTGATGCCGAACGAGAATCAAACGTCAACGTCTGTGAAATCTGTGTAACTCCCTATTTTTTCCCCTTTTCATTTTCATACCTTTAACTACAATTTTTGTTATTATGAAATATAATCATTACTATTTTAAGAATTGTGTTTCTTTATCCTGCCTCCATCTTTATATCAGTTAAGTACAAGACTAGTACATATAGTGCCAATAAAACATTTTTCATAAATATGCAAAATTTGTCCAACTTTGATGAGCACTAGTATGGGAACGGGTGGTCCAAAAAATATGCGCCTGGTATCATTCAATGCAGAATTTAATGCCCTACAACTTTTAATAGGACAATGTTTTCGATATTGTGAGTCCTTTACGAGATATAACCATAAAACCGAAAGAATACCCATTTTGGGGGTACATTTTCACCCCCCACCACTTTAACACAACTCCGCCGAGGGGGAAAACCTAGGATAGTCATATTGGGCAACAAATAAAGTCATTAAAACAATAAAACCTTTTGTAGCAATTATTTCCGATTCGTCTAATTTTTTGGTTTTACACTACTGGCCTATAATATTATGTATAGAACATTTTCGTTTTGTTTTGAGCGTCTCTACATGCTGTAAGAGTTTGGCCGCATAATTTTGGAACACCCTGTATATTTCTTCTTTGTGTATTTAAAAATCTTTATTAGTCCATGATATGGAATGTTGTCTATAGCACTCAATTAACCTGAAACTTAACTCGTCATTCCCCTCCGATGGATATAGGCATGTAGTAAAAACCCAAAAAATAGTAAGATAGAAAATGGTATAAGTATTAATTTTTTAATATTGGTTTTTGCAATGTAAGCACATTCAAGGTTTAATGATAATAAAATCCCAATTTCGTCTCAATACTTGGCATTCTAATATAGCTTACTTACGTATATTTGAATATGATAAATTATTTTTATTACCCTCAATAAATTCTTGGGATATAAATCTGAATGTTATTAATAGAACAACCCTTATCGTTTAAACACTTAGACCACCACTACACATACACAGTTTGTGGTTGAATATTTAAAAACTATGCTAAACTTTTAATTATGGCAGAGAAATACCACTTATAATCTTAAAGGTATTTAGGTTTTCCTCTACAACATTTAATGAAATGTCCAATGTGGCGTGCATCAGTCCATCAGTGTAATATAAGTTTTAATCTCTATCGATGATTCAGTAGTTTTTTAAATTAATCAACATGATTTCAGTATCTCATTGATATTTTGTACATGCAATAAATTAATTTTTTGTTATTTTAGAGATTGATCATTCTCTTACATTGTATTAATTACTTTACACGGCTTCTTAATTAGAATAGCCTTTAATCGATAAACCAACCACATTACATTTTTTTGATTGATTTAGGTTCAGTAACACTGTCGGCATTTAAAGATCTGTTCTACAACTAGTATTAATTTTCAAAGTAGAGCGATCACAAGAGTAAAATTAAGCGGGCCAATCTCTTTTATGTGAATAAGATGTCAAAAAGTGTTTCATGGATCACTTTTGCAACCAATGTTATTTTTTATGTTAATGCGTTTGCAGTAGTACTTAAAATCAAACAATGTAGATAATATGCTGAATTCGTAAAATAAATGGTGCTATAATGATTTATTGATATAAATTATTCACACCTCATTACCATGAGATATTTTCCTAATTGCTTTCTAATTATATAATAATTATCAATTAGTGCAGAAGACTTGTAGCGCGTAAAAAAGAATTTTAGCAAAATAAATGTAACAGAAAAAAATTATTTATTTAATAATGGGCCGGCCATGCATAAAATTCATAATCTTCCATATTAGGTATGTAACCAATCAGAATGGTTGGTTCGTATAAATAAGCGATTAATTGCACGGGGTAATTTACTAGCAATTAGTTTTGAGCATTTAATTTTTATCAAGTATAAGAGAGTTAGGTTCCTAATTTAGCGAAACTATAAAAATAAAATAAAGTAGTATTAAATAAATAAACAACGTAATTGAAGAAATCATAAAACGAATCGTATATAACTAAATAAGCCTTTATTGTCATAGTATTTTTTACATTAATGTAAATTTGAATCTATCTGAAAGATAATCTCGTAATGTCTTGATTACAGCTAGGAATGCAATTATGATTTTTCAGATTTATATCTTTGTTACAAATTGGGTTATCTTGATATAAGTAAATGGCTGATATTCACGCCCACTTGCTTACATATAATTATAATACGCTTTTTAGAATAGTACCATTTAGCTAACGAGAAATTTCAGCACGCAACTTTATAATTTATGGATGATATTTGCATTTTTTTCATTATAAATGTGATTCTCCGGAGCATTGTTAGAGAGTTCTGTAGGCTTGTAATTGTATTGTTTTTATTCTATTCTTAGCTATAAAAACTGAAGTTATAAAGTTACGCGGAAATAACTTTATACGAATGATTAGAGATTAGATTAGAGAAAAATATTTTAATAATCTAAATTTCCGTTATTGTCTAATATTTTACCAAAATGTAATAATACTTTACTAGTTTATGTAATTCTTGAAAATAGCGATTTTAATAACTTTATGCCTAATAAGACGTTTCATATTATAATGACTATTAAGAGATACACCAATAAACCTAGGAAATAAAACTGTTACTTTAAAGCTGATTATGGTTTCTTCAAAAAATTATCGCCAGTTACATGTCGGCTTATATAGTATATTAATACCTAATATTAACAAAGTAAGATTAAGTTATTAAATATTTTGTTATGCACTGTTTAAAATGTGGTGTAAAATTTTACACCAAATCAACACCACTAGTCGTCTATATCCATCCACACCAAAATGGTGTATAATTAACACCATACCTGTATTGTAAATCCATACAAAGCTAAGGTGTAAACTGTTTACACCTAGCTATGGCAATAAAACACCAAGTTTTTGTAAAAGGTTTACCAAATTTATTGTTAAAACAACCATTTATCAGTGTAAGACAACAAAAATTATGGTGTATATTTTCCCTTCAAGTTGTAAAAATCTACACCAAAAATTTGTAAAAATAAACATTTTCCTGTGTTAAAATAACAACCTGTTTACACCTAGTTATGGTAATAATTACACCAAAATTTCGTAGGAACTTTACCATATATATTGTTAAAATAACCATTTATCAGTGCAAGACAACAACAATTATGGTGTATATTTTTCCGTCGAGTTGTGTAAAGTCTACACCAAAAATGTGTACAAAATAATACAATTTTGGTAAATATTACACCCCAATGTGTACATATTTTACGAAAAAGTTGGATAAAAAAATTAAATATTGGTGTTAATTTACACCGTAATATTTTAAATATTTACGAAAAACTTCGTTACTTTCTCACCAGAAATTAAAGGCACCGCGCCGCATCTAATAGCTGTTTTACACTGACAATTTATTCATGAAGTCACCTTTAATCCAATTCAATCGTTTCACGAACTGTCACGAAGAAATTTGATTGGATCAGAGGCAACATCATAAATAAATTGTCAGCGTAAAACAGCTATAAGAAAGAGAGGTCCGATTGGGAATTATTTATTATTATATTTATTATTACAAAAAAAAATAGGTATGCTTATTTAAGTTAAACTATAGGAAGAGTACAATTATGAATTTTTATCAAAAAAAATCTCAATTGTAAACTTAAAACCATGAAATAATTAAATTTTCTTAAAACTGAAATTTCAGTTTACTTCTTTTGAAAACAATTGACATTTTTTAATAAAAATTCATAATTGTACCTTTCCTATAAGTTAACTTAGGTAAGCTTATATTTTTTTGTAACACATATGGATTAACAAAAAACATATGACCAATACCAAATAGCAGAGATAATACCTATAACCTCTGCCAAGAGGAAATATTTTCCAATCTGACCTCTCTTTCTTAGATATGGCGCCTTAAGCAAACTTCCTTCATACTTTTTTTTCATTTAATATGAAGTAAAATATTACAAGACGTAATATTCTATTTCTTATTAAATAAAAAATATGTGGAAGATATTTGCTTAAACCTAAAATGTGGGTAATTTACAAATTAACAAATAATAAAAAATTTGATTTAAAATTAATTACTAGGTCAGTTTTGTAAAGCAATAATTACACTTCTATACTAATATTTGTGAATAGGTTTTGGTTGAGTTTTATTAAAAAATTCTTTAATCAAACCAAACCACTCAGTCTACCTATTGGTAATTAGGAATAGGGACGTAGGTATTAGAAAAAAGTCCTAAAATTTTCTGAAACTTTTAATAATTTTTAAAATAACAGTTTATACAAAATATAAACAAAGAAACAAAAACTTAAACTTCTTTAAATAATTAGTGGTCTATTAGGTATACATACCTATTCTCATAGATATAATAGTTAGTTGAGTGAGACCATAAGTAAATTAACAAACTACTTTTTATGTTGTTGACGTTTCGCAAAATTTATTGGCATCCTCAGGACCAAATATGTGAGTTTTTGTTTGTCTTCATAAAATTATCTTCTAGAGTCGTAAAACAATTTGATATAAATTTAGAAAACTGATTAAAATAATTATACTCATGGCACAGAATAAATTCACACTCGCGCATTTATTTATTCTGACAAACAAAACCTCACATATTTAGTCCTGAGGAAAACTTGCCCACCTCTTTATTTACACCGGCAGCAGCAGCTCGACTAGAGGTTATTTGACTAGGTCCAGGAGGTGGAACAAGGAAGCCATCATCATCAATTATGAGTTGTGTGGGCTCCAAATTTTGTTCCTCATCTATTTCTTCTTCGTCGATTGTAATTGTGGATCTGGTACTATCACCTATTTATGAGAATTATTTAATGTAATTATGTATTATAATTTATTTAAATTATTATAAAATTGTTGTTTAAAATAAATTATTTTTTTTTAATTGCAAGCACTATTTTTACCAAACAGATAGATAGACATTTGTGTACCATAAGATTACTACAGGAACAATATTGGTTTCGTCATAACTTTGCGTTTGGATTTAAAGGGGGAATGGTTTTTTGCCATTGTTTTTTGCCATTTTTGTAATGTGTTTTATCTCCAAGAAAAATTTGATTCAAATCGGATAAAAATTAAAAAAGTTAAGTGGAACACTATCGTTTACAAAAAATTATTTGATAAAATCAGATTTCAGCTAATAATTATTCTATATATGTAAGAAAAATATCACTACACACTAAAACTATTTCAACAGTAACGTACATTTATTAGCTAATATCCGAGCTAATATCAGTTTATTGTTATAAACATTATTAAAATCGTCTTTTAATAAAAATTTGGCCACGGTTTGTTTTCAGGCTACCTAAAGGGTGTTGCTGTTATGTTTAGTTGATAATATTAAAACAATTCTAATACAAAAATAACGTTTAAAACAACCCTTAGACGACCAATAATATTATGCAATAATATTGAGACCACTTTTTGAACCATCAATATTCATTTATTCACTTCAATAATATGGAACCAATAATTTATTTTGAGTTTGTCTTTTGAAGGATAGAGTATTTTAATTTAAATTCCATTTGAATGGCTCATTTAAATAATAAATACCATGGTTTTAAAATGTGTGAGCAATATTGCACAATATTTTACTTAAACAGCACAATGTTATTGATGGAGCTTTAATAAAATTAAACATATTTAATATAGTCAATAATATTGCCCAATATTTTAAAATGCTTCAATATAACTCTTAGACGCTCAATAATATTGCACAATATTGAATGCTGCCCAATATTATTGGTCGTCTAAGGGGCCTTTAAGCCAGAACAATTTTATGCTACGAATTATTATTATATCACATGCACAAAAAAATTGCTTACCTCCAATCGAGTCTTCGTCTTTGTAATTTTTATTATTTATTATTTTGAACACAAATCCTTCCTCTACGTCTTGCGTAAATTCTTCGAAAATATCCTCAGTAATAATGATATTATTCATGTCAAAGACTACAACATCAGTGTCGGCATCTATATTAAATTTTTCTTTAGCTATAAGTATAAAACAAATAGGTTTTAAAAACTACTGGAATTCCTCTTGCATAAAATTGTAAATATTTATATTACACCAAGAAATGGTCAATTTGACCATTTTTCTGTATAGTTATCACTGAGGTAGTGGTACTTCCACAAATCAATTTTTCAAAATAAAATTCTTTACAAATTTATATTTTTTAGTACCTATTTAAATAAGAATTTTCATAATTATTGTAATGAAATAAACACAATACTTGCCTAAAATAATTTAGGTATAGGTACTATTATTATTATTTTATTCTACTCGAGCGCCGCCGGTAGCATTATAATATTTTTCTGCAAATCGACGCTACGAGTTTATTCTTTTTAAATAACAGTAGCTACGTCCTAGCATAGTATCTCTTTACTATGGTCCTAGGGACGATTATTAATAGCATGAAAACTAGTGGTAAGGTAGTAAAAGTGAAAATTTTACAAGTAAAAAACTATTTAATTTTTTAATTAAAAATGGATTTTCATAAAGTCATTTCATCTTCAGTCAACTATTTAGGTACAAAATATTACTAGTTACTACTCTACATGTACTTACCAATTGTTACAAAATTCTCATATGTAATTTCAGGTGGCAATTTAACCCAAATTTAGGTTAATTCATATTCGATTTTCACAAATTTTGTCATATCACAAATCACAACTTTATGCAATGCAAAAATTGCAGTTCGTTGCCACTTGCCAGAAGATAAGACTAGACCTTCTGTTTCTGTGCCCTTGCCGCTAGAGCTCGAAGAGATGGCATGCGCACTAACGCACTTAATAACATTTACGACGATGTTGTGTATGCTCTACAACTACTTGGTGTAAAACATAGATTAAGCAGTGTAAAATATCTGTTTTAACCATAAAAATTGTAAAACTTTACAAATCAAAAGGTGTAATATTTTACAACATACGCGGGTGTTAGCTTTTACAATATTATTTGTAAAATTTTACACCATTTCTACTCCGCCAAATTTTGTAAACGGGTACACCGCCAAATTTTAGACAGTGTGGGTCTAAATATGCGTAATGATAGATGTAAGTGTGTCATGATAACTTAATCACCCTGCAGACGTTGATTATACTGAAATTGAGATCTCATATATGGACACTGAAAAATTTAATTTAATTACGTTAATTTACATAGAAGTTTTTCATGTTAAGTCGGCATTATATTATCGTCACGGAATATTCAACTTAACTAAAAAAAAATGTTTTAATATCACCTACATACATAATATTAATTATTTGTAATGGAATGGATCAGGCCATGTTATAATTTTTTTTTGTATCTAGAACGTAATTCATTACAAAATTTGTGTAAAATGTGACATAATAATGTAAAACTAGATATCACCGGTAGGTATGTGAATATGAACAAAAATATTATCTTTTACGCGAATGGTTTGTATCATTAGGAATACTTCCAAAAAATCATGTTTCCCATTTATTCACGGCAATAGAAAAAAACGGCACTTCTAAATCCTATTTAAAAAAAATTAAACATAAATTCTTTAGCAATGGTCTATAATAATACGAATACGACATGAAAATAAAAGGCTTATTCGATGTTTAATTTTCAAATCGGGACCTACGTAAATTATGCGATTTTTGGAAATCTAATGTATTTACTCCTCAGATTAAAATAAATTGTTTTGATAAAAATTGTATACGTTGTAAACTGTAAACAAACGTCCAAAATTTATTGCGACAAAAATAAATAACGTGTTAATAATTAACCAGTAGGTACGTGGCCGGGCATATAATTTGTCTGTTAATGCTTAAAAATTCTACGTGAAAAAATTTATTTTCAAAACTTACCTGCGTTTTATTTCGTGTTGACAAAAAGAATTTAATTGGTTTTATTAGCAGTTTTACTAATGTTAATTTAAAAGATATACTATAAACCATTTACAGTGTTTTAATTAAATTAGACGAATAAAAAACATTTAGACACTATCACAAGATAGAATTTGTTGATTGAGATGTAAAATAAAATTCAATAAACATCGTTAAATCTTTTCATTTAAAGAAATCAAGTTCTCGACTACGTGTTCGGTCATTGGATGTGTCAATTAGAGACAAAAGATATCTTGTTTCCGGTCGCCTTAAATATCCTCACCAGCTTTGGCATATCTTAAAACGATCTGTTAAATAGTTTTAA
This sequence comes from Rhagium mordax, assembly GCA_963680705.1. Lineage (NCBI taxonomy): Eukaryota > Metazoa > Arthropoda > Insecta > Coleoptera > Cerambycidae > Rhagium > Rhagium mordax. The sequence goes on along the minus strand of OY796656.1, from coordinate 90,907,011 downwards.
ATTTCAAATTGACAGCAGTAGATAACTATTGTCTCTGCTGGGTTTTATAATGCTTTCACAAGGTAAAGGTAAACTTATTTGAATACCTACTATTTTCTTAACGTTTCTTCTGAATATATGTTTTGAAATGAAATATGATTCAATGTGCGATTTCGGTATTAAATATTAACATATTTCACGGAAAAGTGAGTGGAACAGATTTTGTAAAAGCACAGAGAGATAATTTGGCCAATGTTGCTCTCCTTGTTGCTGTACTACTTTTAAGTGGAAGGCGCCTTTTTCTTCCAGTTTGACAATCAAAATACATGATCTTCTAAATGTATGTAACTACCCATTAATTTAAACATCATATAGAAAATAGTTTTCTAAATCTTCCTCTAATTGAAAAAAATGTAAAATACATAACCTAAAATTGTATGATTGATTTTAAAAAGGTAGGTACAAAATCGCACTTACGCTGAAATGATCCTCACATACAACCGCTTTGATGTTTTCTGGTATATCAGTTTCACTCCTTCTCAAGGTACGTAACCATAATTATCGTTTTTTTCTTTAATTTAGCGCTTAATCATCGTATATTGGTAATGAGACAAATCTTTTTCCTGGTGTTTTTTTTTATGGACGACTGGCACAGCGGTATTTAACAGTACCTTGGATGCTTAATATCAATAATATCCTTGTTTTCCATTGTAAAATGCTGCGTTAAACGCTATTTTAACAAGTTTTACAAAACATCAAACACCAAACATTAAATGGAAATGCGAGTTTCTGACGTCACAACACCACAGCAGCCATTTGCATGACGTCACAGTCATTTTTTGAATAACCAATTTTTGTTAATTTTTTTTGGATAATGGGTTACATTTTAGCCGTTTTTTATTATTGCGATAGCCATTTAGTAAGTTAATTTACAAAATTATATTTAATTCAAAAATCATGCGCATACCTTATTGGCATAAAAAATATCATTAGTATTTTTATTTTGCTCCATAGAAACATTTAAAGAATTGTATTACTGCTATGTAATTTTATACACTGCACTAATACTAATACTACCTATAACCACAAATTAGGTACTACCTAATTTCCAAAACCTTTACTACAGTAATGCTTTCTTGAATTATTCAATTTTAATAAACGTTAGACCATTTTAATTAAATTTTAATAAACCATTATTATTTAAATTAAACCATTCAACAAATAAATAAATTTTAATAAATAAATTTTATAAATAAATTGAATAATATTTAATAAATAAATTAAATGTAATAATTAAAATTAAATTAATTAAATTTAATAAATAATTTAATTTAATAAATAAATTTTAATAAACAAATTTTAACAAACCGTTCTATTTTAATAAACGTAAGACCATTTGATTGCCCCAAAACTTCGAATACTTACTCGAACCACATTTTATTAATCAAGTCGACATCATCGGGATATAATTAAAACTAAACTTAATCTAACGATGCAGTCTATTTATACCTAAACAATTCGATGAACTGTAATCGTGGATTAAGTCCGTTGGTTTATTCATAATATATTTATTTACATTTTGCAATTTCTAAGCTTTCAGAAGCATCTAATTTTCTTTCTTTTCTTGTTTGGGATTTACTACCACACTCCTGAACATTTCTCAGACAGTCTAAAAAATATCTGGACTTTTCAAAAAATAACATTTACGCTTGAGCCTTTACGTCACAGAAATTGTTAAAGGTTGGATTTTTGACAATACAAATATATATTTTTGAAAATATAAATAAATTAAAATAAAAACAATGATATTTCGCAGACGTTTCGGAAACTTAATATTTTCCCTGTTTCAGTGCCAAGATGTATGTTTATATCATAACTACGCTCACAGAATAATTTGATATGCATTTGTCTTCATTTAGTAAAATTATTGTAGATTCTTTAATTTTTCTCTTTTTACTGTCCGGTTCTTTTGTTAAAATGTTTGCCCCATCCCAATTTATTCAATGTCCGTTTTCGAAAGCGTGTTCACAAATTCTTGATTTTTCAAATTGTTTTTTTCTAATTTGGAATGGGGCAAAAATTTTAACAAAAGAACCAAACAGTAAAAAAGAGAAAAATTAAAGAATCTGCTATAATTTTACTAAATTAAGACAAATGCGTATCAAAGTACTCCGTAGATTGTAGTACAATGTGGTTACCAATGCTAAAAGAACTTATATATATTTTTTTCTGGGAAATGTTCAGGAGTGTGATAGTAAATCCCAAACAAGAAAAGAAAGAAAATTTAACGATGCCACAAATAAGTTTTACAGAATCTAATTGTTAAATTTTTAATTAATTCATTAAATCGCTATTATCTATTCTATGATTATTTTTAAAATATGTTGACCGACACTAGATTTATAAATTTTTTGGAGATGAGCCATATGTTTTTTAAACCTAAATCAACATATTTTAGGTCATAATCTTTACAACCAATTTTGTAAATCTCTAATTTTGATTTAGTGTATCTATATTTTATCCTTTGGATTATCCAAAAGTTGTTGCACAGTATTTACTGAACTGTTATGCCGATATTTCTAAAAATTTTACTAGTGCCGAGGTTCGTATGGATTGTTATGAATTTTGAAATTTCTCCTTTAATTTGAAAGATCGAAGAAGAGCCTCTTTATTGCATTTAGAAATGGCTTTCTATTGTTTCCATTTCAGGAATTTCATAAGTGGATTTTATATAATGGAATTAAACAGTTATTTGAGTTCGGCATAAAACCTTCTACATTTGTAACTTTTGTATGGATTATTTTCATTCTAAGGTTTTCTCGCAGCTGATGATTTTCTTTCTGACGAGTTCTTCTGAAGCGGAGAAAATCATGACAAGATGACCTAAAAGTTAAGAATTCAAAACAATCAATGCAGAAATAAACCTGGACACTGTTTTACGCTTACTTATTGTGGTTATAAGTATTTTCTATTTCAGGAATAGAAGTTTTTGTATGGCATTATTTACGTCAGTTACTACTGAATATATAAATAGTACATAAGATAACTTATTTCTAAACAAAAATGCAGACAACTTTCAACAAATATATGTACTAGAAAGTAGAGTAGAAAATTATTGGAAAATATTTAGTAGATATTTTTAATTAAACATATTTATTAGATATACAATACTTAATATAATTAAACATTAAACATATCGACTAGATATTTTTAGATCACAAAATTTTTAGTATAGTGGAATAAACAGAGCTAATTTGGTAGTTAAGACTCCAAATAAGCGAGGATGGAAGAATTTTTATCTTAGTAAATACAAAATAAATGACGATTTTCTTATTGCGTCTAAAACTGACTGCAATATCAATCTCTTATGCATTTCTTAGATTTTTGTGAATGACCAGGATTCATTATACCAATAACGACAGTTCCCTGATTATGAAGTAGCAAAGCTATTTTCTTTTGCAATCTTTTACTAGATTTTTCTATACTTGCATACGTCTTTCGCTTTACTTGCGTTCCAAAGCTATAGAATTACGTAATTCCTTCTGCGCGTTAATCTTCTTGTATTAGGTTTATTGGGAGTCTTACTAACGACGTTTTTAAATTTTCCAATATTCATTTCACTGTCGTTCATAATTTGTATAACTATTCCGCATTTGTTGAAAATATATATCAAAATAAGGATAAGTATCACATATTTAATATAAATTTATGTGATAAGTGTCCTTGTTTGTTGACAACACAGGAAAAATTGAAACAAGGTTGTTATTCAAATACTAGTCATTAAATTCTGTTTTATTTCTATGTACAGAGATGACGCGATATTTTCGTCAAATGAATTAGAAATCTACTAGATATTCTTAATTGAAATAAAAATATTAACCATATACATATTATTAACTGAACCAATAAAAGTATCTGTTAGATATTTTTAATGAAAAAAAATATATGTATGTAATTGTTTTTTCGATTTGATTAGAGAAAATCTGAAATCCATTACAAATATCTCTACCTAACTATAATCAGATCTGATATTACTTAGATATATCTCTAATACATTTTACAACTGTGTTCCACAGACATACCATTTAGACCTATTTCATTTTTATATAAACTGTCACGATATATTCGAAATTTCAGGTGTAACACCAAGAAAAAATTTAAAATGTTTTCATTCTTCAGTTTCTCATAATTTGTATTATTAAATTGATTAATTACTAATTGGTTAATTTGCTCTTGTTGTCTTGTTGTGTTGTCTAATTTACTTAAAAATCATTAACTTTATTAGGATCTGATACTTCTCTAACCAAGAATTTAGTGAAATTAAGGATATAAGAGAAATTTTCAAATAAAGTTAATACCAAAAAATAATTTCCATGTTTGAAAAGCAAAATGTTTTCTGCTTTTTTTATAATACCTGAAAACATATTCATTATTTACTTTCAGTGTGTGGAGTCCTAAGATAGATATTCTTGCAAAAAAGTATTGTAACGTTTAGAATAAACATAAACAAACATATTAATTATCCAATTTTTCATTTATTCATTGTATGCATTATTATACCTGGGGGTATATTAATTATCTTTTTAAGTAATCTTTTAGAGGTGGGTGTATATACTTGGATATATTCAGTAGTGAATTTTATATTTTACACGTTAAAAAATAGCGAAGAAAAATTATCTTAAAACGGTCGGTGAAAAAAACGTTTACTACGCATCTCATCTCAATTGGTAATATATGCCTATAAAACTATTACCCTGTGTGCAAATAAAAGTTAGGTTTGTTACGGACGAGAGTTAAACGTCATGCTTGTCTCGAATATCCATTACCAAAATGCATACAAGTGAAATCAGTCATCAGTTAAGTTTGTTAATGTAACAAAATTCCAATCAGCACAGTAAATTAGAATTGTGTCACCAGATTATGTAACCCATTATTAATAAATTGATGGATGTCAGGTCGTGACAAAGGCGTTTCGTATTACATATAGCCTGTCTGAAATCGTGCCTCGTCTGACCGGGTTGCTTGGCTCTTGTTCGGCTCCTTCCTGAATAAACAGAGGTCATTCATGATCATATGCTATAGTTAGCTTGATTAATTTGACACCACGGACTTTTGCCGGACTTTTGCTGATCGTGTACCGTTGTTTGTTAACTTGATTACCAATAATTCTTCATTTCGACATGTCCTGAACCAGAGCAGGGTCAACAAAAAGTAACGAAATCATTTCGTCACATTTTTGCTGTGTCACAAAGCAATAAAAAATAGTTGGTGTAGTTGTTATCAAGGTACTTACTTTGATCGTTTTTAATTTTCTTAGGTAAAGGTTCTTATTTATTTCTACAAGGTCTCGAACGGACTATTCACCATAAATTGCACGGGGCCAAGTATATTTCATTTCAAAACTTAAGGTATCGTCTCAAGTTACATTATTATTCGTTTCATTTTAATTCAGTTTTATTTGAGAAAATTAAATATCTCATTTTACACGTGTGTTTATTAAACTTTATAAAATATTTATAACACATTTAAATTTTTTCAAAATACTATATATTTACAAGTAACAATAGGTGTTGCTTATGCTAAGTTTAATAATTTTCATTAATCGTGGTCTTCAAAAAAATTTTTCAATGTGCAGAAGTTACAGCATTAAGTTCGAGTGTTAAAACTCATTCTTTTTACATAGCTTGGGCAGGGGTGACGGAATTTGGATTTCTCTTTGTAGGGTAGTTTTATCAAAGACAAATAGTTGTATTAAATGCAAGGCAACTAAACAATATGAGAGATCATAATTAAGACATAATATATGTATAGAAAAGACAAAAGTGTAGAACTAAAAATAGGAGCACATTACATAAATTGAACTCTTAATCAGGACATTACTTCTAGCCATGCCATTTATAAATTATCATGTCTTGCCTTGAAATCAGCTAGGTACTAGAAAATTTAATTTGGATAATAGATTCGGACAATCAATAATGTTATTATGAACTAAATTATAAACAAATTTGATAGCAAAAATGGCTCTCTTTAGCTTGAGTTCAATGTTGCTAGTCATGAGATTAACAATATTGAATTTCAGTAGCAAAGTATCTGTTTCTCATTCGGGGTAATAACAATTAAGTTTAATATAAGATATTAATACTTTAGCTAAATCATTAATAAAAAGTAAAAACAAAAGTGGCCCTAAATTTGACCCTTGAGGTACATACATCTAAAGCGCAACAGAATAAGAAAATTTAAATCTGTTGTAATAATCAATTATTGTTTTCGGTGTCATAGATACGACTCTAGTAACAAAATAATGGAATTATTAATGTGAAAAGCCGTAAATTTGTTTAGTAAAAGTCCATGGTCTATGGCAGTCTATGCAATCAAAGGCCTTTGAAATATCTGTGTAAGTAACATCAACCTGACTTCCATTATCTATGTTTTCGGCAATACATTGAGTAACTAAACATAAATTGGACTGAATTAATAGTTTTGTCGTGAAGACATGCTACCAAAGTGTAATCAAATTCTTCACCACGAGTAGTGTATTATATTATACAAAAGCACTTCAAAGGCCTTCGCGAAATTGCATAATAACGAAATGAACCTATAGTTTATTAACTATATACGAATTAATCTGGAAACTGTGACAGATTTTAGCTATTTTCCGTAAATTCGGAAATGTTGCTGTCCTTAATGCTAAATTAAATAAGATGGAGAGAGAAATAGCAAGAACATGGGCACTATCTTTTACGAAAAAGGAAGGAATCTGATAAAGCCCAGAAGTTAATTTATTTTTTAATTTTTTTATGAACAATGTTGGAGGTGGTAAGGGTAAGAGCATTATTAGCAACCATATTGTCAGTGTGAGTCTGAGGATAATGTGTCGTTGATTTCACGCTACAAATATAATCACTAAATGCATTAACAAGCAACTGTGGATTATCATAAATGATGATTGTTGTAAATCATACTGCCTGGGATTCTTAAACTTTTCTTGAATGAAAAAGATTGGAAAAATTTCCAGAAGTTTTGGGGATCGTGGATAATTGAGTTCTGAAAGTTACTCAAATACTCTCTGTATCTCTCTGTATCCAGATAACCTTTTAATAAGGGTTCTCAGTCGCCTAAACTCATTGAGATGATAATCAGAATTGTTCTTTTGTACTTGGCCCTATCTTTATTTTTTACTTTAATGTAATTAATAATCTCGGGAGTAAACAAATCATTTATAACTCTTGCCTTTATACTTTGGTACATGGATATGATATTATATACAGATTATCATAAAATTTATCACAGGCAATATTAACATCTGTGTAATGTTCTAAAAAGTTCCAATTAGTCTCAATCATTGTCTAAAATGGCGGATACTGAGTAGACGCGTGTTTAGTCGCTGTAATTTATAATAGAATTCATATGCATATTGTCAACTAAAACGCCTTAAAAGTGATAATAATTTGTTTAGCTAGCGTGTACTACTTATACATATAAAATGTCGGTGAAAACGGTAAAGGAACTTAATGAGAAACTTGAAACAATGCAAGTGCAGTTGGTGAAGGATATAAATAATTTTAAAGGTGAAATTTTCAAGCAACTCAATAAGGACGACGCCGACGTAAGTACACCAAGTAATTCACGTTGGAATGAAATTCAAGAAAAATTTAGTGATTTTGAGGCTTCAGTTAATCAGTCATTGTCTGATGTGAAAAAAGAAATTGATCTGCTGCATAAGGGTATAGATAATGTAAAGAAATCGGTTGAAAAAATTATTCTGCACCACAATCATAAGAAAATACTTATTCACGGAGCGACATTTCCAAATGATACTAATTTATTAAGTCATATTCTAGAATTATTAAATTCTAAGTTTAATATTGAGTTAAAGAAAGATGATATTAGCCATGTTTTTTACCTCGGCAAGAAACATGACCAAAAACGTCAGCCACCGATTGTCGTGGAATTCATTCACCAGTGGAAACGCAATACAATATTCTTTAATAAAAAACAGCTTAAAGGTTCCAAGATAATAATAACAGAAGTTTTGACAGAACGACAGCTCCACTTGTTCAAATCTGCTAAACAATTCGTAAGAGAAAATAAGCTTGGGAAAAACATCATTTGGACAAATTTTGGTACTGTTTATGCAAATTCAAATGGAGTGAAGAAAGTGCTAAATTCCGAAAATGACATACAGTGTCTGAAGTGATTGTTTATTTACAAAAAGTTATTTTTCTGAGGTACTGTACTAAGCTATAACCATTCGTATAACACGTTTTCGAATTTAATTTAAGTTTTATTTGTAATAGGTATATCGATATTTTTCATAACATAAAATTAAGAAAAAATCCAGCATATTATTATGTGGGATTATTTTAAAATCTGTATATTATAACTACTGCAAAAATATTTTTGTACTGATATTTAAACAGTTTTATATCAATTTTGCTCTTATAGTCTAACGCATTTTTTCTATTTAGTTTAGGTACTCACACTAACTATTTACAATAATAACTGTAATTTATGTGCTAATTATTGTTGTACCTATTTCAGTTTATATATAGGAAATTATTATTATTTTTTTTTTTGCCTTATGCATTTTTTAAAATTTGTATTTTCAAGCTCTTTAAATAATTACATTAGTTACACAAAATGTTTGTTGCATTTTAAAATTATTTTTACAATGTTAATCGGTGACTATTCATTTCACATGTTTCGTATTTTCTTTAGTTTATTTATATTATTTTTTATTCTTTCTTTTTGTCATACAGTATACTACCTTCTTTTAATTTCTTTGCCTTCCATCTTTTTGATAACTCTTTCTCTTCTGTTACTGTCTGTTGCTATTATTTATTTTTCTATTTTATAAAAGAAAATTAATTATCACTGCACTTCGCATTTTCTTTTTTGCATAGTACTGTTTAAATTAAATTATTATATTATTTAAATATAAAACTAATGTTTAAATGTTAATTTAAGCATTTATCTTAATATTTTGTTAGTTTTACATTTTTCTGTCACAGATGAATTTGAATATTGCACACATAAATGTGAGATCTCTTACGGCGAATTTTAATCAATTTCAAGAGTGTGTATCAAGTTCAAATTATCATATTGTGGGAGTCTCTGAAAGCTGGTTACACGCGGGCATTGATAGTAATGTTGTAAGCATGGATAATTACTCTTTTGTAAGACAAGATCGACGTGCTCGAGGTGGAGGTGTGGGTATGTATTTAAAAAATAATATAAAATACACCATTTTACTAAGGGAAACTTGTGAGTTTGTAGAAGCTATTTTTGTGAAAATTTTAATAGGGAATCAAACAATTGTTATTGGAAACATTTACAGACCACCAAATTCTGATTATAATTCTTTTTTAAATTATTTTGAGGACAGTTTTTCGAATATTTTTACAAAGTATGATAATATAGTTTGTTTAGGCGACTTCAATATTAATATGTTAATTTTAAATTCAAATTATTCTGCACAATTTAAAGACGTATTCGAAACTTTTAATTTTGTACAATTAATAAATGAACCCACTCGTATCACGGACAATACCACATCATTGTTAGATTTAATTTTGGTGAATTTTGAAAATGTTGGCGACACTGGGGTAATCGATGCTCAAATTTCTGATCACTTTTTAGTTTATTGTACATTAACTTTTAAAACCACTGAAATTCCAGTAAAGTCATTTTGTTACAGAGCTTTGAAATACATAAACTTAGAAAATTTTCAGAATGACTTAGAATCTGTATCATGGGATAATATATATAATATGAACAACATTGATGACAAAATTGATTTTATTACCACTAATATATTACAATTATTTAATATACATGCACCTATAAAATCCATAAAATATTCTAAGAGAAGTTATGCTCCGTGGATTACGGATAATATAAAGTTTATGCAGAAATTGCGTAATAAAGCTTTAGCAAAGTTCAAACGAACTGAGCAACGTGAACATTGGTCTTACTACAAACAGTTAAGAAATCTAACCAACACTGCCATTATTGCTGAAAAGAAGGCGTATTTAAAACATAAATTTGATAATTCTAATATAAAAGAAAAATGGAAAGAATTAAAAAAACTAAACATAACTAAAAATCGGAATATTGAAATACCTGAACATTTAAATGATGTTGATACGATTAACAATTATTTTGTTAATTCGTCTAATAATAATGCGTCACCTAAAAATGAGTTAATTAATTTTTATAATAATCATACTAAAGCAGGTATAGAAAATTTGTTTCGCTTTAAACCAATTTCTGATTTAGACGTTATTAAAATTATTCAAAACTTAAAATCCGAAGCCTACGGAGCTGACAAACTAAATATAACATTAATTCACTTATGCTCTCCTTACATAACTCCATTTTTAACACATGTTTATAATGAGTGTATAAGGATGCAATATTTTCCTAAAATGTGGAAACGAGCTTTAGTATTTCCTCTTCCTAAAATTATCCAACCTTGTGAATTAAGTCACCTTAGATCTATTAGTGTTTTACCTGTATTATCAAAAGTGTTTGAAAAAATTTTAGAGTTGCAAATTAGAGAATATTTAAATTTCTATAACATTTTACCACTTAAACAATCAGGATTTAGGACTGGATTCAGCTGTGCTACAGCCCTGTCTGATGTAACTGATGACATAATTGAGGCTACTGACAAGAGTAAAATTAGTATCTTGATTTTATTAGATTATACGAAAGCTTTTGACATGATAAACCACCAATTGCTATTTTCAATTTTACATTTCTGTGGATTTGACCAAAACTCCTCTAATTTGATTCTATCATTTTTATCAGACAGAGTGCAACAAACTATAGTCAATAATACTATTTCTCAACCACTCACTGTACACTCAGGAGTGCCACAAGGAAGTATACTCGGGCCTCTACTATTTACTATCTTTACCTCAAATTTTCACAATTCCTTGCGATTTTGTAATTATCATTTGTATGCTGATGACACGCAGCTTTATTGTTCTTTTTATCTTAATGACTTGCAGGAGTACAACAATTTAATAAACAGAGATTTAACTAACTTGTTAACAGTTTCAACTGATCATTTATTAAAAATTAATCCTAGTAAATCTTCTGCTATATTATTTTGCAACGACAATATTCGCGAATTTGTATCCAGAGGAGTTAATTTGCAAATTGGAAATGACATAATCCCCTTTAACGATAGCTCTAAAAGCCTTGGTCTAATAGTCGATCACAAATTAAAGTATAAACAACACATAACAAGTAAATTAAAGAATTCATATTCTGCCTTAAGGATGATTTATACACAGAGACACTTTTTAAGCGTGGAATTAAAAAAAATGTTATGTGATTCTCTAGTTCTGTCCCACTTTAACCACTGTGATGTGGTATATGGCCCTTGTATCGATAATATTGAAACACGGCGTATACAAAAGGTACAGAACTCATGTCTTCGTTTAATTTATGGAATTAGACGACCTCAAAGAATATCTCATAAACTGTTAACTGCAGGTTGGCTAAATATGTATAATCGTCGAAGACTTCATACTGCGTGTTTTTTTCACAAAATTTTGAAATTAAAATCTCCACCTTACCTCCTCAACAAGTTATCCTTTCGTAGTGATGTGCATAATGTCAACATAAGACGAAAAGATTTCCTCACCATACCTCAACATCGTAAAGAAATTTTTAAAACATCATTTTCTTATAACATTACTGCCTGTTTAAATAAATTACCGTTTGATGGACTCTCGCTTTCATGTCATAGTTTTAAAAAAACATACAAAAAATATCTAATGCAACACCAGTAACTTTTCTTCTTTTCTCTTTCCTTTTCTTCTCTTTTTCTCTCGCTGAAACCATGGTTTATAGTTCTTAAAAAAGTTCGGGCTGTTAGTGCTTGGCGTAAAGTAATCTCGTGTGTTCTTTGATGAAGGAGTATAGTGTTTTCAGAAAAATTTATAGATTACGAATCATGATGGTTACTACCTCATAGGCGCGACCGGATTTTTTTTTAGGGGGTTTTGTGTTAAAAAAATTTAAAAAAATAATTAACACTTTCATCTGTCATATTTTTGTTGTGATGCATTACTACTAACTCTAGTTAATGGCCATACACAGCCAATGATAAATAAATAAATAAATAAATACACCACATGTAATTAGGACCCCCTTTATCCCAGAAGGCTCTAGGAGCCTTGTGCGGGAAGGGGCTACAATTTAAAGACAAGGGACACACATCCAATATCCGTGTATAATGGAAAAATCCCTCTCACAGTATTTCCCATTGCCACGACCGGGAATCGAACCCGGGACTTTTGGGTGAGAGGCAGATACGCTACCATTTCGACCATCAGTCATATAATGATATTCTGAGTTAAAATGTAATACTGATTTTCTGCAATTTTATCAGACGTTTCATGTTGGGATGTAATTCAGAATATGGTAATATGATAATAATAAAAAGATTTCATTGTGCTATAAATACAGGGTGTTTCCTGAGTGACTGGTCATACGCTAGTGGGAAGTAGAGAAGTCCAAGGCGGTTTCAGAATGACCCTTATTTCATCCCCTAATGCCCCTCGTTTCTGATATATAGCATGTTTTCTATTTTTTGGAAAAATTTCAATCGGCCATATTTTTTTAATGGCTTCACGGAATTGAACCAAATCTGGCAGATGTGTTTCACTAATGGATGTTTATATCATTCAGTGAACAAAAGAAAAAGTTAACAGTGCCGAGGGCAAATATTTTTAGTAGGGGAAGTTACCTAAAAACATCACCCTTTATATGGATTTTGGCAGTTTTCAATGGTAACTTTTAAAGTACACTAATAGTGTACATAAACCACGTATTTAGTTTTTTTGGCACATATTTAATGGTTCAAGAATTAACAGGTACGTTTCACGATAAGTCCATTTTAGAAATATTTACGTGTCCTCCTGCAACAAAAACATAAGCAATATACAGGGTGTCCCGAAATAATGTCCTCTTAAAGGTAGATTTCTCGTCAAAAAATAAGTATAGTCTTTTATGTACAGTAAGGTCGAAAACGGCCTCCTTGAGCCGCTAGACCTCCTCAAAGGGGGGCACCAAAAAGTGATTTTATTTTTTTTTCTCGAAAGTGACTAAAGTTGGCGGAATGAAATTTGGGTACGACTTTGTACTTATGGAAGGTCTTCTTTTCAATGCATTTTTATTTTTCTACTTACTTTTTAATTAAGTTAAATAAACAACCCCTATTGAATTTTTAGTCAGAACTTTTAAACAGATGAATTTTTTTTTCAAATTAAATTTTTTTCAGAAAGCCACATGTATTCTACTACTTTCAACTCTTGAAAATTTATCGTGAATCTCATCAATTTCAAATAAAAGAATATTTTCTGACCCCTTGCATAATAGCCGTTTCTGTTAAATTGAAAACGGAGTTTGATACAAAAAGAATAAGTAGGCATGTGTCACTGTTACCATAATGTCATGAATCAAATCTGCCAAAAAATCACTTTTGCTGCCCCCCCTTTGAGGAGGTCTAGCGGCTTAAGGAGGCCGTTTTCGACCTTACTGTATATAAAAGACTATACTTATTTTTTGATGAGGAATCTACCCTTAAGGGGTTTCACGTTATTTCGGGACACCCTGTATATGGGCGACTTTAATAGTGTGTGAAAATATTTTATTTTACTGCCTATTGTTAGAATTTAACTTAAAATACTATAATTCATTAAATATTAGGGTCGGATCTTTTTGTTAAATTTATGTAGTATTTTTTATATTTACAAACAAAAAAGATTAAAAACCACAAATGAATTTTGTTAGAATAAATACACAATATTAGTAATTATACAAGAGTAAAATAACGCATCTAAAATTAAATTAAACACATAACAAGTTTTAAATAAATACAATTAATACAAATTACAATAACACATCTAAAATCCAATGGACAAAAATAATACAAAACCAACTACAACAAATTTTCAAACGTTCACCACCAACCTCAATACATTTTCTTGCACATAAATTTTTTTTATAGCATCTCTGATCATACGTGAATTATTCTTCAGTTCAGTGCATCCTCTTCTATGCATTCTTAATTCTTCTCTGGTTGCAACTTCGGTTATAGGTAGCATATATACACTTTTTACCTTTAAATAGCCCTATAAAAAATAGTCTACTGAAGTCAAATCTGGGGACCTTGCAGGCCAGGAAATTGGGCCATTACGACTAATTCGCCTATTGGGGTAATGATCATTTAAATGCTGCACCCTCTCTCTCTTAGGTTGTGAGGAGATGTACCATCGTGCTGGCCTGCAAGGTTCCCAGATCTAACTCCTATTTAAAACAAAAAGTGTATGCTACCGAAGTTGCAACCAGAGAAGAATTAAAAGAAACGCATAGAAGAGGAGTCCACTGAAGTAACTTATGATAGATGCAAAAAAATGTGTTGAGGTTGGTGGTGGAAATTTGAAAATTTGTTCTAGTTTGTTTTGTATTATTTTTCCCCATAAGATTTTAGATGTGTTATGTATTAATTGTTTTTATTCAAAATTTGTTTATTTTGTTTAATTTAATTTTAGAAGAGTTTTTTTACTTTTGTATAAATACAAATATTGTGTGCTTTTTCTAGCAAAATTCAACTACAAAAACCGCGGGTGTTTTAAAGTTACCATGGCAACTTCAATAATCCGAGAAACGTGAAGTGTAAATGTCAACTTTTTTATTATTGATCTGACAGAAGTACCTTGTAACGTCAAATAAAATATTACTGACAAATGTTTTAAAAACTTTAACTGTGATGACAACAATCAATCTTATATGACAGATTGCAAATTAATTTTTGTTTTTCTCATTTCGATGACAACTAAAGGTATTTTACATTATTAGTTCTTATTTACATTTTTTTAGTAATTATTTATGATTTCAAAGTGTACCAATAAAAAAAATTGCGTAAAGTATTCGTGGATAACTGGTCTTTAAAATACTTGCTCTATTTCACTGCGCCGCCGTCGTGCTCGAAAAATCGCGCGTGTTTTAAATCTTAAAATCCACTTATACTTTAATATACTATTATTATGTGTACACACATAAAAAGAAAATAAAAATCAGTAAATAATCGAATCAAATCGAATTTTTCTATTTATATTGTACAAGACCCCCTAAAAAAAAAATCGGTCGCGGCTATGAGATGGCAACCATCGCGATTCATAATCTACATATTTTTCTCAAACGGATGGTATCATTCCCTATACTCCTTCATCAAGGAGCACACGAACCTCAATTTTATTACTTTACGCCAAGGACTATGTGGTGGAAGAGCAGTATCTGACCCTGTCAGTTAAACTGAACCATTTGCCTTTTGTTTACCTTAATGTAAGTATGTGCTATGTTAAACGAGTTTTGTTATTTTCCTATGTAAATAATTTATACATTTTGGTGAATAATAAATATGTATTATTATTATTATTATTATTATATTATAATGCTGGAAAATTAGCTTTACGAAAATTATATGCTTTTTGTATTTATTAGTTGAAAGTTTTATAACGCGACTGTTTTACATCAAAGTTGATGAACAGGCAGGATGATATCAATCTCTCTCTTAATTTTTTTTCTTTATGTTCTTATTTGGGATTTACTGCCACACATTAACTAGACAATCTAAAAAATATCTGGATTTTTAAGAAAATAACCTTTACGCCTGTTACTTTACGTCAAAGAAACATTAAATGTTGTTTTTGGACATAAAAATAAATAAACTGAAATAAAAACAATGATGTTTCGCAGACGTTTCGGAAACTGCTAATAATCTTTCTTTTGTGTAATTCGTGAAATTACACAATTTTAATGTTTATATCATAACCATAGATACTTACTACGCTCACAGAAAAGTTGATCAGATTAGATATTCAAGTTGCTAAGTTCTTCTCTTAACATCGGTAACCATATTGTACAACAATCTACAGAATAATTTGATATGCATTTGTCTTCATTTAGTAAAATTATTGCAGATTCTTTAATTTTTCTCTTTTTGCTGTCTGGTTCTCTTGTTAAAATGTTTGCCCCATCCCAATTTATTGGATGTCCATTTTCGAAAGCGTGTTCACAAATTTTTGATTTTTCAATTTCATTTTTTCTAATATAACTTTTGTGTTCACCCAATCTTACATTGAAGGGTCTGGATGACTCACCAACATAATATTTGTCACATTCACAACACGGTTATGATATGATATAAACATTAAAATTGTGTAATTTCACGAATTATACAAAAGAAAGATTATTAGCATTGAAAAAGGAAAGAGATTAAGTTTCCGAAACGTCTGCGAAACATCATTGTTTTTATTTTAGTTTATTTATTTTTATGTCAAAAACCAACCTTTAACTGTTCCTTTGACGTAAAGTCACAGGCGTAAAGGTTACTTTTAAAAAAAATCCAGAGATTGTCTGGGTAATGTTCAGAAGTGTGGCAGTAAATCCCAAATAAGAACAGAAAGAAAAAACTGCAAGAGGCCACAAATAACTTTTAGACAATATGAAGGTTCATAGTTGGGTTAAAATTTCGCTTGATTTCATTCATTCATTCAATCAAATTCTCATTTGATTTTACCAGCGTTTAATAAAATAACATTTTATTGGTCAGTTCCGTCAATGAAATGAATCCGACCACATTGAATATATTGTAGTATATATTTTGATGATACTACGATACTGGATATTTAAGTAATTAAAACTTTCTCTTACGATGTTTGAAGTTTGTTTAATAGTTTTTTTGTTTGTACGGATATAAATCTAAATTCTCGCGGTGACTTGAGTCATTGTCTTAAATTTTCTTGCTTATGATTTATTATAGTTAACTGTAGTGTTAAAATGAAAATTGTAGATTATTCTAGATGCTAAGTGAGATACAATGATGCAAGGAATACTTACGTTTCAGTAACCTTATTTGTCTACGTCAATAATTTAATAAATTTATTAGATTGTTTTGTAAGTCAAATTTGTTTCAATAATTAATATTTGTATTTCAATTGTATTTGTAGAAGGCTTAATATGTACATTGCCAAATTTTTCTTTATAATTTCCATTTACAATTTTGATGGCTCATTTTTGTGTTATCATAAGACAGAAGAGTAAAATAGTGCTTTTTTGTGCTGTATCCAAATAAAAATCCGACGAACTAATGATCAGGAGGAGGTGGGAATGAGTTGAATTTACAGTTTTAATGATATTAAAGCGTTAATAATATAACTATTTTAAAAAAATATATAAGTGAACAGTCTTAACTGGGTAACAATATTAATTATCTCTGTTTCGTTAATGTAGAAATCTGTGTTCATCATATAATTTTTTAAAGAAAATACGTTTAGTAAATGTTATTATTCTTTTAAGTACACACTGTAAAATTGTTGCAATACTGATAATTTTTTATATGTTATTTTTATACAACTTATCACATCCAAATGTACATTTTAACACCTTTCTACGTACTGTTGGTGTTTATAACGATATAACGCACCGAGCGTTACATATAAATATAATTTTTGAGACAGGTAGCAGATAGTTTATTTGACATATTTATTTTCTGCAGGTAGCAAGCACATTTTTCTAAAATAACAACGTTAGATAACTAGAATCATTTCGTATTCAAATGTTGGCCGTAGTGCCGCTAGTTAGTAAAATGATATGGCCTTATCTAAGCCACATCGACTTGTCATTTCACTTCACACAAGCCGCTTTGTTTGTTTTTCTTTAAACACGTAAATTTGAGGAATGACTAAGCTCTTCTTATAAAAATTGTAAAAATTTACGTTGTTTAACCAGAAGATTATCTAGAAGGAAATAAGAATTATGGGTAGTATAGTTTAGTCACGGATCTATAAACATACTTACGCCTAACCCTGTTCTAACTTATGTGGTTTCGGAAGTAAAAGTAATTGGTACACTTTGTTAACTTAGTCAAATGAAAATAATTTGGATTACAGATAATAAAATTATGATCGTGACATGTACATAATAGTTATTTTTTGCGACAGTATATATTTCCGATGTGGAAAATACGTCTTTATCAGTCTAAGGCAGAAAGTGGTTTACGAGCTTGGTTGGAAACTGTCCAGTTCCTTAGACCTTTAAAGCTAATGAGAATCATAACTAAACCGTAAAGTTTAAAATTGAACGTTACAATGGTAACGAATGGTTCTAATAATGGACAAATATGGCATGGCGTCACTTTTTTCTACACATTTTCGGTCGCTGAAAAAAAAATTTTATGTAACATCCAAAATCACCACATTAGTGTGTAAAGTTACTTTACCACAATATATTTACTTATTCTCCATGTCATTTAAAATCGATGTTTTTTAAATTAAGTCGCGCACCGTTTTGCACGTATTAAATAATTTTACCCGATTCGCTTGATTGCCAGCTCGTGTATATAGTACCTGTTATATGTAGTAACGGCTAAGCAGCAGTGCATCCTTCTTCATATCAAAATACAGACATTGTTTAAAATATTGAAATCGTCGAGTTTTCTTAAGACTGTTGTTAACTAATTAGACCCATATGGTAAATTGTACAGTCTGCTAAAACCATCCAACAGACCCCTGAAAAAGACCGTGTCTTCACTGCAGCTATCTCAGCCTTAGTCAAAACCTCTGAGAATGTGGTTGTTCCTTACACTCTAAAATAAGGAACTGGCGACCGAGATGATATTAGAAAAGCTGGCAGGGACTGTTTATGTGTAGTAAGGTGCAACCTGCCTCGGTACAGTAAAAAAGAGCGTCATACTATAATGCCATAAAATTATTCATAAAATAGATATTAATTTTTTCCTGGTTTGACAACTTTTTAAAAAAACTCTTTTAATGAAAATCTATGTTGATTTACACTAAATTTTTCTTCATATTTTGTAAACAAAACTAGCGATACCTAATAAGTAGTAAACTATTTACCTGTTGACACAACAAAACAATTATCTAAGTAATAGTATTAGCTAATTAGCTAATGGTGTGGTTAATGACAATAAATGACTTATTTTATTAACTTGCAAATATTTGATAAGCGAAACTACTTACATTTCTGGTTCAATATGAATGTCAGGTCAATTAATCTTATAATCCTTACCTGTAAAAAAGAAGAAAAAACCGTTTAGTGCATGCATAATATTGAATAGTAACTATTGCAAAGGTTGCAGAACAATAGGTTTGATTGACAGTGACAATAGAATGGAATTAAAAATATGGTCGAGCACAAAACAACATTGGAAAATGTTGAAATTTGAAGACATGTAGTGTTTGTTAACGCCCACAATATGATGTAAAGGAGTATACAGTGCGTTGCGTAAAGGAGTTCTTAGAATATACACAGAAAATACAGATAAATCATATAATCATACAAGGATTAAAGTAATGTAGCTTACCGGAAATTAAGCCTACCCATTTTACTTACTAAACAGATAATAATAATTCTCCAGATGCTAGCGGAAGTCATATCCCTGTACCTCGACCTATTCGACTACCGTTGCATCGTAACAATATTTATGGATTTATTATTTGTTTTGTCTATTTAATATATTTACTCTAGAACAAACGGCAAATCCGTCCGAAAGTTCACCAGTTTCATATTAAACAATAATATGTGAATCTTGTCTGTTCTCTTTTAATTGGAAAGGAAACAGCTGAAACCACTACATAGAAAAATAATGAACTGAGAGTGGGTAGTAGTAATACAATACTAACATGCAGAGAACTCCATTTATAATGTTTCTGATTAACATTTTGACAGTGAAATGTCAACTTCATATAAAGAATAAATATCTTTGAATAGCTCATTTGATAATAAAACTACTCATAAAGTTTTGTTTCATGAAAAGAAGATAGTCAAGATTCTGGCTGAATTATATGGCTTTAGAGTATATTGCACGTTACGTTTGTGCATTCAGTATTGTAGAATTTACCAATAATGTAAATATTTGGATAAGTCTGTTACATCTTACTATGAGATACTCTCTTTTGTATACAAAATTACAGTTTCCAAAATCGTAGAAAATAACACTATCAGTTGGTTACATTAATGAACCGTTCTGCTTGCCTTTAGCTCCTTAGTTATTTATTGTTCTTCTCTAAATCACGGTCTCCGAATAAAAATCAGGATCAGGTTTTTCCATTTGAGAAGGAAGATTTTGTTGACGCGTCCAGGCATATCTTTATCATCAAATGCCTGATTTTACCCTATACGATATAATGGATATGCTCTTTTTCGTCCTGAATTCTGGACAGGTAGAATACAGGAGGTAGGACTATTAGGTGTCTATAGGTGTGCGGTCATCAGAACTCCGTATAGCCAATTCTGATTCAATCCATCCAATTTATTCCTGGTACAAAGTTACTAGTTACAGTAGTCCTTGGCTTAACTTTTAATGCATCCGGGTCTTACAGAGAGTTTTTAGGTTTCTATTCTTATTTCAACTATTTTCCTATAAAATCACTGTGATTCCACATAAAATGTATCTCTCTATGCCTAGCAATCTATTCGGTAACATATCATGCTCCTAAATTATGATTGACCTTTCTAGGACACGAAACGGGCTTAAGATTGGAGCAAATATATTTTCTGCTCCGTACTGTTTTTAATCTTTTATTATTTGTTATTTCCAGAGCGACCAAAATATATGTCTGAAATGGACTACATACTACATTAATTGATAAAGTGCAGTTAAATCGAATTCAATCTATGTAGCAGGAATCAAATGTTTCTGTGTAGTCTGCAGAAAATGACATTTAAGACCTATTTGCAGCAGCTTTTTTTTTCCACCTAGGGCTCGTCTGTTTAAACACCGAGGGCACTGCAGCGACCTGGGCTTATTGTGCTCTCCCGTTGTTAATCTACTTCACCCATTTCAGTAACTCTGTACCTGTAGTGATACTACAAATCCATAACTGAACGGGTTTGGATAGTTTCCGGTTCTGTTTGAGTCTGCCCGTAAATATTATATCTCCTGCGAGCTAGTGCTTCACACTTGAAAATGATATGGTCCACTGTTTCAGGTTCCTTTCTGCATAGTCTACAGTTTAGGTCGCCATCATATTTCCCCATTGTATGTAAGTGCTTCTTTGCAGAGAAATGCCTTGTTAGAAGTCCTATCTATAACTATTCTCAACTGAATCCTGTTCTTTGTGAGCAATTCTTCAGTTCTTTTGGGACATGGGCTTTTAATTAGTGTTTTCCCATGGCGATTTCCTGGGATATTCCTCCAGTGATTATTATGTTTGTCCTTGACCCAATCGCTAATAGCTCCCCTTGCTGTGCTTTTGGAGATACCCAGCACAGGTTCTGGGCCAAGAAAGGTGTTAGCTGATCCTTGTCTAGCAAGTTCGACAGCTTTTTCATTGCCTGATATCCCAGAGTGTCCTGGTACCCAGAGTAATTTTACTCTGTTTCAGTCTCCCAGGATTCTGAGTTCCTCATGGCATTCCCATACCAGTTTGGACGACACCTTATTAGAGGCTATTGCCTTTAATGCCGCCTGACTGTCCGACGCGATGGTAATCTGTAGTCCAGCATACCCTCTTCTAATATTTTCGCGTATACACTCAAGTATAGCAAAAATTTCTGTTTGGAATACGGTGGAGTAACGTCCCAGAGAGTGACTTATACCCTCCCTTGGTCTTTCTCCATGCATCCCTGCTACCGTTCCTGTTTCCGTCCTAGAACCGTCTGTGTACCAACAGAGTCCTTTCCGCAATATGTCAGAAGTTCTTGCTGACCATTCCTCTCTTTGTCCAATAATAATGTTGAAAGGCTTGTGGAATGTGATTGTTGGTGTCATGTATCTGACCTCATGTTTAATACAGGATCTTCTACAGTGTTCACTATCTTCATGTGTCCCGATCCTGTTCCGCGTAAACTCGGGTCAATTGAGTTCCGCAGCCTATATGCCCCCATCCTGGCTTCCCCCTGAATCATTATACTAAGTGGAGGAAGGTTTAATAGGGTCTCCATAGCTGCTGTAGGAGTGCTTTTCATGGCACCTGTAATCCCCAGGCAAGCCAGTCTCTGTACCTGGCTTAGCTGGCTATTCGCCGTTGTTTGTGTTGTTTTTGTCCACCAAATTAACGCAGCATATTATGTGATGGTAGGTCTGACTACCCTGGTGTAGATCCAATGCATCATATCAGGTCTTAGCCCCCATGTCTTGCCATATAATCGTCTGCATGTTGCTAATATTGCTACCGATCTTTGTATAGTCCTGTCCAGATGTTGGTTCCGGGTTAGTTTGGAGTCTAGGAGAACTCCAAGATACTTAACCTCTCCCGACATCTGCAGCTCCGTGTTTTGTATTCTTAGAGGCTTCAGACCCTCCAAGTTCCTTCTTCTAGTGAATGGGACGATAGTGGTTTTATGTGGGCTCACCTTTAACCCTTCTTCGTCAGTCCATTTTTCTATCACATTCAGGGCTCTTTGTAAACGATCCCTGACTGTGTTGTTGAATTTTCCCCTTACAATGATGACAATGTCGTCAGCATATCCCTGAACTTCAAAGCCTTCATTTGTGAGTTTCCTTAAGAGTCCGTCAACTACAAGGTTCCACAACAGAGGGGACAGGACCCCCTCCATGTGGGCATCCGCCTGCAACTGACGCTCCTAAGCTTTCTCCCATCATGGTGGTGAATACCACCCTGCATTAAAGCATGCTTTCGATCCACCTGCAACAGGTACTCCCGATATCAGACTCTCTAGCAGCTCTAATGATGGACCTAAATGAGGTATTATCAAATGCCCCCTCTATATCAAGAAAAGCACCCAAGGCTACTTCTTTATTTTCCAGTGCTTTTTCCACCTTCTGAGTTAGATGGTGAAGCGCTGTTTCTGTAGACATTCCTGCTCTGTATGCAAATTGGGCCTGATGTAGAGGACTTCTCACAGCTTACAATGTCATTTTCAACACATCTTGATTGACTGAAATGCGTGTACACTAGTTTCTGTGAAAGTTAAGTAGTTTACTTAGGTAATCAGATGGATTTATTTACATATAATTTATAGCTGACGAAGTTAATTTACCTTTACTGGAGTTGTTTCAAAATGTTTGTAAACCAAAATAATGTTGACAAGATGGAGAGAAATAATGGAAAATGTATTGTGTTTAACTTTAGTATTATTGAAAAGCAGATAGCTCGAGTAAATCAGTTTCTTCTAATCAAGCCTACAGTCTCTCTCGAGTCTCTGGTATAACTACTATTATAGTTCTTCAGTTCAGTTCAGTCATTGTTTTATTAAATCGATATTTGTACTTTTTCATATATGTATATGAAAAGAAACAAACGTATAAATTGCAGTTTACTCTGACTCATAACTAGTGCATGTGAAAATATTTATTTCGATGGTGAGCTCAATTCCGGAACTTGGAGATGGGTAATACAGATTAATTTCGAGACAGACATATCAATCGTCTGCTCTTTTAAATGTGAAGTTTTCAACTATGCAAAAGGTTGCAATTAGGAAAAGGTTGATCTATTCTGTTCATCAGCAATCATTGCTGCACAGGACGAAAATATTATACGGATCAAAAGTTGTTTTTTGCGTTAAATGCGTAAACGTATTATGTATCCATTTCATTATTTCTTAATGAATACATAGAATAATTGTGTTTTTTTTCTTAATCCCAACATTGATTATTTTTAAGATGGAGATCAATTTGATTCTTTAATGGGTATTCAAATTATGAATAATAGAATTGATGATAATTTTGTCTCTTTTTGAATTTTAGAAATTCATCCTGACTTATAGTTTGTATTAGATATTCGTTGTTTTAGTAGATTTGATTTTTTTAATTAGTTTGATTAATTCCTACTAGAATCTATTTCTCAAACGACATAGAAAATATAGGAAAAAGAACAAATTATCAGAGTCAAGGATACTACAAAATAGAAAGCAAAGGCTATCTAGAAAGTTCTGCGGAAGTCTTTAGCATTCATTTTGGACCATAACAATGAAGTCCTAAACCTTAGTTTTATTGATTTTCTTACTACTTTGACTACTTGCCCAGATGTTGTCAACTAGGCTGACGAAACTATCCTCGTGTCCTAGTATTATTTCCGGTGTTTATGAAATCAAGTTCAGTGTTAGTGCCATAAAGTTTTACTTCCCTTGAAGGTACGTAATTACAAATAGGTAAATATTTAGTAATCTTTGAATCCTAGAACGCAACGTAAATTATCGTATGTAATATCATAAGTGCTTAAAATTTTATCGATAAATTTTTTTCGAGAGCGATATTGCCTAGTAATATTAAGAGTGTAAATTAGCCACTTTATTATCTAATTAAATCACGAGCGCTTTAGCGCGAGGGATTTAATTTTTGATAATAAAGTGACCAATTTACACGAGTAATATTACTGTTGGCAATATCGCTCGAGAAAAAATTTATAGGTAAAATTTTCAAGCACGAATGGTATTTGCGGAGAATATTTCACGAATAAATTATTTAAATACAAAAACATATCTTTAACGACGAAATGTCAAAGTAACGTATTAAGTGACAGTTGACATAAAGAATGATTTTATCGTATGTAATATCATAAGTGCTTAAAATTTTATCGATAAGTTTTTTTCGAGAGCGATATTGCCTAGTAATATTAAGAGTGTAAATTGGCCACTTTATTATCTAATTAAATCACGAGCGCTTTAGCGCAAGGGATTTAATTTTTGATAATAAAGTGACCAATTTACACGAGTAATATTACTGTTGGCAATATCGCTCGAGAAAAAATTTATAGGTAAAATTTTCAAGCACGAATGGTATTTGCGGAGAATATTTCACGAATAAATTATTTAAATACAAAACATATCTTTAACGACAAAATGTCAAAGTAACGTATTAAGTGACAGTTGACATAAAGAATGATTTTATCGCGATAAAACTGTTTCAGGGATTTTATCGATATAATACTGCTGTCATTGGTCCAAATTTAAAAATTGTAGTAGTTTCATTGGTTAATAATTTCTGAAATAATCGCGATAAATTAACTCCTATATGAAAAAGTCTATTTGACAGTCACGTTTTGTCACTTTGACAGCGATAAAAAAGGTGCATCGTTTTTTATCACCGATAAAAATGCCTGCTCCTCAATATCAGTGTACATCGAAGTAGTCGCACGTCACTTTAAAATCAGTACACCAAACCAAACCATTTATAACAACTGTATTTTTAATAACTGTTCCTTTAAATAATGGTATAAATAAAAATAATTATTGTTGTTGTTCGTTCACATATTCTGTCGTTAATTTATCTTGCCAAAAAACACTCGAGCTTTTTCTTTATGGATAAATTTCTTTGTAACTCAAAATTTTGCCAATCAGTAATTTTGCTCGAAAAACTGACATTTGACAAAATCGCTCGACCTCCGGTCTCGCGATTTTTTCATGTCAGTTTTTCTCTTAAAATTACTATTTGGCAAAATTGTTTCGTTACGAAGAGAAATTTATCCGATAAAAAAAAAGCTCTTGTGTTTTTACTGTTGATAAAACTGTTTCAGGGATTTTATCGATATAATACTGCTGTCATTGGTCCAAATTTAAAAATTGTAGTAGTTTCATTGGTTAATAATTTCTGAGTGAAATAATCAGCTATAATATCCCTAAGACATTGATAATGTACGAGATAATTTTACGACAATCGAAAGCACGATGCTTGGTAATGGCCCGACGCCGAAGGCGGAGGGCTATTAGGTACCAAACAGCTTGCTTGAAGTTGTCATAAAATTATGAGGCATTTGTCAATGTCTGAGGGATATTCGGTCAGAAAATTTTTTGAAAAAATAAAATCAAAATGTCGCAACACAACAAAACAATTATTTATATATTAAAAGTTTATAGATTGAGAATTGGCATTGCCAAAACGTGACATTTTGATGTTTATTTGGCAGTTATTATTATTAAGTTGTCAAAGTTAAGCAATTATGTTGTCATAGAGTGATTGAAAATTCCCCTGGATGGTATTATCAGTGTAATCCTAAAATGATTGGGTGATTTGTGTCACATGACAAGAAAAAACGAAATTTAATTGGTTGTTAGAACTGTAAAAAAATTTTCAATTTGATAATTTCGTCTTTTATATTTTATGCACCGAATCTTAGTATTTTATTAAATATACATGTGTAAGAAAATATACATTATCGTATGCACTGGTTTATTACTTGCTGACAATCTTAATTTGCTTAATCAGTCATTGACGGATTTACTGTTTTTATCATTGGGTGGTACTGAATTATGTTGATAATTACGGCCTGTTTTCATTGGCCATTAAATAAATTATGAGTACTTATGTATATGTAAGCTAATCTAAATTGTTTTGTATGAACCAATAAAAACTAATGCGTTAAGTGCTTTACATTGATAATATGTTTACTTATTGTCGTATTGGTTGGACTACAACTGTGCGAGTTAATATTTGATTTACATCGAACTGTTTGTTTTTCATAATTTATTAAACATGCGTTGCATTTTAACCTTAGTACTGGATCAGTAGGAATAATAATGTATCACAAAATAATGAGATATAATATATTTATAAATTATAAAATTTAGTAGTTATAGTACAGGATGTCCTAGCGAAGGTTAGAAATCTGGAGAATTTTTAGAATATGTATTGTAAATATAGCTAAGATAATTCACTAGTAAGATATTAACACATAAAGCTAAAAGTTGAAAAGGTTTTTTAAATAACACTTGGGTTACATACATTAATAATAGTAAATAAAAGTTGCCAGGATCATAGGAGCCGGAGATGAGTTATTCAATTAAATTAATTTTTAAGTGCATTCTCCAATATATTTTTAGAAAAACAAGTTGAAACTGACGACAGCAAAAATGATGAATTTTTATTATTACACATCTCGCATGGGCTTATCCACAGTAGCTTATCAGCCTCCTCACCTGAAGTCAAATAAAAATCGAGCTACCTTAACCTTTAACTACTCGCGCACCAAATTTTCATGCTACTGCTCGCGCGGTGTATTTTGTACACCGTTTAATTTTTTGTAGTGATAAAATGTCTTTATCATTTTTTATATACTTTAAAAAATACATCTATGAAAAAAACAGGTTAACTAAGGTGCAAAAATGTTTACTGGCACATAAAAGTGAAAAAAATAGAGAAAGTAACAAATAATATCCTCTATATACTATATAACAAAAAATAGATTCTAAAAGATAAAAATATTTGGAAATAACAGAACCATTTTGGAGAAGTAGCCTATTCACTAGAAGTGTCATCTACTTTACATTTGTGGAATGTAATAATAGTGTCAATATGTTCTTTACATACTGGTCGATTACAAGTGCTGCATGTGATGGTAGTGCGATGGTGTGTTTTGTACACCACAACAAAACTTGCAAAATATCTCACTTCCCTTTTCAACAGTCAGTGCGATACTCAGTGGCGGCGCCAGCTTATTTTTTCGGTTGGGCGACACCCGGCAGAAAAATTTGGAGGGTGGGCAGCAAAAAAAGATGTGTACATGGGGCAAGAGCTGCAGGGGGTGCGGGGGGCGGCAGCCCCCCGTAAAGCGCCGCAGGCGAAAATTTTTCATGATTTTCAAGGTCATTGTGTTTTACAAGTGCCTCAAAATTTGTATTAAACTTGATATTAATTTAAATATTTTCAAAATTGCTCTATTATTTCCCTTTTTCATTTGACTTGCAATTGATTGGTTAAAATTTTTGAAATCCTTGAAAAAAGTTCGACACGGTCCGGCTCGCTACTAACCATTTAAAAAATGTCTAGTTTTTGATATTTCTTTTTGGCACATAAAAATATGCATTTAAAAAATCAAGGAAAAAATTAAAGTCGTAAGAAAGCAAACCTAATTTTTATAAGTACCTATTATAGTGGTTACATAAATCCTAAATCTCGCCCCAAACATAACAACTTAAGATAACTTAAAAAATTGCGACCGCACGTGTTAATTTTTTAATGTAGTGCCGACGACTGGGCGGTGTTTATTTTGATTTCCACATACAAAGGCCTTCCGATCGACGGGAAGCGGCTTAAAACAAAGGGGCCGTATTGGTATCGCCCAAAGTTTACTGTAAACTTTGGTATCGCGTACCGAAAATGCAATAAATAAGATAGGAAAATATAAGTAAAATATAGATTATGGATATTTTATTAATTCGTTTATAGTAGGTATAGAACAAAATAACAGTTCTTTTTTAATAGTTTAGGTATAATTATTATTATATAAGAACTACATAATATTGAAAGCGATGGTTTATATTTTTTTAATTTCATATTTCATCTACTGGGTTTTCTATATTTTTTTATTCAAATGCTCGATTTAGCAGGTTGGGCGAACGGTTGGGCGAGAACAATTTAGGTTGGGCGCTCGCCCAACCGCGCCCACCCCTGGCGCCGCCACTGGCGATACTGCAGATACAGGTAGAAGACACATTACGTGAGGGTTAACTGGCTCGGTGACGCCGAGGAAGCATTCAGAAAAAATCGGCAACTTGCGGCGCACTTTTGGTGTACTGTTTACACCAGCGCGAGTAGTTGAAGGTTAAACAATAATGTGTGAAGAAATAACATTTTTTTCCACAAAAAAGTCTACGTTCCCTACGTGCTTGTCAAATTCCTTCTGCAACTGTGAGCCTCGCAGTGTGCTATAGCTGTACACGCAGCGTCGTTGTCAAATAATATAATAATAATAATAATAATAACACCTCATGTAATTACGACCCCTTTATCCCAAAAGGTTTTAGAAGAGCCTTGTGCGGGAGGGGGCTACACATTTAAAGACAAGGGACATACTTCCAATATCCATGTATAATGGAAAAATCCCTCTCTTAGTATTTTCCATTGCCTCGACCAGGAATCGATTCCGGAACTTTTGGGTGAGAGGCAGGTACACTACCATTTCGACCATTAGTCATAAATTGACTCGTAGTCTCATGAAGTTTCTTTTCTTGAAGGGTTTAAACATTATCTGTAGTCGGCGGATTCTCGACAACACGCTTTCGTTTCTGGAACAGACGATAGAGTTTGTTTGGAATAAATCGTTTTGTTCGAAACTTCACACTTGCCACATGCCTGACCAAATATGGCCATAAGTGCTCGACTTATATCTAAATATTGCTGTTTGATGGTTTGCAGCGAGGTTTGCGCTGGTCCGTCGTTCGATTTAAAGTGTTATATCATTATTTTTATTTTTTTTTCGTTTCCGAAAGAAAGTGCTGGACAGTCTCCCTGCGGCCTCCGACACCACACAGAGAGAGCGCCAGCGAATAATCTACAGCAACTCCCCACATCCCGCAGGGTTAGTCACTGTAGATTCCAGACTCGTGTGCCCTAAGTAGACGAAGGGATCCCAGGATGACCGGTTTCTGCATTTGACCAGCCAACCATTCTGCCGATGTTTGGCAGGCAGGCATGGTCTTCAATGCGGAGAGCAGCGTGGGCTTCATACCTCCGAGTACACCGATTATCAGGACGACCATTTTGACAGAGTCGCCTGGGTATAGCACTTGGAGCTCGTACCGGAGATCTCTGTATTTAGACCGTTTTTCCTCCTCCTTCAAGGCGATGTTTGTCTCAGCAGGTGCTGAGAACTCGATGATATACATCACCTTGGTCTGATGGTCGAGGAGGACTATGTCAGGCTTATTGGCGTGAATTCGCCTGACGGTCGGGAACGAGTAGTTCCAGGAAATCCGGCATTTCTCGTTCTCGACAACGGACTCGATATCTCCGGGGACGTAAGGCAGCACTGGTGTTTGGTCTATCTGGTGTGCCGTAGATGGTAGTGTAGCACTCGTAAAGCCGCGTTATGTCGGTGGATGTAGACCGAAGTCGCATAAATCGGGCATGCAGATAATAAATGCATGAGCGACTCCGGCAGGTCCTGCAGTTGATATCAGGTACCTCTACACCCATCACGCGACTGCGATAGACCAATGTGTTAATAACACCATCTTGGCAGGCCACAATGAATCCCTCGGTCTCCGACTTCAGCCCCGCTGACCTTAAAAATGCGAAGGTCAGCTCTGTCGATAAACCCAGTGCTTCTATGTTGTTATAGAAAACACCGTGCAGGGGTTTATCGACGTGCTGCCTGAACAGATTCCTCTGTTCGGCAGCTTTAATTTGGGCTGTCAGACGATTCGGCGGAAGCTCAGTAACTGATTCTGCATCAGCACCTCGCCTGCCTCCTCGCCTGTAGTCGAGTTCATCTGCGGCCCTCTGTGCTGCCTCAAACAATAAAGCGCCAACTCCCACGGTTTCATGATCTCTCACTAACCGTAGGAGCGGATCCGAGCTCCTTAGGATGTTACATGCCATACTCAGTGCTACTCTGCCATGCATACACTCCAGACTCAAGAGTCCTCGCCCCCCCCGTTGACGTGTGAGGTACACAAGAGGAACGAACGACCTAGGATGAATACTCCTATGAATATTCATCATCTTGTGGGTATCCCTGTCCAATTGGCGTAGCTCATCTACTCGCCATTTAACTACTCCGAAGGAGTAGAGCAGAATCGGAACGGCAAGCATATTAGTGGCAGACACCTTGTTCTTCCCCGAAAGTTCAGAAGACCAAATCTTTCGGAGTCGGTGTCTGTACTTGCCACGGAGAGAATCCTTTATTTGGTTCACATCCTGGATGTGACGTTGTTCCACACCCAGGTATGTGTAGGTCTCTCCGGCATCCAAATGTCGTAGGATGCTTCCGTCTGCGAGCTGCGCATCTTCGTGGAATTCCCCGCATCGTCCTCTCTTGAGGTGGACGACTGCGCATTTGTCCAACCCAAACTCCATTCCAATTTCCCGCGTGTATTCCTCGACCACCCTGAGAGCATTTTGAAGTTCTCGCTCTCCGGAGGTATAGAGTTTAAGGTCATCCATATAAAATAGATGGGTGACCTTATGCCTCCGGTTGCTGGGTGGCCCACACTGATACCCGCGGGTTTGGCGGAGTCCAACAGACAGCGGCAGCAGTGAGATGCAGAAGTGGAGCGGACTCAAAGAGTCACCCTGAAACACTCCTCTCTTAAATGTCACCAACTCTGTCGAAACTCGCTCGGCACCGGATGTTATGGTGACGCGAGTTCTCCAGAGCGGCAACAGTTGTTCAATGCATCTCACTAGTGGTGCTGGTATCGCAAGACATCCGAGCAAGTGTAACAAAAGTTCATGGGATGTTGTATCAAATGCCTTGCGATAATCAATCCAGGCCATTGATAGATTCCGCTTGTATTGCACAGAATCCTGTGTAATACAGCGGTCTATCAGCAGGTTTTCCTTGCAACCTGCCAGGCCCTTCTTGGCACCACGCTGTTCGTAGACTGTTGGTAGACCGGATCAACAGACCTCAACATCCTGGTATACAAGATACGAGTAAATAACTTGAAGCAGGAGTTGAGGCAGGTAATCGGTCTATAATTTTTTGGGTCAGACAGATCCCCCTTTTTGGGGATTAGCACAGTTCGCCCCTCGACAAACCAGTCCGGAATTTGCTGCCCCTCGTACAACCATGAGTTGAAAACTCGGGCCAGATGGCTGGGGGTGGAAGGAAACTTCTTCCACCACCAGTTGTTTATACCATCTGGACCCGGGGCAGCGAAGTTCTTGGTTCCAACAAGTGCTTGTTGAACCTCTTCCGTACTGATTGCCGGGCAGCGTATATGGAAAAGCTACTTCAATACGTCCCCGCCACGGCGACGAAATAAAATAGGATTTTCAGGCGGTAAACGCCGTGGAAACCCTACATTAATATGGCACCCAATGGTGTCCTACTGGAGTAACATTTCTAGCGCTTTTTCGCGCATACATGCTATTGAAATGCTGCCTCACTTCATCCTCTCAGGCAGTGAGGCACACGTTTTTATATGTGTCTTTGTACATACGTCTCTCGCATTATGCAATGTATTTAGAAAGACAACCACTGCATGACAAAATGCAAAAGATAAAAGAAACATGTGTACGACAAATTTATTTTATTTAATGTTTTTTGGTACACGGTTCTTTATTTTTAATATTAAAAGACATTAAAAGTTATATTGTGGAATCGTTTTTTGGCACATTTACTTTCTGATTTCGTAGAACGACCAGCTTGAATTCTCCCTCCTGAAATGCCTTTATTTTTTTCGTTGTACAATGGATGTTGGCTGTACTTTGATCTTGCTTGATCTCCTATACATCGTTTTTGATATATAAACGACATGATTTGGGATGGGGTCTGTAAAGTTTCTAGTACAGCAGTGAATTTATATAATTAAACGAGATATTTATAATCATATAATAATAATATTAAACTAACCAAATCACCAAGTGTTACCTACTAAATGTTTAAACAGAGCTGTTCCGCGTTATGCGAGGTTGACGAAAAAGATGAAGATTTCAAGTGGATTTAAATGCGTAAAAACGTAGGAATCCTAATTCAGTACGTCACCCTCCGAGACGTACTGAAGCAGGGTTTCCGCGGTGTTTACCGCCTGAAACCATTGAAAAGTCTATTTTGGTTCGCCGCCGTCTGCGGGGACGTATTAAAGTAGCTTTTCTATATACGCTGCCGGGCACACTTCGTCTGGCTCTTCTAAGACGCTACGACAGAGAGCCTCGCAGTGTGCTATAGCTGGAGTGTCATTATCGAATGGACTCGCGACTTCGTAGATTCCTTTCCAGAAGGCTTCGACATTATCAACAGTCGGCGGATTTTCGACAACACGCTGTGGCTCATGGAACAGGCGAGACGGGTTTGTTTGAAACAATTTGTTTTGCTCCAAACTCCGCATTCGCCTGACCAATGTTTTCTTAATAGCCATAAGCGCTCGAATCCTATCTAGACAGTGCTGCTTGATGGTCTGCAGCACTGCACTGCACTGCAGCATTATTATTATTATTATTATTATTATTATTTTTTTTTTTTTTTTTTTTCCCGAAGCTAATGCTGGACAGTCTCCCTGTGGCCTCCGACACCACACAGAGAGAGCGCCAGCGAATAATCTACAGCAACTCCCCACATCCCGCAGGGTTAGTCACTGTAGATTCCAGACTCGTGTGCCCTAAGTAGACGAAGGGATCCCAGGATGACCGCTTTCTGCATTTGACCAGCCAACCATTCTGCCGATGTTTGGCAGGCAGGCATGGTCTTCAATGCGGAGAGCAGCGTGGGCTTTATACCTCCGAGTACACCGATTATCAGGACGACCATTTTGACAGAGTAGCCTGGGTATAGCACTTGGAGCTCGTACCGGAGATCTCTGTATTTAGTCCGTTTCTCCTCCTCCTTCAAGGCGATGTTTGTCTCAGCAGGTGCTGAGAACTCGATGGTCGAGGAGGACTATGTCAGGGTTATTGGCGTGAATTCGCCTGACGGTCGGGAACGAGTAGTTCCAGTAAATCCGGCATTTCTCGTTCTCGACAACGGATTCGATATCTCCGGGGACGTAAGGCAGCACTGGTGTTTGGTCTATCTGGTACGAGTGCCGTAGATGGTAGTATAGCACTCGTAAAGCCGCGTTATGTCGTTGGATGTAGACCGAAGTCGCATAAATCGGGCATGCAGATAATAAATGCATGAGCGACTCCGGCGCCTGACGGCAGGTCCTGCAGTTGATATCAGGCACCTCTACACCCATCACGCGACTGCGATAGACCAATGTGTTAATAACACCATCTTGGCAGGCCACAATGTATCCCTCGGTCTCCGACTTCAGCCCCGCTGACCTTAAAAATGCGAAGGTCAGCTCTGTCGATAAACCCAGTGCTTCTATGTTGTTATAGAAAACACCGTGCAGGGGTTTATCGACGTGCTGCCTGAACAGATTTCTCTGTTCGGCAGCTTTGATGTGGGCTGTCAGACGATTAGGCGGAAGCTCAGTGACTGAGTCACCTCGCCGGCCTTCTCGCCTGTAGTCGAACACGAAACCGAGTTCATCTGCGGCCCTCGGTGCTGCCCTAAACAATAAAGCGCCAACTCCCACAGCTTCATGATCTCTCACTAACTGTAGGAGTGGGTCCGAGCTCCTGATGACATTACATGCCATACTCAGTGCCACTCTGCCATGCATGCACTCCAGACTCAAGAGTCCTCGGACCCCCGTTGACGTGGGAGGTACACACGAGGAACGGACGATCTAGGATGAATACTCCTATGAATATTCATCATCTTGCGGGTATTCCTATCCAATTGACGCAGCTCATCTACTCCCCATTTGACTACGCCAAAGGAGTAGAGCAGAATCGGAACGGCAAGCATATTAGTGGCAGACACCTTGTTCTTCCCCGAAAGTTCTGATGACCAGATCTTTCGGAGTCGGTGTCTGTACTTGCCACGGAGAGAATCCTTTATTTGGTTCACATCCTGGATGTGGCGTTGTTCCACTCCCAGGTATGTGTAGGTCTCTCCGGCATCCAAATGTCGTAGGATGCTTCCGTCTGC
Source organism: Rhagium mordax (assembly GCA_963680705.1). NCBI lineage: Eukaryota > Metazoa > Arthropoda > Insecta > Coleoptera > Cerambycidae > Rhagium > Rhagium mordax. The sequence goes on along the minus strand of OY796656.1, from coordinate 90,872,608 downwards.
GAGCTGCGCATCTTCGTGGAATTCCCCGCATCGTCCTCTCTTGAGGTGGACGACTGCGCATTTGTCCAACCCAAACTCCATTCCAATTGCCCGCGTGTATTCCTCGACCACCCAGAGAGCATTTTGAAGTTCTCGCTCTCCGGAGGTATAGAGTTTAAGGTCATCCATATAAAATAAATGGGTGACCTTATGCCTCCGGTTGCTGGGTGGCCCACAGTGATACCCGCGGGTTTGGCGGAGTCCAACAGATAGCGGCAGCAGTGAGATGCAGAAGAGGAGCGGACTCAAAGAGTCACCCTGAAACACTCCTCTCTTAAATGTCACCAACTCTGTCGAAACTCGCTCGGCACCAGATGTTATGGTGAAGCGAGTTCTCCAAAGCGGCAACAGTTGTTCGATGCATCTCACTAGTGGTGCTGGCACCGCAAGACATCCGAGCAAGTGTAACAAAAGCTCGTGGGATGTTGTATCAAATGCCTTGCGATAATCAATCCAGGCCATTGACAGATTCCGCTTGTACTGCACAGAATCCTGTGTAATACAGCGGTCTATCAGCAGGTTTTCCTTGCAACCTGCCAGGCCCTTCTTGGCACCACGCTGTTCGTTTATCTGTTGGTAGACCGGATCAACAGACCTCAACATCCTGGTATACAAGATACGAGTAAATAACTTGTAGCAGGAGTTGAGGCAGGTAATCGGCCTATAATTTTTTGGGTCAGACAGATCCCCCTTTTTGGGGATTAGCACAGTTCGCCCCTCGACAAACCAGTCCGGAATTTGCTGCCCCTCGTTCAACCATGTGTTGAAAACTCGGGCCAGATGGCGGTGGGTGGAAGGAAACTTCTTCCACCACCAGTTGTTTATACCATCTGGACCCGGGGCAGCGAAGTTCTTGGTTCCAACAAGTGCTTGTTGAACCTCTTCCGTACTGATTGCCGGGCACACTTCGTCTGGCTCTTCTAAGACTATACGACAGAGAGCCTCGAAGTGTGCTATAGCTGGAGTGTCATTATCGAATGGACTCGCGACTTCGTAGATTCCTTTCCAGAAGGCTTCGACATTATCAACAGTTGGCGGATTTTCGACAACACGCTGTGGCTCTTGGAACAGGCGAGACGGGTTTGTTTGAAACAATTTGTTTTGTTCCAAACTCCGCATTCGCCTGACCAAAGTTTTCTTAATAGCCATAAGCGCTCGAATCCTATCTAGACAGTGCTGCTTGATGGTCTGCAGCACTGTGCGATTTAGAGTGTAGTGTTGGCGTCTCAGTCCGGCTGCCACTCGCCGGACCTTCGGTGTAAATGGTCTACCTGCGACTATATAATCCACCACACTCTGGATTCGAGAAGCGTGTTGCCTTGCTGATCGAATTTTAACTTCGATCTTCTGTACGCGCCGCTTAGCTTTCTCGACCCTATCAACTGCGCTTGCCAGGCGCTGTTGTGGGACGAGTTGCTTTGCGGCAGCGTACACCGCGCTGTTGATCTGCCAGATGTTGGCATCTTCTGGAAGCTCCTCACTGATCAACGAATCCATTCGTGCCAGGTCTTGTGGCTTTGGGTTAACCCTGGTGTTAAGGTTAACCCTCGTCCTTAAAGCGACGTCGGTGTACTCAAGCGGAAGTTCCTCGTCAGCTGGAATTTGCCGCGGTGGAAGTGCGGCTGGTACTTCCTCACGCCGAAGAGGTGCCCTTGCGTAACCTGTTCGGCGCAAAAAGGATACTTGGTCTCTCAGATGTTGCTGAGAGACGGCGCGATACTCCGGGTGCATATCGCACCACAACCGGTGTAATCGCGCCATGTATCCCCTGCGCCCAGGTTCGCTGCTCTCATAGCAGTTAAGCAGGTCATCCCTTAATCCCTCCGTCCACCTAAAGCGTCCATGTTCCATAGCGAGTTCGTCATTAATGAGACCGTCCGGTAAGGCCCCTCCCACCTGTCTCTGACCCCTATCCGAATGGGGTCGATTGTGAGGGGCCTGTCCTCTGTTTTGGTCTTGAACCAGAGGGTTTTGGGATTACAGGGTGGTTAGCCCTGAAATCCCACGTCCGACATTTGTCAGAGAGGGTTGCCCCTCCCTGTCCAGGGTGCACCGCGAGGAGGTTGCCGGTCCGCATTTCGCACCCCTTATTATTATTATTATTATTATTATTTTTTTTTTTCCGTTTCGGAACGAAAGTGCTGGACAGTCTCCCTGTGGCCTCCGACACCACACAGAGAGAGCGCCAGCGAATAATCTACAGCAACTCCCCACATCCCGCAGGGTTAGTCACTGTAGATTCCAGACTCATGTGCCCTAAGTAGACGAAGGGATCCCAGGATGACCGCTTTCTGCATTTGACCAGCCAACCATTCTGCCGATGTTTGGCAGGCAGGCATGGTCTTCAATGCGGAGAGCAGCGTGGGCTTCATACCTCCGAGTACACCGATTATCAGGACGACCATTTTGACAGAGTAGCCTGGGTATAGCACTTGGAGCTCGTACCGGAGATCTCTGTATTTAGTCCGTTTCTCCTCCTCCTTCAAGGCGATGTTTGTCTCAGCAGGTGCTGAGAACTCGATGACATACATCACCTTGGTCTGATGGTCGAGGAGGACTATGTCAGGCTTATTGGCGTGAATTCGCCTGACGGTCGGGAACGAGTAGTTCCAGTAAATCCGGCATTTCTCGTTCTCGACAACGGACTCGATATCTCCGGGGACGTAAGGCAGCACTGGTGTTTGGTCTATCTGGTACGAGTGCCGTAGATGGTAGTATAGCACTCGTAAAGCCGCGTTATGTCGTTGGATGTAGACCGAAGTCGCATAAATCGGGCATGCAGATAATAAATGCATGAGCGACTCCGGCGCCTGACGGCAGGTCCTGCAGTTGATATCAGGTACCTCTACACCCATCACGCGACTGCGATAGACCAATGTGTTAATAACACCATCTTGGCAGGCCACAATGTATCCCTCGGTCTCCGACTTCAGCCCCGCTGACCTTAAAAATGCGAAGGTCAGCTCTGTCGATAAACCCAGTGCTTCTATGTTGTTATAGAAAACACCGTGCAGGGGTTTATCGACGTGCTGCCTGAACAGATTTCTCTGTTCGGCAGCTTTGATGTGGGCTGTCAGACGATTAGGCGGAAGCTCAGTGACTGAGTCACCTCGCCGGCCTTCCCGCCTGTGGTCGAACACGAGACCGAGTTCATCTGCGGCCCTCTGTGCTACCCTAAACAATAAAGCGCCAACTCCCACAGTTTCATGATCTCTCACTAACTGTAGGAGTGGGTCCGAGCTCCTGATGACATTACATGCCATACTCAGTGCCACTCTGCCATGCATGCACTCCAGACTCAAGAGTCCTCGGCCCCCCCGTTGACGTGGGAGGTACACACGAGGAACGGACGATCTAGGATGAATACTCCTATGAATATTCATCATCTTGCGGGTATTCCTGTCCAATTGACGCAGCTCATCTACTCCCCATTTGACTACGCCAAAGGAGTAGAGCAGAATCGGAACGGCAAGCATATTAGTGGCAGACACCTTGTTCTTCCCCGAAAGTTCTGATGACCAGATCTTTCGGAGTCGGTGTCTGTACTTGCCACGGAGAGAATCCTTTATTTGGTTCACATCCTGGATGTGGCGTTGTTCCACACCCAGGTATGTGTAGGTCTCTCCGGCATCCAAATGTCGTAGGATGCTTCCATCTGCGAGCTGCGCATCTTCGTGGAATTCCCCGCATCGTCCTCTCTTGAGGTGGACGACTGCGCATTTGTCCAACCCAAACTCCATTCCAATTGCCCGCGTGTATTCCTCGACCACCCTGAGAGCATTTTGAAGTTCTCGCTCTCCGGAGGTATACAGTTTAAGGTCATCCATATAAAATAGATGGGTGACCTTATGCCTCCGGTTGCTGGGTGGCCCACACTGATACCCGCGGGTTTGGCGGAGTCCAACAGATAGCGGCAGCAGTGAGATGCAGAAGAGGAGCGGACTCAAAGAGTCACCCTGAAACACTCCTCTCTTAAATGTCACCAACTCTGTCGAAACTCGCTCGGCACCGGATGTTATGGTGAAGCGAGTTCTCCAAAGCGGCAACAGTTGTTCGATGCATCTCACTAGTGGTGCTGGTACCGCAAGACATCCCAGCAAGTGTAACAAAAGCTCGTGGGATGTTGTATCAAATGCCTTGCGATAATCAATCCAGGCCATTGACAGATTCCGCTTGTACTGCACAGAATCCTGTGTAATACAGCGGTCTATCAGCAGGTTTTCCTTGCAACCTGCCAGGCCCTTCTTGGCACCACGCTGTTCGTTTACCTGTTGGTAGACCGGATCAACAGACCTCAACATCCTGGTATACAAGATACGAGTAAATAACTTGTAGCAGGAGTTGAGGCAGGTAATCGGTCTATAATTTTTTGGGTCAGACAGATCCCCCTTTTTGGGGATTAGCACAGTTCGCCCCTCGACAAACCAGTCCGGAATTTGCTGCCCCTCGTTCAACCATGAGTTGAAAACTCGGGCCAGATGGCGGTGGGTGGAAGGAAACTTCTTCCACCACCAGTTGTTTATACCATCTGGACCCGGGGCAGCGAAGTTCTTGGTTCCAACAAGTGCTTGTTGAACCTCTTCCGTACTGATTGCCGGGCACACTTCTTCTGGCTCTTCTAAGACTCTACGACAGAGAGCCTCGAAGTGTGCTATAGCTGGAGTGTCATTATCGAATGGACTCGCGACTTCGTAGATTCCTTTCCAGAAGGCTTCGACATTATCAACAGTTGGCGGATTTTCGACAACACGCTGTGGCTCTTGGAACAGGCGAGACGGGTTTGTTTGAAACAATTTGTTTTGTTCCAAACTCCGCATTCGCCTGACCAAAGTTTTCTTAATAGCCATTAGCGCTCGAATCCTATCTAGACAGTGCTGCTTGATGGTCTGCAGCACTGTGCGATTTAGAGTGTGGTGTTGACGTCTCAGTCCGGCTGCCACTCGCCGGACCTTCGGTGTAAATGGTCTACCTGCGACTATATAATCCACCACACTCTGGATTCGAGAAGCGTGTTGCCTTGCTGATCGAATTTTAGCTTCGATCTTCTGTACGCGCCGCTTAGCTTTCTCGACCCTATCAACTGCGCTTGCCAGGCGCTGTTGTGGGACGAGTTGCTTGGCGGCAGCGTACACCGCGCTGTTGATCTGCCAGATGTTGGCATCTTCTGGAAGCTCCTCACTAATCAACGAATCCATTCGTGCCAGGTCTTGTGGCTTTGGGTTAACCCTGGTGTTAAGGTTAACCCTCGTCCTTAAAGCGATATCGGTGTACTCAGGAGGATGTTCCTCGTCAGCTGGTATTTGCCGCGGTGGAAGTGCGGCAGGCACTTCCTCACGTTGACGAGGTGCCCTTACGTAACCTGTTCTGCGCAGGAAGGATACTTGATCTCTCAGATGTTGTTGAGAGAAGGCGCGATACTCCGGGTGCATATCGCACCACAACCGGTGTAATCGCGCCATGTATCCCCTGCGCGCAGGTTCGCTGCTCTCGTAGCAGTTAAGCAGATCATCTCTTAATCCCTCCGTCCACCTAAAGCGTCCATGTCCAATAGCAAAGTCGTCATCATTGAGACCGTCCGGTAAGGCCCCTCCCACCTGTCTCTGACCCCCATCCGACTGGGGTCGATTGTGAGGGGCCTGTCCTCTGTTACGGTCGAAAACCAGAGGAAATGAGTCCCCAGGATGGTTAGCCCTGAGGACCCACGGCCGACATTTGTCAGAGAGGGTTGCCCCTCCCTCCATATTATTATTATTATTATTATTATTATTATTATTATTATTATTATTATTATTATTATTTGATTCCACGTTTTCATCAGTATTGTGGTTAAGGTCCCTTAATGATAGTTTTTCTTGTTTTATTTATGGGCATCCCAGAGTCTGCAACTATATTATTCTATGACACAATGTAGACGAAAGTTTACCGAATACATAATAAACATGTATATCATTATTTCTAAAGATATCTAACACCGTTAATAGATTATTATCTACTTGTACACCTGCTAAATCTACAATAAAAACACTCATAGTCTTCGAGACGTGCGTGGGTTATTATAAATTATTATGAGTATAGCAATATTAATGAAAATATCTGCGAGGATATATTTAGAAAGTTTTTAAATGATTTTTTATTTCTAAAAATAACTGTAAGATAAGGCGATTGCCTTTTCTTAAATTGTTAATTAAATGGTGATAACAATTATTATTGCAGATAAAATGGTAATTTAAATTTGCATATAAATGTATTTAATTAAAGGAGATGAGGATTTTTATTATTCTCCAGTTTTATACGGGATAAATAAAACGAAAATGAGACACGTCCAGGTCGTTGGTGCCGAAAGGCCAATTACATTTTTCCTCTCAAACTTAATTATTATAGATAATTATTTCTTATATCGATGTCAAGTGAACCCAGCTACTGTTTGTATTAAATTTGTGACACAACGTATTTTTTTAGATAAAGTTGATACATTTTGATAACTATCACCGTCTTTTCTACGTGGTCTTTTATTTTATTTATTTTTCTAAGCGACAAATTAATGTCTCAAATCTGAGTTTTTTTAACTAAATTAGAAATGGAAAAAATATTGATTAATCAGTGAGTGCTTTCGCATTTATATCGTATAAAAAATAGCCATCTCAGAGATGGAATAATTACTTACTGAGTTATGGGTAAAAATATGGGGTGTTGTATTTAATTAACATAAAAATCATTTTTTTAAATTTCAATAGCCTTAATTGAAATCCGAAATTTTCCTAATATCTTACTCATAAATTAGTGTATTTATTTCTTATACCTGAAAATAGTTTAACTGATTTTTAGTAGTAAATGCAATTGGGTGTTAACTAATGATGTATTGTCTGTCATTGACATTTTAAAATATAATCCCGAGCTTTTTAGAAAACCAATTAGCTCTACAGCACGACATCAAAATCGATTACCTAAAAAATTATATATTAAATGCCAAATATAATAGAAAACAAATTTATTTTTGCATAAAACATATAAATCGTGATTTAGCTTATTTATTTAATATTTGCTACATTCACTGCAATTTAAATTTTGTGGTTACAGAAAAAAGGGTTTCATTAAACCATAATATTCCGTTATAATTTATTTTTGTATTAAATATTATGTATTATTGAATAAATTTGTTCGTTATGTACCAGGATACATTAAAATGGTTTTGCTCCTAGAAAAAATAAACATGCAATTTTCTTATTAATGTTTAGGAAGTTCAGTTCCTAAATGTGTGGGTAGATTTCCATATTTGCATATATCGAAAGAAAATTTTTACCATTTTAATACCTTAATAAAGAAAAAAAAATATTTCCAGTAGTAGTTCCAGTTACCTACCAAGATTTGTATGCAACTTAATAATTAATAATAACACAAATGTTGTTTAGGGAAATGCTATGACTGATTTTGTCTACGTTTAATTAATTTTAATGTCATGGGAATTTTCGAAGATGAAAAAAGACGTTTCAAAACTTGTTGGTCGCATTATTTATCACCAAATGGATTTTATATAATGATATAAAGATATGAAGAGCCTGCATTTTTCTTTACCTATTATTGGAGTCGCGCCACTGTATTTATGCCTCAAATCAATACAATTTGTATTTTTACCGTGGTTTTCAAGCAGTTTTACGAAATGATAACATTTTTGTGAAAGTAACAATAAGAATTTATGCATCCATTGTCAGATTATCCACTGAACTATAACCGTTTACTGCACAACAGAAATGTCAGCCAAGATAAAGTAATAAAGTTCTTCTTCGTGCTGAAAGACAACGAAGAAATCTGGAAAAAATAAGATATCAATTTCGGAATCAGGTTCTTTCCCCATAATAGTTTGCAATTAAAATGTTGATACCAAATTATAGCGTCTTATTTTGTATAAAAGAATACCAAATTTTATGAAAAGAAACTTAATCGTTTTACACACTAGCGGCATTAGTATCTAACAAAGTTATCGAAATCACGACATGGACATATAAAGCAGTATGTGCTTGCATGATAGTGATGAAATAATGAATTATTAACTTAATTACATATTGCCTGTTGATATCCCAGCTGAGAAATTTAAACCAGATATTAATACTTCAGATATTAAATCTTAAATTTGGTGTGGGTGGCTTGTTTAAATTTTTATTCGTTGATAGCCTTCTCAAGAAAATTGCAGCTATACCTACCTAAAGTGACAAAAATTGTGATTAAATGTATTTTTAACTGAAAAAATATTTACAGCGTTTTTGTTTTTGTTTACAATTAACTCGATTATTTGAAATTGTGTTCGATTTACTGTTTTATAGCCAATCATTTTAAAACCATTGATACAAAAAAAAACAAAGTTTTTCTTCGTTTGAACAAATAGACAAGCATTTTAATTGATAAATAAATATACAAAAATGTTTTTGAAATTGCATTTATTCAAATTTCGAAGTAATATTTGAAACTATCACTTAATTTAAAAACTAACACGGTGATAAAGCTTTTCTATGGCTCTTGCGTTTGTCTTAGATTTGATTTTCAGATTTAAATCGAGTATGACAGTTAAACATGTATTTGATATTTATGTAGATAATAAATAAATCTGTGATAATTTACCGAGTACACAATTTTCTGAATTGACCTCTAAACGTTGTTTTTATATACTTACACGTTATTCTCCACCTTCAAATAGTGCTTTTATTCTCTATATGAAGCATATCATGCACTTCCTGAATGGCAACGGAATCTTGAATGGAGGCCTTGTCGCGTGCTACTTCAAGTTTTTTAATACGGTGTTTTTACCAGACACCAAAGTTGAAAATTTAATTGGCACAATTATAACTTTTTATAACGAAATTAATGACAAGTATGGAATAGAAAACCTAAAATTTATAACATAATTGCAGGTTGTAAAAATAATAATGAGAGTCTATTAATGGATAGAAATTAGCAAGATTTTTTGGGTCGGCTGATACTAAATATTTATACATGTATTATGGATAAGTTGATAAAAACATGATTGCTTATTGAAGTACCTTGACCTGGGCTATTTGTTTAATGTTTTAGTTCACAAAATATGCTGAAAATAAAAGTTAGATTCTAGTAATAAGAAATAGTAATAATTGCTCGTAAGCGATATTATTGTCAATGTTAAGCTGAAACTGAATTTATTTTGATTTTTTTATTTAAGTGTTTAAGTGTTTAAGTGACCTTGGCCTTACTCGAATGCAATGCCAATTCTGCCTGAGGGAATCCCAGACGCGACAGAGGAGAGTATACTAGAATATAATTAATATAATAGAATAGAATTACTACAATTATAATTAATCTTTTTTGATGAGCATGTGAGGACGCAAAAGATCACAAACCACCACCAAAACTGAGCAATATTGGACTTGGCAAACCTCTCATCAGTCCATCACCACACATAAACATTTTACCACTTTTAATATTAAACATTGTTATGATTCGACCTTCATTATCTCATTGTATGGAAGGCGATAGCAAGTTTAGAGATAATGAACAAACACCCAATATCGGAGTGTAATGAGATTAATTTCTTATTTAAAGCATCGACGAAACATTTATAAATGATGAAAGTCTCATGACGATATCTGCTTTAAAATTATTAGTTGCTGAACTCGCAATACAAATGCTTCGAATTAGGTGGTCAATGTATTCTTAAGATATTCTAACCTCCATACTATCCGAACTTTAGTTCTTCGCAAACAACCGCAATCGGGATTCATCACTAAATTATCTAATTCCGTTCTTCCCCACTTTAGGGGCCATTTAAATCTTATAATACAATTTTAATACTTTACTTACAAGATGTAATAAATTATTTATTACGAATTAAGTCTTATTTAATCATTTATAGCATATTATGCATTGTCCATTTTCTCCTTCTAGTATTAATATTTTTTTTTGAATTGTGTCGGCGATTAAAGCTAGGACAAACTATAAAACAAACTGTAATTAACAGTTCTGTTCACTTTAGTTGGAAACAGCTCCGGTTTTTACCAAGTCTCTATTGATATTTATTATGTTAGACATTGACGGGGAGCTTGAACTGATACGCGACAAATAAATTTACTGTTTAGGAAGAGGAAGTAACAAACTAGTTTCAGAAAACGTTTTATTCGACGTATAGGATATTTTTAAGGAATCCAGTTCTGTGTTGTGGTATGACATTTATCCTACATACCATATTTTATATATTTTATTTTCTAGTTATATATTTCTCATTTGATTATGAGTGTTTCGAGCAGAAATAAAAAGAAAAGTATATTTCATTAATAATAATTCAATGAGGGATATGCCAATGGGTATAACAATAAGTATCCAACAAATTGGATACTAATATTATCAAGTTACTTTTTGCACTTTTTTTTGCAATTGGAAGAAATTGCAAAGTAACAATAAAATTCAAAAATAAATTTAGAGTAAATTAAGTAAACAAATAAAAGAGCACAAAATTTAATGTAAGTTGTAGTTCTTATATTTCTTGTGGTTCAGTAAGAAATTAATGCAAACACAATCGAAAGTCTTTACTACTTAACTACTTTAAATCTACCTTATACCAAACTATTTTAAAGGGTATTCAGTATTATTTTTCTGATTTACACAGAGTTAAGTGGTTAAGTTCTTGATTGTAGAACACTAGTTACTTTCAATTAGAGTAAGAGCAAATTAAAGATCACTTAACTGCAACCACATAGTCGTTTACAAGTTTTGATTTAGATCGGAAAGAATACCATCAACAAACTGATGTGATTTTTTTTTCTTGTAGGAACAGTTACACTGTTAATTTTACGAATAAAATAATTGAACCTATAGGGAAAACACCCTACGATAAGTAAACTGATTTAGCTGGTTATCTAAGAAAAAGTTACTATGAAGATTGAGGATTTTCCAACATTTTCCAACAAGTGTTATAGTAGATACCAAACTTTAAGGGAGGCCTTGTTAAACTTAGTGTGAAATAAAACTAAATTAAGAATCTATAAACTAAGAGTCTATTTCCTGCCACACTTTTTATGAAGCAATATTGAAAATTAATTGGCTCTTCTTGGTTCATTATTTTATGTCAGTTATTTACTGCAAAATGGAATAGAACCGTTTGCCGGGTTAATTAAAATATAAAATAAATTTGAAATCATGACAGTAGTAGCAGCAAATATAGTTAAAGAAAAAGGCACACGCCTTTGAATTGCATGCTATTAACTTAAGTACTTTATTAACCATTAGTACTTATAACAACACATTATAAAACTCTAGGTAGTGGGTATTTAACAAATTATTTATTGGCGCTAGATTTTTCAAACAAACTCAGTCCCAAGTGCTAAAATATTCCCCACCAATTATTATTTTAACGACTTCTAACCAGGTATAAGTATTTCTAAACAATACAATATAAACAACAATGTAGATAGGATATAACTTAAAATTTATACTATATAATAAATTCCTCTAAGACGAATAACAGTACTGCCAATGGTCAGTAACATTATAAGCTATTTCCTGAATGAAGGTTTGATTTATGGCAAAAGACACAGTCATTGGCAATGTTTCTTATTGTTTTACAGGACCTGTCTCAATTGGAGAATAATAATCGATTACATAGTAACTGTGTACTTATCTCTCACAGTTACTATGTGCTGGGTCTGCCATAGACCAGTTTGGTTTGCCTTTGTTATTTGTCTTTTCAGCTACCTGTGGCACACTGATGAGAACATAAAGAGTTCGAAACCGGTCTGTGTCTGGTGGAGAAAAGACAGATAACAAATTTGGCTACCAATTTTGGATTTATAGGTATAATTCAATGGGAGTCGGGGCCTTTGCCCGTCCAGTAGTTGTTTCCTATAATCCTATTTATTAAGCATGTTTTAGTCCATCAGGGCTAGAGGTCGCCGCTCTTGGTGCTTGCTTGGCAAGCCGCTATCGGTCACTAGACATCTTCGATGTCTTGACTGGTAGTAGCAACTGACCACCAGAGGGATGTACTTATCTCTCACAGTTAATAAATAATGATGTCTCTCAAATTACATAAAAATAAATAAAACTACAACATACACACACGTAAGAAGAAACAAAACAGGAATTTACTAAAAAGATTAAAAATTCATCACAACACGTGAATAAGTAAACAAAAGAGCCATACGCATAATACGTAATTAAACTTAAAAATATTATTACAAATAATGAAATCACTAACATTGACACTAATTATTATGTATGAATCATAAAGTCAACATCCTTCTATACCAATATCCTAACTAGATAACCATAGTGTACTGTAGACAAATAAATTACCATCCGAAGTAAGCAACTTTAGGTTTATATGTTAGGTTTATCTTTATCGAAAGAAAATACACACATTCGCTCAAAAATTTGGCGTTTTACGTTATCACTCTAACATAACAACCAGTTCCGCTGTCCTTTAACTGGGTCTTCTAGAACCGTTTTTCCTTTCAATAGTACCTGACATTTGGATATTCGTTACCATCCTAGAAGCAACCCCCATCATAACTTTTTAATTTAATGGCAATGCTCTCTGCGATGAAATCGCATAAATCTAATCAAAGACATGCATTCGAAAATTTATAGGTGTCTGTGATTGTAATATTTGTTAATCCATAATTATAAAAATGAGAATTAAGACACACTAAATAAAAAAGATTTAACGGGTACAGAACTCTTTCATAGGAAAACAATTGACCCGGAAGCCAATTTTGGAGAGGAACTTTTGGTGTGAGGGTAGCACCGACCAAATTGGTAAAGAAAAATTCTCTATTCTGCAAATATATTAGATTGGCAAAAGACTTTTGATTACATCAAACAAGAGACACGTAACATTTATAAATAAATATATATCTAATAAATTCCGATTCCAAAAGCAACCACAACTCCAATGTTTCTATAAAATAATAATTATTATTCCCATTTTAAACTATACCGCATTACGGTTGTTGATGTAGAGATTTGTGGAAAGACGACATATTTTGCATAATTGGATAAAACAGAAGTTCTCAAGTATTTTTGCCACATTTAGAAACGATTTTATTTTCGTTAAGCAGTAATAAGTATGTATTAATTTTATGCACTACCTACATAAAAGCAAAGGCTCTGTTTTGTTGAACGGTACTGTGTAATTATGTTAATAAAATTACAATGTGCATATAATAAACAACAATGTAAATTAAAATTAAGTTTAGGCGTATGTCCCATTGGTATACAAGATACAAGTGACCTGTCACTTATGAATTTTTAATTTAATGCTTCGCATTTTGCAATCTACACAGATGGGTGCCAAGGAAAATACAAATTATGTCCGAATTATTTTATCAATGTTGGTAATTTGAAAGGATAATAATAACATGAATATCCAACTTTATACAAATATAAAATTTGTTGGACGCAAAAATCATTGAAACCAATTTAGAATGCAATATGGTGGAATCTGTTAAAACAACAGAATTCATTGCATCCAGAGCAAAAAAATATATCGATGTAATTTTCAATTAAATAATTTTTGCACATTCTCAATTAATGCAACTTATATCTTTACATACATGAATCGTTAATTTTGTGGTAAGTTAAATATTCTTGATCAATATTTTTTTGTTTTGAACGCTATCAATTCTATTATTTACACGACATGTAATGACGACCCCCTTTATCCCAGAAGGATCTAGAAGAGCCTTGTGCGGTGCGGTGTAATTTATAACATACTTATAGTTCTGAAAAGTAGTTGTCTTAACGGATTCGACAATAATTGCGTTCTAAAGTGGTTTCAACATTTTTTTGTTTTGGATGCTACAAATTCGGTTATTTAATTCAATGTTTATAATATGTAGTTATGAAAAGTATCTAGTTATTCTAACAGATTTGAAATAATTGTACTCCAAAGTAGTTTCAATGATTTTTGCGTCCATATAATTTTATATTTGTATGTTCAGAAGTAGAACATCAATAAGTATATCAAATTGGATATTTATGTTATTATTATGCTTGTATAAAACGTAAATAATGGTGCAAACAACACGTATCAAGCAAAGTAGAATAATTTGTAAAAATATGAAGGGATAGACCGTAATGATTATATTTGTTATGCTTAATATGATTTTTTTTCTTTCAGTGTCAATGCCATTTTCTGTAAAATTTTTTTTTCGCATTCTCAATTAATGCAATTTTTATCTTTACATAAATCCAATAAAAATTGAAGAGCATGTATAGAGTGGCCCATTTTCGAGCCTCATCATTGGGATCTCGGAAATCGTAAGAGATACAGGGTCGGTTAAATTATGGCAAAGTTGCGCAATTTGCTGTTTATCAAAATGCTGTGTTGCAATTTGGAAAATTCCGAATCTTTCGGAAATATCCGGAAAAACCCGAAATTTCATAAAATCTTTTTTATTTTTTTTTGACGTTATTTGAAAATAAATTTTAAAACGAATAACACTTCGTCATTGCCACTTTTTATCCTCTATAAGATGGCTCTGTTAAATTTGAAATCCAACGTTTCGTCTTCCAGAAATCATCATAGACCTATTTTTTTTTTTAAATACGGACCTGAATTTTTTATTTAATTTTTTTTTTTTAAAGTATTTAATACGACACTGTTTTTTAAAACAAATATTTTTTTCAATATTTTAAATTTATTAGTTAGATAAAAAATAAATATCTGAATTTATGATACTGATGAAAAGCTATATTAAAAACGATTAAAAGGTAATTATAATAATTATAACTAAAGCATTTATTGGTAGGTAACTATTTTAAGTTACTAAGTTAATACGATTATAATAAATTTCATTTATATCCAAATCCTAAATGAGTATCTAAATAGAATTTTTAAATATAGGACAAGTCAAATACTTTTATTTCAATGTAATGTGTCCGTCCACCTCGTTTATATTGAGCTTATTTCTGCAATATTAACGAAAAATGGAAAAGACGGCCTTGATATTCAAAAACAAAGAATCGTCCACGTCAAAATATGATAGTTCAAATTTTTAAATAATAGCAAAAATGATGTTTTCCAATTTAGAGAAACGTGATATCGAATTTAGTGTCAGTGTCAATAGAAATTCGCAAATTTACTACTACTAAAACTACCAAAAATTTCCAAATTTCTGTCAAAGTATTAAAATACGAATAATGAGGTTGTGGACGCTCGGGGTATAGCCCAGGGAGGCAAAATCCAGAGGCGGCATTTTTGAAAAAATATCAAAGTCAAAGTCAGAACAATAAAAACAGAAAATAAATAAACAAATAAATAAAATGATAACAATATGTTAATCCCGCATATCAAAGTCGTGATATTCTAATATCTGTAGTGAACAGTTTAGGAGTTTATCGGGCCTTAATTAATAAAAACAGCAACAAAATGTTGCTTTATCTATTATTATTTATTTATTAGTATTTTACTCTCAAGTTTGAAATTTGCATTAGCACTAAATGATTTTGAAATCCCAAGCTCGGTGACGTCTTAAATCCCAGTTCCTAGTGCATGTGCACGACTCCGATAGACTTGACATTTGACAATTGACACTAATAATATTAATGGCAGATGTTTGTTTCCATTTTCTATTTATCTGTTTTTTTTTTGTGGAACTATATGGAACAAGGTTTTGGGAAAGGTACATATCGGACAACTTGCCAAAAGTGGATTCATGCATGGTAGACGAATTTTATATGGACAATTTAGATTTTTTAGGTGCTGAGTTGAGAAGGGTAAAATCACACCACGATTGTCGCCGAGTTTTATCTGCTGGTACCGTTATAAATTCGGTTATAAATAACTCGTCCGAGTATTTGTACATATTGGCATAAAGCAATTTTAATCGTAGCCATTTTGAACTCTTAACAACAATCGCAAAACTCGAAATATTAGCAATAACCTAAAATACTCTTGACAAGCAAAAAGCATTTTTTGGCGTATCAAACCGGTTAACTGGTTAAATTTATTTTCATTGTAATTAACATCGGAGGAGAAATCACGTGTCTTCAATTATATACACCTAAGGATGCAATTACCTATAAGTAATGAAAAATTCCAGCTTTTAATCAAAAGTAAAAAGTAACCAAATGAAAATATTATCTGTCTTCTTATCTCCACCAGTAATTTGTTATTACGTTATTTCAATGTTATCTAACTAATAACAAGACATAAGTCAATGCATCTGCTGTAATAGTAGGTATATGCATAGCATTAGCTGTCGAACTAAGAAAAATCGAAATAGCAAACCTGTAACCTCTACATAATAGCAAATGAATTAGCGTGGTATTTATAAGAAACGCAATAATAATTAAAGTAAAACATCTCTTGTGCAGTATGTTGCAATTATATAGCTCTCTGGAATAATACTATATGTTATTAAAACAATGCGCTTTGACCTAGTTCTTGGGCAAAATCAATTTCAATCTCCTAAATGGTTATTTTATCGACGAGATGACCCACAAAGCAGAATTACTCAGCAAAATACAACCTAGGCCTTATGCTAAAATAAAATGTAATTGGCAGTATAAATCTAGATATTAGATGTGTAATAAAAACTGAATAAACAATTAAGTTTTTATCTGAAAGTATTAACAAGCGGAATAAATGAACATAAAATATTACCACGTGTGGAATAAATTTAAAACTTTTCGAATTTCTAATCCGCTCCGCTGTGCAGATAAATTAATTGAAAGGGCGCTTGCGTCACTTGCAATAAAAGATCACATTCTTGTTCTATATTTGCATAATTCCTTTATTTGCTGAGATAGAATGTAAATAATCACGGACTCGGAAAGTGCTATCGCTTGTTTCCATTGCATATAGTTTATATTCTAAACGGGTAGAGATACCGTTTAAAAAAACTTGTATCACATCGACAGACCTATTACGTTACATAAAGCATTAATAATATACCAAATAGGTGGGTAATATGCCACAGGATGAATATTAACCTAACTGGTACTCTTCTTCAACATGCTTTTTTGCAGCTTGAATTATTAAGAATATTTTAAATATATCGACAAAATAAATGTTTGAGGAAACTCTGTTTACCTTGTAAACAGGGTATTTTTGTTCATAATGTTTTCTATATGTGCGGGCAGTGCGGTCGCAATTAGTAGCCCTAAAATGATTATCCTTAATCTCAGTATCCCTAAACCATTGAGTAAAAAATAATAAAGAGGTGCAACTGTCAAGGTTTCGAGATTTTAGTATTGTATTTCTTTGCCAATAACTTCATGATTATCATCAATTTTTAGTACTACGGGAAGGTATTTGTAATGTGGCTGTATAGCCCTTAAAATTGAAGACAATCATGAAGCTATTGGTAAAAAAATACAACACTAAAATCTCGAAACCTTGACAGTTGCGCATCTTTATTATTTTTTAATCAATGCCTAAACACAGTATCCCTAATATTGTTATACCTAACTCACTATCTCTATACTCAGTATCTTTAATATTGGTATCCCTAATATCAGTATTCCTAAAATAATTATCCCTAACAGACTAACCTTAACTCAGTATCCCTAAACTCTGGTTCCCTAAAAATAAAGATAAAAGAAGAGAAGAAGAACTTAAAAAATTCATCAGTTCAAGAAATGAAAGAACTCTAAATAATTACTTTAAATACTATTGCCCATAGATATGAATATTAAAATACTTCATTTAAACAATTTTTGTCTATTTTTTTATCATTTTTTTTAGCAAAGTTATCCAATGCTATCTCCTCTGTATCGCTCCTCTGGTTTTTTTTTTGTAAAATAAGTTAGATAATTTTTAGAGAACCTGAGTTTAGGGATACTGAGTTAGGGATAGTCTGTTAGGGATAATTATTTTAGGGGTACTGAGATTAGGAATACCAATATTAGGGATACTGAGTTTAGGGGTAGCGAGTTAGGGATAATGGTATTAGGGATACTGAGATTAGGGATACTCATTTTAGGGCTACTGACTATGACCCGTGCCAAAGAACTGTTTGGTTGGTATATTTGTAGGTCATAAATAGAATACCGTTGGGGTCCATGGAGCTGTGTGTACATACACCAGTTATAAGTATATAAAAGAGAGACAGAGACTTAAGCCATGGAAAATGTGCTGTAACTATGTAAAAATCAATCGGATGAGAATAAGCAAATGTTTCTTGGTATTAAAAATACAAATACTTTATAATCCATGAAGCTAAAAGTAAATTTGGAAACAGGATTAGAATTATGAAACAAATAACTTCGTACCAAGTGGAATTACAGTATCTGGTCAATGGCCAATATATGCATTTCTCGTCTTCCATTCCCTTTTAACCATTAGAGGCAAAACTGTTTTTTTTGCGTGTTATCCCTATCTAACTCGACTCTCAACGGAAAACTTCTCCAGATATTTATCGTTGGTATTATGATATGACGTATTCTTAAAAAAATTGAATACTTTCAAAAAACAAGGACTCGAAGACATTCCAGCCAGAGGACTTAAAATGTATGCCGTAAAATTTATACTTACAAAAAAATTCTTTCATCTAA
Source organism: Rhagium mordax (assembly GCA_963680705.1). Taxonomy (NCBI): domain Eukaryota; kingdom Metazoa; phylum Arthropoda; class Insecta; order Coleoptera; family Cerambycidae; genus Rhagium; species Rhagium mordax. Next base: position 90,854,053 of record OY796656.1, on the reverse strand, counting down.
GATTAGAAGATTGCTCAATGCTCATGTGCAATTAATTTTTAGGACAAATATTAAAATGATTACTGTCCCTTTACCCAACTCTTCGTAATTCCGAAGTAATCGAGATCGTCATTAACATGATCTATATATCGAATCAGCAGATATAATAAGCGATTTTCAATATGGGTTCTGTCAAAGAAGGTAATCATTTTTATACATGTTACAAAAGAATGAAGCGAGGCCATCAATATTTAGATATACTCAAGGTATTTGAGTCTAATGGAACCTATTAAACAAATCACCATGCTTATGGTCTATGATCATGCATTCTTTTCTTATTTGTATTAACGTACTGGCAAATTCCATTCCAGTTTCATTACCCAGAAGAGATATGCGGTGGTTGCAGCGGTTCTCTCCATGATCTAGCTCGCAGTGCGGTCGAATCTTCCATTTATACTCGTAGACGAACTCGATTAACTCGACAACTAATTAACATTGCAGAATGCAGAAACAATTTCCTAAACTTTAATTCATATAAAACGCTATTGTTATGTTCTCCAAAAAATCGAACAAAATGAATCAAACAACACTATGTTCGATATTTATGCTTAGTTATCCGTTTAGAGTTTCACCCCACATTCCCTAGTAATGCTGCTTTAGAATAATGTTTCAATATATTTTGCACCAGAAACTTTACTGGAAATTGAACCATACAAATTGACAATCTTACGAATTCACTTAATTCTATACAGGGTGTTAATTAAGTATGTACAATAAATTTAACAGACGATTATTTGAGTGATTTTATGACAGAAAGTTCATATATAAACATAGGTCAGAAAATGCTTCGTTCTCAAGATACAGGATGTTAAACTTATTTTAAAAATTGCTTTTTCGTAAATATCTTAAATATCCGTTACCCAATTTTGTTGTAATTTGGCAGTGTTATTCGTAGTGTTAAGGGGTTAATATAGCGCTAACTAGATTAAATTTTTTAAGTCCAGTGGTGTCCCGAGCGTCACTTTAACGAATATTTTTGACAAAAAAAATGCACGCCACAGATTTTTTTATAATTTTTATTTATACAACTTTTGAATCTCTTGAAGTTTTTTCGTATCTTGATTAGTTTTTGAGAAATAAAAAATCCATTTAATTGCATAAGTATACCTGGAGTGGAGAACCGCTCGGGACACCACTGGACTTAATAAATTTAATCAAATTAGGGCTAAATTAACCCCTTAACACTACGAATAATACTGCCAAATTACAACAAAATTGGGTAAAGGATATTTAAGATATTTACGAAAAAGCAATTTTTTAAAATAAGTTTAACACCCTGTATCTTGAAAACGAAGCATTTTCGGACCCATGTTTATATGACCTTTCTGTCTTAAAATCACTCAAATAATCGTTTGTTAAATTTATTGTACATACTTAATTAACACCCTGTATATCAGTGTAATGTTGTGAATTTTAGTCCTTGTTATAATTTCTATCATCGTATGCCCAGCAGATGTTGCATCAGTGAAACAAATATTTTCTGTATCATGCTTAGTGATTTGTAAAAGTTTTTGCAGCTGTGATTATTTTGTATACTTTTCGCAAAGATCGAAATTTTGCATTTAAAAGATAAACTCGAGGGAGCTTCTATTTTCTTCATTTACCTACATATAAAATGATTGAAGTGATACAATAAACTTTATAGAGGTTAAATTGATTTTGTATATTATTTATACAATGTAAGTAATTAAAGTAATTTATTTAATTACCATTAATTGGAATGTCTCAACCATAATTGTCTGTACCAAGAAAAGAGTCTTGAAACAACATTTGTTTAAGTAAATTTACCTTGAAGGCTTTTCACATTTATTTGTTGACATTTCTATATGTTCATATTAATGTTTTATGTTCCTGTTTCCAACTCTTTTTAGTGTGTTATCTAATCAAAAGCAAATAAACAAATGAGCGACTTTTTGTGAATTCTGATTTGTACAAAATTATTCGGGTAATTGAGTTTGAATGGTTTGATATTTTAAAAGGGGCAGTAGTGTAGTTTTCATATTTTAAGAGAATTGTAATGGGATTCAAGTATACAGATTTATTTAGTGGATAACTTATGATGTATTTAAATTAAAAGTCCAATTAGAGATTTAATAAAGGTTTCTTTATAAATTCACCATAGGTGAAATATAATGAATATTTTTAAACCAGCATATTTAAAAAAATCATTAGCAAAATATATATCACGATCAGCATACAGACCCATGGACAGATCTACGGACAGATATTTTAATACAAGTATTTACATAAATTTCGTTTTATGTAACTCAATACTTCCTTAGTATTAATCAGAAGAGTCTATTGAAGTATTTTTAACTTGAAAATGAATAACTAATAAAAATCAGTAAAGTTCAAATATGAAATAAAAACTTATTTAAATACTAAGTACAATTAAAAATTTAATAGTGTTTGAAGTCACCGACTGATAAGATAACTCAAATGTGTGTGTACAGAATTTCCTGTTTCTAAGCAATGTACATATTAGTTGGTTTTCAAGAATGTGATCACTTCAAATAATCACCCAAGTCAGTCCACTACTGAACCTAATAGGGCTTTTTGATAATTTTCCTTCAATTCGTTAATAAGTAACTACATTAAACGGAAGTTATATACTTTTGCTTATTTAGATAATGTAAACAAAATTGTTTCATCAAATCGTATGATGATGTCGGTGTTGCTGGGAATTTAGACTCATAACATTTTCAAGTCAATTTAATATAAGAATTATTATCTACGTATACCTACAGTTTTATTTATTTATTTATTTATTTATTTATTTAGGTTACAACTGCCCAGACAGAAATCCATTTATAGGGCAGGGAAATTTACAAATATATATATAACAATAATAATACTAGCAAAGGTAACATCGAGTATATAGATACAGAGATAATAATATTATTGATAATATTAGTTAATACAAATAGACATCAAGATAATAACAAATACCATATTACAATTAATTAGTCTTATAACAAGGGGATGTTTAGGCATCATAAAACTATATTTGGATCTATAGGTTTAAGAACTAGTTTTTTTATTTCGGTTATTCTTGTATTGAAAATATCTATGTTATTATATAGTGAGTCATAATTGGAGCACATACGATGCAAGGGAGAGAACAATAGCAAATTTGTTCGTGGCATGGGCAGATAGAATAGAGACGAATGCGAGCGAGTCTGCGGATTTGGAACATGAAATTTAATGTAACTAAGAATTTCAGGGCAATCAATTTTACCATTTAAAATCTTATAAAGAAATATAAGAGAGTAATATATACGGCGTAAGTGAAGGTCATGCGTTCCAAATTTATGCAGCAATTCATAATGTGGAAAACCTCTGTCTGGGTAAGTTCCCAAATTTTTAAACCTGAAGGAACTAGCAGTAATTTGGTTGATATGGTTAACAAAAGTCAATTTAGGGTGGAACAAAACACCGAGATCTTTAAAGTGATTACAACTTTCCAACGCTTCATTGTTAATTAAGTAGACAAATTTAATTGGATACTGCTTACGCGAGTATGTCATTGAATTGCATTTTGATATATTTAACTGTAAGTTATTCTGACTGCACCAAGACCATAGTTGTACAAGATCATTTTGCAATTTTGCACAGTCTTCCAGACCAGTAATAGGCGTATATAATTTAAGATCATCAGCATATAACAAAGTGCTACAATGTAGATTATCAATAATATCGTTTATAAAGATATTAAATAGTAGAGGTCCAAGGACGGAACCTTGGGGAACACCTGACGTTGCTGTAATATCGACAGACCGGAAACCACGATACTGCACAGTCAATCGCCTATTTACCAAATACGACTCAAAAAAATTTATGAAGTACTCAGTTAGTCCAAATTCGGATAATTTGCGTAGCAAAATACCGTGGTCAAGTGTGTCGAAGGCTTTAGTAAAATCCGTATAAATAACATCCACCTGATCTCCAGAATCTAAGTGTTCAGCTAAAAATTGAGTAATACATACCAAATTACTAGTAGTAGAACGACTGGGCATAAATCCATGTTGATTGAGACATATTTGAGACTTAACATGATTGAAAAGGATATCATATATTATGCTTTCAAAAAGTTTGCTAAAATTGCATAAAATTACTATAGGTCTGTAGTTTTCAACAGCTCCTCTATCATTTTTTTTTTAATACAGGACAAATTCTAGATATCTTCCATACTTCAGGAAAAGTGGCTGTTTTAATAGACAAATTAAAAATTACAGCAAGTGGCTTTGCAATTAAAATAGCAAAATCTTTAAGCAAAAAAGCTGGAATTCCATCAGGTCCTACAGTACACTTAGGTTTGGTTTTCTTGAGAGCTTTTAATACATCTTCTTCAGTTATATAAGGGATGTATAAACTGGGAGCATTACTATGAGTGCTATCCGTATCATAAGAAAAAGTCGTGGAGGTGGAGTACGCATCATGAAAAAAATTAGCAAATGCATCAACTATTGCTTGCGGTTTGTTCAATAAAGTATCATTATGGGTCATGACGTTGGGAATACTGGATACGTTTTTTTTTAGAGTTTAGATACGACCAAAAACGATTAGGGTTAGAATTTATTTGATTTTCAATATTAATAAGATATTCTCTATAGGCATTATCTATGTCTATTTTTATTCTTGCTCTTAGAATTTTAAACTGATCGAGGTCATCTGTGTTGCCATTCTTTTTGAAATTGCGTGCATGTTTAGATTTCTTTCTTTCCGTTAAACCAGGGCGGGTATTTATTTGATTTGGCTAGAGTTTTTGGCACGTTATCAGCAAATACAGAATCTAAGATAGAATAGAATACATCACATGCTTCATTCACATCTTCACATTGTTCAATACCAGAAAAATCAGTGTTAATTAAATCATCGTAAAGCTTGCTAAAGTTAGCTTTCCTAAAGTTGTACATTTATTTATTAGTCGCTATTTAAAATTAAATAAAATATCAATACTGCTTTAAGAATTATTTTCAGTTTCAAAGGAAACGTAAGTAGCATTCTTCCGAAAGTGAGTTCATCTACTTTCATAGTGTCTTTCATTATGAATCCTCACTTCGTAATTTTCCAATACCTCCGAGATAAATAAGTCACAAGGGCCCTGTAGATACAATCAGGTATTGATACAGTTAATTTGTTGCAAATTTTTTTAAATTTAAAAATAGGTCATCCCTACTACAAGCAATGCTGATTTTAAATAAACCTGGAGGTAAAACAGAATGCGAATAAATTAAGTGCTTAGTAAAATAAGAGATATTTACTGCTTCAACGAGTTGACAGCGTTGCCCTAACGAATTGGTAAGTTTATTGTTATAGATACAATGCGTTAGTTATATCTCAGGTCAGATAATTTTACAGGAATACATTTGTTGGTGCTTTTAAAATTTTTATGCCATAACATTTTAACGAAATTAGAAAGACTGTGGGACATCTATCCCTGATTTCAAAATAAATTAACTTCTACGAAATTATATTGGATATGGACATATAAACAAAAACTAATGCAGGGATTGATGTTGTTTGCAAGAGTATTAAAAAGAAACTGTTCACATTATCATTTTTTAGTAAAAAGGAACTATTTATGATAATTATGGCGATTTATTAAAATTTTATAATTCTAAATCAAAATGGACTCATTTAGGAAAATTTTTTTAATTCATATCTCGAAAGTACTACTTGTAATTAGTAAATGTGCAAAATATTACATTTTTTTTTCAACTGCTTCTCCCTCAAAATAAATAATGAAAATAGAGCGCTGTGACGTCACACCACTCGTAGCGGTCGGCCGCTCGCTTGTTTCCTATAGTTTCATACCGGCGAGTTACCAGTGGAGTCGGGTGGTGTGACGTCATAGCCGTTTCAAATTTACGAATTTGAAATCAAATATTAGGGTTAATATTAACGCTAGCGATCTAATTTTTTCACTATATACTTAGAGGATGAAATACTTACGGAAAATGCTAAAATAAATTAAAAAGCAAATATCACTAAATGAGCCCATTCAATGTCCTGGTATAAAAATTGTGAGAGTAAAATATTTACAGTAATATATAATTTTTACATATTACTAAATTACTGATGCAATCGAAAAAGCACATAAGCAAAAAATACGTTTTATTTGTCATTTCTATGGTAATTTTATATTTATTAAGAATGTATGAAATATTCATGCTTCATATTGGTAAGTTAGTAGGTATATTAGTATGCAGATACAGATTATTTTACCGAAAATTTACTAAATCTGCATATTTTGACCAGTTTTTATACATTGATTACTTCATCATAAAACTCATTATTCATAAACTTGTTAATTCTTTTAGGCTTACGAGGAATGTATACAGATTTTTCGGTCTGTGCAGCAGAAACGGTATATAAGATTCCAATGTGCTAATTAAAGGTTTTAAAATATCGTTCATATTATAAAACATACGTCCGCTGAATCAATCATATTTGAAAAACAACATAGAAATTGATTTCTTTTAAGTGTTTGTAGAATACCGCACGCTGATAACGGTATATCGATCACAAATTACGTGAAAAGAAATTGTCGCAGAATTTAAAATATGTATTAGTATTTCCAATTATATTAATACAGTTTGTACAAATATGGCAGCTAAAGTGATGGACGATCAGTCATTTCAATTATATTATGTTAAAAATTCTACTACCTAAGAGAACTTATTTATTAGAATTACTAGGTATTTCCTTAACGCAAATATAGAATTTAGAATACCGTAAAAGGAGCTTACATTAGAGAAACGTCGGCCGTTTCCTTAAAAAATATTGCATAAATGAGTGAGCCCGATCGTGAATTGCACACTTTGTATGTATCTGCCAACTTCCATATCTTCAAAGCCATGCCCGCTGTGTGCAAGATAGATGCAATAAAATTAGTTTTAGTTTCAGAAGGAGGCTCAGTTTATAGTAAAGAGGCACGATATTAACGCGTTCCATGTCGGCAGCTGTGCTTCAAAATAATTCAAGAGAATACTTCAAGTAACTTTTTTGCAACAATTTTTTTATTGTTTCTTCTAAAAGAAGGGTGCCATAAAACGATATAAAATTTGAAACAATTATACGTCTAGTTATAACAGAAGAATGAACACCAAATTAAATACGGAGTACATTAAAAGATGGTAAATAAATATTTTCTTTCCCCCTAACATTTGTGTCAGTAACTTCTCTTTCGTCCATGTACAAAAAATTCAAGCTCTTTTGTTACATAAATTTCGAACTGCTGACTGAAGTAGCGTTCTCAATTATTCCATTATTAACATCAATGCCGACAACAATTTTAAGGTTTATTTTTTGATTTGCCATGCCATGCCATGAATCATTTTATACATAAACTCATATCTGTCTATTTATGGACTTATAATTAAAATTATTATAACGTAAAGTCCCAATTAAAAATAAATATTTGATGTGAAATATTGTGAAAAATGATATTTAATTGAACGAGTTCGTTAATCGTATTCCTCTCATGTATGTACAGGGTTATTCCATATATTTAGAGAGCGTATACCTCGCTTATTATAAAAGATAGAAAAAAACTTTAAATACAAAAGTTGTAGGGTATGTCCTAAATCGTCAGAAAGTATTGCGCAATATTACGAATAGATATTGAAAAGTTAAAAAAAAATACCAAGTTGGTAAATTTCTAATGGAACACCCTATATATTTTCAAAAAATCAAATAGATCTTTTTCATCTGAATTCAAAAATATATGATATGTTGATATTTGGTTTAGCCGTTTTTGAGATATTTGCATTTAAAGAACGTGATTATATTTTGTTTTGCCTATCGCGGTTGCCATGAAAAAACAATTATTTCTAACATTTCTCCTTCTGTATAACCCAATTTACGCATAGAACGAAGAAAATGTGATACCCGAATAAACAATAATTATTATTGACGTTTGGAGCATTTGTCTTTTCATGGCAACCGCGATATGGCAAAACAATATAATCATTAATCACGTTCTTTAAATGCAAATATGTATCTCGAAAACGGCTAAACCAAATATCAACATATCATATATTTTTGAATTCAGATGAAAAAGATCTATTTGATTTTTTGAAAATACATAGGGTGTTCCATTAGAAATTTACCAACTTGGTATTTTTTTTTAACTTTTCAATATCTATTCGTAATATTGCGCAATACTTTCTGACGATTTAGGACAAACCCTACAACTTTTGTATTTAAAGTTTTTTTCTATCTTTTATAATAAGCGAGGTAGACGCTCTCTAAATATATGGAATAACCCTGTACATACTATTTCTCCTACGTCAGTAAAATTACAAAAAAATATACATACTTGAGTGACACATCAATTTATTATTTTCTTTTTTTGGCATTAAGTCCATTCAGCCGGGGTTTAAGGGTGAAATAAAATTAACTTTTTACGTTAATAACATCGTGCTAGAAAGTTTCATACTGTGATAAAATACCACTCTACGCACCAAAATGCAAAAGTCTACGATAGTCGGAGGAAAAATAATAAATGAAATTTCTGTTTTTATTATGTGATTTTATTTTATGTAACACATAAAACATGTTGATTATGTTTGTACAACTATTTAATTTTTGCCGATTTCGCCTCTAAGATATTTAATATAGTTGATATTTGTTTATATTATTAAAATTTCGAATATTCTAGAATATTTAAATTATTGTAAAATTTGGGATAGTTTCGACTACTATTTGGACACTCTTTGGAAATTTATAATCCTCTATAGGATCTCGTATACAAAGCGTAAAAATGAATAAATACATAAAATCTGTCTGATAGGATGGTAATTTAACATCAATAATTTATTACTAAAAATTATTTCAAATATACATAAGGGCTGAACCAACTAGGACCACGCAGTTAGTCTCTCACAATTTCGTTAGCATACATATTTTACATTTAGCACATCCTTACATAACCAATTTTATCTTACGTAAAAAATAAAAATAAAAGATCTACGGAGGTGGTCACACAAAGAGTTAAACTTAAGTTAAGCGTGGTGTAACGAAGAGGTTTTAGGGTAATTAAAACCACATCCCTCTGTACTCTGTAATTTTAAATTGTATTATTTTAAGGCAGACAGATTTAATTAATTTCAATTTACGTTATATTTGAGTTTTAGAACCGCGCACGCATGTTATTTTTGCTATTAATGATAGAATCGCAGACCAGGATACGATCAGTCAAATGAAATTTTAGTTAGCAATCTGCTCTAGATCCGAGCAGCACGCAATCATCAGAACTCCCGAGATTAAGTAAAATTGACTTTATTCTGTTCTGTTTCTGTACCAGTACTGAATTTTTACAAGTTCACAAATTTACCGCACCGATATACTGCACATATTTCTCCCACTTTGTACTATTTAGAAACTTGGGGGGCAGAATAGATTGGGATATTCAGTTTGCTTCCAGCTATCCGTCCTGCATTAGTAAGTAAACCACCACCTACCAGTAAGAGTAAATAAAATTTTGGTGTTAGTCTAATATCTAATAAACAGACCCCTGGCATTACCGTTTCTTTCCTGCAGCTACCTAAGCTTCTACTATCCTGCTAATAGAGAAAAGTGGTGCTTCCACACTTAAAAAAAAAGGATTCCCCAGACCAGCGCGGACATCCGCGTCATATTTTTTACATGGAGAAAAATCTACACGTTCAGACTAGCGCGAATTTTACCGCTTACGATTTGACCTGCGTTTTTATTTGCAGTGGATTTTCATTCGCGATTGGAAACGGTGTTTTCCGGTTTCGCAGTTGTACCAAGAGGTAAGAATGGCTTAAACTGAAAAAATTATTGAAGTGGTACGGAAGTATCAGTAGTAAATACCACAAGAGATTGAATTTTCGCGATAAGTCTGTCGATATATTTCGAAAGAAACTGAGTTCCTTGGAAGCACCACGAGTCCGCAGGACGAGTGGTGTGTTCAACCAACTCAGTTGAGTTTAGAAATAACAGACAGACTATAAGATAAATTCAATCACGAGTGGTATTTTATTAGACTATTTCACGAACAAATATTTTGGTTGATAACTTCACTTGAAGTAGCACCGAAGCGACTCATTTTGACGTCTGTCTCTATAATTAATTTTTATCAAACTATCAAACTTTGCTTTGCCATCCGTATCCATGGTTACGTCGTTGAAAACACCACGCTGATAGACCAATTAGAATTAAAAGACAGCTGGTGTTATCGCGATAATACAAGATGTCTTTGGTTTGTGATTGGTCAGATTATGTGATAATTTTAAGGTGAGTGAAATAGTCAGTAGTAATACCACAAGAGATTGAATTTTCTCGATAAGTCTGTCGATTTATTTCTAACGAAACTGAGTTGCTTGAAAACACCACGAGTCCGCAGAACGAGTGGTGTTTTCAATCAGCTCAGTTGAGTTTCGAAATAAAAGACAGACTTATAAGATAAATTCAAGCACGAGTGATATTTTATTAGACTATTTCACGAACTAATATTTTGGTTGATAACTTCACTTGAAGTAGCACCGAAGCGAAGCGGCTCATTTTGACGTCTGAATATATAATGAATTTTTATCAAACTGTCAAACTTTGCTTTGCCACCCGTATCCATGGTTACGTCGTTGAAAACACCACGCTGACAGACCAATTTGAACTGAAAGACAGCTGGTGTTATAGTGATAATACAAGCTGTCTTTGGTTTGTGATTGGTCAGATAATGTGATAATTTTAAGATGAGTGAAATAGTCGCTGTAATACTTTAATGATTGGATGCATTTTGACACGTGACTTGAAATGCAAAATTTTCATTGGTATTTATATTCGGTAAAAAATTATCCTCTATTACACGACCTTTCTCATGAATTTACGATTACAAAAATATCAGAAAAAAGGATAAAATTTGGATGAAATAAGTAAAGAATCAGGCGAAAATTTTCATCTTCTCCCGATGCAAGCCACAGAAGTACTTGATCTCCATCCGACGATGAAAAACATTTCCTGTTTTATTAGATGATAATAATATTGTTCATAAAGAATTCTGAACTACCCGGATTCTGGATTCCGCCACCAATTTCGCTGCGAATTTTCCGTCGCGGATTCACGGCGATTTGGGGGATCCTTAAAACAGAAACTGATGGCGTCCGAGATAGACTGTCATGATAGTATCGCTGCGCCTCAGTCGTCATAGTAACCACTTAAGAACCTCCCTGGAATGAAGGTTGCTACCTATATTTGAAAATATTAAAAATCACATTAAAATTTTAGAATGTGTTTTGCAGTAGTGCTCAGTAGATCGCCGCATAGGTATTGTTGTAAAAGTTCAAAATGTCAATATTATGTTTGAATGTTCTGTGTATGTTTCGTTTCTGTACAGAATAGAAATGTCTATATAGGTTTACACAGCTCACAGCTTTAATAGTACCAAATCCATTTTTTTTAAATTAATTACATTTTTGGAGATACATTACCAGCGCTAATATTTGTTAAATTATCTTGCAGTAACCATCAATGTTTAATGTGGCTATCACTATGTTTTTGAATTTTATTGGCTTCATTTGAGGCCTCTTGACTATACCTGCAATTAGACGTGGTCTTTCAGAAGCATGTTTCTATTTAGACGCAAGTTGTTTACCGAGGCATATCCCGCTAAGTGTTTTATGTGGGTATAAGTGAGATATGTGATGATACGTGGCATATTATTCGGGCAGCACACAAATACATCATACTGTTCTCAAGAATGCGGAAAACTGCAGCCGGCAGTTGCAGTTTGCGGTGCAGCACGAGATGAAGACTGCATGACGCAGTCGTGTGTGATCTACTATTTATATCAAGTTTTCAACCGTTAGTTTACATCGCCTTTTCCCTTTTTATGCATATATTCGTATCGTTTACACATGATCTTGCACTTTGCCGACTTACAAAAAGAACAAATCCAGTGAAAATTATTATCGTTATTCGTGATGTTAAACGTTGGAGCAAAATATGAGAGGTTTATGTTTTATGTTTTATAAAATAATTACCTGAGGCCGGAAACATAAGTTACTGGTAATTTCACACAATAGTGCTAATATAGGTTGTACATCGGTATACCACAAAATAAATTACAATATACGCCAGCACAAAATAAACCTAATAATAATAATTATTGGTATAATACCAAATCATCGTGCAATTTTACTGAAAGAGAAATAATTTTTTTTTCATGTCAATGTTTTTTAGTAGCACTCATTTTCTAACAAAATCAGATATTTCTGTTACATATTTTCCTAGGTATGCATACTTCTGAGCAGTTAATATTCCAGGAGGAACTACTTCAGTAAAGACAAAAAATAATGTGTAGTTGCATTTAATTCTACTTATTTATTTTCTCCATGTACTCTTGGTATAACAGCAGAATTTACCACATATCATAAATCGAATATTAAAATTATTTTTTATGAAAAAGTTCATATACAGAATTCTTGTAGGAGCAGTCGCCATTGTGTAATGGAAAAAACAAACCATCGTCCATCGGCAGAATAATAAATGGTAATATGGTAATAATTTTTTTCAAGTTAAATCAATAATTCATCAGGTGGATGTTAGAAGTGCTTAGTTTAAAACTAAATCATCATCATCATGAAGCAGTTAATTCTTTTGATTATGACTAGCGCTGTGGAGCGTTTTATAATCACCTTTTTGCTGTAGATTATTCCTCTTATCAACTATTTATTTCTACTGATTTTTGGGGGTCCTGGCTGAATCTGTTATCTTATTCTGACATTTTGTTTTCTAGTTTACTAATAATGTTCGTATGTCTTCTTCTACTTATGTCTTTTCGCCACGTTTTTTTTGTCTTCCTCTGCTTCTTCACCGTAGTGGGACCCATTCCGTTATTCATCTGATCATTGCCGTTTGTTCTCTTTTCCATATGTGTCCTGCCAATTCAGTCATTGTGCCTTTATATATTTGATTATGTTTCCACCTTCCAATTTTCTATGTCCTCATTATTTTTTCTCAGTAATCTTTAAGTGTTCCTCATATTTTTGGCTTATGGCTGTATTGCGTATATGATGACTGGTCTTATTAAACCTTGTATGTCTGTTTTTTGTTGCTATTGCTTATATTTTTGTTTGTCAGTAGCTTTTTGTTTTTCTTGTATGCTTGTTATTCTCTTTGGATTCTTTCTTTTATTTTATCTATTTATCCCCCTTAGGTAGTTAAATGACTGGACTGTTTGTAGTTTAGTTTTATTTTCAGTTTCTCTCCCTACTCGCATATATTCTTTTTTTTTCTTCGTTGATTTCCATCTACATTCTCTTCTTTCGGTTTGCAATGCATTGATTGCTTTTTAGGTTGTCTTGCGTATCTGCTATTACCACTATGTCGTCGGCTATGCTATCACTTGGATTTTATTTGTATTGATATTTTTATTGGAGCTTTGCATAATTCATATTTTCACTTCCTAGCTGATCATTATTATTTTTGTTGTTATTCTTTGGAATTGTAGTTTAGCATCGGTATTTTGAAGTGCTATCTCTACCATTTTCTTAATTTTTTTTGGCATTCCTAATATACCTAGCTCCCTTATTATCTTATCTCTATCTCTTTCTAGTCTCTTTGTTTCTTCTTGTACTTAATTTTCTGTGGGGCAGTTTGCTTCTTATTTCGTTAATTTGTGGGTTTCATCTGTTGCATTTTTTTCTTCATCTTTGCTAAGCATTTCTCCATAGTGCTGCTGTCATATTTTTCCGATCAATTGAGGGTTGTGTTTCGTCTTGCCGTTTTTATCTCATATTATTTCTCTTATTTTAGTTCTTAGTGTAGACTGTAGAGTTTTGACACTATATTTTCTTATAGAATTTTTCCTATATTCATCTTTATCTAATTCCTTTAGTTTCTTATTCAGCCATTCAATTTGTATCTTCTTGTATATCATTGTTTGCTGTATTTCTTTTTACTTTATAGACTATTCTATCTTGGTCTTCCTTTTGGTGTATCCATTAGATCATCGCTAAATTTGTTTGTTTTCTAGCTTGTTCACACTTTTATTCACACCATTCTTTATCTATATGTTTGATCTTTTTCACAATTAAGTAATATTTCTTCAGTTGTATTTGTTATTTTATTTTTTATATATTTCCATTTTTTGATTTTCTGAGTTTCCAATAGAGTGTCTCCAGATAGCTTCGTGTTTTCTTGGATGTTAAAATATTTCATTTTAACGAATAAGCTAGTTGGCATAATCTCTGTCCATTATCGTTTGTGTTCTTGTGAATAGTTCCTTTCCCATTTCCCAATATTTCATTTAAATATTGTTTTAACATTGGAAATGTTTTTGTTTTCGTATGGGGGGTTGAAAATCAGTTTCATGTTGCATAAAATGAAGCATGACTTATAAAAACAGTGGCGACAACAGAGTGACCAATTGTTGATTGGTTGTCTAAATCGCGTGGTACCGGCAGTCATGTTATTATTTTTTTATAGGAGTCTTCTTGTCGAGAAAATCCCAACGGCTATATCTCGTTGCGATTCTTTGAATATTTAAAGAGTTATTAGCGTTTCAATACCCCATGTCGAAGAGTTTTGTAAACTTTGCGAAATTAAAAAGGCCGAATGCGCGCGCAAATCCCTCCAAATTTCATACCCGTGCAGGACTTGTCAAAACTTTAAAATTTTTCGTTAACGTCACAAATGTCACTTTTTAGTTAGGATCTGCTGACCTCAAAATCGCAGCTGGACCGCACAATTCACGATGTACTTTCAAGTTGGACTTTCGAACTTGGATTTATTGCCAGAACGGCGGCCCGGCGGCCTGTTTTCGTTTGGAAATAAGGTTAAAAATTTTCGTGTTTTCGCAAAATTCACCAAAAAATCCATAGTGCGTCCGATAGATTACACCTTATAGTCGATCGAACAAAATTTAATGATTTCATAATATCGGTCCTAGGACGGAACCGATTACAGTTTCGGACCCGGGACGACTTCAGAACCCCGAAACAATTTTCTGTTTCTCGATAGTGCCTTTCCTTCACTTTGACATTTAATAATTGTATCGAGTATTGTATCCAAGTAAGAAACTGCATGTCTCAAGAGCAGGATTAAACAAATGTTTTTAGTTTCCTAGTAGGGGGTCGAAAATCAGTTTCATTGCAAAATGACGTAACGCTTGAGATTTCAGCGGTTTCAGAACAATAGACGTCAAAATTACACTTTTTCGTTCACTCCTATTGAGCCTAAAATCAGAGCGTGACCTCTACCTTGGATTTATTACCAAAACAGTCTCTCGGAAATTCGTTTGGAAATAGTATTTGAAGTTTTCCTGTTTTTGTAATTTTTTCAATTTTGTCAATGACTTGTAATTTGACAAATTATAGGGGTGGATTTAGGATCGGGGTTGCTCTGGCATGTTACCGATATCTGATTTGTACGTGTTACCGAGTGTTAGACTAGGTTTGAGTGCCATTACTTTAACATGAGGTAGATTAAGCAAAAGTAAAGAAAAAAATTTATCGCTTCATTAGAAAAGTCACGCCCAACAATCTCTAAGACAACTTAACATCGAGAAGCACGTCAAACAGCTTATTTCCTTTTGTCCCGTAGAAATATGTATAGCCGAAAACCATATGTAACTTAAAAGTTTGTCGTTTTTCGCAATTTACAAAGATAGCGTGATTTGAAGCAAAATAAAATATATGTACAACTCCTCTCTCAATGCCTGATCCAATGGTATGTCACACGGTTACAGTACATGCAAAATGTACCGAAATTAAACAAATAAGCAAGAAAATTGCGAAATCTTTGTAACTCTATACTTATTTTTTATGTAATTTGAAGGTGGATTTTTATTGCATCCACATTTGTACGACGTATGTTAACTACGTGAAAACCAAATTTAGGCAAAATTCAGTAATCGTAGCCCTCCCTCAAGAAAAGTTTTTGTCAAATGATATAAACGAAATCCGATTAATTTCAATGTTGCCACAAATACTTTAAAACAAAGGATTGTTTGTAAAACAAGCTGTAGATGATGTAGATTCGCCTATTGTTAAAATAGCAATTGAAATATTAAATAATAGACGAACATTTGTACTTAGTTGATGAGGACGTTGATCTCCTTGTTCTATTAATCGCTTTAACTCCAGAAGAAAAAGATTTTTCATAAGGCCAGGAACAGGAAAAATTATATGGAAAATTTTTTCTTCGTCAGAAATCCAGAAATGACAAGAACGTATAAAAATAGTTATTTACATTACTAGATGCGAAAGGTTACTTTAAGGTGTGAGGTGATTTTTGAATGGTCGAGGCGAAGCCGAGACCTTTCAAAAAACACCGAATACTTAAAAGGGCGTTTGCATCGTGAAATGTATTATATTTTTTCTACTATACCGAAAAAAATTATGGGATTTACGAATTTAAAACTAATTATTTCATGAAATTAATTGACGATTTTAATAAATTTTATAGTTTAGGAGGCTGTCTGTGAAAATTGTTTCCATGGCAACGAAATATTACACATTTTAATTTCTGGTGGTTTTCAAAATAAAATAAACAAATACATATGTTTTGTGGCGATATAAATGGGAATATTGCTTGTGCCTTGTTTTACCCCAAGAAATTCAAAGCAAGGTATATGCAAACTTATGAAGCGTTTTTAAAATGGAGGTAGGTAGGTAGGTACTACGTTGGGTACTACGTGCCGACAAAAATGTTGGCGTACTTCCTAGAAAGACCTTTCTTTATTAATACAAAATTGTTTAGTTGTATTAATTTGTTCAAATAGAACGAATTAATTTCGTTTAAAATTTGTTTTTCTACTTTCCTGTCCTGGCCGCATAAGTTTTACCTTCGTAGATAGCAACGCCTTAGCAACCAGGTAACTCGAATGTTTACTTTCGTTATCGCGCATGTTGCTAGGGTTACAAAGTTCATTAATATAGACGGTAGTAGAAAAATACAATTTTACTGACTCATGCCTTCAGTGGTTATGATACCACGTCTAGAATATTTCAGAAAGAAAAATTAAAAGTCATCAAACTTCTTCAGAAAGAAATGCAGTTGGTTAATGTAGTAAGAACTTTCAATGGCAAGAATCTAACCCCCTCACCAGTAAAACAGGCTGGTGAAATTATTTTCCTACTTGTATACGGTGCAAGGAAAATCACAAATGTCTCAGTCAACTCATACAGATTTAATCAATTCAAAAAATCGCTGCACGAACAAAAATCAAAGTTGGAAATATTGCCACCAACTTCAGAGGCAGTCGCTTAATATTCATTACGAGTATTCTACAAAATTCAGAAATGCCTTGGCAATGAAAAAAATCCACAACAGTGGGGATAGAAGAAAATTAACGGCTCCTTACAACCAGTGACAACACTTTTTGTGCCAAAAGCAGAATTAATATTGCAGCTTATCTCCTGCAACCGCAACAGAAAAGCAGGTTGAAGATGCTTACAAATTTACGGAAATTGTCAGGGAGTACGATGTCTAAATTCATACATGGATAAAATTATTTATTTACATGCTATCGATTCCGATCTTCTTTAGATACAAAGTGTGTTTCATTCAATATATATATAAAATTTTAAACAACTCGATAATCCTCACTTGTACAATGATTATGTACTTTTTCATTTTGCAGAATATACTCACAGATAAACAAGCAAAAAATGAAGGAAGCAAACGAAAAATTGGTAAAAAAAATATAATAAAAAAGTAAAAAATTAATATTTCTCTATAAATGAAAATATTCTTATTTTTTGAAAATTTCTCATGGTTCAATTGCCAATTTTTATTATGCACGTGAAAAACCTAGTTCATCCCACGATTTTTTAAGTAGGCAGCTCCGACACACCCATTACGGTTCGGGACTCTTTAAGTTTCTTGAAACATAGGTATGTATTTTTAAACGTATATGTCAAGTTTCAACGAATTCACTATGTTCTTGTTCAGTTTGGACACTTTTCCTGTACTATTAGCTGCGTTTAATAGTTTGCGATTAATCGATATATCGGTATTTGTAATTGTTAGGAATCACTTTTCATCTTCACGAAATTATTTTAGTTTTAACATTAAAAATGTTTGTTAGTGAAAAAAATTTATATAATACCATTTTAGTTTTCATTATGAGAATGTTTTTGTTAATAAAATAACTTTTTATTTTAATTTCTAAAGAAAACTACTGATAATAAGAATTTAATTTTTGAAAATGTTTTGTGTTAATGAAATATCTATTTACTACTTTGCAACAAATTTTCATTTTTATCACATCCGAAATATCACAAAATTTGCGTTCTACTTCGTCATTTCCAATGTCTCCTCCGGTTGCATCTTTGCGAAGGACTGTGAATTTTTTTCCTACTTTTCGACTTCTATCATTATTATTCATCATTTCTTGGCAGTTCTTCGCAGATTGTATTTACAGTATCATAGAAGTTTTCATTTCATTTTGTTTCGCCCCTTCAGTGGGCGCTTAAATATCAACAAATGATATATTGCTGATTTTTATTTTTAAATTCGAAAATTTCTTAATAAATAGCGGAAACATTCGCAAATGTGCTAAAATACGAATTTATACACAACGTTTTATCCATTATAGTAGACTTTGATGACTCCAGTTGCCTGTTGCTCGCATGGCTTTCAGTATTTACTGCTGCGAACTACTGCGCTTTCAAAATGCGTCTTGTCTATTTGCTTTACATACAGGGTGTATCAAAGGATGTAAAAATTAACTTAAACTCGAAAAATAAATTACAGGTAGGTATAGCAGTAAAAATAAATTAAAGCAAATAAAGTTAAATCTCTTATACAGTACCCCACATATTTTTATATTCAACTTGGAAACAAAGATGAGTTTATAGTACGAAAAGCGTGAATTAAAAAGAGAAAACAAACGGTGAATATGTAACGCCTACACGGAGAGTGACAGCGGTAAAGACCGTAAATTAAAACACCTAAAAACGTGGGCAAAAAATACCGCCAAAGCATCAGTAAAAATATCGTTTTATGTATGCCGGTTACTCATGTGGTCGACTTGCATACATACGGTAAGTGATACCCTATTAAATTCTTTTTGCGGCGTTTTTCCCAAGTTTTTAGTTGTTTCAATTTGAAGTAGAATGGAGTGAGAGGCGTGTCTCTAGTGCTCTGGTATCTGTCTTTATTTTATACTCCTTACTGATATTCTCTGTTCTTGTTTTCAAGTTGAATATAAAAATATGTGGGGTACTGTATACATTTTTACATATACATATACATGAAGTTAATTTCTCATATTATATATATACATCAAGTTTGAGTAAAGTATCTGAGGTCATTTTTGGTGGTCGAATGAACATGACATTTAACCGAAAAATAGTTCAGTATTAACGAGTCAGATACTTTGAGTTATAGATTTAGTTAACTAGTTTCTTAGTCCTTTAATAAACATATTTGTTGGTAACTAGGTTCATAGAAATATTTCGATAATACTGATCGAAGTCATAATTTAATGTTTACTTTTATATCTAGCTAAACTAGATTATGTACTAGCTACGATTAACAGATTTTTATTTGTGGATGTATGTTGCAGCATTAATTGCTTGTAAATGTCATTTTACTCTGGAGAATTTTTTTTTTTTTAAATTTGTTACTACAAAATGTTTAAAACATTTTAATTGATTATCATTATAAATCTTAATAAGACACAATATGAAACATGATTTGTAATTTTATTATGTTATAAACGCAGAACAGTTTTCAAATCAAATAATTGACCTTATATGGATATTCACTATTCGTCTTACCGTGATTATGAGCTATAATAATTTGTACTTAATTTTATGAAGCCATATGTGGCATTATCCACGCTTTTGAGTAAAAGTAACAAACTTTTGATTATAAACGCATGTTCTGAGGTTTAAACAAATTCCAAATTTAATTGTTAATCAACAAGAAAGAAATTATAACATATGAACATTCATTACTTAATAAAGTTTGTAGTTTA
Source organism: Rhagium mordax (assembly GCA_963680705.1). Taxonomy (NCBI): domain Eukaryota; kingdom Metazoa; phylum Arthropoda; class Insecta; order Coleoptera; family Cerambycidae; genus Rhagium; species Rhagium mordax. The sequence continues at coordinate 90,834,060 of OY796656.1, read as the reverse complement.
TTTGTCACATATACATATATACATATTTAATTAGGTAGGTAATTTTCATATTCTGATAAAACTATGGTTGATTAAAGATAATTAATTCATTAATTTAAGTGTATAAGCGCGATTAATCTAATTAGTCTCACATAATACGACAAAATAAAATATGGTTAATTTATTTTAAACAGTTTGTTATCACAATGAAACACGTTAATTTATAATGTGTTAAAATACATGTGTCCACATATAACTATTCTAGTATCGTATCCATTTAGTAATGTAAACATTTTATAAAAAGCCATTTGGTAGTGACCGTACGTTGTAAGAACTTCCGCAAGATTTATGTGTTCATAATCTCTATAAGAGAATACTAGTTGTGGTAATATAATAATTAATTTAGCGATTAGATAACATAACCCATAAATCTGTGATGTTTTGCAATAATAATTTATGCCTAATCTAAAAAGAATAATGTCAACAATCGGGATTAGTAAAATTTACTAAACTCATAATAAGAATAAGAGTGAAATCACGTGCTCATTATGGATATCTTGGAAACGGTAAGAGATACACGGTAGGTTAAATGACCCCAAATGTAGAGCTTCTCAAAGCTTACAATTACGTGCAAAAATATTCTAGTAAAATCAACTCGTTTCTGTTTCATAGGAAAAAAAAAACTGGTGGTAGTGGAGAAAAATTAGGTATGTTATCGGTGTTTTAAATAAATATAGTACATAATAATATAGTCTTTTCATTTATATAGTACTCTACCATCTCGACTGATGGTCGAGATGGTAGAGTACCTGCCTCTCACCCAAAAGTCCCGGGTTCGAATCCCGGTCGTGGCAATGGAAAATACTGTGAGAGGGATTTTTCCATTATACACGGATATTGGATGTGTGTCCCTGGTCTTTAAATGTGTAGCCCCCTCCCGCACAAGGCTCAGCCTTCTGGGATAAAGGGGGTCGTAATTACATGTGGTGTATTTATTTATTATTATTATTATACTTTGGTATTATTTTGTATTCATTTGTCAAATAATTAATTGTTTGGGCGCCATTAAAGAGATAGCAAAGCAATACTGCAAAATAAAGTTCCTCTGCTTAATAAACAAAAAGTTAAAACAAATTTAAAAACTAAAGCGTTTACTGAATGTCAAATGACTAGTATTTTCGGAGACATTTTTAAAAGTCCAAATTAACTAAAGTACATCTTGTCATTGAATAAAAAGAAATAGAATTCAGTGCTTGTCAAAGTCAAAGAACGTTAAAGTGAAAAGCAATTTGTTATAATATTGACATATAAGAAAGCATTTTTTATATGTAACTTTTCTATTATCGGCTCAGTCCTTTCTATTCGGTAAATATTTGTGATCATACTAATTATGTAAATTTGAATCAAGATGTAAATCTAATCAGAGTATTAGGTGTCAAAACTAATCGCTGATATAATGATAAGTAACGATTTCGATAAAGATAATAATAAATGAGAATGATATTTAGTTGTGTAATGATGGCATTTACTAGATATTATTTACCGTGGTTAAAATAAATACACGTCAAGTCTAATGGCATCGAAAGAAATAAAAAACATTCTTCTGCGATAATAATGATATTTACAAAATTCTTCTGTTTAAGTGTGTAAGAAGAACCTTGAGTTAACGTATCGACTAATAACTATACGAATAACATGCATTAGTTATGATGATCAATCAAACATGAGAAACTTGAGACATCGCAGTTATATTATAGAATAACTTAATTGACAGGAACAGATTTCGCTATCCCGAGGCACATTACACACAACAATGCTCTGATTACATCTATTTGGCTGTATAAAGGCCTCTTACCCAACTGAATCAGACTTGAGCAAGGAGCAATCCAAGTGTAAAAGTTCATGGGTACGTGTGGAGTTAAACCGTGTTAAATTATATGCATTTGCTGTTGTTATTAATATGTAATAATTTTCAATTAGCTGACGTAATGTATTGTGCAACAGTACATTTAGCTGATTAATTTGCTTTGTTTATTAGCCGGTTTTTAGTTGTCGTTTCTGAATATTTATGCTGCGTAAATTTATGTCTTCAACTGACCTACTAATCGTCGTATTAATTTCTTTGTACAACGAATAAACTTAAATGAGATTTAGTATACGGTGCGGTTGGGTAATCATTATCGTACTCATAAAACAATACAAACACAGAAAACAGTTAACTATGACGTAACAGTATTTAATAGCCCCCAAATGAAACGAATTTTTTAATAGCATCATATGTGAATTGCGCTTATTTTAGAGAACATTTTGAAATTAATTTTAATCGTCGGAAAACAGTTTCATCATTGTTTTAACTTAATTAGAATATAAATTTTTTTGGCTTATTTTTCAACTTTAAATTCTTTGAAACTCGTCGTCGTACCTCAACAGTTTACCATCGATATTTTGGCGAGAATGGTTTAGCAAATGTTAATTTATCTACAAAAACAATATTATTTCCTATGATCGCTATTGATAATAAAAATCAAATGTACCACACCGTGAAATTGACGAAACGGCACTTTTTTCATCATAATATATTGCAAACAAATTATTTATTTATTGTAATTGATATAATGGCATCATAATACCAAGAATTACATGCTCAATGTACCAACTAAATAATTTTATTTTAATGTAGACAAGACCGAGTTCGTGAAGCGGCACCTCCCACTTAATTTGAGAGAGAAATTTGAATGCTGGAATTACTGTTGAAGTATTGAAGTAATTTTGATTTTTTCATGTCAAATGTGACGTCACAAATTACCAATTTAATATGCGTAACACGATAACCAGGTTTTAAGAAAAACTTTGCCAGATTTAGCCAAAGCAAGAAGTGTTGAGCGCATAAAAATACATAAGAACTTTACCTTTACCTTTACCTTTACCTTTACCTTTACCTTTACCTTTACCTTTACCTTTACCTTTACCTTTACCTTTACCTTTACCTTTACCTTTACCTTTACCTTTACCTTTACCTTTACCTTTACCTTTACCTTTACCTTTACCTTTACCTTTACCTTTACCTTTACCTTTACCTTTACCTTTACCTTTACCTTTACCTTTACCTTTACCTTTACCTTTACCTTTACCTTTACCTTTACCTTTACCTTTACCTTTACCTTTACCTTTACCTTTACCTTTACCTTTACCTTTACCTTTACCTTTACCTTTACCTTTACCTTTACCTTTACCTTTACCTTTACCTTTACCTTTACCTTTACCTTTACCTTTACCTTTACCTTTACCTTTACCTTTACCTTTACCTTTACCTTTACCTTTACCTTTACCTTTACCTTTACCTTTACCTTTACCTTTACCTTTACCTTTACCTTTACCTTTACCTTTACCTTTACCTTTACCTTTACCTTTACCTTTACCTTTACCTTTACCTTTACCTTTACCTTTACCTTTACCTTTACCTTTACCTTTACTTTACCCACGTAAATATAAATTTTAATTCAAGTTCCATAAAAAATGCGGTTTCTTATGTATTAAATGTTAGGCAAATAACTCTTCGACAGAAAAAAGTTTCGGACAATTTTTGGTAGCTGGGGTAGCTCGGTCTAGAGAAATTGCTAAAGAACACATAGTGAACAAAAGTAGTGTTTCCAGAACATTAGGAAAACACAAATACCACCTACACTATCTAGAGATGTTTAACGCAAAAATAATAAGGCAATCAGACGTACTTTCAACGTAGCAGTCATTACATTATTATATATTGCGCCAATAACTCCGAGAGAAGAAAAATGTATGTAATCAAAAGTTCTTAAACGTTAACCGTACGGTATTAGAAAAATGTGACAATGACCAAGATTTTTTTTATGGAGTATTAGCTGAAGAAACTTACTTAGACTTCTTGTTGATTCATTCCCAAAAGTACTTGGAAGACATAGTTTTGATAGGTACTGTACATGTTTCAGCAACTGGATAATGCTTCCACTTCGCAGTAATTATAAGAAATTCATTAAATAAAAAAAATCCTCTCAAATTGTTCTTAATGTGCTACAAGTTGCGCTGTCAAAAGATCTACATCGCATCATCAGGAAACCAGAATTGTATTATACAGATTTAATAAAAGTTTTCATTCGTTGTTAAATCTTCATGGTTCAATTATGGTTACCTAATGATGTGATTTTTAGGGTAATTTTTTTAGAAACCGGTATCCTCGTGATCAATAGATCTTTATCATCTGGTAAAAACTCGGGTAAAAATATCAATTAAGTCCATTTCTCAATTAAATATAAAATACAATATTTGGTTTATGAACCAACCATTTTTAAGGATGATCTATCCTAAATAGAAGTAGAAGTAGAAGTTATTGTTCAGTGAAATTATTCAATCTTAACCTGTTTGAAAAAGTTTTGGCAAGAGTTCCGTGATATAATTTTTCAGAATCATGACTTTACTACCATAGTTAGTCCAATCAACAGAGCTCAAAGAAAGAGATCGACTAAATCATGTAGTTCTAGATTTTTGCATAGGGATAGGGGCGAGTGTCCTGAACAACCTGCAATAAAGTCTCCTAAAACTATTTTGAAGACTATATTCTGTCGTTGTTGCGCTGGTTGTGGAGGGAGATGTGGGTGCCGAAAAGCTGGCATACAATGTTCATCTATCTGTGGCATTTGTCATGGAACGTGTTCCAACGGTGCACCATTAGAGGAGGAAGAACTTGAGTATGATTATGTAGAAAAAGACGATTTTTTATAAAATCATTTTATATTATGATAAAAATATGAAATATAGGTTATCGTTATCAGTCCAGAACATCATTTCTCAACCTGGGGATTGTAGTTGGTAAGAAAAAATTGAACACGTGTACGAAAAAACATTTTATTGATTAATTAAGGAATTTTAATCAAATGTTACATCAATGTTATATTTACTTTATTTTTGGTCTATTCTGGTGGTTGCGACACTAAAGATTAAGAAGCGCTGGCGCTGGCCTATGACATACGTCTTGATATACCTACATTGAGCATGCGATTTGTTTTTTATTTATAGGCTCTACTACTAATTCTATTATAATGTCTTGCTGTACTTACTTTTAAGCTCTGTTATTCATGGAGTATAGTTCATACCTGAAAAAAAAAGTAAATATTAAATTCATAAATCCAATTTTTATTTAAGATGTTCCTTATATATTATTTTTGTTACATTAAAAACATTAAGTGTGATTTTCAATAATTACGAGTAGGGATGTCAACTTAAAATAGTTTAGACTTGTAGATCTGGCAATTCGAAGCATTATAATATAATCAAAATGAGTTAAATTTTTATAAATAATCTGGGTGAAGTTAAATTTTAGTAAATATATTTCAAATGAACATAGACTTAATTAGGTACACCTACCACGTACAAATTGTACTTTTTATTGTAATAGCAAATATCAATGCCAAAGCTGAATCGTGGTTATGCTGTAACTGTATTTATAATCTACGTCATAAAAACTAAAATACTAACAATACATACAGACGTTTATTACAGTAATGTTAAAATAATATGTGAAATATTCACTCAATTATTTTAATAAATATTATCAAAAAGCAGCGCAGATTTCTTTAAAATAATAACTTTCCCATCCAACTGGTTACCATTTAGATTTAATTAAATATAGCTCAATAATAACTATATATTTTATTTAACTGATTTTAAGTAACTAATTTAATCACTTATATATAATTCTACGTTTTTATAATTGATCTGTAAAGTCGTTAGCATAAACAAAACTCGCTTAATTAAACGAATTATTATTTCGGTCAAGTTACAACTATAGAGAGTTTGGAATCTAAAACTACAAGTGCCTTACGGATATAATTTCAGTTAAAAGTTCTAGAATCATTTGATTAGAAAGAAGTGCTCTAGTAATGAGATTAATCGTTAAAAGAATATATTATGTAGAAAACTTAACCTTACTGCTGAATTGCATTTTAAGCGCACGTAAAATTCGGTATACCTTGATCAGCATTATTTATAAGCACAATAAGAGGTCGTTTAAATTCTGGCAGTGTCTAAGGTGAAGGAACCGTAAATGGTTTTGATATGTTGAACAGTAAAGTGCATGTTCAATGCCGTGGATAAATTTAATCACGCTGATGCCCAAAGCAACCAAATTAAACTACAATTTATGTTGAGATGTTTTTCTCTTGTTGGCCATTTTTGGAAATTACGTTGAATAATGTGTACCTAATTCAAAAGAAATTAGGGTGGCACGGAAAAATATCTGTAGTACAGGTATTTAAGGAACAACGGTGGTTGATAATTTTTTAGTAATGAGACACTGTAATTTTTTATTGTGAAAATGTAGATCATCTTTATAAGATGTGTTTTTTTATGATACACATTCTACAAACTATTTACTGTTATTATTTTTTACATTATTTCATTAATGGTACAATTTAGTCAAAGGTGTTTAGTGTAATATCATACAAAATTAAATTAAAATAAGTGGTACAATAAAATAAAATATAATAATATATTTCTAACAAATTGTTCACTTTTACCATAATTATTAATGTGTGCTGCTCCCTTAAGACTTGATTACTACTAAGTACATATTTTAAAATTACTTTTTCCTCAACCTCCCAAGTCGTGGAATTAAAAACTGAATATTCGATCGAAATTTCATAGCATTAAATTTTCACCCAGTTCAATTTGTCTGTACTTGTTGAAAACCACATAAATCTTGTTATTTTAATTTTATGATGGTGTCGAACAAAACTGAATGCCTATGTGGGTTTTGTCATAAAAAGAAGAAAACATAGCTATCAGGAATGTAAGAATTTTGTTTATTGTTTTTAAAATTACTGTTGTAAAATTAACGTTATGATGATTCTTCAATTATCATACCACTTTAATGTTAAAATGTATGAAATTCTGTAAATGTATTATTTTTTATAGTTGGTGTTATATCTACATGAAATTTTAATTAAAATTTAAAACAATATATTAATATGTCTCTTCGTCCAAATTCCTCTTTGACTAGATGCCAATAGGTAATACTTTGGTAGTTTCAAATTTAATTTAATTTCATTATATTTAGCCCACAAAGTCCACATTATAATGCAATGATTTTACCCCTCATCTGCATGAGTGTGGGTCCAATGGACCCACCGTGCATATTAAACGGTTGTAGTTTTTTATCTTTCACATCAAAAATATGAAATAAAATGTAATTTTCCCTAAATATATGTATACCTAGTACATGTAATTGTATATTCTTATTAGATCATAATAACACCAATATTTGAGGCTGAATTTGAGATTTGGGCCATTGGACCCAACTCATACTAATACTAATTACGATGAAAATGTACCTAATCAACTCCAAAAAACAAAAGCAAAGACTCGATGTTATCTGTGCCCTTCAAAGAAACACAGGAAGACTAAAACAACTTGTTCTAAATGTCTAAGTAATGTATGTGGGGAACACAGTCAGACGACGGTGCTGTGCACAAGTGCTCTAACGAATAATAATTTTAATAATTTTGTATTTTTTTTATAATAAACATTCATTTACTTAATTCTATTAACGTTTATTTATCCTTATTAACAGTTAAATCGAACTTATTTCGATTTAAATGGATATTTAGAATGGTTGGGTCCATTGGACCAAGTCATGCAGATTCGCACTTTTTAGACAGTCATGCGGATAAGGGTTAAGCTTTCATGGTGATGATTTCTATACCTACCACATTTTTATGCTTAATGTTTGAAAATAAACTGAAATGTAAAGAATTTAGTAAGAAGCAGCTGGGAATCCATTGAAGCGGAATTTGAATAGATAAGCAGTTGTAAGGCAACACAAATACAACCATTTAAATACTATTTTATATCATAACTGTTTTTATAAAGGTGACTCTTCCAATACGTAGATTGTAGGTATATCAAAATTAAGAAGTTCTGTTGGATCAAGAGAAACGAACCAAGTATTTTATACTTACTATTTTATATGTTTCAATTAGTTAATTTACAAATAAAATAAAGAAAATATATTTTTTTTATTGATGGATAGATCTATTTATGATATCGATGATGTGAGCGCGGGAAAATTGGAGTAGGTTAAAAATTTGATGAGAAACTATTCGTATGGTTTGATTTTGGATGTGTCCAAGATATTTCTAAGTACTAATGACAGTGTGATTAGAATTCCATACCAAATTTGTTGTCGAAAACTCTTTCAAATTATACACTAAAAAACCGATTTTCTGACAAGTGTGATGACATTTTTTGTGTAAAGGTTATACCTGACCATGACAAGAGTAACAAACAATCCTGTCATAATGCTAAAATGCTTCACTCTATTACACTGGAAATTCCTAACTTACCAACGATTAAAAAAATAGGTTAACATTGTAAACGGTTTCAAAATGTTGTGGCATAATTTTAATTAAATAAAAACACATACCTATAATTACCATAATGTGAATTCCAAATAAGTGATACGGTAAGCTAATTACCAGTGGGAAAATAAATATTTAAGTTTGTATTAATTATAAACAAACAGTAGTAATGAAATAAATTAACAGTAAGAGAACTGTCGGCTATTGCATGTAGGCGTAGTCCTTGGCCTTTGTCCGAACTGACCATAGAATGTCAAGTAGCAAAGTGAGTAGTGGCACAGAGCTGAATACTAATATTAATCTCGCGAGGCATTTGTCTAGCAAGGATATTTGCATAGCTTATGAATATGAGTAAAAAATCAGTGGAAGAAAAAAGTATCGGAAGCAGTTTACAACTAGCGTAATTGATAAATTCCAGCAATTATGTTAACTTCTAGCAGCTGAAAATGTTTGGATTGGAAATACCATTAATTGTTATTATTCAATTTAGGAGATCTTTGCAAAATTAAGAGAAACATTTATATAAAAAGTTAACGCCATTTTGAATTTGTAATCTGTAATATACTAAATTACTAAAACTATAATACATAATTGAACATAGAAACACGTTGCAGGTAGTGAAAAAGAGTAGGTATATGACGAGAATTTCAATGCCAAATTTGCTCGGGTAAATTTATTATACTCGGAAATGAAAATATTATGCTCATGTTGTTTAAATTATTTATTGTCAGCCAGATCTGTTATTCTAAATTAATAACAAATACATATTTTGTTTTAATTATAGTGTTGTCTTGTAATGAAATAATAAAAAATCTTTCAACATTTTATAGACTAGAGATGGGATGCGTTAAAACGAACACTGGCGAAGTATGTGGAATTGAGAAAAGAAACCAAGAGATAAAAAATAAAATAAAAAAAGAACCTATGGAAAATCTACAACACGACAAGGAGGAATACATAATGATAAGAAGCTGTAAAGGGGGTGGGGGGGGGGGGGGGGAGAACAAGTTGGGAGAAATTCGAAAGGGAGCTGAATTAAAACTAGGGAAATAGCACTATGAAATTCTGGATCAAACTGTTAAACATAAGGAGAAAAATAACAAAGAAACGAAGAAATAGAATTGCATCAAACTCAATAACATTTAATTTAATACACAAACTAAACTGAGAAAGTCAAAAGCACATCGACAATAATACCACAACAGATAGAAATGAACAAGGAAGAAAAAGAACACATGAAATAATTATCATGGAGGAAATAGAAGAAACATTAAATAAGATAAAGATAGGCAAAGCGAGAGGGTAACATAGACACAGAAACGATCAAGTGGAAGGGAATAGAGGGAAGAAGATGGCTAATGAAAATCTGTAACCAGGCGGAGAAAAACGAAAATACTTATACCGAAGGAATGGACAAATAATGTTATTAGATTATTTGTCCAATATACAAAAAAGGAAATCACACATGATGCGAAACCACAGCGCGATATGCTTATCTTCAGTAGGATATAAGATGTATACTGGACATAGACCTTGAAATGATCAAATGGATGGAAACAGAAAGAAGAAAATGGTTAATCGAAATCTGTAACCTAGCGTGGAAAAACGAAAATATGCCGAAGGAATGGACAAATAATTTTATAAGATTATTTGTCCAATATACAAAAAAGGAGATCACACTATCACATATGATGGGAAGCTTATCTTCAGTAGGATGTAAGGTGTATACTGAAATTATTATAGAAAAAGAACTTAATAGAAGAGCGATGTAAAAAGGAAAAGAATAAATTAACAGCACAAGTACAATTGAATGGGAAAAGATCAAATAGGTAAGTTTGAGCTAAAAACAGGACTAAAACAAGGAGATAGTTATTATTTATTATAATAATGAATCGCCTAATAACAAAATACAAGAGCAGGAACAGTGATGACCATCATCGGGTACAGAAATCTAATCCCAACAAAATTAGGTAGTTACTCTACGCTGACCACATCGTACTAATTACAAAAACAAAAAGAAATATGCAAGACTTGGTAAAATTGGGAATGGAAGAAATTGAGAACATGTAAATGGAAATAAACACAGACAAGACGAAAGTAATGATAAATGAAAGTAACACAAAGAAAGAAAACAGTAAAATAATATGCAAACAGAGAACTCTTCAATTAGCTAGAAGAAGACAAAAAACAGCGAACATTTATCATGCAATAAACAAAACAATACTGAGAATGTAGAAAGTGGAAAAGAAAACAAAGTGTAATAGTACTCCTATCAATATTATAGTATACAAGTGAACAATAAACGTCCATCAAAAATTAGTCAATAATACAAAAAAGACAGGAGACGCTTCTGCAGTAGCAATGAACTTAGAGGAATAGAAAGACAAAATATAACAGGATAATAAATGAAGAGATGAGAAATATGACAAAAAAGAATGCAATAATTATAGAATAAGAAAACAGACAACTAAATAAGTAGAATGACACCCAGCAGCCTAGTAAAGAAAGTGATAGAGACAGAAAAGAGAGGCAGACCCAGGAAAACATGGACAGAAGGAATAGACGAGACCGACAGAGAAAGAGAGAAAACAATAAGAGAACTGAAAGGAATGGCCCAGGACCGCAAACACCTGGAGAAATGGATTAAGAAAAAGAAGAAACACCCAATTCGACGCTGTAATAGTTATAAGGATCTAGAAGAAAAAGAAGAAGAAGAAGCAGAAGACGAAGGAGAAGAAGAAGAAGAAGAAGAAGAAGAAGAAGAAGAAGAAGAAGAAGAAGAAGAAGAAGAAGAAGAAGAAGAAGAAGAAGAAGAAGAAGAAGAAGAAGAAGAAGAAGAAGAAGAAGAAGAAGAAGAAGCATAAGAAGAAGAAATACATAATACCAGTTACGATACAGCTATGTGGTGTTCCTAAATCATTTCAACTCTCTAAAAGTATATATTGGGCGATGGCTAGAAAGACATTTCACTTCACCTTGCAAAATCGTTGTGGCTCTTCACGAATATTTGAAAATAATTTTCGGTTATAGAGTTTTTAAAAAATATTTCTGGGTATCATAGAATTCGACGCACGAAATCAGACGCACTATTATCCCCCCTGTATAGTAAAAATATTTGGACAATTAACTATTAATGTAGAAATGATTAAATATCAATGATCTTCATGGTTATCGGTTAGTTATGTTTGACAACTTCATGTGATTAATATTGACTCATCGCATAAAGAAGACACCAGTGCAATCATTTCTAATTGGCTTAAAATGCTTAATGCATTAAATTCTTCAATTTGTTCTGTTGTGTTCAATATTAATTTCACGCATTTCATTCGATTAAGACCAAGTAGTGTACATTTACTTTTTATTTTAAAATAAAACTCCAACGGATCATTAGCTTCCACGCTTATTAAACACGCCTATTTATACAACCGCTAAATATTCACAGATTGTGTAAAATCATTTATTTAGTTATTTATCAATACATGTTTGAAATTAAGAAAAATTTAAATTTTTCACCGCCGCTTATTTTATGCCAGCTTTTTAATTTCCAATTCTTTTGGAAGCGGAAGAATTCATGTGGCGAGACAGAATGGCGTTAATCCTTGTATTATACAGGGTATCTCAGTGTCACGTAGTCGAAATATGCTGGCTCTCTTGCAAAAAATATCTAAAATTAAAAAGGGTGGTAGAAGGAAAAAAGGTGTACCTATATTGAAATATCTACATGATGGTCCATAAGGTGAGGCAACATAAAATTGTTTTTTTAAATTTAGGCATATTTAGATTTTCCTCTTATAAAGGATTCAAACAGTATGGCACTTGATGGGTCTGTGATAAGTTGTACCATGATGTAAGGGCGAGGGTGAGTTTGTACAAAATGTCAACTTTGTGGGTTTACTGTAACGTAACGTGATGATAGCTTGAGATCTGATTGATATAAGAAATTGTCAAATATCTTCTAATTTATGTTACTGTTATTAGATTTAACGAAATTAACAATTTTATATCGGGTAAGTCAGGAAACGTTAAATCCATTATTTTCCAATGGGACATTTTGTATGTTATGGTATCAAAGGAAAGAGCTTCTCAGTGATGTCGTGGATTTAACAGCTATGGGTGCCAAAATATTAGTAGACAAAGTGGAACAACTTGATTTTTCAAAATATATTTTCATAAATTGAAAATGGGAAATAAATAATATGAAATTCTTCCCCTCCCCCCAAAAAGATGCCCTAATTTCAACTAGAGACAAATTTTCATTGATACCTAATTTTTTCATTTATTGTAAGAAATTTACTATTATTTATTTAACTGTACTAAAAATTGCTTCCCTTTGGAAGAGTAAGAACACACATGACGCTAAATAAATAAACATTATCCAGTGGATTTTCGTTTTAAATTAAAATAATAAATCGTTTCGCAATAAAATTATGTTCAGTTAGAAAAGACTACTCAAGACAAACATTTATACAGGCATTTCAGAATATATTGAAATTTATCGCCTGTGGATTTGACGTATTTTATGTTTAATACTTTTTCCTACGAGCGTGCGGAAAATATCACTTTTCCGCACGCATTTTAGTTTCGAAAGTTGCACTTTTCCGCACTAGTGCGGAAAAACGTATTTTTCCGCGAAAGTAATTATATTTTTATTTGCATTTTTGGGTAATTTTATACAAATTTAATGAAATTAAATCATTTCTATTTATACTAACTCTTTTGAAGTAGCTCCCATAACTTTAAATATCAAAAAATCACGTAGCATAGTCATGACTGTCTCATTTTGACGTTTCTCAGTCACATAACAATTAACAAACGTCAAGTCAAACAGTAGCATCTTTTTAAAGTAGAGTCTAGTTTCTTAATTAAGTAAAAAATGTATTCATCACGCTCCTAGGAAAAATATTGTTCCTAACACATGCGGAAACTGTCTTTTCCGCACTCGACTGCTTCACCGAACTCCGCGTCGCGTCGTTCTGTCAACGGCAGTCGCGTGCGGAAAAGTCCAACTTTCCGCACTTGTTAGGGAAATAACTATTCTGTACTCAAGTGCGTTTTTTTCAGAATATAAGTATCATTATTTTAGAAATATTGTCACTGAAAAGGGTCAATTTCATCGAAATTCCATAAAACACGTCGACTTAAAGCTTTCGTTTCCGAAGAACACCCACATTAAGATGGTCAAAACATCAAGAGTTCAAAATATTCATCACGGAAGAGAACACAAAAAATCTTCTACAAATCTATAAAACAATTGAAAGCTGATTATCGTTTTTTAATGAATATCAAATTATGCCGACTTCTCATCATTCTCATCAAATATCATCATACAGGGTCTTCCGTTAGAAAAAAACTGGTTAAAAGTAGGAATGACATTTTCTGTCTCCCCCCATATTAAATTGCTAGATCTGATAAGACAGTGTCATAAACAAGAAGGTTTTTGACAATTTTAGGTTTAAATCAGATTTCAAAATACCGTTCCATACCATCACGATAAGTTCACAAAATTGACATGTTTTTAGTACACGCTCATCTATGTATATCCTGGTATTGACCTATCGCAGTGACATATCGTTTGAATCGTATTGAAAAGCAGAAATGGTTCATCCTGTATATTTTAAAGCATTTTTAAATTTTACACCTTTCTACCATTTAATTTTTTTAAATTTTCTATATATACTTTTTATAAGAGAGCTAGGATATTGGAACGGGCGACCCTGTCTATTCTAAAAATTATATTTTATGTCAACGAAACATTTAATCACTGAATTGAAAAATGTAAAATGTTGTACTATCCATCTTAATGCGGATTAATTTAATATATGGCCATCGACATAGTGCAGACAATATATTATAAACCAGACAGTCGTCGTTAAAAATTCAGACTTAGTGAAAGCGAGCGTGTATGTTGTCTGTGATTCCACTTGATACATCGGAAACTGTTGGATTCCAGCCGAGAATGGAAAGTCTCGCTAATTCAGAGCACTAATTCATTCCAAATTACAGCATGCGTACTCCAATTTACATATTTCTGTATCACGTCTGATACAAATAGAAATTTGTCATCAGAGAGAGTTAGTTATAATACCACCAGAAAGGATATTGAATCAGTTCAGTTTGATACAGTATAACAGTAATTAAAGTATTTGGCTTGCGAAATATTATTCTCGATATACGCTTCCTTGTTTGTATGCGATTAGTTTCTTCGTTATTTACGATAGGTTGCGTATTTTAAAGACACACTTTGTATCATGTGTTAAATCATGAGATTTAGTATGACGAGATTTTTTCATGTCATATCTTTTTTATTTCCTTCCTTAGGGCTCGTCTATTTTAACTTCATTTTTTGCAAAATTATGTCAATCGTCATCGTATGCGTCAATCCTCCATAATTTTATGAAAATGCTGTCCGTAAATAATAAAATTCCCACCCCACTATAAGTTCAATTAATTTAAGAATTTTTGGCATTTTAATATTAATAAGAAATAAATATTCGATTTTTGGTAGATGAGTTCAGAAATAAAATATTATGCACATTTTTACACCTTTGGATAAGGAAACGCAGGTACTTTAAGATAAATTATAATTTGTACTAACACACCAGGACTGCCTAAATAAACTACGCGGCAAATGAACTCGAACACCTTGAATTTTGCATAGTTTTTCAAAGTATGTAACTCCAAAACTAATATATCGATTTTGCTCAAATTTTGACAGGTGTGTGATTGTTCCTTTGGCCTTTTTATTTTCAGTTAGCGATCCATTTTCACCTACTTGCTCCAAGATACAGGGTCAAGAAAATGATCGTGTTTTTTGACAAAATTTTAAGAGACTCCCATTTTGCATATAGAAAGGTTAGGTAGATTTTCGATGTATAGTAAAGAAGAGTACCTTAGTACCTCGGGACGTTTTTGAGTTTTTGTAGATATCATGGCATACTACAATGATAAAGATATTTTTCTGATTTTCGATAAAATTTTTCAGAAACATACACGTCGCAACAAGGGCGACTGTGTGTTACAACGGAGACCCCATATGATTATTTTTCAATTATACCGAGTGTTAGAATTTTAATAATCTATCGTAAATGTCAAAATATGGCAATATTATAAAATAAATATCATGCAATTCAGTTAACTACACAGTTTTAAGGTAATGTTTAACGTTTAATTTTTTCGAAAATTAGGTAGGTACTACTAATGTATTATTTTCTTGTAAATGCTTATCAGATAAACACTCGGTATAATTAAAAAATAATCATATGGGGTCTCCGCTGTATACCTACACAAAACAATTTTTCAGAATTTTTTCACAATTTTTCAGAAAATCAGAAAAATATCTTTATCATTGTAGTGGGCCATGATATCTACAAAAACTCAAACACGTCCCGAGGTACTAAGTTACTCTTCTTTACTATACATCGAATATCTACCTAACCTCTCTACATGCAAAATGGGAGTCTCTTAAAATGTTGTCAAAAAACACATATGCTCCTTTATTAAAAACTTAGATTATCTCTTCACTCTTCATAATGCTCAAACTGGAAACTTTAGTTGCTTAGAGGGAAGTAAAACCCTGTTATTGTGCCACATAACTTAGTTCCTACTGTCATTGATATGCGACTCTTGATCGTCCATGCACTCATGAAGACACTGATCACATTATTTTTAGATTACATGGTTATATTAGAATCGTTGGTATAAACATTGACGTAACAAGAGTTGCAAAAAATGCACTATTTTTAAATACAATGCTGCTAAAAAATAATCAGTTTCACTTTGAAGCTGCCTTACAGCTTAACAGTTACTTTTTTGTGTAAAACCTGATTTCACAGTATGAATATTCATGCTTAAGGCATGTTCCATTATTCAATCTCACACCATTAGAAATTTGTCATCTTCGAGTGAGTTATTAGGTGACACACTGGTATTTCATGTTATGAAAATAGTAATTTAATTAGTTGTTCCCCAAAGGTAAATTATCACATAATTCAAGAGGTGTCCTTTTTGTTTATTATATTACTTGTAGAAATGTAGCAATAAATTAATAGGATATTTAGAATGCAGCGGTAGTGCATGATTTAAAAGCCTTATTAAAATTTTTGTATAGAATCGCTTCGGGAAAACTAAGAAAATGTATTTAATTACAACATAAATCAATGTTCCTATTATTGCTGGTTTAAATTACAAATGTAAATGGGAATTCCAGTTTATACCAATGTCGTTTTATGATGTATAATTATCAACAATTAATTGGTTTTTTAAAATTATACCATTAGTCTATCCTATGTTAACATTTCTGTAATTGATTACAAAATACAAATAGGGGAAGTTACAAATTTTCCAATATGGGTTAAAATAATCAAGGTAAAGAAAAAATAATGCTCCAACATAAGTTTAATATTTTCATTCTGTTTATTACAATTTTCATAATTCGATTTTAAACCTGGTTTATATAACTCTCGGCCTCCCTTTTGTTATAACAAATCTCTTCTAATGGTTTTCAAGATATCGACTGACTTATCGATTGTTGAAATCGTTTAATCTATTAACAATAACCCTGTATATTTTAATTATTATTTTTTTATTATATAGAAAATAAAATAATTAATAATTTTTAAAATTATCATTATAAATTTGTTTAAAAGTTTCTGCCAAATAAATTGTTTGCCAGTTATTTACCAGAGATGCCATTTTGTCCATATTACTCAATTATTAAGACAATTTTCAAGTTGAGGTCCGTACGTCACCCCTGCAAATGTTTTATTATTTAAATATATAAAGCTTTAGTTGAAATCACAAATATAATTTGGTAAGCTAATTCCTAGACGTTTTAATTATTTGTATTCTTTAAAAAATGTACATCTGGTATTTTTCAGCAAGATATCCCGATGATGCCAACTTGGTTGGCGAAACGCGCGTCGAGTGTGTGCAAAAGTGTTTTTTTGTTTTGTAAGTGCAATATTTTTTTTATTTTTTTTTATTCTTATTAAATAAATCTTAACATTATTTATATGAATGTATCTTGTTGGGTGACTCAGTATTAAAGAAAAAACTGTTATTATATCCGGAAAAGTCATTAGATTATCCTGGTTTGCGGTTGGACATACCACTTACCTACTGAAGTAGTGAACTAATTAAATAATTTTTAAGAAAATATTTTTAATAAGTAGTTTGGACTTCCCCCATCTTCTCAAACAAATTTAAATCTGCTAGATTTCAGAATATTGGTTTGATAAATTAGAAGGAAAATAAACATAATAGAATATTATATACGCGTTCTGTTATAGATGTAACGTAAATTGACAGGCGCAACAGTTATATATTTTTTTAAATTCAGATATTTTTTAGATTACCTGGGACTTCAAAATATTTCAAAATATGGTGATAAATCCCAAATAAGAAAAGAAAGAAAATTAAACGATGCCACAAATAACTTTTGGACAATACACATTCAGTTGTATAAACATTTTCATCTATTTCACCACAAGAGTTATATTTATTTCAATATAGTGAAAAACTGAGAATAAATATTGACTAACTTTTAACGACCTCAGTAAGTATGATAATTATTAACCTATACAATAAATTGAAGTTTATTCGGTGTACCTGATAAAACTCACCTGTAAAGAAAGCCGATCTAGTATCGACCCACACGGCATCACATTTGAAACCTGAGAAATCAATCGGAAAGTTGATACTTGTAACGTTTACAAAATGGAAGCAATAATGTAAGTCAACAGCTATCAACAATGTGAACACATAGGATGTGGAAGTGGATTTATCGAGAACGCCACCAATGCATATTCATGAAGGCCATTTTTATTCCTGTTCGATAGAACACAGTTTATGTGACAAATTTTATTTAAGCCATTGTTAAATATTACATCAATGTCACTTGGGGAGTTATAAGTTCCCCTTATTTGTTGATCTATACAATGTGACCTGTTTCAAGTCCAATCATCGTCATATACTTAGTATTATGGGTGGGATAAAGTTTCAATTTTTGTAGTGGAAGTCTATCAACGGACTGCACAATCATAAAACACATCATCTGGTAAAACTCACCCACTACGAAAATTAATAAACTCATATTAGCGTAAACAAAGTTAAAGTCATTGACATTTTATTGTTAATGCAGAAAAATCTAAACTGTGGATCCATTATATCAGAAATCCTTTAAATGATAAAAGTTCACCCGTACTAGGCGCACTTAATGAGTTAAAAGAGATGGTAAAGGCAATTTTGTGACGAGATGATGGAACTGCCCAACTAGCAAAGTGATTGTGACTGAGACGGGAACCTCGAAAGTGTAACTATTACGTAACTGCTACTAAATTTACGACTTTGATGTATAAATAACTTAATTTGACAAATCTACAGTCGATGCCACGTAGTTTCTACCACTAATGTTTACTATATAGTTATGAGACTTCTACGTATTTTTCCTGGTACTGGGGAAGTCGTAGTTACCTTTGAGTTTTCAGAACTTGAAGGTGGCAAACTATGGTAGCAGCGACTAACTCATCTTACTGAAATGGGACTCCAGAGTTGCAGTCACTTTCAAGTAGCTTTGATAGTTGCCGCGACGTTCTAGGGACCGTCACTATCCGTTTAAAGTCGTGGAACTTGTAAGTAATAATTATTAGAGTTAATGACGTTACCGCTACTTATAAGACTGAACTTCAACTATTCACGATTACTACAAAGGGCGTGTCACCTCTTAAATTCACCATGAAGTAAACTTCGCCATCTAGTTCCCAATAATGAAAAAATTTCATGGTGTGCATCATTAGTTGTGAGTATAGTGAATATAGCTAAAATTCATTCATTATGTAAAAAAAGAAAAAAAGTAAAGGCTTTGATGTTTCGTGATTTTTCTCGATATAATGATTGACAGCATTTTTTATATTTTTATCAATAAAGTGCTTATATGATATGCTTACCTTTTCTTATGTATTATGTATTTAATATATTATGTAAGATTCGCAGATAACTCACAACAAGTGAAACTTGCATCGTCATCATCTGCCTGTCAATAATGTGAGGTTAGGTTAGAGACTGCTATCATAGATAAATATGTGATGTGAGAATAGTATTCTCCCATCGCGGATAAACATAAAGAGGAGGTTAAAGTTCATATGTAAGTATGAAGTGGCAGCAGTAACTTTGAATAGGGAGTTAATGGTAGTCACAACTTTGCTGCGACTTTAAAGTGACATCACAACCCCATTCGGTACTTTGTAGTAAATATAACTTTAAAGCTGCATATTTGCAGTTCCCGTCACTATTGCCAAGCAATGATTACTTACAAGTCGCGTTTTCTAGTAAAAAGGACTTCAAAGTTATTTTATCCGAAATTCGCCATTTTGTTGGACAAATGTTACTACGCCATTGCTACAAAACAAGAATCCTCACTTTACAGATTACTTGAAAAATGCATTTGTTATCAATTCTGCACCAAATAAATAAATTTATGCATAATAGTTATAGTTTCAAGTTCCAAATAATAATAAAAAACGCTTTCAGCATCTAGAGTGTCATATTCTCGCATGTTGTTAAATATTTCGAAGACAATATTTTAATTAAAAAATGTAAATTTTAAAGGCGCGTGGTTGGATTTGGACGTGTCATCATTATGTTTGACAGTAAACTTGCATTCGTTTTAATCCTGTCGCTCAGATCGATCGAGAAACAGTACAAGTTCTGTTTTCTAATATTACTCTATAGTATTATTTTAAGTGTCTAAGTGTCTGAGTTAGGGAACTGGACGAGCATCATGAAGGAATGAGACAAAGTATAACAAAATCAGTTGCAAGACAAAGCTGGCAACACTAATTTGAAAGAGTGGAGAACTGTATAATTCCATAAAAGTCGCGGTTTCCACGCCAATACGTCGCCGCTACTTAACCACCACGTTATTGGAACGTAGCCGGGCAAGTTACAGGAATGTCGTCGGAACGTTGCGGTCACCGAAAAATTGTTCCCCATTTTGGTCGCGTTCAGGTAATGGGAGCGTTCCTATTACGTGCCCGTAGCTAGTGGCAAAATACTTTAAGTTCCTACAATAGTCGCCGCTACGTTCCAGCAACTAATTGTGCTAGTTGGGTGTGTAATGATAAAGAATTGAAAAAATTGTTACTTCTGATGAATAAATATTCTTGTCAAAAGAAAATCTGCACCAAACATCCCCAAAAACTTTAATGTGTGAATAGGTATTATTGGACACCAATATACATATATGTTTTCAGGTTTTTGGTTTGATAGAATATTGTTTCAACAGAACGAGATATTTTTCGATATATTTATAGAAAAAAAAAGCTATTTATATTTTTTATATTTCGATCAATATCCACTGATTTTCTTTATGAGGTCGTATATAAATTGTCCCGACAATTTAGGAAATGTACAGACAAGAATAACGACGGCACAATCAAGGCATTGCGTTGAACATGATTTGATGCTTTAGAAAAATTTTCCTACCCTATTGCTTAGCAGTGGATGGTGGTCATATTAAACAGTTCTTATGAATGTAATAATTGAACATTTTGTTCGCTTAAATAATAATCTAAAGCATGACCAAGCTTTTCAAGTAACACACGAAAAAAATATATTACTTTTTGAAAAAGAAATCATAACTTTTTTCTCACCCTGTATACAGTGTTACTTCATGGAATATACCGCAGAACACCATACAACAGCTTAGTACATATCTTTTTAATTTATTTTTTTAATGCTACTAGAAAGTATATTAAATTATAAAAAATGATAATGAGGTTTTGCTTACAACTTACTATCTAAATCATTTAATCTTAACATCTACATCTTATTACAAAACTTTGTGATTGATATTACAAATTTGGCCAGACTATTATAACAGAGAAAGTTGAAAACATATCTAGTATTCGTCTGAGTAAACATGTCGGAAATAATTTCTTTTACGATGGAATTGACGTTTTCTCACTGCAAACAAGTTCATGACACATGGTGTAAAGTTTATTCAAGGGACTTCGTAAGGTTCATGTAGCATAATATAGCGGATGTATTCTTTTACAACTTAAGAAATTAATTCATGTATTACTGTATTAGTTTACTAAACATACATTATTGATACCTATATATTAATATAAATTATTTAAGGTCACTTACTTTGTTTACAAAAATTTTGTTTGCATTGTGACAGTGATTTCTAAAAGGAAAATATGATTTCAAATGTATTAAATATCTCTCTTGGTCTCCCTTTTGTTATAACATAAGAACTCTTCGAGATATCTTAATTACATCTGGTAAATGGGGGCGCTCAGCTCTCTCTTGATTATACTCGTATTCGATACAAAAGGTTATGCAAGGGAAGTCGCGACTAATATCTGGATGGGTAATGTATCAGAGAAACTCGTATTTGTCTTACCAGCTGCTAGTGACTTGCATATCGGTGTATACGAAGAATTTATGTAACTTTAGGCGAGAGTTGCGTAGATGATATACGACCCTTTGGAGGGAATGTAATGTAGTCGGTTTCTTGTCTATTAGATCTTAGACAAGTAGAAAACCCCTACTATTCGAGTTACTTTTTTTTAAAAGATAAGCTGTTTTGGAAATATTCGGCTATCTCCTGTAGAGAGATTATTTTTTTTTAAATAATTTTCACAACGAAGTACTTACCTATAAATCATATGTACCTACCTAAAATCAAAACTTGATCAATAAATATACTTTTTCTTTAAATAGAACAAGTATGTATATATGTATATTAAAATTTGGAATACAGCGTCACCTTTTTCAAATAAAAAAAAAAATAGTATCTCCAAATAACTAGTTTTATTTTTGTCTTTGTATGATCCTAATATAGAAATCTTAATAGAAGTTGGACATTATGAAATGGGAAATGGTGCTTCATATTATTGTTGGAAAATGCTTTATTGTGAACCTATTTTTAAACTCATTTTGATCCTTATTTTAATTTGACTTTATTTTCCTATCAAATTTTCGACCTCAGAATAAAAAAAGTTGGGTGGAGGTATATCGAGAAATGTTTCTCCAAAGATGGAGACTAAAATTAGGCCTTTAATTACATTGTGTACTTAGTAGGAAAAGCCTAACATTCCTAGACGACCGTGAAGGTTGTGAAAATTATTATTTATAATAATGCATCAAATCTTTACTAGCAGTGAATAATATACCGATTACGCAATGGAAATTATACCACTGCTCGGCGTGATTATGCAATGCGGTATATAAACAGAAGATTGCCGGTGAAATCAATATTCATTACAACATTCCATCAGTTAAAGGAAACTGGATCAATTCGTCCGTTATGCTGATGGAAGTTTAACTCTACCTCAAAAGACCAGCGCAGAATGGAAAAAAAATATTTGACAGCAACCTACCTACCATTTTACGTTCGATTAAATTATGCAACTTCCCAAATTTCAGTGTGACTCGAGATTATTTTATTTTTTTATTCAAAACTATCTATTTATGACAAAAATGAAACAGACAAAATAGTTTCCAAAAAATCACGAATTCCATTGCCCATTCTTAAATGGTAAATTTGATTCCGTTAAAACGATAGATTAAAAAAGTAAATGGGAGTTGACGATTTAATCCATTTTATCGAGAAAGAATGATTGAAAAAATACGTTCCCATTAGTAGAAAATCTCAGGCAAAATAAGTTTTCATCTTCTTTTAAATTTGAGAAAAAATCTGAAAACCCTTTTGGAAGGGCAAAACCACAGCCCACTCTACTACTAGCCATGCTGAGAATTGTGGCAACACCGCATCTTGCTTACAGAGAAGTCCGGTTAGTTGAATATGCACTCCGCAGGAGAACCCATCTACAGAAACAAAATGTTTTATATCTACTCGGTTTTATAAATTTACCTTCGCTTTTTGGCTGTTTCTGCTCTATAACAAATAATATAATGTGTTATTATAATTTATATTAAGAGGCAAACATTTAAGTTTGCCTAAAATCGTCACTGCGTTTTATCGAGGGATCTAGTTTGTCAGTGACAATTTATATTTTTACAAAAGTTGGCTGAAGTTATAAACAATAATTTATTATACTTACTTATCACCATTAAATAATAACAATCAAATAGTAATAATTATTAATACATACTTACATACACAAGTTGAACATGGACGTGAATTAAAATCTATTTAAAAGTATTGAGTTTCCTCTTTTTGGAGGAAGATGCATTAGAATTACTTGCAGCACTATAAGTCTGTTATCATTTCTATTTTTGACATAATCATTTAATAATATATTGGAAAATACTGAACAAAGCATAAATAATAAATCTTTATACTCTCTGCCACAATGGCAAGTTTGAAAAAATTCTACATAAAAATTGTCTGAACGAAGACTAAGTACTGTGAGTTTGCCTAAAATCATTTTTTGATTATCGGTTTTCAGAAAAGCGCTTTCTACAGAAGGGTTATTAATAATGGATTCCAGAATTGCATACATATGAAAAAATACCACACTAACACTACTACACTACACTACACTACACTACTACATATTGTCAACATTTTCATTGCTGTCATTCCTTATTTTGTACCTAGACAATAAATTTTCCAGCTGAGACCATCTACTTAATTGCGTATCAAAGGGAAGAACCCATTTTAGGTCATTGAATAAAAGTTGATTGCCCCCCAAGTAAACTTTAATATTTAATTCGCTATCAATTATAATTTGATTTTTTAGAGACAAAATTGAATCATCAAAATCCAGTGTATAAAAGTAAAATTTAGACCCAACTAACTTGGTATTCCAACAATTAGACAATGAAATATAGTTCTGGTGAGAAATAGTCAGATGTTCAAAGCTCTCAATCATATCAGAATTTTCAAAATTCTTAGTCAAATTTTCGTGATTCTCAATAATTTTTTTGCGTCTTTCCTCTGGATTTTTTCTAGAAACTGGCATATGTTTTGTTAAATATGAAGGTAAATTTGGAAATATTGAGGGTACTGCATTTTTATTTAATTTAGGCCGTATCAAAATGTTTTGGATTGTTCCATCAGGTTGTAACCATTTGTCGTACCTCACAATATCAGTTTCTAAAAAATGCATACTACAAACCGCGGAATACTGTGTAGGAGACCAGTTTTTTCTGGGTACAGCCAACATCCATTTTTTTCGCAGTGCCTCATCTTTTGGAAAACGAAATATCGACTTATACTTCGTAGTCGAGCTTGTCGTGCCGGTTTCATCCCTCAAGAATGTATCATAATTTGA
This sequence comes from Rhagium mordax, assembly GCA_963680705.1. Taxonomy (NCBI): domain Eukaryota; kingdom Metazoa; phylum Arthropoda; class Insecta; order Coleoptera; family Cerambycidae; genus Rhagium; species Rhagium mordax. Next base: position 90,809,450 of record OY796656.1, on the reverse strand, counting down.
CTTGCAGCCGGGAACGACGCATCTGGAGGGCATTTTACACAATGTTTTTCACTTACCTGATATAATATGTATCATGTATCCTATAGAATAAATCTCTACAAACCTCACTCACTCCTTTACACTTATATACACACAAAATACAGCCTTAGTTGTTCTGGAGGGAAAACACACAGGTCAAACTGCAAGCACAAATTAAATATTCACTGTTTTCTTACACAAATTGTGAAATAATCCAAATATGTCACAAACCACTCTTTACACAAATAACATAACTACGATATATTACACAATGCAATAATACTGTGGAAATACACAAAAACGACGTAAAATTATCTAAACGTGTTAGTTACTTCACACATAAAGTCAAACTAGTCGCACAAGACCGGCCCGTAGGCATGGTTGTCATATTTCTCTCAGCATGGCTAGTAGTAGAGTGGGCTGTGGCAAAACTCTTTAATAAATCGTTTCCGGACTTACCCCCATAGGAAACATTCCTCTGTGCCCCGTTAATCCAGAAAAGAGACACTCTGCAAAGTACTTTGCGTTGTGAATTTAGCTTAGTGTGTACTTTTTTAATGAATCATTTTATTTCCTCGACACGTATGTGTATTTAATCGCCTCAAGGCATCCTAGATTTACTAGCCGACAGCACCGTTAATTCTCTCCATGGATGTGCTAATCTCAATTCAATGGTCGTTTATCGACCACGTGGTCATATCAACATAAGTTTATTTGGTACTTGGGGACATTTACACTTCCTACTCTTGTAACGATTCCGAATAAGGCTAATATTGCGTCGTACAGTAAATTTAGTTTAAACTACCAACGATTAAATGATAATTTTATAATGCTCGTCAAATAGAGGTGCATGACTTTTATCATAGGTTAAAAATACTGTGATATTATAATACATATAAAATAATTAATTGCAAGTTGCAAAGATTTGGCCAGTGGAACATCGGCACTAAAATTTAATACATTTCATAATGACATAAATTTTAAAAAATATTTCAAGTTATGGTCTATGTAAAATTCTGCTTTTATATCAAATTATTCTTTTCGGATAAAAACAAATCAAATATGTTTTCAATGCAATGCCCCTAAGCAATTAATTAGAAAAAACTTTAGACTAGGCGCTACCTAATATATTATTTTTTTGTTCAAAACTCTGCAATTAGGTCACAATAGACTCAACTTATTTTTTGGAATACTTGAAATATGCAAATTATCAGATTGCTTGTAATAAGGGTTAAATACAAAAATTCTAATAAAAATTATGAATAAAAAGTGTATTTAACTTTCTTAGCATATTATCTCATAAATGCTCCATTGGATTCAGGTCTGGGCTTCTGACTAGCCAGTGACTCAAAAGAAAAATTCCGGAAAATTAACAAAATAACCTAATAGGTATAAGTACACACATAAATGTCATAAAGACATTCCCAGTGCATCAAACTGCATTATAAGATTTTTATAAATCTCATCTAATCAAATATTCCTCGGTCAGAAAATTTAAAATGCACCGCTGGTCGCGTGGGACCGAAAATGGTTTATAATTCATTTAAAATCATTTGCAATCATTCTTGAAAAATGTATTTTATAGTACAAAACTCTTTATGCGCTCAGGTGAGCGACTGTCCACCCATTTCATTTTCATACGTCTTTATTGGTGTTTAAATGTTGGATAAAGAGCACATTGAAACCTTCTAACTGTTGAATACTATGGAAGTATGTAGAAACTCATGGTATCTCTTGGATTTCGCAAACGTTCAACTATGCGAAAATATATGTCTGGACTATACTAAAGTAATGTTCTAGACAGAAAGTTATTAATACCCTTCCTTGGCCATTCGCCATGTATCCCCACCACATCTCTTGTTTCCCTTCAGGACCCATCTGTGTACCGGGTTGATCCTTCATGTAGGATGTCAGGAATTTCTCTCTGTCGATAATGTTATCGAAAAGCTTGTAAAACATGTCGTGTATTCTGACATTATTTTCAACAGGGAGTATTCTACAGTATTCACATGTCCCAATCTTCTGACCCTATTCTAATGTTGCATAAGTTCTGCAGCTTATGGGTTAGGTTACCCCGTTCTAGTATCGAAATGCTAAACAGATCTAGTAGGGGTTCCATGATCACTGTTATTTTTATATCATCTGCAAGTTCTAGGAAATCCAGTCTTTGTGCCCGACTTATTTAAGTTGCTTAGAGCAAGCACCAAACTGAGGCAGTACATAATACGCAATGTCATTTTGGTATAGTCGGTGTAATATGTTTATCAGCTCTGAACCTTTACGTTTTACCTGTTATCTGGTATTGTTACTGATTTTTGTATAATACTATTCAACTTTTGGTTAAATCATGCACAAATGTAGAATAACTATATTTTCAGTTGCGCTTAGCATTTTAAATTTGTTTGTAGAGATAAATAATAATTTAAAAATATTTTTACGAATCTAAAAAAAATTTTCGTGAAATGAAAGGATTTTGTGTATTACAAATATAATAAAATATGTAGGTATCTTTTCACGATGATAAAATTGCAACGACGACGGTGAAATTTTGATTTCAGGATGCTCCAAGCCATGTTGAAACCACAAAAACAGAATTTTAAGCAATCTATTACAACATAGTAATTTAAAATATTTTACGGTAAATAAAGTTGGTACCACGCAATATAATCAAATAGTTTCAGTTTATTATACATAAATTAAGACAAGCAAGATCACCGGGTTCACGCTGTGACTTCACCGCCAGTATATAATTTATTATTGAAAATTAGAACCATGGATGCTTTACTTTTACATTAATTCAATTAATTATAAAAAATTACCAAACTTAACTTTTGAATTGTTAATCTAGTCTATATAATAGATGGGTGCAGACATGATAATCTTGATATAATAGATGGCACAGTTGGTGGTTAGGAAGAGTGTTTGTAGATTACGTGCCCATGCCGGGAAATCGAGTGGGTTACTTAGTAATTGAACAAATATTTTCAAATTAAGAATATATAATATTGAGAATTGAGATCAAATTATTGAATTTAACTATTCGCATTAAAATTTGATTAATGTGTATATTACCGAAATGTGGAGTCAATTTGTCAATGACATGAATTGAATTGAAGCACTATTGTATTAATTATATGGATTATTATCTAATTTGATCGTTAAAAACACGTCACTAGACCAACTAATATGAAATTGTTTCGGTAATTTTTTGATAATTTTATTTGTTGATAAGTTGATTTTAAATTAAGAATTTGTAAAGGCGTGAGACGTATTAAAATTATATCCATATGGTAATTTCTAGTACTATGCGATAGAAATAAATGACGCTGAAAAATACGTTCTCCATGCTCAAGAACCTTCTGGACTGACGAAACTGACGTAGGCATGTAGTGTCAGCCTTCTTGATTTACGTCATAATTTTTATCAAAACGATCAGGCATTTGATGACTCTGAAGCCATTTTCTCTCAAACAAGTAACACGCTCCTTTTTGTCTTCTCTTCTCCTCTTCTCCTTTGCTCCTTTTCTCATTTTCTCTTCTCCTCTCCTCCTCTCCTCCCCTTCTCATTTTCTCTTCTCCCTCCTCCTCTTTTCCTCTTTCAACCCCTCTCTTCTTTTACTCTTGACAAAGTGGATCAAACCCCATATAATTAATCAAAATCTTTAATTTTCGAATTCTATTACCAACTTTATGTGAGCAAGAGGAAATATTGAATATATTTTTGTTTTTCGATTAAAAAGTCATGTAATGGGATTCAGATTTATGCTGATTTGATAATAAAGGTCTAGCAACTCCCGAAATAAGTGAATAAAAACAACTAATAAACAAAATGTTTTATTGAGAAAATTATTTGAGCATTTTCGGGTATAAACTGATTAAAGTAATAATATAAATTATTAATATGGGATACTTTAGGTTGAAATTTGGTACAGTTTCATATTAGGGGATGCTGAATACAGTGGCGTACTCAGTTTTTACGTAAAACAACAACTATTATTCATGATATGTTTTATACAACAAAATTCACTAAAAAAATATACTAACTGTTTAACTGAAATTATCGTTTTCTATATTCAGAAAATAAAATATACTTATTAGCACATGATTTCATTAAAACGATTGTGTCCTAAATTTCAATAACATTCCGTAGATATAGCACCGGATAGAACCATAATGACGGCCCACGGCCCTATACTATTGGACCTACCCTACGTTTTTAGTTTTATCCGGAGTTAAGCAGGACGCATTCAATTGTTGGACAGTTAATTAATAGTAAAAGCCGTGTATGTTTGGGAGTTTACCTGGAATTTGCAGGAATGTAGGTCAAATTATTCGATTGTTATTTATGAACGGGATCTAAAGTGTTGTCTTGTTATTTTCTGCTCTTTATAATTTTATTAAATTATTAATTTACTTGACCAGTTATTGATAACTAACGGTAGTTTATTATAATTGACATTGATTTTAAAATAAAAATATTTTATTCCGTATTAAAATGGCCAATATATCAAATAAAAAAAAATTATTCCTTAGGTATTGTTAAAATTCTCTTGAGCAAATCGAATTAATTTATTTATTTATTCAGTCAAGTCGGTTAAACTAAATAGAACCGACAACTATCTCTAAGTTTAAAAATGTATGTTAAACGCTTTAATATACGTTTACAAAATAGCTGATCAATTAAAAATCGACATGAAATACATACCAATTAACTAATGATAGAACGACCTGTCTGAGTATTTTCTATACTTGATGTAGTACTTTAATTTAAATATTAAGGACGTTCAAAAACTTCATCAAATTATAAACGCTATTAAAAATCTCAATGTAGATTCTTTTGAATCAAAATTATTTAACACAGGTTCTATAACTTAAATTAAATTGTGAATTACAGTCACGTGATTTGCATGTGATGGATATTAACCAATTCAATTTAAATTTTTTAATAAGAAGAATAATAAGTTATTATGTATACAAAACCTCTTCAAGAATGGCGAATGTAATATTTGATAAAAATCAAACAAAAGAGAAGAGAACATAGTACCAGTTATCAATTTGGAAGAAACATCAAGGTATTGATTGTCAAGAAAATAGAACGCCAGAATTATTTTAAAATTGGTTAGAAAATAAGTTAGCCTCTAATATTCTTCCAAATACTATGATTGACACTTTTGTGATCATTTTGCAGAAAGTATTTACTTAATTTTTTCCATATTAATGCATATTTGATCTTACAGGCCCTGTGGTATCAATAAAAATCTTGAATTCGATGCAGAAATATTACACACTTTCTAAAATATCACTGGGACTAATTAATAATGAGGAAAACCAAATTTCCTGTAAAGAATTAAAATAATTGTGTTTTATTGTTCAAGAAATCAATGAGTTGGTAAAGTTGGAAATATTACAGAAAGATTTATTGTTGATTTAGCTGACCACATCGATAGTGAAACTGACTTTATTTTGTATAATTCATTATACTGTACATTTTTTAAATAAATTTAGTTATATCGATTTATTCTATGTGTTTAACAATGTAGTGATTTTCAACAGTGCTTTTTCGTAAAAGTTATTAATATTTTGAGGAATGTGGACATTTTATGCCATTCTGCAGTATTTTCCTCCCTTCACTTTTTGTCTTTTTCAGATAACATCATTTTAATTAGTAGTTTCGTTAGAAAAAGCACAAATATATTAAGTAAACTTTCATTTCATTATTAAAATGTGAATCAACTACAACTTTTTTCTTCAAAGCTTCGAAAGAATAATCTTTTTATTTTCATCACTACGACGAGTTTGTTTGGCCGTTGCGCATAATAAGTACAACAAAACACACCACCATTGTACAATCCGATAGACGTGAAGTAGTCTGAAATATTTCTTCTTTCCAAACTATTAACTTGCTTAAACTTCATCATAACTTCCTCATTTTTTGATCACAGAAAAGCACTCTTACGTGTAGAAAGAAATATGTGAAACGCACTCAAATATGGTAAGATAAAATATAGTTATGTAGTATTAGAATCAATTATAATATGTAAACTAAGAAATATTCTGGATGTATGGACATTATTTTAATCTAAGGTAATCTAGTGTATGCATAATTATTATTTCAATACGTGTCGTCGCTTTGGGAAATATGAAATCTAGTGCTCAAAAAATATCTTTAAGAAAACCTTAACATTGGTTGGTAATTAATTTTGTAACTTTTAAGTTCAAAATAGGTAACTCTAACGCCAATTTTAATAATAAAAATGTAAAAAACTGCATCAAAATGAAGCTTATAAAAACATAACAATGATTCTTTTGATCAAGTTTATCACAATTCTCGTGGAATAACAAATCAAATCAAAGATTAAATCTACTTATTTAGAAACCACTTTCCAGTACGAGAGGTAATTAAGGAAAATTACTATTTCGAAAATAATCTCATTGTATTGCCCAATGACAGCAATGAAGGCTCACGTACAGTGTAGGATATAATAGCATAGCGAAAATAAATTACGAAATTTAAGATTAACATTTATTGTTTGCAACATAAAGAGCATGTTAAATTTTTGCCGGGATTACAACAACAATAATAATATTGAATTTAAATTGAATTACCATATTCTGACCTCATTACTGCTAAGAGATATATTATTGTAATATGTCCGATACTATTGTATAATTTATTGAATTTTTTTAAAACAGAATGAGTATAATTCATTTGCTTCGTTCAATTGAGATTCAAGATAACCGCTATGTAATTTTGTACTGACTCTCAATTAACTAGATAATTTTGTAATTTAATTATAGATAATTGAGGATGATAAGATGTATAAGGAGAGGCCAAGTAAGTGATGATTTTAATAAATTGTAGTATCACTTAAAACCGTTCTTTCTACAGGGAATTTCTAGGAGTTTTCATCTTAGAAGTTATGGTACATGAGAAGGCGAGTTGCACACAACTGACACAACTGCTGACTGCAGATTGTGTCAATATTTATTACAATATTTATTATTATTAGTATACTCCTTGCTGTTTATGAAATACGGGTAATGTTCAAAAGAATAAAATATTTCCATGTATTTTCGCTCCAAGTGGTTCTTCCTAAAAACTGTTAACATTCCATGAAAAGAGAATGAAACAAGGTGGGTGGTTAAAAGGAATAACTATTATGTATACATGAGTATTTTCCCAAACGATAAAGTGATTTTTTCCACCGAAATCCACCAATTCGGGAAGTTATTTTACTTATATTTACCCTTTTCCTTTATCAGCACATACATGAACAATAAGTTACTCATGTTCATAACAAGTTCTCTTTAAATAAGACAAAAATGTATAATATGGTAAAAAAGATAGTAATTTGATGTAGCGACGCTCTTGATAAGAGTTGATGTGACAATCATATACATTCTGATAAAAATATTTGTAAATAAAAGTCGTAAACAAATATAAAAATGTAATAATTACAGAAGGTATGTTCCAGAAAACAATATCAACTAAGGCTTCCAATTTAGGTGATTTGGTCATTTGTTAGATTTGTCACCAGTTTCCAAGTGAATGGAGAAATTGACATTCAGTTGCAATAATTTGGTTTCAGGTTTCAAAGAGAAATGAATAAGTGTTAATACATCAAAATTTAGAATTATTGTTGTTAGAAAAAATGGAGATGAAAATGTCTTGCTTGTATTTAAAAATCTAAACAAGCTGTTGCTGAATTTTAAAAATCCAAACAAAAGATAAGTGAATACAAGTTTTCTTCTATGATACCAGAAACTGCTTATGAGTTTATGGTTAACGAATGAAATGAAATGCTGGGTATTGATAAATCAAATCAGTAAGATTCTCGTCATGCGGTGATGAAAATGTTCCACTTTCATTATGAAAATTATTTCTATTCGTAAGGCAAAGTAGCAGGGGGTTAAGATTCATTTCAATTTCGTTCAGCTGGCCAACTTGTATACACTACGATGCATATTCTAAAAAACCATTCCTTTAGCAACTCATATTGTTTGCACGTATTTGCTATTTTAGCATATATTTTAATATAGGTATTGTAATTTTTATCCCTTTCGACAATTCTCGATTCTCAGATTTTATTTAGCTCAATAATGGTATAATCTGGAAGATCTCAATTGAGTCAATGTCAGCAGCAATTCCACGCCTTTCTTGAGAGGTGAATTAACTATTCAGATACCTCAATTTTATGTTGGGTTCAAAACTTTCGGTAAAATTGTAGATATAATATGAAATCACTATAGCTTAAATAAGATTTATAGTTATAGTATTAATTATTAGTTACCTTCATACCCTAACTGACATTTATTCTGACGTCATCAAATACTCGGTTAACACTTGCTCAGACCTAATTCTAATCTACCATTGATGGGGCACTTTAATATTTATCGTAATACAAGTTCATTAATCACATATTATTCAATGATATCACCTTTTTCTGATTTTTCATGTTTTCGATTTTCTCACAGTGTTTGGCTTTTATAATGGCGTCTATTATATTAATAAACACTTATGTGGGTATGAACGAATAATCAGTTATAGATTATTTAACATTTATTTGAAATTTAAATGCCTAAATTACCATATCATTATTTTTATTGCTGTAACCACAAGGTTACGGACGTGCTTAATGCAATGATAATTTTACATGTGAAATTATGTTCTGATAGTAAATATGATTTTGTTAAATAATACAATATTTCAGGTTAAAAATCAAAGTACATACTTAGAATTTTGCTTTCTTATTACTTCCTCACCAAAATGAGTATGGTGTATTCATGAAAATATTTTTGAAAATTTTTATTGAATTTTTGGATGAACCTCGACGACTTAAGACGATACCTACACAAAATTTCAGACAAAAAAAAAATTTCTCTGTGTGTGTATTAGCAGCTACAGTTTTTGAGATGAAGCTTTCAAATTTGTTATACAAGTACAAGAAAAAGATTACGTTCGTTGATGAGCAAAATCAGTCCAGTAGAACGGGGTCTACCGGACCCCAACATTTCTATTTCTAACTTTACAAAAAAAAAGTATTCGTGATAAAAGATTATAAATAAGATCTGATATACAAGCCCATTATAATATTGTGCCCTAAATGTTGAAATAAACAAAATAAGTCAAAAATTACTTTTATTATAAAGTCCACTACACGGTGAGGAAGTTCTGATCCATAATTGGCAGCGGTTTTTTATAATTTTTTTCATTTTAAATGTACGATTACTATATTATTATTAGAATAAAAGGTGACATTTAAAATATGTTGTTAATGAAATAATTATATGCCATTTTATTATAGTTAAATTTTCTAAAGTTTATTAAAATATTTAATTATATTATTAACAACAACAAATTGCGTCTAACGTCATACTTTTCAATTTATTCACTTGTTATGACCGAGGAAATAATTATAATGAATTTTTAATAATATAGTTGATTGAAATTCCATAACATATTTGATACGGTCGAAGTAAAACCTTGACAATATATGAATTCTTGTGACATATTAATTAATTCAATATATTTGTCGTAGAAATTCGTAAACAAAAATATTGTCCATTTATATTATGAGATGAAAAGCAAATTCAATAACTAACCCTTAACATCAGGCATTAACTAAGTATGTTTAAATATTAATAATTTATTAATTATTTTCTATTAAAAAAACCGGAGGATATACCAAAAATTTATCGTTTTAACAATGATATGTATTTGCTGAGAAAACTTTATCATGACAGAGCGAAACCTCACAACAATGTACGGCCTCAAGTAGTTATCAGGGTAGGAGAGTATCTGGTATCTAATAAAATTTCAGTTTTACCCTGGGCTATCAGTCGTTTGATCGTAATCGTATACAGTTTGAATGGGACATGCTCCAAAGAGAGGTATTTGAATTGCTTATTTAAAGCTATCACATTCTTCACTTTTTTCAATTTGTATGTATACTATTATACTTATAATTTCGTAAGGTTTCCGAATTCTAATAATACACCTTGGATAAGTTCAACATTCACAACTCAAGTATAAAGAAAACTGATGGTCAGTATCAAAAAGTTGGTCAGTAATAAAAATGTATAGCTGTGAACAAATTTTTTAATCTCTCTACTCATAATAATGATAAAGAAGCTACTCCGGAATTATTCCTAATAAGCAACCCTGAAAATTATATATCCATTTCTCGGAAATTCAATCCATAATTTCATCTTAGCTTCCCATTCTTTTGTTATCCTACCGATGAAACCATTGCAATCACGTAAAGTCTGAGATCTTAAGATGGGACGTTTATTCCGAATCTATGACGTGGTACTTAAAATATTTTGTTAACTGCTTCTCCAGTCACCGAAGTAACTCCCGGGACACTCTTAAAAAATCCTTTTGTGTTAGTTAATGAAAGACATTGTGATTGTGAAGCCCGAACAATATCTAGGGCATCGATAGCTGCCTCCACAAGGTATCACAAATAAATTTTGGTTCAGGATAGATTCGAACAATCGATTTTCGCAACTAATTCAATCAATTTTGACCTATCTAAATTTAAAATAATTATGTTGCACTCAATCCAACTTAAAACGAAGTCTATTTAATAAGAAACTGGAACAAATAAGCACCATGCCGGGACAACTAATTTTGCTAGCAAGATTGGATTCTTATTGAGAGCAAAGAACTATTTCCCCCCGCATTAATTACTGTTGTTATAAGAAACAAATTCGTCCTATTTTGGAATGTTGCACCCAAAACACCCAAAACTTTGCGAAATTCAATTGAAAACTTCTGTGCAGCATGATCAAAACATTATCGATCTCAACCTCTTTTAATCTATTTTATTTGGTTGTTTATTATTTTCATAGATTTGTTTCTTAAAGCTAAAAGTTTTATAGTATAGTCAATTTAGTTTTTCTTTATTTTATTTATATTACAATATGAAGTCCATGTTTATGTACAGGGTGATCGTTTGAAAATTCTACTTTTAAACCCTAACTAGAAACAAAAATAAAAAACATATCTGCAGCATATTTTACCAAGTTTTTGTATATGTTATGAGTCTGCATCTAGCATAATGAATATACAGGTATCGCCACATAGTCACATTTTTTAAACGGAATATCTTGTATATTTTTAGATATTTGGATAGCCCATTTATCCCCTTTATAAATATATTGTTATATAAATATAATAATAATAATAATAATAATAATTGTTATATATTTCATCCTCAAATAACTGAGTTATTCAAATAAATACACGCAAATGCAAGAAAAACAATTTTACATTTCAAACAATTTTTTAATAAAAATATAAATACTTATACAAAATAGATAGGCTATGGGGCTACGGCGCCATAATCCCATGTTATTTCTTATGGAGATTCATTTGGGACTTTTTGACGAATTTTACCCCCTCCACTCCCACCTAGCCTGCTGAAGACCGCGGACCTAGGATGTCTGCAGAGGTAGAGGTCATTAGAGGTCATGGCTTTGGAGGACGCGCTCCACCAGGTGGTAAAAGGTCTGTTGGTCTGTCAATGGGGAAACTATGGGTGAATAGGTAAACAATGTGTTAAGGTCAGACCTTTTACCACCTGGTGGAGCGCGTCCTCCAAAGCCATGACATCTAATGACCTCTACCTCTGCAGACATCCTAGGTCCGCGGTCCTCAGCAGGCTAGGTGGGAGTGGAGGGGGTAAAATTCGTCAAAAAAAAAGTCCCAAATAAACCACATACACCACATGTAATTACGACCCCCTTTATCCCAGAAGACTCTAGAAGAGCCTTGTGCGGGAGGGGCTACACATTTAGAGACAAGGGACACACATCCAATATCCGTGTATAATGAAAAAATCCCTCTTACAGTATTTTCCATTGCCACGACCGGGAATCGAACCCGGGACTTTTGGGTGAAATGAACCTCCATAAGAAATAACATGGGATTTTGGCGCCGTAGCCCCATAGCCTATCTACTAAAATAAGTAATAATTATAACATATTTTCAAAAATTACACCATTACTTTCTAAACAAATGTTTAAAAATGATTTCCCAAACTTTTAAGAATATTATTTATTTGAATAACTAAGTTATTTGAAGATGAAATATATTATAACAACTATATATATTTATAAAGGGGATGAAAAGGGCTATCCAAATATCTAAAAGTATACATTCATAGAGTACAGGGTGTTCTGTTTAGAAAGATGTGACTATGTGGCGTTCCCTGTATATTTATGAAGATATCATAAGATAGAATTTTCCAATAGATAATTATTTAATTTTTAACTTAGGTTTAGCTGCACCTCTATACCCATATATGGTATACAGGATGTTTCAGTTAAAAGTCCCCGGGCCATTACCTCGAAAAATAATAATGATATTTTTTTTTTGTAAATGGAGGATGATAGATACCAAATGAGCCTCTAAATAATTGTAGTTAGAATTTTTCCTCTACGGTTCACAGAGATGGCGTTGCGATGCAAAATTATTTTTCGATGGCTGGAACCTTGAAACATGATTCATGTGATTAAGGGATAATTTATGAATAATTTGTCGTTAAAATATTATTGTTATTAATTTAAAAGATATATTCTGGTGGATCAAGCTGAACAAAAAACATCGCATAAATATAATACAGCTGGCCCAGAACCTTTGTTAAAAATATTTTTTTATCATAAATTATATATCTTGTATTACTGTAGAAAACATTGTTAATCGAAAAATATTGGTTGCTCTTAAAAATCTTCGCACAGCTCAAAAATCACAAATATTGGTGATCTTCCCACGGTGACAAATAATGAAAAGAAAAACTTTTGATGAAATTATTTTTATATAAATTAATCAACGACGAAATATTTCTAATTTTTTTGGCTACTATTAAGTACAAGAAGCAAAATAACGGAATGTATAGATTAGTTTCATCGCTATATACATTTTAATTGCGTCTGACGAGTGAATATACGCTATACCTACATGGATTTTTTACAATACAAAACATGTGACGATTTTATTTTTAGCTAAATTTTACTACGCCTAGGCAACATTGCTCATGAAAAAATATTAGATTAGAGGTCACTTGTTCGTAAATTAATCATTCATAAAAAAAAACTTATTACGAAACATTATGTCTGCCATGATAAATAAATGGATAATTCTATTAAATTAATTTATTTAGTATCATTTAATGATATGGTAACTTGTTCACGTTATCTCATACAAAAATCTTTCGAAATTAAACTACAATTAGTTATAATTTTTTTGACGCATATTATTTATGATCATAAAGATACGAATAATGCGTTTTTTTATATCTATTGTAGGACAATATTCATCTCATTTACACGAGTGCTAGCTTAACACTAAAAGTACGATATTCAAAAGTTATTTGTAAATGACAAGGCTGGCAACTCAATCAACTAGTCATGATGACAGTTATTTTAGTCATGGTTATTCGTGCAAATTTTTATTGTTTTTCCCTCTAATTTATATACTTGTCACGATAGATGAGTTTCATGTCGGTATATATTTTATTTCTCATTAATAAAAACTGTCCAATCATGCAGTTTTGTGACTTTTACATTATGGATGCTGCCCAATAATATAAGTGTGAATAGTAAATAACGCACTTAGTTTTCATTTGTCATTTAAGAAATAGAGACTTTGTTTTTCAAATTCTACCAAGTTAACATCCTGATATTACCCCACTTGTTCTTAAAACTCTTTAATAACAGTTATCGAAGCCTATTGGAGATACTTCCAATTTTTCTTCCATCGACCTTGAGTTCATTCAAACTATTCTATTATTTTTATACCTTACTCTTTAGAAGACCCTATAATGAGAGGCCAAGAAGTTACTAATTCCGAGATCTAGCAGTTAGATTGCCCCTGTTCTTCATGCATCGTTAGATGGATCCAGGTGTTGGTAACCAACTCTGGCTGCCAACATTAGATGATTTACTGTAATCATCATCACCTAGAAATATAACCCGGAGAAAATTATGTGCATAATTTCATACTTCAAAAGAATAATGCCATGACAGTTTCCAGGAAAAAAATCCTTTACGAAATGTCATCCAAATTATACTGAATGCCTTTGACTTTCAAAAATGTAGTTTTTGACTTTGATTCTGTTATATTCAATGGTCAAAATTAGTTTGTGTGCATGTAGCTTGTGCGCATTTGTAGCAACTTCTGTGCAAATAAGCGCATTATCTTGTTTTATTTTAAAATTTCCTGATGATACTAATAAGTATAACTAAAGCAAAAAACGTTAACAAAATAAAATAAGATATTTTTAAGAAATGTCGCGATTTCATGACGACTGTATAATGTAATTAAAAATATAAATCCAATATTTATTTTAACTAAGATGATTTCAACATTTTAATGGTAGCGGAAATATTTTTAGTCGCCTACTTGAAATAGACAGCTGTGTGTATTATAATAAATTCCTGTAGGTAACAATTATTTTCAAGTCTTAATACCTGTTCAACCAGTGTAAAAAATTAGATTATTTTCTAATTAAACAGTCTGTGTCTTGGTTACTGACTAACTTATTTAATTGGTAGAAATTAGCATATTCCAATAGGTTTTTTCATGGATCAAATACAATTTGATAGTTCAAAGTTTCACTTTCGATGAAAATGTTCTTGCTTTTTATATTGTCACTATAAATACAAATATAATAGTCATCTAATAAGCAGAGTTGAACTTAACATTAAATAAAAGGAATTATGTAATAACAATACGTTACTAAAGCGCTAATAGTAAAAACGATAAAAAGCGATTCCAATTTTGAATTACTTATTCTTTGATTCTTCATGAACGCTTTGTCTTCAGTAGTTGCAAGGAATTTGTTTGCAGTATCAATAGATAAATTGTGAAGTTAAATCTGTGTTAGTACCCCAATAGTTTTAAGGAAGTCAAAATCTAGCTTCTCTTATAAAACTTACCTAGTGGAATGTGTATGCTGCAGAAAACAATTGCTTTTAGAACTCTATTATTACTACTCGTAGCAACAACTCCAACACCGGCAAAATCTGTTAAAATTAAATAAGTTCCTTCTTTAAAATTATATAAATCCAAATGTTTATTTAAAATTTTGAAAAATTTGAGCTTATTTAGGTAATATTCATTTTCAAATGTCGCATCAAACCTCACAGGTCAGCAATGTAAAGTTGATCACATCTTTACAGTTCACATAAAAAATGTCGGCGTCTCTATAAAGATGTAGTCAACTTTATCCACTAGCACTTCCCACATCCCTCAAGATTTCGAAGTTGTGTAAATCAACTCAAGTACAGGGTTATCCAACGAAAAGGCCCACCCTTATATTTTCTTTATTTTTCGAGTTAGGAAAAAATGTTTCAAATAAAAGTTGTAGTGAATCAAATGAACTCATTTAAAACCCCTGCAAAGAATATACAGGGTGTTCCATAAAAGCGGGACAAACCTAACTTACATTTTTTTAAATGGAACACCCTATATTTTTTTACATTTTTCAAATCTGTGTTTTTTTGTGATTTCAAATATATATATGTGTTGTATCTTATCTTTTACTGTTTTTTATTTATTGCAAATTTCGTTAACAATATTATTTATAACACCAGCATCTGCATGCATATCAATTTTACCCTAGTTTTTGATGATCAAAGAGGACGATATGAGGCTTATTCGCTTAATTTAATCAAAGAAAAATGTCACTTTGGAAAAGTCTTCATTGGCCAAAATACTTAGTTTATAAGACCAATAATAAGATAAAAATCTTCATACCAAATTATGTTTACATTTAAGTCTTAAAATGACCAGGAGGAGAAGGCATTATTTTCTGTTCCTTTTCTGTTCCTTTTAAGAATTTGAAGAAATGAAATAAAAATCATCTTGGTAGAAATAGTTATAATCTAACTTACATTCGCCAAAACTGGAGTAAATTAAAAGTGGTATTAGTATTCAAGGCAGGGGGATGACCAGGTGCTTGGTCATCCTCCTGCCATACAAATCGTATCGCCTCATTTCTCCGAAAAACGATAAATAATTTAAAAAATTTACACCAGTAGGTAGGTACCTTAAAAGGCCAATTATTATCGAATTCACCACTTGACCAAAATCAGCTTGTGTATCAATAAGGATCATTCACGTAAACCGCCTTACATAGCCTTGTTAATGAGGTTACAGAAAAGTTTGTGCCTAAAGAAGTACCTAGCTTTTTATTCACGCATTGATATTGAGAGAGCTTTTTTGATAACACCTATGAATCAATAAAAGGAACGGCACAAATAAAAAGTTATATTCTCCAACTATAAGATGGATCTAATACAAGCTTAAGAGTCGTAAAATAACAACTACAGTGGGAAGCGAATCCGTAACATTAAAAAACTTCAAAGAATGTTCGCAAAGAGTCCTATAATTAATTTTTATTATGGTCTAAGCAACTATAAATTCGACGTTTAAGGATATGCTCATTGCTCATGTCCAAGTTAGTATAGAAAGGGGTAAGTATAATAGGATGGTTACAAAATTCTAATTGCAAGTTGCTTTTCATATCAAGAAATGTTGCATGGTAGAAGGTTTCATTCAAGTAAAATAGCCATTGCACCATTGACAAAAAACAGCTTTCATTAATAGCTCCAAAGATGAATGGTTCGCCAATAGGCTTATCAAATGAGTTAAAATACTTAAGACATCATTTTAGATGGAATGCTATCGCTATCAAAAGCTATGGAAAGAGCAAGAACAGTTTTGACTTTGGTCATACCTGGCTTGGTGCTTAAATCAAAACGTGATCTACTGGTCATAACTAACAAAAATAGGTCCATTATTACTTATACATCATTGGTATGATGGCAAAAAAACAAAATATAGAACGACACAAAACAAGTGCAGCGTGTCACAGAGGCAATGTAAGCGTTACTCGATCATTAAATATTTTTGGAAAGGAGTTTTAAACAGATCATCTGAATAATCACTTGAAAGTACTCAATTAAATTTCGTTTGACTCATTGACCAAATCCACTGACCAATAATAATAAGAGATTCGAATTCAAACGATTATTTGACGTGGTGTTACCTAACTGCTCAAGGCTCTGGAAGATTCCAATTTGAAGAAGATAGACTCATCTCGTATAATACAGATGGATCAAAGATGAAGTATGGAGTGGGAGTAAGTGTTTATATAAGATGATAACTATCAAAGGTCTTAGACACTTCTTTCAGGCGGAAACTACCATAACATAATAATAATAACACCACATGTAATTACGACCCCATATATTCCGGAAGTCTCTAGAAGAACCTTGAGTGGGAGGGGGCTACATATTTAAAGACAAAGGACATACGCCAATATCCGTGTATAGTGGAACATATATAGTGTGAGAGGGATTCTCACAGTATTTTCCACTGCCACAACTGAGAATTGAACCCGGAACATTTGGTTGAGTAACAGGTGCACTACCTCTCGACCATCAGTCATATAAACATGCATAAAAACACACGAAGAGCAAGAATTTATAAACTCTCAGACCGCCGGACAGTGCTTAAAGCTATCATTTCATTTATCTGTATGACCAATATCATTTGGAAATGTCAGCAAACATTCAAGAAGCTGGCAAAGAACAAATATTACCTTGGTGTGGATGCCAGGGAATGAAACAATTGAAATAAGTTAGATTACTGATCGTCTCACTAGGAAAAATTCAGGAATATTATTCCTCAAATCATAAACGTGTAATGGTGTACGTAAAAGTCAATGGATGAAAATGGAAAAGCAAAATAAGTCCTCCAATTTCCTTTTCCATTTTCTGGATAAAGACAAGCAAATAAGTTTGTAATTTACTCGCAAAAATAGCTATATTCGAACTTACTCAACTGAAATATCATACCTAGTGAAGTTACGCTTACGAAAATATGTTAACGTAATCTAATCTAATCTGACTAAATTAATTGTGCTTTCACAGAAAATAATTCATGAAGTGTGTATTGATTGTTAAGATGGTCGTCTCTAAATAATATCACCATAACAAACATTAAAAAAAAACAAATACAAAAAACTGCAATTAAAATACAAGTGCCAAAAGAAAAAGATATTTTATCATGAAGCAAGTACCTAGCGAGTGAAGTACAATTAAGAAAACTTTGGAACGCATGCGGTTTCACTACGTTCTGACATAATTTGTTTGTTATTGGTACGAAACGAAACGGATTAAATAGTTACAAAATTAACCTGAAACCTTGTTCCGTCTAACTCTAATGGGAACCCCAATGCACATTTGATCTCCAATAGATCCGTAATTGCATAAAAACTACTTGTAAATTAGATTCGGGGTTTTTAGCACAAGATATTTTGTATATTGTAACATATTTTTGCCAGTAAAAAACTGCAAACTAAGTGGATTTGATCATTTAATGCCAACAGGAAATTATCTTTCAGCGTCAACTAGATATCCGACTTACAAACTAAGACAGTCACAGTTAATCATAATTCTTACATCCTTAATAATATAAGGGTAATTGAATTTAGTAATTCAATTTGTTGTCAATGACTTCATTAAAATATGAATGAAGGATATATAACAAGATAAAGATAAGATAATCTAACCTGACATAAATAAGGGGTTGGTCCTATAACCTTACACAAGACACTTGTCATCCACGATATACAAAAGGTGTGGTTGAACTAAACACGTACAAGTTAAACATCCATAAATAAATTATTGAGAACCTCTAGTTCCAACAAATGTAACATTCAGATAAGTTAAGCAAACTGTACGGTATTTAACCTGTTCAATATTTACCCGATATTTAAAAAAAGAATTGATAAGATGCAATATAACCGCAAAACGATATAACATAATCTTTTTTAACTGTAGAAACATGATAACATTTGGTAAATTGAGACTCCGCAAATTTTTTTATCTGTTTAGACTTAACCTTGATAGAAACTCTATATTTTGTCGATATTGCATTTAAAGAATTAAATCGATAGTTCAAGGTGGAACACATCCACTGAAAGGAATGAATATTTTTGAAGAATGGGATAACAATATGCAATTTCGTCGACTTTTAGATTGCCATTTTATATAGCAAGGTCTAAAATATAATTAATGTCCACAAGAAATATTACTAAGTTTTTAATAATAAATATCATTCTTCGAGAATAATGTAACAATAGGTATTTACGGTTTTATCCACTTAAATACCATTTAACTGCAAGGACTCAAATTAATAAATCTATAGTTGCAATTTAGAAAAAGGAAAGGAGGATGTATGTAAAATTTTTTGAATATTAATTGAAATATAATAATACTAAAGTATTTAGTAATTTGACCTTGATATGACTGAATTCTATAAAATTGTATTACTATTATCCAGAAGGGAAATTACTTAACATTTACTTGTATAAATATTTAGAATATAAGGTAACGTTTAATAGTTTTAAAATTATAACTAAATTTATGTAAATACATCTGTAAAAATGAAATATATTGTATCAAATTAATTAGGGGTAATTTCACATTTCTTATTATTAAATTTTATTAACGTCAATAAAAATATTAAAACCGACTCTTAATAATTGTTGAAATCTTCGCCGGAATATTAATTTTAAATAATTTTTAACTTATCTCCTGATCGGCCAAATTAATCCACGAAATTGCCACATTAGGGCGGTTGATATGACGTTTTAATTGAAGACTGCATCTGTCAATACTAATGTTAAAGTAGAAACGAGGAATAATTTATACTTAGTATATATGTTGAAAATGGAGAACCTGCAGCACACCAGAAACTATTTCCATCGTCAATATAATTGAGGATCCAGTTATTGAATATTTGAGAACTGTCTTACGGAAGACGTGTATGACAAGTTTTTTTGGAAATAATTGTAACCCCGTATTAGACACTACATTTTAGTAAACAAAGGAACATCAAAATTAAACTAGGCAACGAGGTGTGTTCGGAAAGTGAGACTTTCCTTTTACCAACGAATAGCACTTAAACTGTTTGTTTCGCCCTAATGAAATCTTTATAATATGTGAGATATGAATATATTGCATGCATTATCAATTTTAAGTCCAAAGCGCCTTTGCCGGTATTTGAACTTCCAACAGAGAAGCGGCCTTGCTGGAACTCGATACTGCGCAGCAAGGCTCGTAAACTTACAAGGTTACCCCATCCGAACCTGACCTATCTCAACACATCGTACGTCACAAGGAGCCCGGCGTGCTCAGGCCGGGAATCGTCGTCCTCTGTTCTACAACAGCTGATCAGTCGGTCAGTGTAGTGTCTCTTTTTAAAGCACGTAAAATAAAAATAACTATTAATGAATAGACCATCCATCTATTTAATTATGATAATTATATATGTGTATTGAACATGTATTTTATTTAATTATTAATTTCTTAATAAAATTTGGCAACAAACACAATATGTAGAAGGAAAATAAAACAATTTGGCCAAAATAAGTTATTATGGCATAATAACTTATTATTGAGTGACTGAATTTGTTTTAAAACAAATAGCTAGACCTATTTACTGTAACGTAAAAATAAGAAAGGTTTTTACCTAGAATTCCTATTATGATGGAAAAGGGGCATTAAGTTATCAATAATGCAAAAAATTTTCTCCATATAACTACCTATGTATTTAAAATTAAAAAAAAAACTATTACAAAAGTTTAAATATAGTAGGGTGCAAATCGTGGTCAATTGTATCACCATGTGGGCATTTTAAGACTAAAAGCTGGCACCTATCGGAAATGAAAGCTTATGCCCTCCGTACCTTAAATCCGAATTCGTCAGAAAATCGTCGTGTGCAAAAGGGCACTATCAAAAATTTTCGAGTTATTGATATGGGGTCATAGCTCATGACTCAAAGATTTTTCTGGTTGAATTTCAAAACGTTTTCTGTAGCCGTTTGGCAGCAAAAAATTAAAACAATTTTCGAAAACCATTGGCCCTTACGGGATTGCACAACTTTGGATTGCGATATCTCGGCTCGACATCGACTAAAAATTAATTCAATTTGCCGTTTTTTTGCGTCCCACAACGATTATCTCGAAATATAAGCTTTAAATCAAAAAATTTATCTCCTGTAAAATTGTTGCCCTATTATTTGTGACTCCAGTAGTGCTATTTTTATATTTTTATCATTGATAATAAACTAGTAAGAATAATAAATGTAAGATGATGCATAAGTTACAACACTGCCGTTGCGTGCCAGCGAATGCTTGCTCGATCACCCATTCCTACCCCCGACCAACGTCTCACCCACACTTCGAACGGTACGTGGTTATGTTAAGTTACTCGTAATTTTGAGTTTTTATTTTGGATTTTGTTGTTAATAAATAATTATATTGACATTTACACAGATTCCCGATTCTAGCGCTAATTTATTTTAAAATAATAATAAAAAAAAAAAACTTATTTAGTGTGCAATAGTTTTTAAAAACAACATTAACAATTCAAGTAATAAATTTTAATGTAGCTCATACTTATTCACTATCAACATCACTTTCTTCTTCAATAAATATCGTAGACTTTGCTGTAGTTTCATTGGATGGCATTTTGGTCCATGCATCGACAAGAGCCTATACAACATATTTTGTTTTTTCGACAGCTACACCATTTAGCTTGACAATCTATACAGGCAAAGAAAAATTTTAATTCAAAAACTTCTAAATACTGTGAGACACGTGTGTTACATTTCCTACATTTACATGTCGCCAAAAATGACACAATCTCGGGAAAAGATGGCAGCGTTTGAAAAATTACTATTTTAGAATCAGTTAATTTCCATCCATAATCTAAATAGTTTGGTACCTCCTGAATAGGCTGTAAAGCATTAAGCCAAATAATTAAAATTTTTTGACAGTTCTAACAGCCAATTAAATTTCGTTAATTCTTGTCATATGACACAAATCACCCAATCATTTCAACATTACACTGATAACACCATCCAGGGAAATTTTCAATCACTATGACAACAAAATTACTTTACTTTGACAACTTCATAATAACTGCCAAATAAATATCAAAATGTCACGTTTTGGCAATGCCAATTCTCAATCTAGGAACTTTTAATAAATAAATAATTGTTTTGTTGTGTTGCTAC
The DNA here is from genome assembly GCA_963680705.1 of Rhagium mordax. Taxonomy (NCBI): domain Eukaryota; kingdom Metazoa; phylum Arthropoda; class Insecta; order Coleoptera; family Cerambycidae; genus Rhagium; species Rhagium mordax. The sequence goes on along the minus strand of OY796656.1, from coordinate 90,787,337 downwards.
ATTTTGAATTTATTTTTTCTAAAAAATTCTGACCGAATATCCCTCAGACATTGACAAATGCCTCATAATTTTATGACAACCTCAAGCAAGTTGTTTGGTAATATTATTACGAACCAACGTGCTTTCGATTGTCATAAAATTATCTCGTACTTACATTATCAATGTCTTAGGGATATTATAGCTGATAATGTGCCCGTAGACAATGTTGATAAAGGCTGTCTTCTGTTGGGGGTAATTTATCAATGGTTTTGGTTGCAGCTAGTATTCCGCGAAGATGGTTTATGGAAATTATATCTCGATTTATCGTGTACAACTTCACAACAAAACTATGGATATTATTAAATATATTTTCGTCAAAGGTAAGATCAAGATCATTCAGTAGTTCATGAAAATTCAGATATATTTTCCAACAAGTTTTTTTCCCCAAACCAGAAAACTGATTTGTATCGCATCCCGTAAGTGCATGGAAAGCTGGGAGATTTTTTAACAGTTTTGGTTCGATATTTATATGGTGAATGTGTATATAGCGAATACTGCCCTTTTTTCCTACTTTCATCTACATCTCAGGAATCAAATGCTCTTTAAAGTGGGAAAGCAGTACTAAAACATCTGTATCGTTGCATTCAAAAATAAATACAATATTGCAACCAGTGTTTTTTGCGGAGAGAATATGAAGCAAGATTCCTGTGTCTGCTTCTTCATGGTTTGAATTTAACAAATTATCCTCGAGGGAAAAATTGCTCCCATACTGGCATATTATATGTCGAAAAATCCACCGCTTGCCACAAAATTCACGTTTTCTTTTTTTGAATGTTCGATGGCCTCACAGGATAGAAAATTCGTCAACTGATTTTTGTTGAAAGCAGATTGGATAAATAAATTCCACTGCTGGGGTACCTAGTGGCACACTGCCCGTATCAATTATTTTATTTATTGCGTTGGTCGATCCTCTCTTAATCCTGGTTGCATTCTTTATTGATGATTCTTGATAATGAATAATTTTCAGGATGGGAACATAAAATAAATTTTTTTAAATTCGATATTTTATAAAAACCATTTTACGCGATTAAATAAATAGTTAATCTTCGAAGTCACCAATATTATACTTAAAAATACTTATATAAATTAGATATTCCGCGATGGTTTTTATTTTATGAGCATGTGTTACCTATATTATTATTGTGTGTAAATGTATTTTTATTAAAGTTTATTATATTTAGAGCATACTTTAAACAAAACTAATTAATATAATTGTAATACATTCGCATGACTAAAAATTACTTACAAGTTGCTGTACAAATAGGGGAATTGTACATTATTTTCTCGATTTTTTTAATTTAGTATAAGTATCTAATTTGAATTGTCCTTAACCTATATGGAATGTTCTTTACCAATAAAATATGTAATTATTATTCGGTTTCCCAGTAGTGCTGCAGTAATACACCCACTGATTAATAAATAATATTGTTAATTCAACACAAATAACACAATATTCTTAAATAAACCCTTTGTCTTTTACTATTATTTAGTACGGCCTGCGCAAAGTAAGGGTATGTGAGCGGGAGGAGGGGTCAGAGAGGGTGATCGAACGAACGTATGCCGGTACGCGACGGCGATGTTGTAACTTATGCATCATCTTACATTTATTATTCATACTAGTTTATTATCAATGATAAAAATATAAAAATAGCACTACAGGAGTAACAAATAATAGGGCAACAATTTTACAAGAGATAGATTTTTTGATTTAGAGCTTATATTTCGAGATAATCGTTGTGGAACGCAAAAAAACGGCAAATTGAATTAATTTTTAGTCGAAGTCGAACCGAGATATCGCAATCCAAAGTTGTGCATTCCCGTAAGGGCCAATGGTTTTCGAAAATTGTTTTATTTTTTTGCTGCCAAACGGCTACAGAAAACGTTTTGAAATTTAACCAGAAAAATCTTTGAGTCATGAGCTATAACCCCATATGAATAACTCGAAAATTTTTGATAGTGCCCTTTTGCACAGGACGATTTCCTGACGAATTCGGATTTAAGGTACTTAGGGCATAAGCTTTCATTTCCGATAGGTGCCAGCTTTTAGTCTTAAAATGCCCACATAACTGATTTTTAAGCGACTTTATGTGCCGCGAGCACTACACTAATACTTTATTTGGGACAAAACAAAAATATATTCTTAATTAACTGTTTTTCTCATTTTTTTATGTGCTTTGTCTTGTCATGTGTCTCAAAGCCACGGCGTTTCTTACTGTCTTTATTTTCTTTTGTTTTTTCATTAATATATTTAATTCTTACGAAAGTTCGTTGTCGGATGAAACATTTTGCAATATCCTTTTGAGATGTCTACCTGTTCATTTTCGTACAGTTTTGGTTTCTCCAGATATAACAGTAAGCTTTTTAATTTTAGCGAAATATTCTGTATAGGTATTAAAATTATTATATTTTTGTGAGAAAACCCATTTTGATTGGGTTCTAAGGCCACTTGATTTTTTTAAGCAAAATTGGTCAGAACAAACGCGGGAATTATCGGGATTCCATGTTCCGTGTCTTCACTCTTCGACATCTTTCAACCCAAATTTGTCCCAGTTGAGTTGTTTATTTTTTGGAAAGCGATAAAAATAAATTTGTTTCCTGATTTGTGTACATTTTCTCTGCTGTTGTTGCAGATTGCTAAAGTACATCGCATTCCAGGCATTGTGTAGTTCTGTAAAGAATAAAATAGACTAAAATATAATTATCTAGTCGGTATTTATTAAGAAATTATTACAATACATACAAAAATTTGGAGAGAAAAATGTAACAGAGTGGTACAAACAATGAACATAATTTAAAAAATTAGGCGAATTTGTACCATCATCGATAATAGGTCTTAATTTATAGAATATTATACATAAATAATCTATTTATTGTATTTATACTTACTTGTAGGTACCTATATTCTTTATGTGTTCTAAAAGTTTATTATTTCAAAATATAAAAATCCGCTATATAAATACACTAAATATTATATAAAACTAGTACACAAGTTGCAGTTCTGCGCAACCAAACAGTCCGTAATAAAACGGCAAAGTAAATAACACATAACACAGAATGTAAATAACACATCACGGTCGCCACAACCTCTGCCCACACGCCGCATTTTCCTCGCCCTAATGCTGCTCATTGAGGCAACCTGTACAAAGTCTATAAGCCTTGACTGCGCAGGACAAACTGCCTCAACTGTCCGAACCATTTCTGGCCCACGCTTGGGCATTGGCATAATTTTATGCGCCTGCGAAGCGGGACCTGCTGTACACGCTGTACGACACCCAACATCATGATGAATTTCCCAGACGGGCAGGTTAGTGAAGCCGGGGGAGAAAAACCTAATCTCACGATGGTTCCTCTGCTAGGTGAGGATGTCACAATGTCACATATTATTGCAGCCGTCAGACGTGATGGCGACAGCCCGCGCAGTTTAGGCTACACCCTAGTTTAAAACAGATTCAGGCATCGACGTACGATTCCTTTCTCAGGATACGTAGTTTTGTCTAATCATCTACAGAGGGTTACCTTTGTTCGAGAAAACTCGTGGTTTTTTAAACCTTTAATACACCAATCAAAAAATAAAATACAAGCCGATCTTATGTGGAAGGGCGTGAAAAAAACGTAACACAACCATTATTTCGATTATTTCTACAAGTTATATTTGGAATTTAATCATAATCAAATTATTTTGATAGAATATTGCTTTGTTAACTTTGTTTAAGAAAATAAAATAAGAGTTATTCTTGATCTTTTGTTGACGACAGCTATCTATTTTAGCCTCAAGGACAGATATTTCTTTTACCAAAGGCAGCATGTAATCGACAATAACAGGAATGGAATGTTTTATTTTTTAAAATATAATATAAAGAAAAAATTATAAAGGTAATACATTAAATCTGCAAGCCAAATATGGAAAAGAGTGATTCATTTGTTTATCTGAAGATATATGATCAAATCAAAAAAATAATAACGCCACGGGAAGCAGCCTTGAGGTAATTGTATAGGTGGATAATCCCTTGAGATTAATTATTTGAATTAAGCTAATTAAGCTAATAGTTCATTATTATTATGAACATCATATTTAAAAAAATACTTTCAAGAAATCTAAACCAGATGCACCCAAAGCATTAATTTACTACTAGCATAAGACTTTATATTGAAATATATAATGTAATATCAATATTTCTCATGTATTTCATTCATCATTTCTATTTTTACTTCCATAAACAACTTTTAAGATATAGTAGTCGTAAAAAACATTCGAATTGACATTTTGAGTTAAAATTATTTATTAATTAATATTATTTTACGCTTCAATATTTTAAATCACCTTAATATATTTATTAATTATTTACAAACAGATCCTCGCTGATATCTTTCAACCATCGCATTTTTTGCCTCTATAGTTTCCTTAATTATTACATTTTGACCCATAAGAATATTCGAATACATGCGGAAGATCAGAAAACATGGAACACAATTTAATGGCAGCTTTTTCACTAAAAAATAAGATAACTTATCTCAATAAATCTTTGGTGCTTTCATTTTCACATTGCTGATGCTGTTACGATAAAATCTTACAAAAGCGACAAAATCACTGACTGATTAAGTTAGATGTAGTTTGCCACCTTTGGCATATTTTCTTAAATTATCTGCAAAAATTTGACATTATAAAAATATAAAATAGCTGACAAAGAAAATATCGTAGTAAATTAAAGCAGTATGTGCAGTATATAATAAAATAATAAAATAACATTCCTCATTTATTAAAAAATTTACAGTCCTTCGCAAAGATGCAACCGGAGGAGACATTGGAAATGACGAGTAGAACGCAAATTTTGTGATATTTCGGATGTGATAAAAATGAAAATTTGTTGCAAAGTAGTAAATAGTTATTTCATTAACACAAAACATTTTCAAAAATTAAAATCTTATTATTAGTAGTTTTAGAAATTAAAATAAAAAGTTATTTTATTAACAAAAACATTCTCATAATGAAAACTAAAATGGTATTATATAAATTTTTTTCACTAACAAACATTTTTAATGTTAAAACTAAAATAATTTAAAATAATTTCGTGAAGATGAAAAGTGATTCCTAACAATTACAAATACCGATATCGATTAATCGCAAACTAAGTATTAAACGCAGCTAATAGTACAAGAAAAGTGTCCAAACTGAATAAGAACATAGTGAATTCGTTGAAACTTGACATATACGTTTAAAAATACATACCTATGTTTCAAGAAACTTAAAGAGTCCCGAACCGTAATGGGTGTGTCGGAGCTGCCTACTTGAAAAATCGTGGGATGAACTAGGTTCTTCACATGCATAATAAAAATTGGCAATTGAACCATGAGAAATTTTCAAAAAATAAGAATATTTTCATTTATAGAGAAATATTAATTTTTGACTTTTTTATAAAATTTTTTTACCAATTTTTCGTTTGTTTCCTTCATTTTTTGCTTGTTTATCTGTGAGTATATATTCTGCAAAATGAAAAAGTACATAATCATTGTACAAATGAGGATTATCGAGTTGTTTAAAATTTTATATATATATTGAATGAAACACACAAAGAAGATCGGAATCGATAGCATATAAATAAATAATTTTATCCATGTATGAATTTAGACATCGTACTCCCTGACAATTTCCGTAAATTTGTAAGCATCTTTAACCTGCTTTTCTGTTGCGGTTGCAGGAGATAAGCTGCAATATTAATTCTGCTGTTGGCACAAAAAGTGTTGTCACAGGCTGTAAGGAGCCGTTAATTTTCTTCTATCCCCACTGTTGTGGATTTTTTTCATTGCCAAGCCATTTCTGAATTTTGTAGAATACTCGTAATGAATATTAAGCGACTGCCTCTGAAGTTGGTGGCAATATTTCCAACTTTGATTTTTGTTCGTGCAGCGATTTTTTGAACTGATTAAATCTGTATGAGTTGAGTGAGACATTTGTGATTTTTCTTGCACCGTGTACAAGTAGGAAAAGAATTTCACCAGCCTGTTTTACTTGTGAGGGGGTTAAATTCTTGCCATTGAAAGTTCTTACTACATTAACCAACTGCATTTCTTTCTGAAGACGTTTGATGACTTTTAATTTTTCTTTCTGAAATATTCTAGACGTGGTATCATAACCACTGAAGGCATGAGTCAGTAAAATTGTATTTTTCTACTACCGTCTATATTAATGAACTTTGTAACCCTAGCAACATGCGCGATAACGAAAGTAAACATTCGAGTTACCTGGTTGCTAAGGCGTTGCTATCTACGAAAGTAAAACTTATGCGGCCAGGACAGGAAAGTAGAAAAACAAATTTTAAACGAAATTAATTCGTTCTATTTGAACAAATTAATACAACTAAACAATTTTGTATTAATAAAGAAAGGTCTTTCTAGGAAGTACGCCAACATTTTTGTCGGCACGTAGTACCCAACGTAGTACCTACCTACCTACCTACCTCCATTTTAAAAACGCTTCATAAGTTTGCATATACCTTGCTTTGGATTTCTTGGGGTAAAACAAAGCACAAGCAATATTCCCATTTATATCGCCACGAAACATATGTATTTGTTTATTTTAGTTTGAAAACAACCAGAAATTAAAATGTGTAATATTTCGTTGCCATGGAAACAATTTTCACAGACAGCCTCCTAAACTATAAAATTTATTAAAAACGTCAATTAATTTCATTGAAATAATTAGTTTTAAATTCGTAAATCCCATAATTTTTTTCGGTATAGTAGAAAAAATATCATTTCACGATGCAAAAGCCCTTTTAAGTATTCGGTGTTTTTTGAAAGGTCTCGGCTTCGCCTCGACCATTCAAAAATCACCTCACACCTTAAAGTAACCTTTCGCATCTAGTAATGTAAATAACTATTTTTATACGTTCTTGTCATTTCTGGATTTCTGACGAAGAAAAAATTTTCCATATAATTTTTCCTGTTCCTGGCCTTATGAAAAATCTTTTTCTTCTGGAGTTAAAGTGATTAATAGAACAAGGAGATCAACGTCCTCATCAACTAAATACAAATGTTCGTCTATTATTTAATATTTCAATTGCTATTTTAACAATAGGCGAATCTACATCATCTACAGCTTGTTTTACAAACAATCCTTTGTTTTAAAGTGTTTGTGGCAACATTGAAATTAATCGGATATCGTTTATATCATTTGACAAAAACTTTTCTTGAGGGAGGGCTACGATTACTGAATTTTGCCTAAATTTGGTTTTCACGTAGTTAACATACGTCGTACAAATGTGGATGCAATAAAAATCCACCTTCAAATAACATAAATAATAAGTATAGAGTTACAAAGATTTCGCAATTGTCTTGCTTATTTGTTTAATTTCGGTACATTTTGCATGTACTGTAACCGTGTGACATACCATTGGATCAGGCATTGAGAGAGGAGTTGTACATATATTTTATTTTGCTTCAAATCACGCTATCTTTGTAAATTGCGAAAAACGAGAAAATTTTAAGTTACATATGGTTTTCGGCTATACATATATCGACGGGACAAAAGGAAATAAGCTGTTTGACGTGCTTCTCGATGTTAAGTTGTCTTAGAGATTGTTGGGCGTGACTTTTCTAATGAAGCGATACATTTTTTTGTTTACTTTTGCTTAATCTACCTCATGTTAAAGTAATGGCACTCAAACCTAGTCTAACACTCGGTAACACGTACAAATCAGATATCGGTAACCTGCCAGAGCAACCCCGATCCTAAATCCACCCCTATGATTTGTCAAATTACAAGTCATTGACAAAATTGAAAAAATTACAAAAACAGGAAAACTTCAAATACTATTTCCAAACGAATTTCCGAGAGACTGTTTTGGTAATAAATCCAAGGTAGAGGGTCGAACTTAGAACTACATCGTGAATTACACGGTCACGCTCTGATTTTAGGCTCAATAGGAGTGAACGAAAAAGTGTAATTTTGACGTCTGTTGTTCTGAAACCGCTGAAATCTCACGCGTTACGTCATTTTGGAATGAAGCTGATTTTCGACCCCCTACTAGGAAACTAAAAACATTTGTTTAATCCTGCTCTTGAGACATGCAGTTTCTTACTTCAATACAATACTCGATACAATTAAATGTCAAAGTGAAGGAAAGGCACTATCGAGAAACAGAAAATTGTTTCGGGGTCCTGAAGTCGTCCCGGGTCCGAAACTGTAATCGGTTCCGTCCTAGGACCGATATTAAGAAATCATTAAATTTCGCTCGATCGACTATAAGGTGTAATCTATCGGACGCACTATGGATTTTTTGGCGAATTTTGCGAAAACACGAAAATTTTAAACCTTATTTCCAAACGAAAACAGGCCGCCGGGCCGCCGTTCTGGCAATAAATCCAAACTCGAAAGTCCAACTTGAAAGTACATCGTGAATTGTGCGGTCCAGCTGCGATTTTGAGGTCAGCAGATCCCAACTAAAAAGTGACATTTGTGACGTTAACGAAAAATTTTAAAGTTTTGACAAGTCCTGCACGGGTATGAAATTTGGAGGGATCTGCGCGCGCATTCGGCCTTTTTTTACAAAACTCTTCGACATGGGGTATTGAAACGCTAATAACTCTTTAAATATTCAAAGAATCGCAACGAGATATAGCCGTTGGGATTTTCTCGACAAGAAGACTCCTATAAAAAAATAATAACATGACTGCCGGTACCACGCGATTTAGACAACCAATCAACAATTGGTCACGCTGTTGTCGCCACTGTTTCTATAAGTCATGCTTCATTTTACGCAACATGAAACTGATTTTCAACCCCCTATACGAAAACAAAAACATTTCCAATGTTAATAAGAATTATAGTTTTCAGATTATGAAAGAAATCTGAAACTTTGTCTCGCATGATTAAAAAAAAATAAAAATATTTTTAAGTGAGAAATCTTCCATTTAAATATTTGCTATGATTCCCCAGTGTTTTTAATTACATGATTTTTGTGTATTCAATAACCCTGGGACTAAAAGTTTTTAAAAATTCCATTTGTGTCTTACTGACCCATAAGATTAAAATTCCATATTATTGTTATTAATTGGAACTTACTTCACAAGCAATTTAAACTAAATGATTAACTTTAAATTACCATATAAAATTTCAGCACATGTCAACGTTAGAAATTTATGTTAAATATCCTAATCATTTACTTTCGATCTGAGCTGAACATAATTTTGAAATTCGAAATTATCAGACTGGTATTAATGAAAATTATCGTAAAAGAAAACGTAGTAGAACCTGATTTCTGGCACACAATCTTTGTATTAATGTGGGTTTACGAACGTAATAAATTCAACAAGGATTATGAAATAAAAGCGATTCTGATAAGTTCGGTAGCCGCTGCGAGAAATCTGCCCAATTTCCGGGTCCTAAGGCCAGCTACGTCCTACTTCTTCCAAAATTATACTCAGACGATATTTAATTATTTTAAATATAATATTAATATTCTAGCGGCATATTTTAATAATTGATTATGAATTATTTTAATAATTTACAAAAATACTTCAAAGAATGTTGCTGCTTTAAAATAAGAAGTTAGTTTCTTTAAACTGTTTTACGTAGACTAAAGGGAATTAATTGCTTATGTTGCTTCTTCATATACCATATGGTGATATTTTAAAAGAGGCAGTTAAAAAATATTTAATTTTTATGTTGAATATAAATTAAATGGAAACCAAGCTCAGAATATTTCTTTTAGTATTGCAGATATATTATTTTGTTGGCATTCGCAGTTGCAAATAGAATACATAAATTTTTTCAAATAAATAATTTTAGTTTTGTCACAATAACAACTATAGCCTTAAGTATTGTACAATTGACAACTAAATTGCTGAATATCGAACTTCCTGGTGGATGAATACGCAAGTGAACAGGATCGGACTCTAAGACTGAATCATTTTCAAACGTAAATAACTCAAACGAAAACAGGGTCATGCGACTTGTATTTGGGCTTAACTGAATATTTTAAGACCAACAAAACAAGGATGACCACAATAAGAAAAGAAAAAGAAAGTCATACAGTAAACAAATCTAACTTATAACTTAAAAAGTTTTTAGAAATACTGTTAATGTATTATTTAATATTCTGCATTATGATGAAGCTTTGATTTGGATGATTCGAGAATTGATTTAATGTGACAGGTAGGTACTATCCGAAGATAAAAACAAAGCTCCGTTTTCGAAAATGCCCTGTATTATATTAAATAATAAATAAATAAACGTACTTCTGAAAATTAAAGTAATTTTAAAAAATATAAAATTAGTTTTTACTCTTACAACGTAAAAAAAAATGAACCTGCATTTCGTGTGCTACTTTGCGGTTTACACTATATTATTTAATTTTAATGTTAAAAATATCATTATATTTTACAACAATATACATGTATTTATTTAATTCTTTTATTGCTTGTTCCTTGCTACTCTAAATTAGCATATTTATAATCATGCAAATCTGCATTATATAAATAAACACTTAGAATGAATAAAACTACACCAGATGTCTATTTTAAATCGAATTAAAATAATTTGCACATTAACGACCTAATAAAGTTATATTTAGAAAAATATAATTTTTTAATGAGATAAGCTTTTCGCGTATTTTATTTAGATTAATCAAATTTATGGCACAGTCTGAAAGATAAACATGTCGATTCCAACAAAAATGTGTTTAACTAAGATAAGAGAAATAAACAATTTGTATTCAAATGCAAAAATCGTTTTGTAAAATATTGCAGTCATTACACAGAATATCCATTAAGAAGTATTCAAATTCCATATCTTTTTCAAGGGCAAGTACTTGATCCTATAAATTAAATACTATAATAAAGCACCCACATGGTGGTTAAATAACTCGAGGAAATATTCATAAAAAATATCTATGAATAAATTTAAATTTACAATGTATAATACACTTAACAAAATCTAAATCATAATGTTGACAATACAGTTCATTTTATATCATGGATACCGCCGGCCGGCCAAATAAATTTATTTTTTGTATCAGTCATCCTCAGAGCATAAAATCAGATTCACAACGTACAGTTTCAGTTGAATGCGACGTTAAGGAAGAATTATTTAAAACGTAAAACATAAAGTATATAGCTGTGAACAATCAATTCATAAATCAAAGTTGACTTTGATATTGTCCAGTGACAGGTCAAAAAGGTACAGGTTCAAGAGGTTAAAGTTACAGTGGTACATTTCAGAGCTCCAGTGTTTTCTAAACAATAGATTAATTGATATTTAGGTACTACATAGTCTTAAGACTAGTCACCATGTGAGTTTCTTATTATTTTTAGTTGGCAATATACCGGGTGACAACCAAATTAGTCCCTTTCCAATTTCTCGGTTGGTTTTGGGAATAAACTGATGGCAGATCATTTTCATAAATATTTTGCACTTAGAGTGGAAAATATATTTCCGGCCTAACCGAAAGTGGCAAAAACTTTTGATTTTTAACCTTGTATATAGTTTTGCATATTTAGATTCCACGTGAAATTCTTGTTACAACAATGTACCACAAGCAGATATTTGTTTTCAAAATGGCGTCATAAATTCAAAAAAGTGGAAAAGCCAAGAATTTACTCAGTAAGCCTTTAATATGTCGCATTTCAATAATAGTGTCTTTCATACAAAAATCGCCATTTTGAATTGAAATACAATTTTTTGGAAAAACATAAGAAGCAAATGGATTTTATTCAATTTTTATAATTGGTAACCATATTTTTTACTCTCACCAGCAAAGCCCAAAACATTAACCTTTCATTTGATGTATCCCTATAATACTTCAGGGAATACTGCTAGTTCGGTACTAATTTAATACATAAATCGGTTTCATTAAATAACTGAATAAATAGCATCTACATGCACTACTATAAAACCATTTTTAAAACTTATTTAGAACACGTTTATAAAATATTTGTTACGGTTCTATATCACACAAAAAACTATTTTGTAATTATTGTCTATGATGTTAATAAAACATTTAACAAATCGATATTCTATAAACGTAACCTTTTTGGTGTTTAAAAATCATAATAAGGATGTAGAAAATGTTTTTAAAATAGGAATGCTCTTTTACAAATTATGTTGTACTTAGTAGTTATAACCATTATAAACATTTTTTTGTTAGTTCGACGATAGTTTTAAGGTTGGTTGATATCTGCAGTAAAAAAAATATATTTTACCTTGTCTAATGAAACCCGAGAGAAATCGACAAATAATATAACAATTTAATAGTTCTGTGCAGTTCTGGTAATGCTGCAAATTGAGTTGGATTAAATGAAAATTTTGATGCTTCGTTGATTTGTCGTTTATTTATAAGGTGTTCCCGCAACGTGATGCCTAGCAAAATTTCCAAGTACACAATGATGCTAGGCTTATAGACTAAATGAAAGCATCCCTTCATTTTTATCTTTTTTTAATAGAAAATCGAAAATTACGAAAATAAAGAAAGCAAATACATGTTTAGTTAAAATTATTATAATTGTTTGTAACATACATAATACTGCTAGTCTTGTTTTTATAATAAACGTTATGCCCCTAAGCATTAACAAATATCATCAAGTTTACATAAATGGTAATTGTCACTAACTTGTTATATTTATTAGTTATCTTAATTGACTGTAGATTTGATAAGATTATGACGATAGTTTGCACGTGTGGGTTGTCCTCAGTATTTTCACTTTATACCTTATGGGTTAGCTAAATCTAGGTTTCTTGTTAATATGTTCCTCGAACTTATATTTCGTCCTTAATGGAAAAATTAAATTTATGTGTTGATTTTGAATTTCTATTACACAAATTTACATATTAACTGTGTAGCCTAATTGATAACCACACATTGTGAACCGTAAGGAAGAACATTTTAATACCGCTACATTTTGTACTATCTTGTAAAATTATCCCACACAAAACTTGTTCTATTTCTATTTCAATTGTCCAGCGTAACATCTTAAGCATATAACCTACAAAACGTTTACATGTTTTAAATAATAAATAACAACCTATTTCCTGACATTCTAATTTGAATAAATTTTCGATAAATCATTCGACAGTCAAATTTAAGAATGAAATTTCACTGTCCGTAGTAAATGTAGGGTTCAAACATCAAACCCGATACTTTTTAATATTTCAATTCAAAAGTTGAATGGAATATACACACAATGGAATCATACGCCCACCACAATTATTGTGCGAACGAACATGGACCTGACTGTCTACACCTACGTATACAGTTTTTCATTATTTCTTGTTGGAAAAAGTAAACATAACTGTCTTTCTCTGGCACTTGCTAAATTAAATGTAGTCGTTAGCATTTGTGAGGTTAGCAAAATATCAAGGATTATCCGATCGAAGGGTTGAATTAACATATTTAATGTTAGTTTATGCTAATGTGGTACATCTCTATCATTTGTGTTTTCATTAGAGTTCATTGAAAATGAAGAATTACAAACATTTGTCTTATTGAAGTTGGTTCTTTTATTACATCTTGGCAAATGAGATTGTTGAGTAGTCGAGGCAAGTATCATTTTTTGTTGAATTTTTAATTTATGCGTAGTATATCAATGAATGCTTCTTTTTTTTCAACAGTTATAAAAAATATCGTATCTTCTAAAACACCGAAGATCTTATAAAAACTCTAAGTGGTCAGCATATTAATAAATGAATTAAAGACCGGACGTCAATAAAAAATTGCAATTTAGCTACTGAGCAGCACAGTTATTTTAAGTGTTTTACAATGTAAAACGTACAGTAACCATTGTGTATTACATTATATTTCCACATTTATGAATAGAAACACGCAATCTAGACATGTTTTAAACTTGTTAGGGTTCCTACACTTAAATTAAATTGGTCAGATACATTTATTTGGCAAGAACAATAAGAGAAAAAGTATTTTTTTCAAAACTCGTTTTTAATGCTATCGGTTTCGTATCATTTTATTGTATTAAACATTTTTACACAACAAAAGATTATATTATATGTAATCATTAAAAATGAGACAATTTTTCAAAATATCTACTAAGCAAATTATATTATTATTTCATATTTCAAAAATTAATCTTATGAGAAACAACATTTTTAATCTCATTTGATTAAAAAAATAAAGTACTGACATGAGTTGCAATATTTATTTTGAATTACGGTCGACTTATTGTGTACAAACAAATAAGAGCAGTAACGTTAATGTGTGGCGTTTAAAGTAAAATAATGAATAATAGTTAATAAACCAATAAATATGAATTACTTAAAAGTAGGTATAAGATTCAAAATTAGTCCGTCTATCCACTTCAACAGGACGCATGAACGGAATAAAGCCTATTGATATAGAACATATACCATATACTGGCGACATAAGATTGGTTGAATCAAACTCGTCTACTCACCACGCAGCGTCACCGAAACGAAGCCACGCCTCCTGTCAAGCGCATAAATAGAGGAGCTGGGATCAACAGAGCTGACTTCGCTTCAGAAGATCATTTAAGGTGTTCATGGATGAATATAGAAAAGGACCCGAAAACGATCCTTTTGAAATAATCTAAACTGTCGAGTTCATTTTTTTAATCCGAAGAACTTCGAGTATTATGCTTTGTATATATTTTTAAATTGGTTTACAAATTCATCTGGAACTGTCGACGTTACTACTGTACTGAACACTTTTAATGCAGCAACCACTCATAAGTTTTGTGTTTCTAACTTCAAAATAATAAACTCTAGAATAATACCAAATTTGTAAATTTTAAGTTAGAAAGTATTAACGCCAACTAAAATTTATAATAATTTTAGCTTTACAATCTAGGCTATAGATAGCTTTTTCAATATCTAAATAATGTTCTGAGTGAAAGACTGTAGCGATCGGATACGTGCAACAACTGCAGGCTAGGTGGAAGTAAAAGACCAAGGCACTGTAGCAAAGACTTCATTTGAGGTTTCAAAACTAACTTTGTTTTGCTACTTTGTAAATTTAAATAAACTGGATATTCTGTGGTAGCAATTTAGAATAAAAAATAAAAAATTTTGGAAAAAGCATATAAAAAACAGGCATACAAGGTCCGACAACATGATTGAATGGTTTTGAAAAGGTTGCTGTGGAAATACTGTTTGTTTGACGAACGTCAAATAGTGATAAAATTGTATTTTATTATCGAAGGTTTTGTGTTACAATGGCAAATTGGCCGATTAATCAACGGGTCTCTGCTCTAAGATCATTTATCCTGACCCTACTCTTTTGAAGAAAACGGCCACACCGTTACAGTCAATTCATTTCGGTACGTTGAGATGTTGGAAACATTTGTGGCTGTGGAACTTCAAAGAATGGACCAATAGGACGGCGCCACGAGCATACAGCTAGAGGGTCCAATGCTGTTTTACAGCGTATGTTTCCGAATTGCATAATTTCAAGGTTTGGCGACTTTGCATGGTCCGCAAGATCACTGGACCTGACGGTCCCGGATTTTTTTCTGTGGGGTTTCTTAAAGTCCAAAGTGTACTCTACCCGTCTCCAAACACTTCTGGAACTCAAAGAACGGATTCGTGAAGAGATAAATTCCATAAACGAATATGTACATACTCAGACGTGTTATGGTCAATTTCAGAAACAGATTGCAGCAATGTATAGAAGAAGACGGTGGCCATCTTAGAGATGTGATCTTTGCAAACTAAAAATGTCATAAGAAAGTTCCAGAATTGTGTGTTTAGTTGTAATAATAATTAGTCCAAATATATTCTTTGTTTCTTAACAGTGACCTATTAAAAACCATTCAATCCTGCTGCCGGACACTGTATAAATAAAAAAATTAACACAAGAGATAAGAATAATGCCGCGTGTCCATAGCTGCATCATGTTTCTTTTTTGGGGTCTGCGGCATTATTCTTATCTCTTGTATTATTGACCTCTATTAAACGTCACTCTTTTGTTTAAAAAAATTAACATTCTTTTTTATATGTTGGCTAAGTGGTTTGACTATTGAAATGTCTCATATCGTAATATTGAAATTATAGTTTTTTTTATAAACAATGAAGTGATGTTGGCTATAATAAGTAAAAGGTTAATTTATTTTTGTTTATTGTAGTGATCTTATAGAAAATCTAGGTTTTTTTTTCTTTACGGGTTGCAGTCTTGACCCGCTGTACTGAAACTTAAGCTTATTGTACCCCATGGGAGCTCTAGCTACCTCTTCCCGTGTCACTAATGGTAATCCGCCAGTACTGGGCATTCACATACGATGTGGTGAGATTTTTCCTCCTCTTCACCACAAATCCTGCATTGCAGATCGTCCTTAATGTTGGTGAGGTGTTTGCTTAGTTTGCAGTGTCCTGCTAGGATGAACATCTTAGTTGTTTTCTCATCAGCTTTAGCAATTCGTTAGTCTTTACTTTCGATGTATCACCAATGCGTGATTGCCTCATTCATGGTGCCTCCATCCAATGCAAGTGATGTTTCAGCCATAATAGTTCCTTTATCGCGCCGTTTGCGGTGTTGTATGCGATCCCGTAAGTCGGTTCAGGCTCTAGCAAGGCTACGCTTGCGCCTACTTTGGCCATCCTGTTTGCTTTCTCATTGTCTAAATTTCCCTGGCGTCTTCGGGTCTACTCCAAATGCACATTGCTGTGCTCTGCCAGTTATGACAGGAGTTTCAGGCAGTTTTTTTTAATGTTTTGGAATGAATTTCTACTACCTCGAGCTGCCTGGCTGTCAGTAATGATGCAAATTCTTCTGTTAGTATATGACATCCGAACCATTTCTTGTGCACATGCCTCTACGGCTGTGACTTCTGCTTGAAACACGGTAGCGGTGCTGCCCAGGTTCAGGCTGAAGTCTGTCTCTGGTTGATCTCCTGCAATTCCTGCTCCGGTACTACAAAGCGTTTGTGATCCGTCAGCATACCATATGGCGTCGTTTAAGTGTCATCGCATCTGTCTTTTTCCGTCATCTTCCCTATCACAAAAATCTTCAGGGTTATAGGTTGTGTTGATTTTGTCAGACTGCACTTCAAGTAGTCGGTTATTTCCAATTGTTGGGCTTAGTCTATAAGTTGCCAGCAGTGCTTCATTCTCCATTACTAAATGTGGTGGAGGTAGGTAGAGCAGCGCTTTCATGACTACGGTAAGCGTTGCTGCCATAGCCCCTGTTATCCGTAGGCACACAAGTCTTTATAACTTACTTAATTTCCCCATCGATTAGAGAGACGTAGGTTGTTGTCGGTACCGCAACCCTTTGGTATAGCCAATGTATATCATTCTTAGTTGTAGTCCCCAGTTCTTGCCCACCATGCGTCTGCAGGTTCGCGTGGCTTTGATGGTCACTTTACATACATATATGAGTTTTAAAGTTCAGTTTAATGTCTAGAGTCAGTTTCAAATACTTGGCTTCACCGCTCATTTGTAATTTTTTTCTCCGAGGAAATAGTTTCTTCAGGAATAGTTTCTTCAGTTTCTGGACTTTTCTTTTCCTTGTAAAAGCCACCACAATCGAGGATAGTGAAAGACAAAATTTAATTACTCTTAGACTTGTGAATAACTTGGATTTGACATTTGGTATATAGTATTAAGTACAATGTTCCAAAATATGTGTTTCTAATTTTATATTTGTTTAAAAGTGAACAGTATCCTACTGATGGAGATTTACGAGGTTAGGAACATGCGATATCAGTATCTCAGGAGTATAGTTCACTTCAGAACTGAAGGAAGAATCATTATTTTGCAGGAAAAGCATGGAATGCAATGAATAACAACATTCTACGGACGCAAGAAAACAATCGGCAAAGGCAAGCTTTTGACAATGGTTCCTGCAAGTACCCAAGGATTTACCCGAAATACTTTACTGATATTTAAATTATGCAAATTTCAAAATATGTGAATTTTGTGTAAACCTGGTTTCATTTTGATGGATGCTGATATCATAGCAGAAATAAGCAAAGTTCCAGTAATACTTGTGGTAAGTTAAATACAAATAAATGAATTTCTCTTACGTATCATTTCTGTTTTATGGTTAAAACAGTGAAGACTACCACGTCATAATGATATGAACATTTTTCGAAGAGAATTTTATTTTTTGCTAACATGCTTTATTTATTAATACATATTCCTTTTCTGTGGTTAGAGGTTACGTATTTTTAATTTCGAATTTTCAGCTAATAAAATTAACAATAATTTGCACTTTACAATAGAATAACCAGTCAAAAAAATGAAGCCACCAATAAGAAAAGAACTTTCTTCTGTTTTTTACACCAATAGCATAATGTTGAAGCTTTTTATTTACTAAATTATGAAATGTCTCCCCAGCATCTCCGCTAATGCGCCAAAACCAGTTTTGACGGTGTCACTGATGCCAGACGACAATAATTATGTTTTTCTCTAATTATATAAATTTTAACACGTTTTTTGCTCTCAAGCAAAACAGTCAGGCCGGCACCTCAGATATAAATTATGACAAAAGTCTAGCTTTTTCTGTGCCAACCACGGATTAAGTAAACAAATCTAATTACGAGTTATATTTAAATGACTAACGCAATTATTTTAATTACTCCATTATCAAATTATAGCTGATATATATTTTTCTGTCTAAATATTTTCTTTCAACAATAAATTTACATATTAATTGAATACATTTCATGCACGCTCATGAGTATGCTGATTCATACCAAAGCTTCACCTAAACCTCGCTCTTCATAAAGTAGCTTTGGTTACCGACGAAATGGAGTTTAAATAGAAATGTCATATGAGATCATGTATGTTCAGACTTTCTGGTAATATCTTGTACTGATTTGATTCAAATGCAAATGAATGAATATTAAACAAAAATATGCTTTAATTCGAGTGATACAATAGGGTGTTTAAAAGTACCTATGTTTTTATTTGTTTCAATAATTATTTTATCACCAGCGTCATATATTTTTTAGAAACTAATTAAAAAACCGTTTATATCAAGTCGTTTACTCATTTAGGAAAAACTCATTTGAAATAAACAATGAAAAACAGTGATAATAGTTTGCTAGTAGCGTGCCATTCAATTAAGTGCAACAGCTAAAACTGCACGCAGATCTATACAATTTTTAGTGATGAGTTGAAAACATAATTAAAGATAACAGTTATCGATATTTAATACTAGCATTATTTCACGTTTTTATAGTCGTGCTGCTATAAGATATTAGGTTGGAAGGGTTCCTTGTTGGAATCCATAAAATATAAAAACGGATTTATCTATCCCAAAATGTACCAGCCTCACATAAATATTATTTTAATTGTTTTAGTGAGTCATAATAAATTATGGTTTATATTACTATAAATTTGCTTGTGTACCAAAGCAATAATATATTAATTCTTCATTAACAGTCGTCATAATTTAGATTTGATGAAGTGTAAATCACTCAGTCGGTTCCACATTATAAATTAGCTTTCAAGTGAGTAAGGAAAACAAAATGCCACTAATGAATAGTAATCAGTTAGCGGGCTCACGCCTGATTTAGTTTATACCGTAAGGATGAACTAAGATTGATTAATTAATAATAATATATAAGATTCTGAATTGTGGTCATGGTATATTAAAATCTTTCTTTATCTAACTTTGAATAGGTACTTAGTCCAAAATTAAAGGTAAACTAGTTAAAAAATGGTGCAATAATTAAAGCAAATTTTTTACAAGGTACTTAAAGAAATGCGAAAAAAAACTGGAGTAGGAGCAGGCTATCTTTATGTACCTATGCAACATTTGAATCTGTACAAGATTTTAAATCAGTTATTTTTTTTTTGACTGGCACTTTACGAAGAAGAAATCTAATCATATCACATAAGATTGATGAAGAATGAAGATGCATATTTGCTTTGACTTTTAAAATTTGACGAAAGTGGGAATCCATAGCTCAACTTCTGTCGAATAGTCTCCATGAAAATGACCTACCGTCTACCAACGTCTTTGTCGGAAACTGTATGGACATCGTTCAGTATATACTACCTATTGAATCAAGAGGGCTCTAGCGTTCGCGCCGCCACGGACAAAAAACAAATTGCCGCCCCTCTGAAAGTTGTTTTTTTAAATTACTTTGCATGGCTATTGAAATTTTTTAAAATGAATCTCAAACTAATTTCCAAGTACAGTCGATGGTTTTTAGTAATTTACTCGAAAACGGTGCATCCTATGAAAAAATTACAAGAGAAGCTTTTTGTACAAATGATATCATAGAATCTAAAAAATATATCAAAATTTGTGGCTAGGACCAGTGGCGTCAAAGTTAATGTAGGAAAATGGCTCACTACCCCCTCTGTTTGACACCACTGGTGATGTTCGGAAACTTTTGTAATAGGGAAATATTAGTGCTTCACGGGATATTTTACATCACCAAATATTTTTTTAATATTATAAAAACTAATTTAAAAAATAAAACCTTCAATCTCAACAATGGTGCGTTTTGTGGTATTAGAGGCAATGCTTATAAAGCAAACTCATATTATTTTTCGATATTTTATCTTTCCCTGAAGTTTCCGCCATGGCAACCGGACCATCCTGTACAGAGAGAGACTGAAAATGATTACTATGATGATTCAGTTGTTCAAATCAACTACCTAGTACGTGCAATGCTTGATTCGTCCCAGAATGGCGGTCCGGTGGCGATTTTTCAAATTTCTCCAAACACGCGTCCGGTCCGAGCTTAATAACTCGCGCCTCCTTCGAGATGGACCGACAAACACTTTTTTTTGGAAACTAGATGAAATTTAGAAAATGCTGGTCGAAATCGAAATCGTTTTCCTTGATTTAGAAGTTACGATTTTTTGAAAAGTGACTATTCTGCGGGAATTTGGCGATCCTCCCGACATGTACCCTTTAGAAATGTTCCGGAGCCTTTCCATTTTGACCTGGAGGATCCAGACCTTGACGAAGGCCAAGAAGAAGGATAAATGAAGAATTCCTTTTTTTTCTTTTTGGTCCATCTCGGATATTACCCGAGATATAATTTTTCTTTAAAATTGGTCCCGTGCTACGATAAAAGGGGGCGGTAGAAGCGCTTTGCGGCCGAAATACCTCAGGCAGACAAAGATTTCGTTATCTTATCACTACCATATTTTACGCGTCCGGCTCTCAGACTATAAAAGCATTTGATTTATCAACATTTGGGTACTGAGGGTGCAACAGTTGCATATAGCTCCACATTATCATGGAAAGTGTGGAGTAATGAGGCGGTCATTATTTGGGTCGGTTTTATTTTCGGGATAAGTTGTACACGCTTTACATGACAATTAGAAGCATCTGCGAAACACAAGAATAAAATAAGTAATTTTAATTAAAACATGAGCATGAATTTCGTTTTATCTATTATTAAAGCATATACATAGCTAACCAACTAGATTTTGAATTTTCTTGAGACTATAAAAAACAATATAGGGTGAGAGACCAATTTCTGAAAGCAATTATCCTTATAAGAGTTTATGAGTTTTTTAAATATTTTAAGTGATATTTTAAGTCTTTTGGTGGGAATATTGTGATCACTTCTTATGGTCGGCTGGGTTTAGGTCAGATTACTGCATGAGGTATTTACTGTGACTTATCAAAGTGATGTGATTAACATAAATAATTAGAGTATATGATCATGGAATCTTAACTTTACGGAATGTAGTTGTAGATAATTTGAACATGCTCCTCCCGTGTGGGGGGAAAATTTTTGAAAACAAAAACAAAAACAAAAATGACTAATTCTTAACTTTATATCATTTTATATGTTCTACTATTATCGCTGTCTGGTCCAAGTCCAATGAGGTCGAGGTTGAGGGACGAACGTCTATGCTTTTGTGCTTTTAGGGTAGCTAAGGAGTACACGCACGATATTGGAATGAAATTCTTGCTAAACAAATATGCATCCACCCACCTCAATAAAAGAGGGCAAAATAAACTCGCATATAACACCATACTGTGAAGAAAATAAAGCATTCTTCAAAAGTGTTAAAGATTTTGTTCATTTTGTAATTTTTCAAATTTAAATTAGAACATGTTGCCTAAAAATATTTTATAAAACAACATGGGATATACTTTTACCATTCGTTAACAAATTTAAATTTAAATTAATTTCTGCAAATATAGCCCTTGTTATACTTCCCTGGCGTGTCTGTAATTAAGTTTCTGGACGTACCTATAATAGTATTAAAATATATTGCTTTACGGACTTGTTTGTGCACCAATGCTGTGCAAAAACGTAATTACCATTGAAAAAGCATTTATAATATTTATAACACGGTTATTGCACATGAGCGGCAATAACCTTAATTTTATGTCATAATATAATTATTGTTGGTGTTACAATTATGACATTTAAAGGAGCTGCATCAGGATGAGGCGTTTATATTCACTTTCATTTTCGATCACAACAGTCAGGTTTTGTAAGACACGATAACTGTAACATTAGTGGCCAAACCTTTGAACATTACTATTACAGATAAATCATAATTCTATTGTTATTGCCTCATTTCTTTTATTCTGGCGGTGACGATGCGTTTATTGGGGGTTATCCAACCAAAACAGATTAATTTGAAAGTAGTGACTCACGTATAGATATACTGAGCAAGGTAATGCATAACTGATTTTAGAAAAATATGAACATTTGGCATTTGTTAGGTTATAGAAGGAAAGTAACATTTTTATTTTCACATTTAGGCCAAAACGTAATGATAGCAAAAGTTTAAGAAGAATTTGTTTCCCGTCTATCTCACTGCTGAGATAGACGGGAATTCGCTTAAAGTAATTTGATTAAAGTCGAAATATGGAGATTAAAGTCAATATTACGAGTTTAAAGTCGAAATTTCGAGTTATGATTATGTATTTTATTTTAATTTAATTTTATTTATTTTATTTTATTTTTATTATCATAACACTTTCCTGGTTATCTAGCAGACGTGCGAAATCACGTTCAAAATTTATCTTTTGAAAACGAGTGACCTCATTCAGTACCTACTTTTTTAGTTCTAAGCAATTCATAAGCGATTCCCATTACGTTAAAATATTTTGTGGATGTTGCAACTAAATTCACCAACAACTGAATATGAAATAATATAGGTGTAGTAATTTTTTTAAATATGACTGAAATTGATATATTTAAAAAAGTAAGATTGAACAGAACGCTATTAACTGTTATATAATACAAATAAAAGAAAATACAAGGACTGGTTATAACTTACTTCTAAAATGGTACTGCTATAAACACCTACTAAAGGAATTTTTATTGAAGTAATTAGTGGTGTAATTTTGTTAATTGAATTTTATTTGCAATTACATTTTTACCTTTTATGTTACAATAGTATATATTTCTATATATAAAAGCTCTGAATTATGCAATGCTCTTAATCTACTATCAAACTGCTTAAAATTCCTTGCTATTTAACAATTTTTGCTTACTTTCTATGTAGTTATGTAGAAACTTGCCATTTTATTACTATTTAATGATTAACAAAATAAATACAAAAGTGAACAATCACTCGATAATTTATTAAAATAGTTGATTTATTGCCTGAATAGCATGGGATATTTAAATCTACATTTTCACGTTATGAGGTTGTAAAATAATGACATCGTGATAATTTAATATATTGTATTATTGTAAGTAATCAAATTTGTTTTTTCAATGCTCTTATCAATATGGTTGTAATGATAATGTTTTTTTTAAACGGCAGGTACTCGGGCAGGTATCAAGAATGACGTCGTCAATTGTTTCATTGAAAAACATGTGAATTGTGAGGTTTAGTTATTCAGTCAAGTAAAATAATACCAAACAATTTATATATTATATTAATTAAGCTGCAGAATTATTAAAATGTCATCCCATCCAACGCTTTGTTCATATTACCGTTCCTGTGTCTTGTAACATTGCCATCTGCTACAGCTAACACTTGAACTCGGAAGAGTATATGTGTAAATTTTTTTTTGTGAATATTTAGAACATGTTTATAAAAATAATCTGAATAATGTAAGGAACAAACTAAGTTAATAAATTGTTAATATTTTATTTATTGAAATAAGGAAAGACAATAATTTGAAAAAAAATTGTTCATGACAATATGAAAATGTAATGTTATCTGTATAATTATTATGAATCTCAATTAATAGCATTTCTTAATTAACGCAACTCATAGATCGTATTTTTGTAAAAAAAATTAAAGTTCAATTTAAGTTTTTTTTTACAATTTTCTTTCTTTACTTGATACGTATTGTTTATAAATGACTTCATTTAGGTTTTATACAAGCATAACATTCATAACAATAATAAAAATATCGAATTCGATATATTTATATTGATATTTAATAATAATAATAATAAAATTGCCTTTATTGGTATTTACCAGGGCGAAGTTCAGATGAGTGCAAGCACTCCCTGCTCTTCCACTTGATTTCACGTCTAAACATACAAATATAAAATCTATTAGACTTTTTAACTACATGATAAAAATTTGATTAAAATGCAAAAAATTCAAAAAATTCAAAACGTCTAAACTCAAATTATTGAAATTAAATATATTTTTAACTCACCACAAATTCATTCATTATGGTTACCAATAAAAAAACGCTATCCCCAAGAAGATGTACATGCTCTTTCGTTCTTATTGGAACTCATCAGGAGGACAGCACGTATAAAACACCTATTTAGAACTTGAAAAATAATTAACTTTAACTTGCGTTTGACATTAATAAATTTCCCTGTAACCATAACAAACGAACTTCAACGAAAATTCAATATAACCTAGTTTTAACTTGATTCTGACATTGACGTTAAGCAAATTAAAAGCAAACGCATTCATCTCCTCATTTGCTATCTCACAAACTGACTAATTTGATTCGTAGATTAAATCACCTGGTAATACTAACACTGCTTTATTAATTTACAAACTAATTACACTAAAAATTATTAAATAATCTCTATGAACGCTCTTAGTCACTAGAATCATTGCTTCGTATCCCAATTTTCATCTTCATCTTCATTGATACCCCATTCGCAGCAGTGTATAGTTACCTAATTTTGGAGTCATTTGGTTTACAATAATTATTCATGAAAACCCTTTATTAAAGCTCTGCTCTTAAATAACCCAAGGATAATGTAACTCTGTCTTAGGATTA
Source organism: Rhagium mordax (assembly GCA_963680705.1). Taxonomy (NCBI): domain Eukaryota; kingdom Metazoa; phylum Arthropoda; class Insecta; order Coleoptera; family Cerambycidae; genus Rhagium; species Rhagium mordax. The sequence goes on along the minus strand of OY796656.1, from coordinate 90,762,192 downwards.
GGAACAAACAGCTGCAGCATCTAATGCTCTATTGGTCTATTGTGGCACTGTATGCATAATTTTTCACTACTCGCGAGTTACAATATTTCTGGTTTTTCATTATCTTGTTTATCGTAATTTCGATTTCCCATTGAAGCTAAATTGTTTATAAAATGTAGTCTTTCTTATGAAATATAATTTAAAAATGTTTTTCTTCATTGAATAATCCAAAGACACGCTTTATTTAAAAGTATCGATATTTAGTAAAAGTTATTGAAACTAATGAAATATTTTTCTTGAGAAATTAAAGTTTGTATTTATATTAATTACAACAGAAGATGTGGCCAAAACGCTAGCTCGTAAGGCCAAAAACCGGAAAAAAAAACAACAGAAAATAAGAAACTAACATTTTAATATTTTACAAATAAATAACTTGGTTGGATAAAAAAATCTACATTCGATAAATTTCTAATTCTGCATGGTTGAGGTATATCATTAGTTCTAAAAGCAGCTCTAGTTAATTCCCATTTAAGTCGAAAACAACAACATCGTTTGTGTTAACTAATAAAAACGTTTTAGTTCTGGGAACATTTAATACACCAATGTTGGTATAACTTTGTATGCTAATTGTACACATGCCTTGTCATGTATTTAGTTGTTACTTAGTCAATGGTTGCATTAAAATCGTGTACTATTGTCTCAAAATAAATTATATTCTGACTTGCGTCTCGGTGTGGGTGTTTATAGACTCATTGTACATGAACCAGAACGTATTAGAAGCGATGGCCTAAAAATATTAACATTTATTTATATTTCATTATTCAATTCTTTCTTATGATGGACAAGTAGAAACTGACATGTCGTTTGTCTAGGTTTTCACTTTGTGATTTTTAAATATAGAACATAACAAATTATGAAAATTATTACTTATAGCAATATATTATTGCTTTCTTATTATTATTCCTATGGTAAAATATGATGCAAACGGCAAATAAATTAATAGTTTAAGAACTTGAGTATTTTTTGAGAACCTCGTTAAATACAGTAATATGTACAACAAATAATATCAATAGTCGCTTCAACGAGTAATAAAACTAGATAGTATTACGAGGATTATTATTATTACCATTTAATTCGTAATGTTTTGTCCTATTTTACATGGCGGATGCTAAAATTAGAAATATTTTGATAATTTTTATGGTTTTTTGTACATGTAAAAATATGGTCAAAATAACATTTTCCATCTTATGAAAAATAATCCAGGGGAAAGGCGAAACAATTATTAGAAAGGCTACATTTTAAACCGTTGCAGAAATTCACATTTTGAAGTAAAATATTAAAATCACTGCAAAATAATATTGATTTCTTGGAAATAACAAAAATTAGGCATTGCAGTATTTGCATAATGATAAGCTGTCGTATGCAGGAACCTTAAGTTATTACTCGACAAAAACTATTATATATTTAATACAAGTATGGTTTATTGTGAAGTTTTACAGGATGTTCTGAAAAATTTTTCCAATTTTCCCATTTTAGAAGAAATATGCTGTAATGGCTAATTCTTTCTATATTTCAATTAGTTATATATTTTTTCTGATATTTTGTTATAGTGGTATCGTCATTTTATTTCAAATGCTGATTTTTGCAAGTCTCAATTACAAAATCTAAAAAAAAAATCCCAGTGAAAATCTCCTTCATTCAGAGTGAATTATTTTACGTAAGTTGGAAAAAGTGATACAAATAGTAGAGAAGATAATAATAAACAAAATTTAGTACAGTAAAATTTGGTCCTGTGGGATATACAGGGTGTCCCAGTTAAACTCCCGGGGCCATTTTCTAGGAAATTTATAGAGATATTTGAATTCTGTAAAGGGCATTCACTAGAGTATATAAATATCTTCAGTTTTGAGCAAAGACGGTTTTTCTCCATATTGAGATATAGATCCAAAGAAATTTTTCGATCCCAGGAACGTTGAAATGAGGTGCATGTGAAAGAACATTATATTCTAAGCAACTTTTATGATATAAATAATTTTCGAAAAATCACTGGTTTCCGAGATATTTGAATTTCAATGTAATATTTTTGAGAAACTAAAATAGCCATAACTTTTTCAAAATAAATTTTCTACGATAGATCCTTGGGACGTCTTTTTGTAGTAAATCAAACTGATTTAATTAGCAATGAAACAAATTTAAATCAACTTTCGGTTTGACCAAAAATTCCATTTTTTTCTTTTGGAATGGGACACCCAGTATGTTTTCATACAAAATTAAAGAGCAAATTATTTTTTTTCAAATATAACCGTCTTGCTACAATTAATAATATTAAAGCCATTAATAAAACAATTAGATAATTTTATTTTTCTTAACGCAAACAACTGAAACAAAGGTGGCTGAGACTTTTGGCTGTTTATTTGACATTATTTCTGTTTATTGTTCATTATTTAATACTGTAATTTCCGAATGTCAAATAAACAGTCAAAAGTCTCAGACACCTTTGTTTCAGTTGTTTGCGTTAAGAAAAATACAATTATCGTTTTATTAATGGCTTTAATATTATTAATTGTAGACACAATACGGTTATATTTGAAAAAAATGCTCTAAATAATCTGCTCTTTAATTTTGTATGAAAACATACTGGGTGTCCCATTCTAAAATAAAAAAATGTAATTTTTGGTCAAACAGGAAGTTGATTTAAATTTGTTTCATTGTTAATTAAATCAGTTTGATTTACTATAAAATTCCATCCCAAGGATCTCTACCGTAGAAAATTTATTTTGAAAAAGTTTCTTAGTTTCTCATAAAAAAATTATATCAAAATTCAATTATCTCGGAAACCAGTGATTTTTCGAAAATTATAAAAGTTGCTTGGAATGTAATGTTCTGGATCGCAACGCCATCTATATCTCAACATGGAGAAAAACCGTCTTTACTCAAAACTGAAGATATTTATATACTCTAGTGAATGCCCTTTACAGAATTCAAATATCTCTATAAGTTTCCGAGAAAATGGCCCCGGGAGTTTTAACTGGGACACCCTGTATACAGGGTGTCCTGTGTAGTAATTGCATTTTCTGCCTTTATTCCTGAGCTTAAAAATAAAATTTAGACTTTCAGCGTTCTTTGAGAGGGATTTGATTTTGCCAAATATACTCAGTACAGGGTGTTTCCTATAAAACTATACCCCCCCTTATTTCGGTCAATTACCACCGATTTTAATTTTTCAAAAACCGGTCTAACACAGAATTTTCTGTAGATTTTGAATATGCTATTACTTTTTTTCCTACTTCAACCGTATACGAGGGGCAGAAAGAAGTATGTTTTTTTTAAATGGAACACCCTATATATTTTTACATATTTGGATTCGCCTCATCTTTCTGATTACAAATATATATGGCACTTATATATTTGCTGTAAAAATGGCGTAAATAATTGAACTTAAATTTAGGGCGTTTCCTTCAAAACTATACCCCCCCCCCCCCTTATTTCGGTCAATTATTAACGATTCAAAATTTTCAAAACCTACACAGAATTTTTCGTAGATCTCATATATGCTATTAGGACTTTTTTTCTCCCTTCAACGGTATACGAGGGGTGGAAAAAAGTATGTTTCTTTTGTGGAATGCCCTGTATTTTTTTACATATTTAGATCCACCCTACCTTTCTGATTGTAAATATATATATAATACTTATATATGTAAAAAAATACAGGGCATTCCATTAAAAAAACATACTTTTTTCCACCCCTCGTATACCGTTGAAGGGAGAAAAAAAGTAATAGCATATATGAAATCGACGAAAAATTCTGTGTAGGTTTTGAAAATTTTGATCCGTAAATAATTGACCGAAATAAGGGGGGTATAGTTTTTAAGGAAACGCCCCAAGTTTAAATTCAATTATTTACGCCATTTTTATAGCAAATATATAAGTGTCATATATATTTGTAATCAGAAGGACGAGGCGAATCCAAATATGTAAAAATATATAGGGTGTTCCATTTAAAAAAACCATACTTTTTTCTGACCCTCGTATACGGTTGAAGTAGGAAAAAGAGTAATAGCATATTCAAAATATACGGAAAATTCTGTGTTAGACCGGTTTTTGAAAAATTAAAATCGGTGGTAATTGACCGAAATAAGGGGGGGTATAGTTTTATAGGAAACACCCTGTACATATAGTCAAAGACGAGGCTTTCTGCTCCGTATATATTATTGCAGAAATCGATGTAGTTTGTCATTGTTATTGTACATCTGAATCATGCATACAACTTCCTATTTAACTAGAAATAACGGAGACTCGAGATGTCGCATGTTTTCCATATTTGTAAAAATATACAGGGTGTTGTCACATATTTTTAGAGTTGTCATTTTTGAATAAACATGCAGTTGGGTGCGTTGGGTGCGTCATAAAATGCTTCAAGATTGTACTTTCACTTTTCCCAAGTTTAACAGTAATGGAAGAAAACCAGTAATCCGCTTATACGCAGACCACTCTGTACATGCCCTGTCCCTTTGGATAAATTGAATACATTATAAATCAATATTTTAGTTTTTGAGTATGTGACTAAACCATTTTCTAATGGTGGAAAAAAGTCGCAGTGGTTTATAAAACTGACAATAGTGACAATAGATCCTGAAGAACTTTACTTTAATTTCTGAATAAAAGTGGTAAGCAAAACAATCAAAACAGATTTTTATTCAAATAATCAATCCACACACTACGCATACATACATACAAATACATTTTTGTTAAAACGTATAAAACGTTGATGAAGAAATAATAGAAATACTTGAAAACTAATACAATTTATTAAGAGATGTGAACAAGCTCAAGGGCTAAAATATAATGAATCCTTATTACTACTCTCGTCAGCACAGCGGTTCTCCGACAAATAGGTTCGATGCCATCACCGCTGGTCTGGCTGGGCATATATTATTATTTAACATTTTTTATACAATACATATAAATATTTTTAGTCTATAAATGAAGGTGAAATTTTAAGGTTGAATTGTATTTTTTCACATTGTGATACATTTATCAGTCAATCAATTTTGTGTAAGGCCTAATTTGATTCCACCCGAATTAAAACAAATGAATTATTTGGAAATAAATTAAAAAAGTAGTTATACAAGGATTCAAGATTGCAAAAATATTTCTATTGTACAATAATGTAATGTATGTATACGTACGCATACATGAATAATACTTAATTAAAGCAAAAAATTATAGAATTAATTCTTGGTCTTGTTACTTCTGTGTTTCTTTTACTTTGCTTTTTACTTTTACAATTAAGTCTTATATTTAATTTTTTGTATTTTCTGCTGAATGAAAAATTATTTCCCAACTTTCAAGGTTCGCCTTCTATGTGATCATTTTCTTTATTTATTTACAACAGGTGGTTTATATTGATTAAAATGATTTTTCTTTTATATTTTTTAGGTAGTGAATAAAAATTATTATTATTATTAATAAATATAAATTGTTAAATGAAAAAAATGAAAGAATTAAACTAGTGTTTATAAATGTTTAAGCGTCAATTATGCAGAACTCACATTTAATCTAAAATAATAATTGCTTAACCCGGAAATACAATCACATAAGTATATTATATTACGACCTTCTTCAACACCATAACCCTACTCGAAAAACTCAGTTTCATTTAGTTAAGTGTTGTTTCTGTAACATAATCTACTAATTTTATCTCCGATCTTCATGGTTGCTTCCAGTTTCTCCCAAAGGCAATTATTCTGGCAATTAATCAAATAAACATTCTTGATGATTTCTTCTGATTTACCTCAGCTGTACGTTTAAATTAACGATACCAACGAGATTGCATAATCGTTTTTTTTCCTTTGAGGTTTTAACCTTTTGATTACCAGCTTTGATATAAACAGCTAGGCAGTACAATCATATATGAGTATATGCGTTTTATGATGTGTGTCCATTCATCCGTTATGTTTAAAGGCGGAATCACAGAGGGGTACTAATGGTAAACGACCCGTAGTACCTACTTATAAAGTATAATTGTAATGAAAATATCAAGTTATCCGATGTAAATTCACTATTGTATTTGTAAATAAAATATTGATCATTTTTCACTTTTCAGTCTTTTCATAATCATTTTCATAATTCTTCACCATCGTTTCCATGAAAATATGCATTGTTTTTCTTTTCCCTGTTATTCATTTAACGCAAAGGCAATTATGATTTTTAAAAATAATTCACTTAATAATTTTTTTGTGATTTATTGTGTTTATGACAAAAATATAAAGGAATATTTTTTTTAATCACATGACCCATTCGAAAATGCATCAAATTATTACTGCTGGCTACAAAAAAAAAAAGAAACGTTGGAAATATAACAATCACAAATGGCACACCTGGTATAGAAATTTGGATTTATAAAACCTACATGGCAAATTTGGGGCAAATACCTTAAGCGATTTAAAAGATATAGGAAACAAACTGATTTACTATTGAATTATTTTTTGCACGTTTTGATCGTTCGAAGGCTCTAATCTATTGTAGAAGTTGTAACCGCTATTTCTTAACCAATCTCTTTTATATTTAACAAAAATTACCGATATTTCTAAGAAATAAATTTTGAGATTTGGATTGGATCCATCTCTGGATATTAGATTTAATATTTTATAAGAACAAAACATTTGCTCAAATTTCGATTATCTAATCAAATTTTACATCTAATGCACCAAATTTTGCTGCATGAAAAATGATCCATAACGAACTGAAATACATAGTGAATGAAATTGTCTGTTCAGATAGACGCAATATAATATGTGTCAATATTAAAGTTGTCTATGCATCGCCTGCGAAACGTGCGTGTAATCTGATCTACAACCACCAATTATTTTAATGAAATTTCCCTATATTTAGTCAGCGTTTGAAATGACTTGCTATAATAAATATCGTATAGAACTCAGCTTTAGTTGCTTATCTCACGCGTATTAATTTACTTAGTCTACTCGATTAAGTTAATTGCTCTAATCTCCAATAGATTTTGCGGGTTTGAATGGGATGAAGAAACCCGTTACTTTTTATAACTATCTTTTAATTACTTGTCGTATCGTTAATGTTTCAGGGATTCTGGTCTCGAACACTTTATTTATTTCCGAATGTGGACAGTCAAGTATGAGTTGCAGTGAAGTAAAGCTCTATACTGTTAAACAACACTGTGCTTTGTTATCAGAAGGAAGTAATTAATATTCCCAAAATCTCCTACTTTACAGAAAATGTGATGCCTCATTCAATACCGCTTGAAGAGTTCTTTTCAGTGATACCAAAGAAAGTTTATTTTGGACAATTGGTTTACGATTAAATCATGAATAGGTATTTAAATTTAAAAATATTAATTCAATAAACTATTTATAATAAATATTTAAAATGATTTCCATTATTTTCTAGACAAAAATATAATCTGTTTTAGAAACTTCTGTCGAATGTTTTCAACCACCTCTCTGGGAATAGACCGGCATTTTTGGATAATTCTTTGCCACGGTTCATTATGAGATTGAGGTTTGGTTTTATAAATAACTGATTTTAGGTGACCCCCTAGAAAGAAGTCCATAGGAATTAGAGGTGATCTTGGAGGCCATTCTATGGGTCTTCTGCCAATCCACTGATTTGGGTAATGATCATGTAATCACTGTCTAACTGCGACTGCGTAATGTAGAGGTGCTCCATCATGTTGAAAATGTAGCAAATTTCAGTCAACGCATGATTCCCGTGGGTGTCTATCTGGTTTTCCAGCTCGTGTACAATTAAAGGTTGGACATCTATCACTGAAACAAATATTTCTCACAAGTTGAAGCGTATAGCAATAATTATGTTCACCATTAAATCACGGAACTCAATTCGCCGATCAGGGTCATCGTCACCAAGTTCTTGATGTATTTGAATTCTGTAGGGATGGAGTATGTGAAATTTCAATAATTTTCTGACAGACTCACGTGATATCCCTGTTGCTTATGCTGCTTGACGAGTCGACATTGTCGGATTCATGGTGAATTTTTTAAGAACCAATTTGGGCTGCTTTATCAAGTAACCTTGGTTTTGTTCTTTTTTTATTAGCGACAGATCTTAATTCTTCAAATTTGGAAACTAGTTGCTAGACATACATTTCTAACAGGATACATCTGGTTAAATCTGGAGTTTCTGAAAGTACAACGATTCTCAGAATCATAATTGAATATTATTTCAATACGTTAAGCCAATATTATGATTGAATAGCAAATTGATCACAACAGTAATAACTTAGAGCGCAGAACGTATGACAAATCTGTTACAACTTTTTACAAACAACCTAAAAACACCTTTTTTGTTTATTTCATTTCATTGATTCTGCAAGTACAGTGAAATAAGTAATTTTAAAAATTTAAATTCATGTACGGTGGTCTAAAATTGCCGATATACCTGTGGCTGATAGTACATCCAAAAATAAAGGTACTCTTTTATATCCAAAAGTGGATAATAATGGAAATATACCCCTTTAAAGGGGAATAATAAATATCAGTTTTTCTGCAATATTTTCCGACCGTCTTAAAATATTAAATTCATATTTTAAACTTAGATATAAGTCGTCTGGACACCAATTTACATAGTATCAATCAAACCATCTCTTATGCTTAAGGGGAAATTTTTAAAGGGTGGTTTACCCTTAATATTATCTATTTCAAAGGATGT